>ML677341.1:12459209-13059209 GCA_007922305.1 Dermatemys mawii | reverse complement strand
AAATCAAAAGTTTCTCATTGATGTAAATACAAAGTGCAGTCAGAAATAGGCTCGGGCCAACCCTGGCTTCTTGGGTTAAGGCGGAGGAAAGATTTTTTTTCTTCCCTTTCCTAGTTTCACCCAGAACTACCATTTGATAGAAGCAGTGAGTTATTTTTATCTGATCAGCTGGGCCCTGACTGGCCTCTGCCTGCTCCCAGCCTTTCTAGCTGCTGGAGGTCCAAGTCTTGCTGGTTCCACCACAGCTAATGGGAGGAGGCCTTTAAAAACAATGCCTAAAGGTCCAACTCACTACAATCTTCTTCTTGAAGGACCACTCTAATATGGGGGAGAATTATTAGGGACCAGTCAATTACAAAGGAATTGGCTGCTTCTGTGGGATCTATGTCATTGCTATAATGTAAAGCAATTGGCCCTAACCAGTCTGGTAACTGGGATATTTAAAGGTCAGAGAATAGAATTTATGGCCCTGATTCACCTCTCACTTTTCAGAGGTGTTCAGTATCTGCAGTTGTCATTGACTTCAGTAGCCCCAGTAAGTGCTATGGATCTGAATATCAGCTCACTTTCATTTAGGTGCTTTACTCACAGATTTAGGAGCCTAACTTTAGGAACCCAGGTTTTTTAAAAAATATTGTAAGTCTGTGGGCCTTAAATGAAGAATAAGGAACACGCATAAATTTTATGATGTAGACTCTTTTGAATGGTCTGATTGCCATTCTGAGATCTTATTTCATATGCTCTTTAAAATGATTTTATGCTTGTTTTCTCAATAAAACACAGCCAAATGCCATGTCCCAGGACTCCTAATTTCTGTCCTTTTCCCTCCTCTAACCTTTTAGTGGTCTGCATTGCATATTAGTGTATCAGTAGGAAGGTTTAAAATGATTTACACAGAGATTACGTGCAAACTGCAATTCAAAAACACCAGACTGTGAATATCCCTAGAGTCTAACTTCAAGTTCCAGTTTCTTACAAACGCAATTGATACAAAAAGGCTACAAGGTTAATTGTAGTTCTAAATATTTTCAAAAAGTGCTTTTCTATAGCTAACAATGCCTGCCATTGCCAATATATTGTAGGAAAACAATTAATGCTGAGCAGGAGAACTTCTAAGAGAGACAAAGAGCCTTTATTTGCTGATCATGTATTTGTTTCACTCAATGTTCAAACAAGATTTTCTCAGCTGCTTTGAGATTGCTAGGATCTGCTATTCTGACATGTGACAGTGAACTTAACAAATAATAGTTTAACTCTATTACTTCCAACCATTTTGCTGCTTCTAACCAATAAAAATACAGGCCTATACAAGATGATGTGAAAATATTTATGATAGTATCAAGCCATGTAATAGATGGTTGCTTTTCACTGGCATGGAACTGTTGATCTTTCATAAATATTGTTTTGTGTTTTAGTGAACCACACAGGGTCGGCATTATGATATTTTTCAATAACCCTGAATTTTGGAATTAGTAAGTTACAGTGAACAAAAGTGGCAGTGGACCACACAGCAAGATTTATTTGCCCAAGGATATTGTTAACTTTCCCTTTTCTAAAAACCAACCTGTTATTTTCAGCAAGGGATTGACATGTTTATAAGAGCTGGCTGCACACATTGGTGAATTAATAAGGAGGTGTGAGAACAAATTATGCAATGGGGTCTAGCTGAATTAGGTCAAGTTGCATCCTTGAAATTTCAATTAATTTCGACAGAAAAGTCAATTTTGCTTAAACTATGCAACATGAAAAGCAACAGTTACATTTTTCTTCCTTTTTTCAGCATGTCCTGTTCTAAAAACCAGGAAATTATTAACTTAGGGCTGGATTCACAAAAGGACTTAGGTGCCTAACTGCCACTTTAGGCACCTAGTCCCAGAATCAGGCCTTTCTAGGATTCACAAAGCCCCCTCTCAGCTGTGCCTGAACACTGTAGGTGCCTAAAATCACTCAGCATCTAAATTTTTGCAAAAAAACTTGCTTAAGCATCCATTTTCCACATCTAAGCATGCACACTGCAGCCCCAGGCCAGGCCAGGCCACGTAAACCTTAGTGCAATGCATGAACTGAAGGAAGATAAGCAATTCTCTTCTTAACTCGTCTGCAGGGCCTCATCTGGTAAATGTGCTCAGAGAGCTTGCCCACTGGATTGGGACCCTATAGCAGAGCTTACACAAAACACCTGGGAGAGGATGGGCAAAGGCCCTTCCTCATAACCTTAAGTTTAGTGGTTAAGGTGTTCATCTGGGAATCACCCCCACTTCAAGTCTCCCTTCTACCTGAGGGGAAATAGGAATTTGAACTAAGTGCTTCTACCTCTAAGCAGGCAGCCCTAACTGCTGGGCTAAGGGATATTCTGACAGTAGGCTTTCTCAAACTTTCCTGTTAAAGCTGTTTCACTGTGGCTAAATTAATGAGAAAAGGTACTGAAGGAGGGGTTCTGGATCCTGTTTTTTCTGTCTCCCAGATTACAGCTCCAAGCACCAGGCTACAGAGTCTTAGACTCATTGAATATCAGGGTTGGAAGGGACCTCAGGAGTCTTCTAGTCTAACCCCCTGCTCAAAGAAGGACCAATCCCCATCTAAATCATCCCAGCCAGGGCTTTGTCAAACCTGACCTTAAAAACTTCTAAGGAAGGAGACTCCACCACCTCCCTAGGTAATCCATTCCACTGTTTCACCATCCTCCTAGTGAAAAAGTTTCTTCTAATATCCTAAACCTAAACCTCCCACACTGCAACTTGAGACCATTACTCCTTGTTCTATCATCTGCTACCACTGAGAACAGTCTTGATCCATCCTCTTTGGAACTCCTTTTCAAATCTTTGAAATCAGCTATCAAATCCTCTCTCATTCTTCTCTTCTGCAGACTAAACAATCCCAGTTCTCTCAGCCTCTCCTCATAAGTCATGTGCTCCAGCCCCCTAATCATTTTTGTTGCCCTCTGCTGGACTCTTTCCAATTTTTCCACATCCTTCTTGTAGTGTGGGGCCCAAATCTGGACACAGTACTCAGATGAGGCCTCATCAGTGCTGAATAGAGGGGAATGATCACGTCCCTCGATCTTCTTGCAATGCTCCTACTTACACAGCCGAACATGCTGTTAGCCTTCTTGTCAACAAGGGCACACTGTTGACGCATATCCAGCTTCTCATCCACCGTAACCCCTAGGTCCTTTTCTGCAGAACTGTTGCCTAGCCATTCAGTCCCTACTCTGTAGCAGTGCGTGGGATTCTTCCGTCCGAAGTGCAGGACTCTTATCAGATTTCTTTTGGCCTAATCCTCTAATTTATCTAGGTTCCTCTGTATCCTATCCCTACCCTCTAGCGTATCTACCACTCCTCCAAGTTTCATGTCATCTGCAAACTTGCTAAGGGTGCAATCCACGCCATCCTTCAGATCAGGGGTAGGCAACCTATGGCACGGGTGCCAAAGGCGGCACACGAGCTGATTTTTAGTGGCACTCACACTGCCTGGGTCCTGGCCCCCGGTCTGGGGGCTCTGCATTTTAATTTAATTTAAACTGAAGCTTCTTATACATTTTAAAAACCCTATTTACTTTACATACAACAATAGTTTAGTTCTATATTATAGACTTATAGAAAGAGACCTTCTAAAACGTCAAATGATATTACTGGCACATGAGACCTTAAATTAGAGATAATAAATGAAGACTCGGCACACCGCTTCTGAAGGGTTGCAGACTCCTGCTCCAGATCATTAATAAAAATATTGAACAAAACTGGCCCCAGGACTGACCCTTGGGGCTCTCTACTTAATACCGGCTGCCAACTAGACATGGAGCCATTGATCATTATCTGTTGAGCCCGACGATCCAGCCAGCTTTCTAGCCACCTTATAGTCCATTCATCCAGCCCATACTTCTTTAGCTTACTGGCAAGAATACTGTGGGAGACCATATCAAAAGCTTTGCTAAAGTCAAGGAATAACATGTCCACTGCTTTCCCCTCATCCACAGAGCCAGTTATCTCATCATAAAAGGCAGTTAGATTAGTCAGGCATGACTTACCCTTGGTGAATCCATGCAGACTGTTCCTGATTACTTTCCTCTCCTCTAAGTGCTTCAGAATTGATTCCTTGAGGACCTGCTCCATGATTTTTCCAGATACTGAGGTGAGGCTAACTGGCCTGTAGTTCCCTAGATCCTCCTCCTTCCCTTTTTTAAAGATGGGCACTGTTTTAGCCTTTTTCCAGTCATCTGGACCTCTCCCGATCACCATGAGTTTTCAAAGATAAGGGCCAGTGGCTCTAGAATCACATCCACCAACTCCTTTAGCACCCTAAGATGCTGTGCATGTACCACGCCTAAGTTTCTTTGTGAATTTAGCCCTTAGTGACCGATCCTATGTTCACAGGGTTACACATGCTAATTCTATACACATTAATGTTAAACATGTGCCTATCTCATTGAACACAATGGGCAGGGCGGTAGGACACACAGGCTGGGGGAGGCTGTGCCTCTCCAAACAGCCAGGCATGGCCCCACCCCCTGCTTACCACTGCTCTCTGGCCTGTGTGCAGCTCCAGTCCCCAGGGCAGCCTGCCTTCCCAGCATTCCAGGGATGGAGGGAGCTGCGTCCACCTGCTCTCCTGGCACTTGTGGTTCGGGGGGGGGGGGCATTGGCTGAATGCCACCTGCCCTCCAGGCATTTCTTTGGGGCTGAGGGTCTAGCCTGGGGTGGTACTGGGCCGCTGGCCATGGTGGTGAGGGGGCTCAGAGCTCCAACGGCAGAGGGCTCAGAGCTCCAGCAGCAGGGGTCTCAGGGTCAGGCAGTGGGGCTGGGGGCTAGCATTCCCCAGCTGGCGGTTCACACGCTGCGCATGGTAATAGGATTTAAGCACCTACTTTTCTGAATTTGAGCCTATGGCCTGCAAGGAAATTATTTTAATAGATGTTCTAAATCTCACTGAAGACTCATTATCTTCAGTGATATTTGGATCAGGTCCTAACTGGTTTATAGTACAGTAGCAAAACAGAATAATCAGAAAAGCTGAGGTTTTTCTTCTTTTTTTAATTGTAGAACCATTTAATTTTGTGTTAAAAGCTCAAAAATGTTAAATTTAAGCCTGTAATGAATTACTTTAGTCAAAACTATAAATCCCTAAAAATGAGGGTTTATGATAGACCTGCTGACAAAACCTTAACTAAAAGAGAACCAGTGGCCCTGCTAGGATAATAAAATAACAGACACAGGAGGGAAGTTAAGCCTGTTTCGGAGGAACTTGCACAGTCTGGCTGTTTGTTCTGGTTTATTGAACTGTTCACTGTGGTGTTTTTCAGTGAATGCACAGTTTATAGGAATGCATTATTCTGTGTAGGTTTGTAAACCAAGAAAAATGGACATGTGAGTCCGGAGGGCATTGTTGTAAAGAGTAGCTGAAGTGTCTGTATTTTGTTTCTTTGTTCCCATTTCTATTGCTGCTATGGAAAGAGAATAGAAGTTAAAACCCGTACATGTTTGATAATTACATACTGTACTGTAATACCTACAGGAATCACTTAAGCAACCACATCCTGTCTCCATGCAGGTTTGTGTCTGCCGAAGTAATCAACCTAATGCAGTACTCATAGTAACTTGCTCCCTCAGAGGAAAGGAGGAGACTTAATGCATGGTGAAATTTACTAGAGAAGGATGGCATGGGAAGGTCTGGCTGAAGTAGTCATGCAGAATGGCCATTACACCCCATACTGGCTCAAAATGTTGGCCTCAAGAAAGGGGTTGGGTATGGCTAGGGGCAGAATCAAAAGACCTGAGCTTACTTGGATCCAGTAGGTGGAAAGTGCTTCAGGAGAGGCATGGAATATCTGTTCTTGGGGAAGGACTTCTCCCCACAACCCTGCTTAGTTCCCCCACACAAAGCACATTTCATTTCTGTGTGTGTGCCTGTGGGAGTTGGGGACAGATTTAGACAGGGAGTGAAGTTTATCCATAATGCCAGATACATTGTGATTTCTTTCATGTGTTCAGCTCTGCTCAAAGCTTTATGAAGCATGCACACTTTGTTCCTATGTTCCTCTTCTATACCAAGCCTTCTTCTTTGCCTGGATGCACCCACTTTATGCTGATTTGGGCTTTATAAGGCCACCTAAACCTGACCCCATCTTCTCTCACCATCTATGACTGTCCTCTTTGGGTTATGGTGGGATGTTGCGGGTTTTGCTAAGGCAGTGTTCAGGTTCTTCCCTGCCTATGTTAGGCAAATAATTCAGGATATAGGACCAAAAATCTATGTGACATTCTGCAAAAAACCACAGAGTTTCAACTCCAAAACCATGAATCCCGTCTTTACAACTCCCTGCCACAGAAACATTGAGAAGCATGGCAAAGAGGCTCTGGTGAGACCCTCCTGCTTCCCTGAAAACTGTCTAGATTTCCCACATACATGCTGCCATTGCCTTAGTGGTGGCCTGGTATGTCCTCATCCGTCACAGAGCTATCTGTCTGTACACTCCTCCATTCCTTGGCTCTTCAGAGCATGTGTCCACTGCTTCTGGGAGTAAACCTCCCAGCCCCGCTCCACAGACCTGTGCTAGCAGGGCTCATGCTTGCACCCTAAAAATAGCTAAAAATAGACATTGTGGCTCTGGCTCTTAAGTCATGCCCTCCACCCCCCTGGCTTCAGAGCTCAAGCTTCAACCTACGCAGCAATTTTTAGAGCACTAGCATGAGCCCCATTAACACAAGTCTGTAGTCCCAGCTTGGAAGGCTTGTTTCTTAGCAAGACAGCTGTGTGACCAACTGTGGCTGGAGCAGGGGCAGGGGCAGGGACAGTCTGTCAGAACTATCAGGCAGCCAGGGGTATCCCCAGCAAGGTAGCGACCAGGGCCAGATTTACACCTTATGCTCCCTCAAGCACAGCATCTTCAGTGCCCTCCACATCCCCATGTAGCCCAGCATGGAGCTCCCCTCTGAGGGCCTGCTGGAGCCCCCACCAGCATCCTCATGTGGCCCTGCCTGCAACCCCACTCCCGTGTCTCCATGTGGCCCTGCCTGGAGCCCCACACCAGCATCCACATGTGGTCCTGCCTGGAGCCGACTCCCACGTCCCCATGTGGCCCTGCCTGGAGCCCGCTCTCCATGTGGCCCTGCAACATCCCCCCAACAGCCATGTGGGACCTGCTTTGCCTCCTAACTTGGCTCCAAGAAGGCTGCTGTGATTTTTCACTTGAGGAAAAAATGGACCCACCGTGCCTGCTAGCTGTTTGCTGCCACGCACCAGACCAGGCAGCCTGGTGCCAGAACTGCCTCTGGTGGGAGAAACGTGAAACTGCAGCACATTTTCTGCAGGGAAAAAAAATTATGGCTGGCTAAAAAGTCTCATACTTGGCAATATCCCTAGAATGCCAGTGCCCCTAGGTATGTGCCCACTGTGTAGGGTGACCATCCATCTCATTTTTAAAGGGACAGTCCTGTTTGGGACTTTTTCTTATATTGCTACCTATTACCCCCCACCCTCTGTTCCGTTTTTTTTACAGTTGCTAGCTGGTAACCCTACCACTGGGCCTAATTGGAAATCTGGCCTTGGTCTTGAGCATACTGGAGTTTCTGTTTTAATTAGGAGCCTACATACCTGCCTTGAGGTCACCTGATTAGACCCTTGCTTGTGGATTATCTGGATCCTTGGGACTGTGACAGGGAATGATAGGTCAGGCTCAGAACAAGGATGGCTCACCCGGCTTAAAACATTTAT
Source organism: Dermatemys mawii (assembly GCA_007922305.1). Taxonomy (NCBI): domain Eukaryota; kingdom Metazoa; phylum Chordata; order Testudines; family Dermatemydidae; genus Dermatemys; species Dermatemys mawii. The sequence continues at coordinate 13,051,499 of ML677341.1, read as the reverse complement.
CACATTCCCAAACACAGAGAAGACATGCCCTCAGAGGGCAGTCAGGGTGGCCTGTAAAGCAGGCCTATTCACCTTCCACCTTGCTGAAGCATCTTCACTACCTGGTTGGCTCCCATCAGCATGACCAAGAGTGAGATAGACTGGGATTTTAGCATGAGGAAGAACTTCAGGGTGACTTGTTCTCACAGCACGGTTGGCTGTCCAGGAACCAGCAATGCCCTGATCATGAAGAACCTTCATTGCTTTGCCTCTCTGAATGAAGTCTTTCTGACAGAAATCAAAGGAGGAAAATAATCATGCACTTTCAAATACTGTGAAACTCATACAATTCAAGTATAAAAGATCTGAAGCTTACACACAACAGACACACACACCCGTGCACGCACACCCCCCACATCATTCACATGTTAAACATGCTGAAAAGTTATGAAAAAATTAAACATAGATTCAGAAAAGGTAGATTTCTTGCCTAACACAGAATATTGTTTTGGCGTGTTCTAGAATTTGCATTCAGTTTTGTGCTATCCTGTACTGCAGTAGGTTTTCATACAGAATGAACGTATATTAGATCAATATCTAACCTCCTGTCGGGTTAACTATTGGTAGATAGCAATGACATCTAATTCTTCTATGTAATTCTTCTTTAGATATCTGGAGATGGCTAGATACCATATAGTCACTAGGTGGTGCTCCATAATTTGAATGGAGAGAAAACTATTAGCTACAGCATCTGTTAGTTAAAAATTGAGCTCTTGTTTTTTCAGAAGTACATGGTTTTATTTCATTTTATATTTTAACTCTATCCTGTGGAAATTTAGGCTGAAAGATAATATTTCAAAGATTACATAATGAGTGCATAAAAATTCACCAAATAACTCGGGAGGTTTTGGCCACCAGAAAATCAGGAGCTTAAAATATGTTTGAAAGTGTTCAACAAACACCACTTGAGAATTTAGAAAGGCTGCCTGTTATGTATAGATATTCCAGCTGAAGCCTTTCATATCTGTGCAAGCCTAGATAAGAGTGTGGACATTACTAACACAGAAGGCAGGTTGTGGCATTTTCTAACTTCCACGTGAAGTGCTAGGGATGTCATCAGCTATAATGTCCTCCTTTGCTTTATCATTTATTTTTGTCATTTTAATACCTTTTTATATGTTGATTTAATACTATGCATAATATTTAGTACTGAATGGCTTGATTCAGTCCTGCCTTGCATCTTCTAGACATCCAGGCCATGCCCCTTCACCAGCCTGTATGTTTTGGGGGCAGGGTTGGCTAGCCCCCTTGAGATGCTGGGACTCCACCAACTGGAATTTACACCACTGGGGAGTCCCAAGAGACGATCAAGCCTGATCTCTTTAATAGGGATTTGCAAATGTCAATGAATTTTCTCTTCTCTTTGAGGTAGGGAAGTGTTTTAATTCCTGCTGAGTTTGGGAAACTGAGGCATGGAGTTTCTGAAAGCCAACCAGTGAGTCAATGACATATGTGGGGTTAGAACTCAGCATGCCTAACACTCAGTCCAATACTCAGTTCACTAGACTTCCAACCTGCCTCCCTGTATTCTGTCAGGAAAATGTGCAACCCACACACAGGGATTTATGCCGCTTGTGAGTCCCCTGTTAGAGCCCAGTGGGATATGAGTGTTGCAAGGGCCTTGCTCAGGCACACCTCTCAACTGGGCTTCATTTTCAGGGGTGCCACTCACTGCAAATACTTAAATCCCACACACCTCTAGTGTCCCTTCACTATTATGATTGCATTTTATTTACAGCAGAAATGCAGAATCGTGGAGATGAGACAATCCAAAGAGTTATTTAAACTAAAATAAAGGATCCCACTGCAATTTAAATCTCTTGCGTGAGTGACATTTTTGTATCCCTAACTTTGGATCACTGCCATAGGACATGTCTCACATTTGGGCCTCAGCAGGGATGAGGTTCCATCCTTAATTCTATGGGACCTTAAACAACTGTTTAGTTTGATTTTAAAAGCACTTCAATTCAGCTTTACATCTGATCATGCCATGCTGCATAGGTAATCACTAAGAACCCTATTCAGCAAAGGACTTTAGGCCCTTTATGGCTGCTAAAACTGTTTAAATAGAGAAGCTCTTACTGAAAAAGGGTGATCAAGTAGCTAAGGCACTAGTGTGGAACTCAGTAGACCTTAGTTCAATTCTTTGCTTCCTCCACAAATTTCTGTTGTGAGATTGGGCAAGTCTTGCTATGCTTCAGTTCTCCATCTATAAAATGGGGATAATAGCTCTGTCTCACAGAGTATTCTGAGGTTAAGACAAAAAATTGTTTAAGATCCATTAAAAATTGTGAGTTGCACAGAAACTATAGTGATGGAGGCCATACAAGTACCTAGGATAGATAGATGTATTTAGAAAGCAAATTCCCGGATACATTAAGCATGATCTCTGATGTGTAGTTTCTTCTTTAAAAATTTCTTTCTAACTGAAGTTTAGAGCATCACTTAGAAAAAGAATGGGAAGGGAAGTCAATAAGAAGTCAGTTAGCAACAGAACAGTACTTAAATAGTGGAACACAAGCACTGTTTGTATACTATATACCTTTGTTTCAGACACAGGAACAGTACTGAAAGTTGTGAGCATTACAAAGGAGAAGTGGAGTGTGGAAGAGGTGCAGATTTTCAAGATAAGAGTTAAGAGCAACTGGGTGTTTAAACAGAATCAGAGAATAGTTTTAGGGGAATTTTAAACCTTGTGGAGTTCAACCTCTGAAGCAATTCATTTCTCAGAACTAGTGCAAATTCCCAAACTTATTTTATTTTTAACATTGAAATACTTTGGTTTTCCAAAGGTGATTGAATCAAAAAGAACAAGAATTTTCAAGCTCCTAGGAAACTGCTGCCAACTCTTGCAATTTTATCACGTGTTGCCAACACTGCTTGATTTTTAGTGTTTTTCCTAAAGCCTCAGCTTCTGGAGTCCTGTGATCCCCATGATCATTTAAAAAATGTTTTCAAGCCTCATGGTTGTGGAAAAAACCTTGAAAACAAACAATCAAGTTTAAAAACAAAGAAACAAAAATCACACAGCAAATAAAATGAACCAATTATTTTTAAAAGACTAATTATTTTTAAATCAATCTCTTGATTTGCTTTGTTTTGAGGTGGGATTTTTTGGACTCTGATTCAAGGTTTTGTGTGCTTGGGGTTGGTAATGACGGTAGAATGTCAGAGAGAGAAGAAATCTACTGAGTCAGGCCAACACCAGTGAGTTGCCCATAAATGGTATCTATACTGGGCCAAATTCTGCTCTCTATTATACTGACATAAATCTTGATTAACTGTGTTGATGGCAGTGGAGTTGATTTTGATTTACACCAGTGTTATGGAAAATAGAATGTGCCTGCTGATTTATTTTTTCATTCAAGTGTTTCTCTCCTCCTTTTTTGGCAGTCTCTTGCTGTTCCATTTTCATTGTATCCAGCTCTACTTCATTTTTCACCTGACTGTTTCGTTAATGCTTTCCTTTCTCCCCACCATCTGCCCTTTTTTCATAAACTCTCTCCTACGTGCAGTGCAAGTCCAAGAACAGTGGGGTCGTGGTCAAACTTTCCAACCCAAAATGATCAAGTGGGTTTGAAATCAGACACAAGTTCACCCAGCACTAGTACGGTTTCTGTAAAACTGATATTACTGAGTTAATCTCTCTATGTGCCTTTTAATATCTCATCTATAGGATGAGAATCCTAAAGGCTCTCAGTGTCCTCTTTCCAGTGCAATGAACACCAATTATAAATATTACTTTGAAAATACCAAGATTGCTCAATGGTCTGCCAAGTAATCAGGAGTTTCAGTATGTATACCAATTTGCTGCATTCTTATAACATAACGTCAAGGGCAAACATGGCATATCGTATATAACACTAAAAGGGTTGGGGTTTGCTCAGCAGACATTCCTCCACTTTATAAATGTTACCTCTACATATTTTTAATACAGAAAATTGAAGAGGAGAGAGCAGCTGCAAACCATTCATTATTCTTAAAGCCACATCAACATTAAACAATAGGCTTAGATGTTGCATTATGTGACAGAACATAAATAATATACCAGGACCATCCTGTTCTTACTACAATCATTGGCACAACATCCACTGACTTCACTAGAGGTAATATTCACATTACCCATGCATCCCTTCCGTCCCATGTAAGCATTCGGAATAGTTCTTAAACGGAGATTTTAGACTTTAGACACCCTGAGGAGGGTGCATTATAATAATTCTGGATAAAACTCATCTACTGGCAACTAGCAGAAAATATTTTCTGGGATGTTTTTCTGAAAGCAGGTATTTCATAATATCTGATCTTTTTTTCACATCTGCATGAACCATGATCTGTAGTTTTATTTATTTTGTTGTTAGGTGGGTGTTAAGATATGTCATCTTTTCTATTAAGACAGAAGCAAATGTCAATGAATAGTTACACTGACATTTATTCATTAATTTTTCAGCATCCATCATTTATCTCAACTATGGAGATGTCCCTGAAGTAGGTAATTCACACACTTGCTTAATTCACATGAATAGTTTGGTATTTTGAGCATTCAGCTTGTTGCTTTGCTGGTAACATCTGTTGCTCATTGGCTAAACTTTCAAAGGCTGCCACTTAAGCTGCATCTGGAAAGTATAGTGTGAATAAGTTTGCCTGGAAAATTGGCATTTGCTTGCAAATAGTAGTTTGTATGCACAAACTGGTAATTACTCACGGATACAAATCCTTAGTCATATGGATGTGGGATTTGTGAATTAAGTTAATACACACATATTTTCCAGACACAACAAAAATTGGACTCTGTATAATCTGTCAATTCAATGAGACATTAATTTATTATTATTATTATTATTAATATTGTTATTAGTTAAGGTAGTGGTATTACAAACAACACTGCTAGGGATCTTAAATAGGGATCAGGGCACCACAGTTCCAGGCACATAGAAGGAGACAGTCCCCAATCTATGAGTTTACAGTCTAACTACACAAGTCACAAAAGGTGGGAGAAAGGAAGTATTATTATTCCCCAATTTAAATAACGAACTGAGGAGGCACAGAGTGGTAAAGTTATTTGCCTAAGGTCATCCAGATATCCTGAATTCCAGGTCAGTGTCATAGTTTAAAGCCAGAAGGGACCACTAACCCATCTAGTCTGACCTTCTGTATGTTACAGGCCATCTACCAAAACATCTAGTTTGACCTCCTTTACGTTACAGGGCATCTACCAAACCATCTAGTCTGAACCTCCTATATGTTACAGGCCACCAACACCACCCAGTACCCACACGCTAAACCCAACAACTGAAATGAGAACAAAGTATTACAGCCCACAGGAAACTGAACTGTTATATGCAACAGGCAGAGAATAGGTGAGAGACTGAGGTGCACAGTACCTGAGGTCCCTGCAATGGCAGGGAAATGATTAGGGGAGACAGTTCTAGCAAATGACCTGTACCTACATGCTTCTGAGACAGACAAAAAACTCCAAGGTTACTGCCAATCTGACCTGGGGAAAAATGCCTTTGCAACCTTGCATGTAACAATCTGTTAGACCCTGTGAGCCAGCCAAGCACATGAGAGAGAGAGAGAATGCTCAATGTCACCTCAGAGCCGTGGCCCACCCTACCCCATATCCTATCTCCAGCCAGGGCCATCCCTGATGCGTCAGAGGAAGGTGATAAAAAATACATTGGAGGGAAAAAAATCCCTTCCTGACCTGTGCAGGTGACTCTGAAACCCTGAAGCATGAGCTTTTAGGAACATAAGACAAACCAGAAATGAGCCCCACGGCTGTTGAGCTTAACATCAAGATCTATCTTCCTCTATCAAATTATTAGTAAAATTACCTTTTCTGTAGGGGATTACTGCTAATTTTTGATACTGTAAATTCATGCCAACACCTTGCCAGTGTTTTAGATCCTTGTCTTTCCAGTTCCACAGCCCCTTTCCACCATCATGTCATCTGCAGTGGATGGAGGCTGGCCAGCATACATAGTGCCCTGAGAAACCTTTTACAATGAATGTGAAATTCTCTCCCGTTCAATACAATCTGGGCCAAGACTTGAAAGATTGCAAGGGTGGTATCGAGAAAGAGAACATTTAAAATATTTGCTTGAAGAATGCCTCTAATTCATTCTCCTTGCCTGATTTGCAGCAACAATTGTACATTGGTTCCACAGATGGATTGGTTCAGCTCTCCCTGCACAGATGTCACAAGTATGGGAAGGCTTGTGCAGACTGCTGCCTTGCCAGAGACCCATACTGCGCTTGGGATGGAAACTCATGTTTCAGATATGCACCGACTTCTAAAAGGTAAGGATATGTATAGAGTTCCTATGGAAAATCCACCCACTCATGTTCTCTACATTATGGGCTTCAGAGGCTCCTATTGAGTTTCTAGGCCAGTGAAATTAAGTTGCACTTTTCCAACATGTTGTTTAGGTAAATTATAGACACAACTTTGTCCATGTTACGGTGGGAGAGCTATGAAAACAGTGCAACACTTTAATATAATTTAACTGTGCTAGGGCATCTAATGTAACAAGATCACTGTACTTATTGTTATGCTACCTGCTTTAAGATACCAAGTTCTGAGGCAAAGGGATAGATTGTGTCTGGCTTTGCATGAGTGTACAAAGGAGGGAAGTGATTCAAGCTGCCTCCCGTTCTTGTACCTCTGCATGGGAGCCAGGCACAATCAAAATAGGGAGTTGTGACTCTCACATGATACCCTTGGGTGGGGCATTGGCAGTAAGAACTGAAAAGGATGAGCTGCTGCTAAAAGACACGTGTCTCATGGCTCAAGTGCTGTAGAGTTTACAAACCTCTACCCATGCACTAGTGAGGAACGGAGAGCCATAGTGTGTCGGTATAGGTTACACAGGGGCGGCGCCAGCATTTTTGCCACCCAAGCAAAAAAAAAAAAAGCCCTGCTGGAGCACTGACTGAGAAAAAAAAATTGGCGGCCAGAGCAGTAAGTGCTGCCCTAATATTGCCCTGAGTGTCTCCCCTTAGGAAGGGCCGCCCCAAGCATGTGCTTCCTAGGCTGCTGCCTGGAGCCAACCCTGGGTTACACAAGTGCTGTGCTGGGCTAATACCAGCTGCAGCACCAGCCTCCCAAAAGAGAAAGGAGTCGGACCACAGGCGCCATATCTGAACTCTGTCTGAGCCAGATGGAGGGAGTTCATGCTGTACTCTAGAAGGCTAATAGCGTGACTGAGTTGGCGTTAGCTCCCCCCTACTAGCATTCTGACTGGGTCAGCCAGAAATTCTCAGTTCACACCACTATTCCAAGGCTTCTCCTCAGCTTCCTCTTCCCCACCTTTGATGAAACCGTCCTGTGGGCAGTGCTTAACAAAGGCATTTTCCCCAGGTCGGATTGCTGGCAGTTCCAAAAAATGGAAAGAAAATTTGGTTTGATTCAGAAAATTAAAAAATTTTCTCTCTCTGTCCCCCACAATGATTCTTTTGGCTGAAACTGAAGTTTTTGGCATATAAACAATTCCTCTGAAAAATGTTGCCCAGCTGTGCTTACAATAAGGGCCCATGGTTGCTGTCTGTGATGAGAGCTTTGCTTCCTTAAGGACTGAATACTGGGCCTCAATGATTAAATGAACCATTGTAGTTAATGAGTTGTGGGTTATTGTGCAACCATGTACATTTCCCCGAAGCCAAAGTGAACTAGAAGAAATTCAGAGAAATATAAATGAGAAGAGAAATATAAAAGCCAAGATTCAATGAACAAGTTAAGCACCCATGGGGGGTTGCTGAAGTCTGCAGTGCTTTCTTTCCACTGCGTGTGGAGACAGAGAATGAGGGCTCATTTATTTATAGAGCTCCCTGGCTTGGTGGATAGGTCAAAGCTTTGTGAGTGCGAGGCTTCAGAAGAAGGGATTTGACGTTTGGCCTTGTGCATCCTCCATCGGTCAGTTACTTGGGTATTTTCCTTCAGCTCAGTCTAGCTATCTGACACATTGTGCTCCCAGCATACTTATGTCTCTTCCTCGAATGGACACATCAGCATCAGGAGCCAACTCTTCCACTTAGACATTTCTATGCTTTGCACTTCTAAGGTCCTATTGCCATATCTGACACTGGCTTGCAGTGTATCCTTCAGGAAGTCACTTTGACTCTCTATGCCTCAGTCTCCCCATCTGAAAAATGAAAATAATTAGGTTTATCCTCTTGAGATATATGGATGAAAGTTCTTACTAGCTAAGTATTGTCAATATTATTTTAATGAAACCTAAAAAGAGTCATAGAGAGGTTAAATAATTTGCCCAAAGATCACTAAACAAGTGAAATAACGGAACTGGGAAAAGAATCTTGACTCCCAGTCCTCTGCTCTGTTCATCTCTACATAAAATCCCTCAAACCATACTCTGCAGCTGCTGTTCTCAAAACTGTTTTATCTGAAACAGCACCTACACTTTTCCAGCATTGCTTGTTTTAGAAAATACAGTAGTTGATATTACACTGTGTTGGCCTTGAACTGGGTCAGAAATGTGGTCTGTTGAACCTCGTAGGTTTACATGATGTAGGGTGTTGAGGGTTCTGTTAGTTTCCAAGATGATCTGGCCCACCAGATCACAGCATCTGTCCTGCCTTTGGATCTGGCAAAGCTCCTATAGCTGATTTGGAAGCTGTCTCTGCCACTAGACTGCACTCACCCTCTTCTCTCCCCACAGTGATTTTCTTAAATCACCGGCCTGTCTCTTTGTGCCATTTGTACAAATCTCTCTGTGCCAAATGCCACTTGAGAGCGAGGCTGGATTTACTTGGGGCTGTAATTGCCAATGATAGGGCAGGGGTGCTGCGGTCCCACATCTGCCGAGCTTCTCTGCATTTTGTTACTGAATTCCAGCAATTATGCCTCAAGTGTTATGAATTTTAATGCTCTTGTTACACGCGAGCCAGGAGGCAAGATGTCAAATATGGAGACCCAGTCGCTCAGTGCTGGGATGTGGAAGAAAGTAAGTATTTGTGCCTCTTCCTCCAAGAAGATGTGTACGGTCAGTGTGTCTGTCTGTTTACTATGCTCTTTGCAACTAGGCCTCTGGAGATATCTGGGCAGCTAATGCCCAGGCATTTAGAATCCCCAAATACTCTCCATTCAGCCCTTGTTCAGCAGTTAGACTCACTGAGCCATGGGAACTTAAAAGAAGTAAATGGCGAAAACAACCCCCTCTCCGCAACACTCCATGGGAGAGAGACACCAGCAGAAACCCGCATGAGGGGAGGAATAAGGCAATAGATATAAATAACCCATATACCACCATGAGTGAGACGCCAGGACCTCCACTCCCTTGTAGAGTATCTGGAGAGAGATCCAAGTGAGAAAACCTCTGAGGAAGCAGGAAATAGTCCTTTCCCTCCCCTAATACACACACACACACTTGACAAAAGTCCCAAGCCCTGTTCCAGCTGCCAAACCCCCCAGTTCCCACTGCCTGCAGCTACTTAAACACTCCCCTTATTAACGAGAGCCTCTTTTCCCCTCAACAAGAAATCTCCCTCTCCCAGCTGCCAAACGGTCTGGCCCACTCCCTTGGCAACTGTGGCAGTTCACTTACAGCGTGTACGGTCAATGCTAAATCCTGCGGTTACGCTGCAATGTCTGTGGCAGCGTAAACTAAATGAAAAGCTTTCAAAACTGAAGTTAGAGTTAGTCTGGGGTTTTTACAGTCAATTATTAAAATGAACAGCGCAGTCATAACTAGAGATGTAAAAAGTTAAATGATTAACCAGTAAGCATTAGGCTTACTGTTAACAGACCTTAACTGTTAACCCCGGTGGCCCTGCACCAGTGGGAGGGACCCCAGCCACAGCTGCATGGGACCAACAGGAGAAACCCTGGCTGAGTTGGGCTGGCCGGCCAGAGGGACCACAGCCTCGGCCACACTGCACTGCACTGCTGGTTGGAGGGACTCCAGTCCCCTGCCATGCCAGGCCAGAGTGACCTCGGTTAACGGTTAACCAGTTAAACGATATCATTGTAATTGTTTAACCGGTAAACTTTATTAATCGATATTCACATTCCTAGTCACAACAGTATTGATTGTATTATCGAGTTTAATTTTTGATCTAGTGGAAACTGCTCCCTTTGATCAATCTCTGATTATTGTCACGTCACTGTGGTGCTGGAAGCCTGCTGCAGAACTCAGTGTAGTTCACAGCAAAAATTAGGGCTGTCTGCCATGTGATCAAAGACCAGCCTGTTACATGGTATACTTGGCTCTCACTGTACATATATACCACAGGGATCATTAAAAAGTCAGGGTGAAATCTTGGTTCCTTTGACGTTAATGCCCAAACTCTCATTGATTTCTCTCACGATTCACCCACTATTACTACATAGTGGTATCTGAGATATGCCACAGAGCTTAGGGCTACTGCAGTGTTGCCAGCCCGACTGCTGCTGTCAGGTATCTCTTGGTAGATAAATGGTTATTGAAGTACGTGTCTTTGTTGAGCAAATACAAAATTACTTAGGTGTTGCACTATTATGAACTCAATCCTGAGCTCTAATATGGTGGCAAAAATGGAATCTATGACTAGTTTACGCAGCTAGCTGGTTATTTCCCCTTGTTCTGTAAAACAAGTTCAGATGACCTTGTGCCACCCGCCATCCATCCCCTGTCAGATTACTACTAATAAGTATTAATAATAGATAATAATTATATTATGATAGCACCTCCGAACTCCAATTGCAATTGGGGCCCTATTGTATTAGACACTGTACCAACGGAGTGCAAGAGATAATCCCTGCTCTGAAGATCTTGCAATCTAAACAAACAAGACAGACAAAGGCTGGAAGGGGAAACAAAGGCACAAAGAGATGGAGCGACTTTTCCAAGGTCATTTGCAGAGCCAAGAGAAGAAGCCAAGACTCCTTACCTTTAGTTCAGTGCCATATCTGGAACACACTGAACCCCCGCAGTAACTGCCTAGTAGATGGCCACTAACAGGTAGTGATTTAAAGTAGTCTTGAGGCTGCTCTAAAGTATGCAGGATGCTAAAGTGGTCACTGGTGGCTCTCAGAATTGATGAAATTAAAACCAGCACTTATCGTTACCCCACCTCTACTCTGCTGAGTCTTCACTGGATGCACAGAGGATGGAGCAGAGGAAAAATGCAGGTAAAATATTGAATTCACCAGCAGTGGCTGTATATTTTTAAACATAGGTAAGTCAGTGGTACAGATTTTATTAATCACTGTAAAAAACAGTTGCACTGGAGGAAAGTTAGCAGCCACCTCTAAATCTTAGCCATTAGATTTTACGCTAAAAGATACGTTTCCTTTGGCTTTTTTTGTAATTCACTTGCTCCTATAGCATCTGTTCTGAATCAGTCTATTTTCCCATTGCTTTAAAAATCAGGTCAGGGTTAATCTTCTGTACCATGTTTGCTTTCCAGGCACTAGTCATGAAACTGCTGATGAAAAGGTGATTTTTGGCATTTAATTCAACTTTTCTGGAATGCATTCCTAAGTCCCAGCAAGCCTCGATCAGGTGGTATATTCAATACTCTGGAGAAGAACATCGAGAAGAGGTAAGTTATAGGCATCAAGGCAAGCTTCCTCAGTGGAGGATTCAGCTGAATATTCGAAGGCAGGAGTTACTGGGATTAGTAGATGTTTTCCTTTTCCTTGCTTCACCTGAGGGATCACATAACATTCTGATGTCACCATTTGAGGCATAGAGAGGGTGGGAGAAAGGCCATTTGCAGTGTACTACAGGCAGATTTATTTTATTTATTCTGATTTATAAACTCATTAAAAAAGAGTTTGTTCTTAGTTTGTCCTAACCTTTGCTCTGAGCACTCCTGGGTGCATTTTAAAAAGACAGAGTACTCCAGTAACACCCTTTCTCCCAATAATTAACACATGGAATAACTCAGCTGCCAAAAACATATCCAGAATCTTCAGCTGTCTACATTTCCATACCACCCTCATCACGCTAGTATCTCAGAACCTTCCAGTTAAGTGTGGTGTGGAACATCTCTCATGTGAAGTTGGTTCTTTCTCTCTTGCTGTTCCTAGGAGGAGAATTGTATGTACAGTGGAGTGTTTTTTATTTTGATAGTGTTGGGTTTGCTGTTTTTTTTTAAATGTCTGTGCTCCTCTGTGTTTAAGTTGGAGAAAGCCGGTGGGGAAAGTGCCTCCCTACAACTTGTGTAATCATCATAACTATGGTAGTAATGAAAATGGGGAGATAAGTTGGTCTAAGGTTTTAGATGTGTTTTTAGATGTGCTTTATTGCTCAATGTTCATCTCAGTCTTTAGTTAGTTATGCCTTTGGATCTGAATCAGACTGAATTTTTTTTAAGCTCAAGCAGAGTTTAAATATCAGAGTCATACAGGAACTATTAAACATGCACCACGGTCTGTGGCTCAGCCTTCCTTGATTGTGGGCACTAGCAACTCTCCCACTGAGTGTGATGGCAAGATTTCTCTCTTTCTTTCTAAGGGCAGAGAAAGTCTAGCCAGGGCTGATTTTTGTAAGGCGATAGCCCTGTATGGGGCTATGGTGTCAAATGCAGAGGACCCTGAGCATCATCTGGGCTATTTGGGGAAAGTCGCCATGTGGGAGACCACATGAAGGCTGTGACATCAGTAGTGGGCCATGGAGAGTAGTGACGGGTGCTAACCTTGGGAGTCAGATAGTCTATTTTATGTGCAAGTAGCTCAGGCTGCAGCTGCATTTCCACCACATGAGCTGGAGGAACAGGACTATTTGCAGGCCCTGACTTTGGGGGTGCTTTTGTTGTACCAACCACTACATACACAATCTTGGCAAAGTGAACTTCACCACTGAGCATGAGCACATAACAAATGTATTTATATATCTAGCATGTCTCATGCCCCAGGCTTAATGCCTTAGGTAAAGGCTGTGATGAGTTCCCGGGGGTGCAACCTGGAACTGGTTGCCTGTCTTACCAACCTGGACTCCCTCTCACAGTGTGATGCTGTGACAAGCTGCAAACCCCTCCAGGTTCTGCACTCACACTGCCATCTGTAGGAAGGGACACACTCAGATGAGTTATATGAATGTTTTCACCATTCACTCGTGAACTAACAATAGAGAGGCTCCAGCCAATACCCCACCCCACCCCCGGCTTCCCAGTCTGAAACCTCAGAGCTGTACTGACTTGCCCTGGTCAAAGCCTGACCAGTGTAAGTTTCTTACCCAGTCCTCCCCTCTCTCAATGTGGAGAGGACATGCACCAGCCCTTGTTCCTGAGCAGATTTCCCTTGCACTTCAAGTAACACACTGTTTTAGGTTACAAAATATAAAACAGATTTATTAACTACAGAAAAATGTTAAGTGAATATAAAAGTACAGATCAAAGTTGGTTACCTAAGAAATAACAAGTAAAAAAGCAATCTGAGTTCCATAAACTAGACAGGATTTAAATCAAGCAGTGGCTCATCCTGATGGTATAGTTCCTTTTCATACTAGCTGGGATTCTCCTTTCCAGCTTGGTACCACCTCCCCAGTTCAGTGTTTGTTTTCTAGACATGTTTCAAGATGTTGAGCTGTGGGGGAAGTGAAGCCAAATGATGATGTTACTTCCCCCATTTATAGCTTCTTCCAGCTTGCTGGAAAGATCCTTTGCTATGACGTGAGTCAAGCAGCCTCCATTGTGTACGTCCTATCTCTGGGAGGTTTCCATAATATACAGTTCCTGGGGTAATCCTTGTGAGTGTGTGTATTCTCCTTAATGGGCCATCATCAGTTTCTGGCTGCCCCATTGTTGTACCTGAAAGGTTGCTTGTGGGTGTCTCCAACTTCATGACATGTTTCATTAACACACACACAGCAAAACTTCATAACTTCATAACTTCAATGACAGCACATGCAGTCCAACAGGATATTAATGTTCAACAGATTAAGGCTTTTAGAATGATACCTCACAAGGCATACTTTGCACAAAATATAACATAACAGAATGTTGGCACTCCCATATGATTGTACATAGATATTGTAATTGTAATTCTTGCCCTAATTGTTAGATCTTTGACTCTCTTGTACAGGAAGTTGTATTCCTTACCTAACTAGTGGCCCTCTTCAGAAAATCACTTATGTATATGATTACATCCAACCCAATTTATGAAAACAACTGAGCAATTATTTAACTCCTGTCCTTTTCAAAGGGATGTATGCACATGCTTAACTGTGTTCCAGAACAGGGAACTTGAACTGGGGCTTAGATGAGCCACAGTCATTATAAAAACAAACTTTCACCTCTTTAATACCTCAGCAAGGTTTTCAAAAGGATTTAAAAACATTTATTAACCAAATTTTACATCTAACGAGGGTATATTTAATAATGATAATGTTTAATACCTCTTAGCTCTGAAAGTGCTTTGCAAAGTTGGTTAAGCATTATCATCTTCATTTTTCGTGTTGGATAACTGAGATACAAAGTTCTAGTGGGTTCCTAATATCCATGCCTGTGGTTAGAGCCAGGAGTTTCAGTTCCTCATTTATTTCTGATGCTTTAACAAGACTAGTTTTCCTCCCTGGATTTTGTTCAACCTAGTTTGGAAAAAGTTCAGTTTTGTTAGAAATTGAAGGCTCAATTCATGCAGTTGATGGTGGGCAAAGCAAAGATGGCTTTAAAGGACCTTTCCATCTCACTTGTTCTTGGAGCTGGCTGTAGGCTAAACTGGCCTCTGGTTACATGAGAGCAGGCTAAGGTATAGGCAAACTTTCACCAACTTGTAATAGCCCCAAATAGCCAATATGCAACCATGCTCTGGCCCCACTCTAAGACAGGCCACGAGAACAGGTATTGTAGAGTCAGCCATATAGGTTTTATGCCACCCAGGGACTCCCCTACACAAGAGGATTCCACAGCTGGTTCAAAAAGTAAAGCCAAGGATCTGGCATGAAAGGCATAAGGGTGTGTGTGTGTATGTTATATGGCACTTGCATCTCTAATCTGCACCCAGCACACATTTGCAGCCTTTCAAGGCAATGTTTACCAGGCTCGCACTATGTAAACAATCTGACATGTTTATATGAGAAAAGTCATGTTTTGATATAATGCACATTAACCATTGGGCACATTTAAGAAGAAAACTCTCCAGATTGTTTTTCTGTGTTATGAATGTTAACCGCAAGCAAAGAGTTTCTTATCACATGCTGCCATTATATCCATGGGAGCGTACATATGATGTTTTATCTTCGAGAAAATAGATGCTGGAGCCCATGTTCTGGATTTTTTTTCTTATATTCCCCCCGCCCCCCAAAGTCCAGCTAGAGTCCTTTTTTACTTACAAGATCATAACAGTTAGAAATGGGATAGACCTATTAGCTCATCTCCATCCTTGCCGGTGAATGCTTGTTCCTACATTCCATCTGCTATTATTTTGACACAGTCTAGTTTTTCTTGTCAGAAGCAATGGGGCATCCATTTTTCTCCTTTTCAGAATCATCCTGATGGTGCATTTCAATGCAAAAACGTTATTTTAGAGAAACAAAGTGGATGAGGAAATGGCTTTTATTGAACCAACTTCTGTTGGCAAGAGCTCTGCAAAACTTGAAAGCTTGTCTCAAACCAACCGAAGTTGGTCAAATAAAAGATTTTACCTCGTCCACCTTGTCTCTCTACTATCCTGGGACCAATACAACTACAATACAGTCCTTTTTTTTTGGTTATTTTTAAAGATAAAGAAAAATTGAATAAAGCTGCATTTTCAAATTCGGTACCTAAAGTTAGGCCTGTAAATTCATTTGTAGCCACCTGTAGCAGGGTGGTCACCCCGCTCCGCTCCAGAATGGGTTAAAACGGCTCTGGAAAGGGCCGTGGCTGGGGGAAAGCAGCGAACATTGGGAAGACAGCCACAGCTGGGGCCAGGCCCAAATAGGAAGCAGCTGGCCCTGGTATAAGGGCTCAGGAGGAGCTAGATAGAACAGCTCCCTCTAGCTCTGGAGGGAGATGGACCTAGCTGCCTGAAGGAGCAAAGGGTACAGAGGGTAGAGCAGTGCTGGGGAAGGGGAAGGCTGAGCTGGGGAGCTCAGGCCTGGCAACCTCCCAGGCTGCAGCCTGATAAGAAGACCTAAAAAGGTACTGGTCTGCAGGGAGAGGCAGCAGGTCCAAAACCCCCATGTCTATGATGAGTGGCTTTTACACTACAGTCTGCCCCAGGGAGCAGGGGCTTGATGATGACTGGCAGTAGCCGTAGACTGAAGCAAGGTGGGGATAGAGGGTTGGGAGCCCCCCAGGGAGGGGAGACCCAGGGAGAGTGTGGGAGTATTGCCAGGGGGAAGCACCCCAGGTAAAGGGGCACCAGGTTCTGGGAGGGACACGGGGGCCAGCGGGTGGTGAGACACCGAGCAGCAGAGTGTGCTCCAACAGCTGGTGAGCTAATTCCCTAGACAACCAGCTGGAGGCACCACAAAGAGAGACATCACACGGCTACACCACTTAAATAAATCAGCATGATTTTAAGAGATGCTGAGCACTCGCCACTCCTGTTGGTTTTTGGCATCTCCGAACCACAGGCTTTTTTTTACTGAGATGGTCTAGCTTTAGGCACCCGTGTTTGAAAATTTGCCCTCTGTGTTGGATACCACACGGCTGGCCCCTATAGAAAATCCAAAGATAGAAATACTGAGTTAAGATTTTTTAAATGCACTTTACTTTGACTAAAACACCATATGTAACATAAATAATGTATTTGTATTTAATATGTAGCCTGATCGTTGCTCAGTCAATACCTTATCATAACTTTTCCCATTACAGTTCTATATTCTGCTCTCTCTTCCTGAATTATAATTCTCTAACAACACCGTATGTTATTGTAGTGCATGTCTTAAAGATATAACTTATTGTGATGACGATACCATGCTTTGGGAATGACTTAGTGCACCTGGAACTTAAGTTACAGACTTTTAGCTGCAGTGGTGTAGCTGGAATGTTTCAGCAGATCTTTAAACCTCACTTTACGAATAGATGGTTACACTTTGTCCACGACATGCAGTACAGCTTCCTGAGGGGAGAGAAAGGGCAAAATCCAGACTAGATTGGGAGGCTTTGGCCCAGCAGGATATCTCCTGCATTTCACCTTTAAGGTCATGGTTCAGAATCCTACTTCCAGTCAGAATGGCCTATGGGAGGGGACAGGATCTCCTGTGGTACAGGAGCTGTCACTAGGTCATTCTGCTGCCGGGGGGAGTGTGTTACCCTGCGGTTTGGTGGGTCATGAGTCAATTATCTGGTGCTTTTGTATTTAGTGTTGCTCACACAGTTGATCATGTTTATTCCCATATTTGGAAGGTTAGTCACTGACTTGTAGGAGAACATTTCTGGGACTTGGATTAATAAAAAAGCCCGTACATCATTTGTTCGTAAAGCTTTAATGTGCTGAATTTCCTGCAGCTTAAGCTCAGCTGTTTGTTTATTCCTTTTTAAATTCCAGTGTGTTGTGTTATGTACATAATAGGTGTCAGGGCCAGAAAAAGCAAACCCAGGGTTCCCCGCAAAGTTATTAACACTGGCCTCCTATGGTTTTTAAAAATATTCAGCTGGCCCTGACCCAGAGTCTCCTGTGGCTGCAGGTTTGCCAGGCTTCAATGTACCCTTCCCTGGGACACAGCAAGCCATATGCTTTGAAACGGCGTCCTATGCACTGTTATGGTTTAACTTCTTGCATGATGTAAGCGATCAAAGATAATCCACTGGGGAGCCTCAGTACATTTCAGCTTCTTCACCAGCAGCTCACTCTTTCCCACTGTCCCACCTCATGCCCATTGGCTGATGTTGGCCATGGATTGGGCTATCCAGCCTTGTTGATAATCCTGTTTGAAAGGTGTGTGTTTGGTTGGACTCTATTGAACTCTATTGCCGTGGTCACCATATTGGAGACAGGAAGGCATTTTCCCTTGGTCCATTTTACACTAGAATAAGAGATTAGGCTTTAGTTGCATCTGGCAGTTCTCTCTCTTTTGTGGTGTTGATATTTTTGGTGGTGAACTGGTGAGTGAGGCATTGGTCTCTGTTGGTTTAGTCAGTGGCTGATGATTTTTGCGTGATTACCGCCTATTTTCTTTGGCCAAAACTTCATGGGAACGAGTTTATGGTGGTGACTGTAGATAGATTCTGTGACTATTCAACCCCAAACCCAAGAGTCAGATGAAAGCAGAATGTAGAAGAGGGTTAAGTTTGGCAGAGAATAGCAGTTATGGGAACAGACGTTATTACTGAGTAAAGATTCAAGAATACACCATCCAGTATCAGACCTAATTCTTTGAGAAGAGAATTTTGTCTTGGGGGCCCACTGAATGGTTATTAGTGAGAAGCCTGGGCCAGATTGAAATACACATTGCCTGGCAGGGATGGAATGCCTTATTATGTAGTTATTGACTAATTTGCTGTTTAATTTAATTAAAGGTGCAGCCAATTTGCTTTTTTACCATAAGTTAGTGGTGCGATGTGTTTTCTTGGGGAAATCTCTTGGTATCGACAGCAGTGTCAACTTACTCTTTAAAGGTTTGAACTGTTTTATTTTGTTGACCAATGATTTTTTCATGCTTTTATTTTACTTTAACCAATTGGGTGGTGGTGGTGGGTTGTTGCTGTTGTTTGTTTTTTAATTCTTTGAAGCCCTTAAATCAGGTCATTATTTTGTCCACAATTTCCAAGAAAAAAATGATATCCTGAGCTAAGATATGCTACCTGGAATTTCAGGGAGATTGATTTTATTTGGGTAAATGTAGGGTGAGGGTTTAAGAATGACTTTTCTAATGGGAAGTTGTCTTCAACTTTACCTATAGTGGGACTGATGTCTCTCCATACATAATAACATTATGCCCCGAAAACTGAAGAGCTCTGTGTAAGCTCAAAAGCTTCTCTCTCTCACTAACAGAAGTTGGTCCAATAAAAGATATTATCTCACCCACCTTGTTTCTCTATTCTGTCCTCAACACATTCTTCATTTTTCCTTTCAATTTGTAAGTACAAATAGATGTTGTAAAAAAGAGTTCTCTCTACAGCGGTGTTTGAATTCAATTATTATTTTTCTCAATATAACAGTAACAACATTGCACATAATAAAAAGATCCACCTTCTCAATGGAATGATAATATAGGCCACTGATAATGAAGACCAAGGAAAACTCTCAGTAAACACTCCTTATTTTTCTTTCTTCCACCCTTTCTTTGTTCAGTGGTTACATTTAACCCCTGGTTAGCTCACTTTAACTCTAATGCTTTTTTACATGTTGATTAATGAGCGAAGGCAGGCTTTGAAGCCACTATCTTCTCACACACAGGTGCAATGTTTTAACTGTGAAAGAGTTGACATGTGAATTATTTGTAATGAGGGAGCCATTTAAACACACCATTAATAAAGGACAAAAAACGTTGACCTAATCTGATGCCATGCCACTTTTGAATCCTTAGTTGTTTTCCATCTGATTGTTTCAAGATTTGCCATCCTTATGGCAATGTGAGTTCTCCCCCATTGCTAAATTCATTCTGTAAAAATCAAGCAATTAATATAAATGAAACGCTTATTCCTTTGTCAGGCATCTTCTGTATCTGTGCTCTGCACGTTTTATTTAATATTTTATATCAAGGATCAAAAACAATTTAAACATTGCTGAAAGAATATACAGAATGCTGTCCAACTCTGCTTCCTTGTCATTGAGAAGATACAGCATGCACACTGCAACCTATTCGCAAGCTGAATCAATGCAACTACATGACACCAGAAAAGTTATGCAGACAAATGTTGATAATCAACTACTTAATTTCTGTGGCTCACAGTTTTGGCCCTGATTCAATAAAACACTTAATCATATGTTCAGCTTAAAATACCTGCTTGAAGTTAATCATATTATTGAACTGGAATCTCTGGCCTTCTGAATTGCTAAAAAAACCCTTGTTATAGCTCCAGCAGAATCATTGGTTATGATATGCTGAAAAATAATGAAACTGCATATGACAGAAATAGAATATCTCCTACATAACCAGGCTTTTCACTATACTCAAAATTTAATAAAACATGTTTTATATCTGCAGGTCAGGAACTAAAGACCAAATTAAGTATTCAAGTGAAAGGTTAAAGATCTACGACCAAATAATGAAATGTCAGGTGTTTATGAAACTCTAGAGTCCTGTGGGGGGAAAAGTAGAGAGGAAAGACAGGAAGAGTTCTGAACCTATGGGTAAAACAACATAAACAGGATACGAAAAAGAGAAGTGGGAGGGAAAACAATAATGAACTGTGGCTCAATATGTGTGAAATCAGAGCCATAATTTCATCCTGTCAGAGAATAAGAAAGGATTGAACAATGAAGCCACAGAAAAGGAGGGGGAGACCATCTCCATAAATCAATAATCAACATGTAAATGGGACGTTGAATAATAACCTTATTCGTTAAAAATAAAAGTAGAGATGGATTAGGAGTAAGAGACAGAATCACAGTAGCATCAGTGAGCCTGTGGTGTGGGCTCCCAAGGAGAATGATGAGAACCTCAATGTTTAGCACATTTCATAGAACCATAGAATATCAGGGTTGGAAGGGACCTCAGGAGGTCATCTAGTCCATTTATAACTATACTGTGTCAATCTGCACATGAGGGTTACTGTATTGCAACTAATGCATGGCAATAATTACTACAGAGATGGACTAAGTGACCCAACAGCTCTTTTCCAGTTCTAGGTTCCTCAAGAGCCTCCATAGCTCTGTCCTTCTTTTTACCTGACCACAAGCTGAGCCCCACTGTGATATCTTTGAACCAGTGTACAGACAGCTTAGCCAGCCAGCTGCAAATTCCCTTAGTGTAGGAGGTCTGATGTATAACCAATGTACAATGACCAGATAAAATGTGTGAAAAATCTGGATACTTTTTTTTGCGAGGAGGTATAGTTGCATATATAAACAAAACCTAATATTGGTATAGGCCTGAAAATGTTGGGATGTCTGGTTACCCCAAGCCAATGTATCTGGCCCTCTGCCTCCAGAATCAGAGATGTGGCCAGAGCAAGCTGTGCTCTCGTGATCCCCAGCTGACAAACAGCTCTTTGGAGGACATTGCAGCTGGGACATAGTGTAGAACAGCCCTCGATCTGCTCTAAACTATGGTGCCAGGGAGCCACAGGATGCCTCTTTGAAACTCCCTTACCTGGGCTCAGCAGTGATTCAAGCCTCCTGTCTCCTATTGCATCATCTCCTCTGCTCCACCTGCAACACCAGCCTTTTCGCCTTGCTCATCAGCTTTACCCACAGCTCTTTTTGCACTTTCTTGCACACTAGTCTCTACTTCTGGCATGACCTGCTTGATTGTCTATGAAAAGCCACCACCCTCAACTTACTCAAGCCCCCTTTTAAGATCCACCTTTGCCATTATGCCTACATGAATTTAACCAGGTTAAGACATGTTTTCCCAAAATAATTTATAAAAAAAAAAAACCCTTTCCACCTACTTCCATGCCCTTTCTGATTAAATGCATAATTTTGGCTTCTGAGCATCTTGGAGACAGCATTCTGTTTTCTTTCTGTTTTGGAAGACACTTAATAATACATCTTTGGGTTGCCTTAAATATAATCATAGGAAAAAGTGAGGTAACCCTTATCCTTAAAATAGGTCTTTTCAAAAACTTCAGAGATCTCCTTTACATTCTATCTTTGCAGGATATCGAATGTTGTGGTATCACTTGACACAGTATAATGCCATGTCTCGGGGGAATTTTCAAGAAAGCTCACTCGGTCTGACTCTGCTCCTGATGAAATCCATTTGGGTTCTAATGGCAACAGAGTAAAGGCCAGTGGTGAGCAGTTTTGAAAATCCCACCCTATATTTCTCTGTCTTCCTCAAACATCCAGCAGATATCCATGTCAATGTTTTTTAATTGGTGGGTCACAATTCTTACAGGGGAAGACAAGGTGGATCATGAAAGGCAATTGGGGAGATGGGGGACATTTGCAAGGCACTGAAAATTTTATTATCTAAACCAAAGAAAATTTCTTTCCATCATTGCCTACCCAGCTGTACTCTCCAGGGTCAAGTATTGTCTCTCAACAGCACAAAACACACACAAATAAATGATATAGGCTTATCTTTGTTACCACTGATATAGTTACTTTATAGTAAGTGCATGGGGTCTGCAAATTTTATTTACTTCAAATAAGGGGATGCCATTCTGAAAAGGTTGGGAAACACAGCCCTATGTGATAGAATATGGTGACAGAAAAGACTTATTAAATTACCTAGTCCATCTCTCCACTATGGTAGGACTGTTAGCTGCGGTAAATGTACTTGTATTTTGACCATGACTTTAGTTTAATTCAGATAAACTTTGGGGTTGTATACTGCCTGGTATCAAAAAATCACAAAGTACTTGCCAGACATTTATTAAATAAGCCCGACTTCCTCCTTGTAGTAGTAGTATTATTGTCACCAATTTATGAATGAGGAAACTGAAGCCCAGAGCTGCCTTGCCTCAGGCCACATTGTGTGTCTGTGACAGAGCCAAACAGAACCCACCAGTAAGCCCCACCTGAGCCAAGTTCTGTTCAGTAGGGCATCCCACCTTTCTAGTAGCTGATGTGTCCTCTTTGACTGGGTCATCAATGGCACACAGGCAGCTGCACATATCTGGCTGAAAAGTGGTTCAGCTAGTGTAGTAGCAAGCCAGGCTAGCAGAAGCAGGACTTACATATATTATTTAGGGATGAAGAATTGCATACAGATTGTTCACATAAAAACAGTGTGTCGTCTACCCACTGTGAATACCATTAATTTAGTCATTTTTATGCTTCCCTGATCTTCATCCTCTGAAATATTCTAAAAGGGCAGATGTATAGTCTGGGACATTTTCCAGATTTCTTTCTTTTTTTCCAGTGAGGCAGTCAGCACAATAATGAATTAAACAGGGTTCTTGTGTATTATAATAATGCCACCGGTGGTGCTGAAGATGTGCTTAATGTGTATGCTGCATTGTGGACTAATCAAGCTGAACCACAATCCCTTCACTGTCGTTCTTCTCTGCAGCCTCTGTGCGGCAGCAGAACACTGCACACTCGAAGTGCCAGCTTCTCTTTTGAACATCAGTGCTACAGAGGGAATGTACCCTGGGGTATGGAATTAGAGCAAGGGATTGGGAGTCTGGGTTTCACTCACAGCTCTGCCACTGAGTCTTTGCGTGACCTTGGGCAAATCACTTAGCATCCATGTTTCTCCATCTGCAAGGATCCAAACATATCAGTGCCTCAGAGAGGGGTTGTGAGGCTCAATTAATTTGGTAAATCACTTGTAGGTTACCAGATTTGCAAAGAAGTTGGGGGCATGAATGGCAGTTTGCCTTGGGAACCAATGGCATTGAGCCAGCACTCCGGGGCTAACATGTCCTAGTGTGCTAGATATAGCAAGTGTTTCCACCACCTTCACAATCTCAAGTACAATTCCACAAATGCTGCAGTGAATAGGATACATAATGCACAAAAATTCAGCCTTAGCTTTAAATCTCAGTTTTTTTCTAGGTTTTCTCATTCACGGATCCTGAACCCTACAATGATGGAATTGCACTGGGTTTTAGCTCCCTGAATCTTATTGGCATTTTTCTGCTCTCACTGACAATTGTATAAAGGAAGTGTAACCACACTGAAGTTAATAGAGTTTACACTGTTGTAAACCCAGTGTCAGATCACAATAAGACTTATTGACTTAATTATTATTACTAATCATTTACAATTTGTATTGCAGTAGTGGCTAGGCATCCTAGTTGTGGACCAGAACCCCATTGTGCTATGTGTTGTACAAACAGAATAAAATGACAGCCCCTGCCCCAAACAACTTGCAGTCGAATGGGATTTGTCCAGCTAACTATCCAACTCTTACTTCGAGAAAGTAGGCTACCTTGCCATTGTTTTGGTCTGTTTAATTTTATTATTCCTTGGTGACTGTCCTCTCAGACTATATGTATCTTTAACTAATGCATGATGATGAGATTACAATTATCAATTGAATAGTAGAACTCTGGAATTCAAATGGTTCCATAGGCATCTGTTTATCTAAGGTACTTATGTGCCAGTGACCCAGAGGTAAAAGGCTACATATCTCATTGTCAGTCCCTGAATCAACCATCTCCTGTGTCTCCTCTACTCTCCACCTAACAAGTACTCAAATTTTATTTTTCCTGTGCTTTGAAAGCATTGTTTTCTGCTTTGTCCAACCTCACAGCTGACGGCTGATGAGAAGATCCTCAAAATGGAATGCAGGCTGCTGATCCGCAGCCTGCAGAGAAAGGACACAGGGGCGTATTACTGCAAAGCACAGGAGCACACGTTCATTCACACCATCGTGAAGTTAAATTTGAACGTCATAGAGAACGGGCATGTGGAAAGCACTCAGAAAAAAGAGGATGAAGAGGGACGCGGGAGTGATTTGCTTACTTAGTCGTGTCTGGGGTATAAGGATTATATCCAACTCGTCAGCAGCCCCAGCTTCAGCCTCGATGAGTACTGTGAACAGATGTGGCACCGGGAGAAGCGGGGAACAAAGGTGGGGCAAAATGGAAGCACACACACAAGATGAAGAAGAAACGAAATCAAAGGCACCATGAACCTGTCCGCAGCCCACATGCCAGGCCAACATATATGTAGCTTTTATATTCTATTTAAAAAAAGGATGTTTAACATGCAAAAATATTGTGTTCTGTTTTGTGCATCCTTCCTATTAATTAATATTGCTTCAAACTGAGATTAAATAATATACAGTCATTATTAGTCTGTAAATGATTGCACTGTAATACTGGAATATTTTAGCAAATGGCAAGTTTCTTATTTGAGCATTGCACTCAAGGCAATAATTCCAAATCTGGGTTTTTCCCCCCAGAAATTCAGGTGTTTTAGCTAACAATTAGATAGCAAGAAGCTGGTTCATGAACATGTGGGTGTTTCATGGCTTTCCTGGCATAATTTTTAGATGAGATTTAAAGTCTATGATATAGTGTATTATTAATCATTCCACCCCAGAAATGGCTGCAGGTCAGGGGTAGTTGAATGTATTTGTAAAAATGCTTTGGGATCTTGTAAGGATGGGAGGTGCCATATAGATACAGGCCATTTTGTGACAGATTTGTAAAGCTATACTAAACTACCCGTTGGACATGTATCTAGGTACATGGGTGGCATTTTCTGGCACATAAAAGCAAAGCAAAAAGTCAAATTAAATATCAGCTTAGCAGTAACACTAGTTTTCCCTGTAAAATATGTAATCACATTTTAAGAGGAGGAAATATAAAGCTTTATTCATTAGGACATAAGCAGTGTCTAGTTTGCAGTCCATCTGCTGAAATGAAATGTTGACTCAAATTGAAACTGCCAGAAAGATACGCGAGAGTAAATATCCTAAGCAGCCCTTGGGAGGTATATGCACAAACCCTATTGCAAATAATGGGTTTTCTGCCTTCATCTCCATTGTCTCGCTGCAGATTTTACCCCTGATTTTCCCCACTCACCTCTACAACGCTAACCCTTGGCTGGCTTTATTTTCTGGAGTATGTTTAGTTTGCTTTGGAAAAAAAGAGGAGAGGAGAACACACACGCACAAAAACCGTCCTTCATCTGATGACAAAAGACAACAAGGGAAACATGTCTGGTGACAGACAGAAACTGACAGTGCTCTTACACCAAGTATAACAATGAGGCAAGAGCAGACATTCCTCAGACTTGCGTATTTGTTTTATAAAAGATCTTGTATATTTCAAACAAGGTGTTGTGTTTTTGGAATTAATATTACTATATTAGAATTAAATAAAAACAAAAAAGCCCACATGTAAATAAACAGAAGTAGAAGTTAGAGATAAGCAGCTTTGTGATTTACAATAGCATGATTTGTAAAATGTTCCTAGTTTTACTTTCTCTCTTTAATAAGATAAATCTTCTCGTATGAGCAAGAGACACTGTGCTTCCTTCAGATCTGACTTACACTAGTATAAGTCCATTGGCTTCATTGGACTTTCTCCCAATTTACACTAGTGTAAGCAAGATCAAAATCAGGCCTATCGCCTCTTCTCATGCTTCGCAGCCCCTCTCCCCCACTCTACCAAACCTTCCCCTTTTTGCCTTTCACGCCTCTTTGAGTGTGAAATGACAAATTAGCCACTTCCTCACATGGAAGAAAGCTTTGATGGATACTAAACCGACAGATTTTACTTGTTTCTCATGCATTCTACATGTCTTGAGAGCAAAGTCTGTGGGAACGCCAAGTAATTGATGTGCAATTCATTAAGGAACTGAGAACTTTGGCTCTGACTGCTGGAGATTATCCCTATCTGCTACCCAGTGTGTGTGAGCATTCAGTTCTGATCAATAATTTTGTCCGTACACTCTGTGCCATTACACATTTCCTTTCTGATAAAAGATACAACTACTATGGTGATGTGTTTTTCAGATTGTAGAAAGGGACCGCAGAAGATTCAAGTTTATTGTAAAAAAAAAAAATAATCTAAAACAGAATGTGCATGTATTGTATAAAGCCAGGGATACGGTCATTAATTTTAGATTTTTTTGTTTTTTTGATAAGAGATCCATTAGTTAATTAGATGGTATTAGGTAGTTTGTGCACTGTACTTTGAAAGTGTACTCTGCATGTGTTAAATATTATAAAAGATGAGAGGGGTGTTTCATTGTACAGGACCTTTAATCAAAGAGACCGATGTCCTAGGCTTGTATTAGTAAGCTTAGTCCTTAATACTTTGAATAGCCTATTAATGGCTATAGAACTTTTCACAGTAATAAGCGTTATGTTCTGAAATCAGCTTGTACAGCAGCAGTTCTCAAACTGCTGCCCGCTTCCAAGGGGGTTGCGAGCTCCCCGCGCTGCCAGCATGCCACCGAATTGATTACTTCTGCAATCAGCAAATTTTCGGTGGACATGCCGCGTGCCTTAAAGCGTCCGCCGAAAAGCTGCTGCCAAATGCGAAAGTAATCAATTCGGCGGACATACAAGGGTCGTGCCATGCGGCTGGAGAAGAAAAAAGGGTCGCGGTTTGAGCAAGTTTGAGAACCTCTGTGGTACAGCAATAGGACCTTAGGCCAAGGTTTTCAAAAGTGACTTGTGATTTTGGCTTTCCCAATGTTCAGTGCCCAGCTTGAGACTGTGTCAGGGGTATCCTGTAAATATGAAGCTCCTTTAATAAATCTCAGGTTGGGCACCCCAAAAATGAGAGACTCAAAATACTGAATCACTTTTGAAAAATTTTGCCTAAGGATGACTGAAGTCACCTTACAGAACCCACTGATGTATCTCTTGTTGTATTTTATCAATCCAGAGAATACCATCTCTCAGACTTGGTCCTTCTGGAGATGAGTGATGCCACGCCAGGACTAAGCTAAGGTGCTACCATCAAATAATCCATCATGGGCAGTTGGGCCATGCTTACATGTACTGACAAGGGGCCTGCTCCTGCTCCCACTGAAGTCATTAGGAGCAGGACTGGACTCAGGATTCTAATTATTGAATACAGCACAAATATTACTTACTTTCTTCATGAAAGTGGAACTACTGGACTGTTTAAGGGACTTCCCAACCTTTCCTGATTGTCCTGGAGTCTCCAGGCATTAAACATTAATCTTTAATTAAAGATTATGTCATGTGATGAAATCTCCAAGAATTCGTCCAACCAAAGTTGGCAACCCTAGACTTCAGTGGCCCTACTCAATGAGATAAGGTGAGCAGGATTTGACCCTAAATAAGCTGTTTGTGCTTGTTCAGTACTTTTTCCCATCTTCCTTGAGAGCTGAACAGAACTAGTTTCCTTTAGGTTTAAATAGCTTTGCAGAGCCTAGTGCTACAGTCTTCACACAAAACTCCCTGTCAACTTCAACAGGAGTCTTGAGGGACTAAGGGCTGCACTACTGGGACTGTGAGCATTAAAAGATTGAATTAAAATGTTACTACTCTGAAGGAGGGTTGTTTTATTTTAAGTGTTCTTGCAACAGGATTCCTCTCAGAGGACTGACCTCATCCCTCCTGGGTGGAGAAGCAGAGTGAAGCTCCAAGTGAGGAATGTGACCACTTCTATTCTGGGGGAAATAAATTCCATATCCTCTAAGTCATTATGCATATTGGCTTTATACCACCCTGGGGAGGGGTATTTAATAATATTGTGCAGATAAAAATCTGTGGTTGAATACATTTTATAAGTAATGTATGTTGAGCTAGCACACTGCTTCTCATATACAGTAGTAGATGATACACTGGTAATGATTCCAAGGGCTCTGGAGACCAGTAAATTACCTAGATAGTCCAGGGAACATTGAGAAAGGGTAAGAAGGGATTTCTTTAGACAGTTGTTTGTTATTCAGTCAATAACCAAGGTCAGGAGTAAGAGTAGTGGAATCTTCTGTAATGTTCAATCCCAAAGACAGGCTCAAAGGAGAACAGAATGAGCTAACCCAGACGAGAAAGGATTATATATATATAATATAATGGCCCAAACCTGGATCTACTTAAATTTCAAAATGAGGACTTGAGGGTCCATTGTGCTGCTGAGCTGTACAATGAGCCACAACAGGCTCGTAGTTAAAATGAAACTGAACCCATCCTCCTTAAAGAGCTCAATAAATGTAATGCACCCAAAGTTTTGGTGGAGAGTGGAAAAAGTTACCTCCACATTAATAACTGAAGGTTCTAAACAGACCCCCCAGTGCAGACTTTAAAAAAAATTTCTTTTCCCATCAGAAAATGCTCTTCTCTCACCCTAACATCCCCCTTAAAAATCACTCCCCCAAAAACCTTCGACTTCCCTCTCATCCTGCTTCAGA
The DNA here is from genome assembly GCA_007922305.1 of Dermatemys mawii. Lineage (NCBI taxonomy): Eukaryota > Metazoa > Chordata > Testudines > Dermatemydidae > Dermatemys > Dermatemys mawii. The sequence continues at coordinate 13,022,689 of ML677341.1, read as the reverse complement.
ACATAGCCAGTGTTTGCCTGAGTTTCATGAGTTTGAAACAGGCTGTTAGAATAGCCATTGCAGCTTGGATAGTAATTAGAATGCTGAAAACGGATACAAGCTTTAGGAGCCAAGAAGTTCCTAAATGCAGTAGTAGTCCAGAAGTCAGTTAAAATAAATCTGACAGTGGGATTAGCAGACAACGGAATAAAGTGCTTAAACTGGTTCCTTTACTGGAAAACATTCTAGGGCCATGTGTGAATATGTATTCATACCAGAGGCAAACAGTTTTCTGTGCAAGCAGTTACATTTATACACATACCGAGGGGGCAAGATCCTTGATTTTGCCAGTCCTCAACTAGACATTGGACCCTGATTCTTATCTCATTTATACTGATGTATGCAATTAAACTTAATGGAATTACTCTTGGTTTACATTCATATAAAATCAGAATTGAGCCCATAGTCTAAAATGATCTGAAATTTTAAGCAAATCGATGTAAGTCTCGATATGTACCTACCATTTATAAATTCCTTATCAAAAATTAATAAATGATTAGTGGAAATTGATTTTCCTACTAAACTGCTGTCATGTGTATGACTGTTTTGTCACGACCTACATAAGTAATTGAATGCATTTTATTTTATGCATAACACAAGGTTATTGCAACTGATTAATATGAGTTAAAAATACTTACAGAGTCAGCTGCCATGGATGTCAGTGACCAAAGTCTCACTGGCTTCAGTGGAATATAAATGTGAATCTAATCAAAGTAATTATAACAAGTTATTCTAAGATGCAGCCTAGAGTGTAGATAACTATGTAGAGATTCAGAGAGGTAGGCGTGTTAATCTGGATTTGCAGAAGCAACAAAGAGTCCTGTGGCACCTTAAAGACTAATAAAAGTATTGAAGCATAAGCTTTCGTGGGCTAGTACCCACTTCAGTGGAATATAAATGCATAAATATAGTTGCATCCAATGAAGTGAGTACTAGCCCACGAAAGCTTATGCTTCAATACTTTTGTTAGTCTTCAAGGTGCCACAGGATTCTTTGTCACTTATGTAGAGATTCATTATACAGAGGAGAATCAGGAGTTACTGCATAGAAGACACTGGAATTAGACCTGAGTGACAGGAAAATAAAGTCTGCATGTCTCGTCAATATTCTGTTAGAATGTATGAAAATTTAATTGATCCCTTATTATATTTCACCTTAGTGTCACAAATATTACTCAGAATTAGGCTTCTATGATTAGCTAATCTGTGAAATCCTTTGTAACTGTAATCCAAATTTTGAGGTTTATAAAACAAGTTCTTTACAGAAAGAAAAAAGGAAGGGTAAAAGAAGAGCTAGTGAGAGAATTTTAAGGCTGCGGAAACCATCTTGTTATTTACTTTCATATAGCATTTTAATGGTGATCTCCTAAAAGTGTCCTAGCCAGGTACAATTTTCACATTGCTGAATATTTAAATAAATTATAATACTGGGACAACAGATCATCAACAGTATTCAGCTAAAGGGTCTGAACCTGCTCCCATTGAGTTTTGCCACAGACTTCCAACAGACGCAGGACAGGACTCTTAATTATTCAGGTTTGTTTTTATGACCTACAATCCAAGTCTGTTGTCTCCAGTTATTGAGACAAATCCTTCCTTGGTTTTCACTCAGTTCTCATTCAGGCAAACTCTTGCTGACATTAAGAAAAAGACTAGGAAAATCAGTGAAGATTTCAGGATTTGACTCATTGCTTGATGTATAAAGTTAAACACACTAGAAGGCCCCTTAACATATTCTCATCTTAGACAATGTTTTGCCTTAGGCACTTGTGTTTGTATAGATTAGTGTCTACCACAAACTCTCCTAATGTTTTGACACAAAACTATTCAGTGACTGACATGTAAGCCAGATCTGGAAAGACAAATCACAGATCGGAAGGTGAAATTTGCCTCAATGATGAGATTTTGAAATTCTTGTTTAAAATTGGTCTTTTCCCTCTTTATTGTATTGTCATTGTGTACAGTTCCCCAGTTTAAAATCAATGTCTGTTGTGCTTTAAAACAAAAAACTTTCTGGGTGATGTGAGAACCAGAAAAATGGTTCCAGGTGACTTTTATTACTGCTATGGACCACTAGTTAATGGTTTCAAATAGCCGTGCCAAGAAAGTCATCTGTCCACTCATAGGCAGTCATGATATTTTTAATGGACCCAGACATGTCTTGATTTTGGTGGTGTTTCATATTCTGCCCTATTACTCTTATTATATATAAGTGCCTTTGGCTGCTTTTTGTGTTCTATCATTTTGTTCTTGCTACTCCTGCTGTTAAATGGAACCATGTCCAAGACCAGCCATTTTCTGAAGATTCAGCATATGTGGTAATGGTGACTGAAACAGAAGGCTTAGGCAGATAACTTGTCTGTTAAGGGGTGTCATAGCTGCCCTGAGCAGAGCCTTGTGGGCTTCAAAATTTTTGTGAGTTTTAGTGTTTTCACATGGTTTGAGCATTGCCCTGCTAAACCCAAGGTTGTGAGTTCAATCCTTGAGGGGGCCATTTTGGGATATGGGGCAAAAATGGGATTGATCCTGCTTTGAGCAGGGGGTTGGACTAGATGATCTCCTGAGGTCCCTTCCAACTCTGAGATTCTATGAATTTTGAAGTTTTTTCATTTTTTTTCAATGAAAAAAATTTCAATGGAAATTTGTGAGGAAAAAAAATTGCCCGCTTGTTGCTTTTCAACATGTATATCTTTTTGCGAGGGAGTTGGCGGGTGAGAGAGAGGGGCTTGCATGGCCAATTTTGATCGGTCATCTTAGGACTTGTTTTCATGGGGAAGAAGCCCAGAGTAGCTGGTGTGGAGCTGCTTCACATTAACTCTGTGTGTGGACATACTTACTCTTCACTGTGTGTGGTTTAAAGCATAACAGTATCCAGACAGGTAGCTAGTGCATTTTAAATTTACACCCTAGCTTATTACTCCATACAAACTTCCCTGCACAGAGGAGCCGTTAGTCACAAAGGATTTTTTAGACAACATTTTTTGAAAATTTCAGTTTGAAAAGGAATGTTGTACAAGGAAATTCAGGAAAGATGGAAATATCACAACTGATAACAGACTGAAAATTGCTCTCAAATTTTCCAAAACTCATCTAACTTAAAAAAATATTCAACCAGCTCCAAAGGATTCATTAAGAACTGTTTTTTATGATGTGTTCATGACTCAAATTGAAGAGATTTCTTTATAAACTAAATGTAAAAAAGTCATTTTAAGGTTGTTTATCAATATATTGACGTTTAAACTGGAATATATTACTCTTGGATAAGAAACACAGAAATCTATGAAACATACTGAAGGCCTTGAGCGCTGGCAAACCACGCTCTATAAACTTCTGAACCCTTGTTATCTCTCAAGGTCTAGTAGTAAGCTTAAGCACTGGAAAATCACAGGCACGCTTGTCCCTCTAGCTGTTCATGAGGAGACCATGAGGAGAGCTCTTCTTTCACCGCCTATCACAATGAAGTAAACAAGCCTACTTATCACTGTCATACATGCCTTACAGCACGTTTGTACTTAATAAAAGCGGCAAGCTGGGACTTTCCCAGGTCGCCTCCTTCCGCAAGCTGTCTCCGTCTGTTTCTTCCCGACAACATACAAATCAAGAGAGATTGATCTATAATCTTTTCAATCACTTGTGTGAAGATGCATGGCTTTCCCCTCCCCCTCCCCAATTAAAAAGAGAAAATTTTAAATCTTTTAGGATAACTCTGGCTGGGAAGAAAGGAAACTGCTCAGAAACTCCCCAAATGCTCCAGCAGGGGAGCCCAGCTGGAAGCCCTAAGGAGCGTAGGCTCACAGAGCTAGCTGGGGCTGATTGACCCCAGCTGAGGCAGGAGGTTAACCAGGCTACAAAAGCACTGACTCATGGTCAGTTGTGGGAGGCCAGGCAAGGAAGAGGAGGCAGTAGCTCTGTCTCCTTGTAAGGTGCCTCAGGGGCCTGGAAGTCTGGGAACCAGGACAGTGGAGTAACTGTCTGGGGACTGCAGGAGCGCTGTTTTGTCTCTTTAAACCATGAACAAGCACTGTAAATAAAGGGCACTTGGGAAACACTGGAGAACGGTGTAAAGACCTTTATTGGGGGAACAGAGAGAACGCAGGGCAGCCTGGACCCCATGACACTGGGGGCTTGTCTGGGATCCTCCTAGCCATTGTGATTGCTGGCTCCAAACATGGAGGAGACCCTATAGTGACTGGTGACAACGGTGCAGGAGATGCAACAGGCCTAGTAAACTGAAAGGCAGGCACTGATGAAGTAGCAGACGGAGCAGCAGACTACACTACAGCAGTTCATCAGGGAGCAGTCTATACCACAGCTGCAGATCCTCCAACAGATGGTGAGTCCACCGGCGGAGGATGGTGCCAGGTTACCAGGATGGGGTCCCTGCCGATGACCCCAATGCCATCCTAGAGACCTTTGAAAGGGTGGCTACTGCTGCTGGGTGGGAACGGAGGACCTGGGTGCTGCAGCTGGCCCCATACCTAGGTGGAGAGGCCCAGGCACTGGACGACGCCCAAGCCCAAGACTACGATGCAGTGAAGGCCGCAATATCGGACCAGGTGGGCCTAATGACCGAGAGGTATTGGCAGTGTTTTAGGTAGGCCCGGTTGACTGAGGGCCTGCAGGCCAGGGCGTACTCCAAGGGACTATTGGACTGGTCCACATGGTGGTTAAGGCCACATGCTCAGTTCCTGGAGGAAGTAATGGACAAGGTAGTACTGGAGCAGTTCCTCAGAGGGCTCCCAGACCCAGTACGGGTGTGAGTCAGGAGGCACCAACCGGCCCAGGTAGCTGAGGTGGTGCAGCTGACAGAGGAATACCTTGAGGCAGAAGGGCCTCGGCGAGGGATGAAGTCGGCCAGGGGAGGTGAACCGAGTAAAAGCCTACCAGGAGTGGCACCGAGGAGAGGGCCGGCTCCAGGGCCCACCCGCCCCAAGGAACTTAGCTGTTGGCAGTGTGGACGCCCCGGACACAAGAAGCAAGACTGTCTGCAAATGGAGTACGGACTGGTGGACTTCTGCTGGTGGATTGGGTGACCAGGGGGAATAGAGAAGCACCCCCTCTCCACAGTGTCAGTGCTGTTGCGGGGGAGCCCCAGGAAGCACTATGGGATTTAGCTTCCACCCGGTCACTGGTCCGAAAAGCCTTAGTGAAGCCCCGATGGGTGGTTCTCAGGGCAAAACAAGCCCTACGATGTGTCCATGGGGACATCCGTAGGTACCCAGTAGCACGGGTGCCCCTAGAAGTTGAGGGGTGCTTCTGATGGCAACTGGTAGGAGTAGTAAATAAGTTGGCCTACTCAGTCCTCTTGGGAGGGGACTAGGGAACTCCCTCCAGGATGGTCGAGAGCCATGGCAAGGGACCGGAGAAAGGGATCAGAGGAGGGCCCTAATAATGGGACAGAGGGGGGCGAAGGGAACCTCGATCCCCCTAAAGAGACACCAACTCCCTCCCACAGACCAGGGGAAAGAAGGGGGAGAGAACAGAAAACTCCTAGACAACAACTTAAAGCCAGAGAAGAATGCTGGCTGTGTGGGGCTGAAAAGTCCCCTGGGGAAGCATGTCCCGAGTGTGGTCCCCCAGGGCAAGAAGGAAAGCAAGACCGGGGAGCCAGGCCACAGAGCCCTGAGGTGGGGCATCTAGCTGACCAGCCCCTGCCTGAGCAGGGGTGCAGCCTATGCCTGGCAAAGGGGCATGGGTGAGGGAGTTGCCCTTATGAGGGATGTGGGGGAGGGCCTGAGGACACCAGGGAGGATCTGCAGGAACCCACACCAGAGGGACAAGAGCTGCTGGTGAGGTCGGGGTTTGTCCGGCCCAAGAGGGGCAGGGGCAGGGGCAGGGGCAGGTGGAGCCTTGCAGCTTCATGAAGGGGGGAGATGTGTGGCAGGGCAGGGGTAAAAACCCCTGAAATGCTCTGCCTCTGCAGCTTAAATCCTGCTTCCTGGCACGAGGCCCAGGAGCAGGAGCTGGTGGTATCCAGCAGGGGAGCCCAGCTGGAAGCCCTAAGGAGCGTAGGCTCACAGAGCTAGCTGGGGCTGATTGACCCCAGCTGAGGCAGGAGGCTAACCAGGCTACAAAAGCACTGACTCATGGTCAGTTGTGGGAGGCCAGGCAGGGAAGAGGAGGCAGTAGCTCTGTCTCCTGGCTGCTTGTAAGGTGCCTCAGGGGCCTGGAAGTCTGGGAACCAGGAGAGTGGCGTAACTGGGGATTGCGGGGAAGCACTGTTTTGTCTCTTTGAACTCATGAACAAGAACTGTAAATAAAGGGCACTTGGGAAGCACTGGAGAACGGTGTAAAGACCTTTATTGGGGGAACAGAGAGAACACAGGGCGGCCTGGACCCTGTGATAGTCCTTAACATCAGGGTTTGGGGAATTTTGTTGCCAAATTGAGTTGCCTCCCTCTTTGATTATGGTTATGAGGGTGATATATTTTCATTTGAATGGGAAACAAATTGCTTCCCCGGTCCCTTAATATCTGCCAGCCCAGGCACTCACGGCTCACAGTGTTTATGAAAGCCTAAGGGGGAATATTTTGAAAACATACTGCCAGCACATTACCAGATCCATAGACCACATCAGTGGCACTGTCAGGAGGGTCTGGTTCCCAGCCCCACACTGTATCCAATAGACCACACTGCTTCTGACCTCTGGACACCAAAGCTCCCATGGTATTTTATGCTTGAGACTCAAAGCCTAATTCCAACTGGGGTAATAACATTCTGCCTACCTAAATTGCACCTGTAGTTGCAATTGGATATGGTGTTCTTCATTCCAACAGTAAACCATTGCTCTGTATTACTGTGCACTGTTAAACAGCTGCTGTACCCGCTCCTCCCCACACCACAGGTGGCCGCACTTCAGTAGTGGATGATGTGATCCCTGTGTGGGATCAGTCTTGGTTCCACTGAACTCACTTGCTATTGACTTCTGTATGATCAGGCTTTGGCCCTGTGTGCAGCTGGGAAAGCAGTCTGAACTCCACCAGGATGAGATGTTTTGTTATTTATCCACTGCAATGTATAGGCTGCTCAACAGAGCAGAGAGAAAGAGGGAAAAAAATCCTCAGCTTGCTTTCTGCAGTCACATATTTAGTTGGTAGGGTCTAAAGACAGAAAAGCTAATTAAGTTGAAATATTTCATTTTATCTGAAAAGGTTTACCAGGGTCAAACTTGAAGACAATTAGTGAAGTACCCGGTTTGCCATGTCTTTTTAATTATGAGTCCCTTGCACAAGCAAGGAGCTCTTTGAAGCTCACATAACAGCATTTATGAAATTGATTAGCTTTCTAAACTTTCCGCATACCGTTGCTTAAAGAGAGTAGTGTATTACTCCACGTCTAGCCTCTGTGAAATCAGTGGGGCTGCTGACTAAATAAGGCACTACTCAAAGAGAGAAAAGGAGGGAGGAGGTGAAATCTGGCCGTTTGGAAGAACTCTGGGGCCTATTCACACACACTGAGATTTATAATGTTAATGACAAGAGATTCAAAGTTTACTTGACACCGGTAGTAATTTAGGTTTCTATCAAGTAATACATTTGATCCAATTTTGGAGTGAGGGAAAGAACAGTTAATTGCCCACAGAGTCTCCCCATCACCACATTTTCTCTGTATTGTTAGTGCTTGCAGCTAATGCACTGTTTGCAAATGGTGGCAGAAAGTGGAGTTCCTAACCCAGTACAGTTGTTGCCCATTGGTGAGTGTGTGTTTCAGGACATTCTCTGTGCTGATCCATAGAAGGTAAGATGTTACATCATCTTGGTTATCACATAAAGGATTGAATGGGGGATTGTGGTGGTCTGGGACTCACTGGAGCGGCGCCTCCTGCTGGCTGTATGGGAAGTAGCTCACCAACAAACAGGATGTTAGGAATCATTAAAAAAGGGATAGAGAATAAGACGAAGAATATCTTATTGCAATTATACAAATCCATGGTGCGCTCACACCCTGAATACTGTGTACAAATGCGGTCTCCTCATCTCAAAAAGGATATATTGGCATTAGAAAAGGTTCAGAGAAGGGCAACTAAAATGATTAGGGATTTGGAACAAGTCTCATATGAGGCGAGATTAAAGAGGCTAGGACTTTTCAGCTTGGAAAAGAGGACACTAAGGGGAGATATGATAGAGGTATATAAAATTATGAGTGGTGTGGAGAAAGTGAATAAGGAAAAGTTATTTACTTGTTCCAATAATAGAAGAACTAGCGGCCACCCACTGAAATTAGTGGGCAGCAGGTTTAAAACAAATAAGTTCTTCTTAACACAGCGCACAGTCAACCTGTGGAACTCCCTGCCTGAGGAGGCTAGGACTGTAACAGGGTTTAAAAGAGAACTGAATAAATTCATGGAGGTTAAGTCCATTAATGGCTATTAGCCAGGATGGGTAAGGAATGGTGTCCCTAGCCTCTGTTTGTCAGAAGGGGGTGATGGATGGCAGGAGAGAGATTACTTGATCATTACCTGTTAGGTTCACTCACTCTGGGGCACCTGGCATTGGCCACTGTTGGTAGACAGGATACTGGGCTAGATGGACCTTTGGTATGACCCAGTACAGCCTTTCTTATGTTCTTATGTAGCCATCAGAGTGCCCTCTGATGGTCAGTGTCTCACCGTCCACTGGCCCCCGGTGTCCCTCCCGGACCCTGGTACCGTTTTACCTGAGGTGCTGCCCCCTGGCAATACCCTCACATTCTCTCTGGGACTCTCCTCCCTGCCAAACCCCCTGACCCACTATCCCCACCTTGCCTCAGTTCATGGCTCCTGCCAGTCATCATCAAGCCCCTGCTTCCTGGGGCAGACTGCAGTGTAAAAGCCACTCATCATAGGCCAGGGTTTTTTTGGGCCTGCTGCCTTTCCCTACAGACCAGTACCTTTCCAGGCCTTCCTATCAGGCCACAGCCTGGGAGGTCGCCAGGCCTGAGCTCCCCGATTCAGCCTGCCCTTTCCCCAGCACTGCTCTACCCTCAGTACCTTTTGCTCCTTCAGGCAGTTAGGTCCATCTCCCTCTAAGACTGAAGGGAGACTGCTCCTATTGCCTAGCCACAGCCCTCTTATAAGGGACAGCTGGGCCCTAACTGACCCGGCCACAGCTGTGGCTGCTATTCCAATCAGCCTTTTTGCTGATTTCCTGAGCTGCAGTCCTCTACAGGGCTGCCTTTTAACGCTTCCAGGGTTGAATCAGGTAACCATCCTGCTACAGGGACCATCAGAGATAAAAGTATGGGCTGCTACTTCTTGAGCTAAAACAGCATGTGTCTACAACTACAAGCTGTGACAATTCCTGTTCTCTGTGGATGGGCACAGAGGGGAGACCTGTAAACACGTTCACCAGTGAGTGATACAGTGACACCGTATTAATGCTGTTCAAAACTGGCTGAGGGCATTCAACAAGTTCAATTATATTTAGCATTGTTCTAGTTTAAGCTCCCTCTGCCCTCTTCACTGATGTATGAAATCCACATTTCTGACTTAGAGTTTATTCTTAAATTGTGAGGAAAAAATGACAACAAAGCCTGTTTTAGAACAGGTTGACATGCATCTTTCAAAGAGTGTTACAGTCGAATGGAGCTAAACACTTTACAGTCAGGCAGTGCCAACATTAAGATTCCCTCTACAACCTTAACGCTCCTTACAATAAAAACTTTAATTACATGGTTACATACTATTATATCTGCAGAGCCGTGTCTAATCAGCACGCAGGAGGGACAGCGCATAGTCAATGAGCCAGCTGTTCCCTATTTGTTTTTCCCCCCTTACTATTCAACGTGTGGTCCCCTCCATTATTCTCTGCACACCAGCCAGTTTCTGCATTGGGGGCCCAATTTTACCACCATCTCCCTGGGTTTTGTAAGAAAAACAACCACAAACACCTCATCTGTCAGGGAATATAGTTGCCAGCACAGCCTCAAAAGTTTTTCTTCCACACCCCCCACTTTCTGTAAACCCCTTTCTTCCTCTCTCCTGCATTCCCAGATTAATTGTGTGCTGAGATTTTACTAGGGGTAACAATCATTGCTTCCAATCTTGCAAACAGGTATGTGTTCAACTTCACTGCCACGAATAAGCCATTTACTTCAGTTAAGCATGAGTAGGGATAAGATTTTGTCACAGTGGCCACCATTGTCATGGATCCTGTGAATTTTGGCATTTTTTGCCACTCAACCATGAAACCAGTGACCCGTCTTGTGAAAGCAGGAAGTGATTTCAACTTTTTGGCAATGCCAATGGCAATAAAATGCTAAAGAGGCAACAACAAGAAAGTGGCTAAAATAAGTGCAAAGCAACGAGCACAGCAATACCCTACAAACATTTCATGAAAGTGGATGAAAGTCATTGTGTACTAGGTGGAACGGCCATGCTGATTTTACCCGACAGGTTCACTGTGACAAGCATCTGGAAAGTGCAACACGTACACTCAAATGAGAGGCAGTACAAATGGAGAAAAACAGAAATGTGAAACTTCAGAAAACGGTTACACAGATGTTTAGTACTAATACAGAGAGCAGCTTCACAGAAGATGTGAAATTTTCACATTAGCAGAAGCCTTCTAGGCCCTGACAATCTAAAACTTAGAGGTTTTTTAGAATGCCATCTGGAACATTGTTTTTGCATGGGACATCAACAACTGGGGCATGGAGAAGGAGCTTGAAGAATCAATCAGTCTCATGGGAATCATCATGAATAACATTTAGTACAAGAGGATAGATAGGACTTTGGTCTGCAACCAAATAAGCACTATCTTGACTGGAATCAATGCACAAAGTGGAGCATCATCAACAACAAAAACTTACCTTTAACAATAAATCCCACGAACTCTGTATCAGAGTGAAAACCTTGCTGTTTGCCTCAAAGCACAACACGAGAACGGAGCTTTGGGTGGTTGGAATCTGACGATGGGTGATCGGAGCTGAGGGGCACACTTAGGGAACACACTAAATACCAAGGGAGGAAAAATGGCCATGTATTTAAGGCCTTATTTCTTTAAAGTACTTAAATAGTTCCCATTATTAAAGTATTGAGCAAGTCAAAATTTGCAATATGATTATCCTCACAACACTGCTGTTTAGGAATAAACTACGTTAGTACCATTTTACTGATGGTACAAAGAGAGGCCAAGGCTATGTCTACACTGCAGAGTTTTGTTACCAAAAGTTATGCTGCTTTAACTAAAGTGTTTTAATTAACCTGCTGTTGCATCGACACAGAGAGCAGTGCACTGTGGGTAGCTATCCCACTGTGCAACTGGCCACAGGGTGCTTTGGGAAGGGTTTGGAATGTCTCATGGGGCAGGTACAGCCTCACAGGATGCAGGTTTCTCAATCCCAACATTCCATGAGCATCCTACTAGATTGTCAGTCACAGAGTGTGTGTGAGAGGGAGTGTGTGGGGCGAGGTGGGGAGAAAAAGAGTGTGTGTTTGCGGAGAGTCAGTGTGTCGGCATGCTGTCTCTACTTTCAGACAGCCACTGGCAGCAGTCCTGAGGCAGGTGGAGGGGGGATACCCCAATATCAGCCCTGCCACCCTTCCTGGCTCTGCACAGAACAGCAGTCTCTCTCTCTCTCACACACACACATACCTGCCTACTTCTGTGTTCATAGTGTGGGAAACAGGACAGCAGCATTCCACCTTAATCATTTGTTCTTTGTTCCCAGAGCAGAGGCTCAGCTGTGAGAACTTCAGGAAGGTTTGAAAGGGGAGGGGCGTATGCCTGCAGGGCAGCCAGGTTCAAAATGGTGAGCAGAGCAGTCATGACGGGCATTGTGGGACACTGGGGGAGGCCAATTCTGGTGATATAATGAACAATAACGTCTACACTTACACTTTGTCACTTTAACTTTGCTGCAAAAAAAGCTCTGTGTTTCTCCTTGAGGTGGTTTTATTTTGTTGTCAAAAATGAAAAGTTTGGTTACCAAAAGTGGCAGTAGAGTGTGTATACTTTCACTGTTTTTCTGCCAAAAGCTGCCTTTAACTGACAAACCCTGCTGTGTGTAAATGAGGTCTAAGGAACTTCCCCTTGTTCACAGAGGAAGTTTGTAGCAGAAGAAGGAAATGAAGCTAGGTCTCCTGTGCCTAAGGCTAACATCCCAGTCACAAGACCATCCTTTCTCTCCCTTCAGCTTTCCTCCTGTATGGGGATAAATTCATCAATAACTGTGGGTAAATTAGGGTAAATAATGTATTTAATAATGTATTAGGGTAAAGATAAGAAAATATTTTACCCTTTATTAGGGTAAAATAAAACTTTACCCTAATAAAGGTAATAGAGATACCTTTATTAAGGTAAAGTTTAAAACTAGACAAAAATTCCCCTATCTAATTTAAATTTGCTCCCCTCCTCATTGCGCTTTTGTGGGCCACAAACTGTGGCAGTGTATCTTAGTCCTCTGCAATAAATGAGAGATAGAAAAGCCACATCATCATCTGCATTGATGCAATTATCATTCTGTTCCTGTTAAGATACCTTTTGTTCTTCTTAAATGCCTCTGTCTCCACACATAAACCCTTTTAAAGAGATGCCAGATCTTCTGGGTCTTGTTTTAAAGCTTTATTATATGCAGCTTTTATGTTGTTTCTGTGTTAATTTAAACTACACAGAGAAATTTTTTTTCATCTCAGATTTTAGGATTAAGTGTAGTAGATAACAGTTATGGGGCAGGGGGAATACTACAAAGGACTGTCACAGTTTCAGACAAGCAATAGGAAACTTGTTTTTTTCAAAATGTAGAACCCACCTGGCATGTATCATCCTCATCATGTTTCCATTACACCTCTGGTGTTTAGGGCAGTGATGAAGCTCCTCCACTCTTGTCTGTTTCTGGCAAGTCTTTCAGTAGTTCCTCATCTGTGTGCCAGGTTTTTCAGCTCAGCTTCCACAGCTCTTTGCCCTGTTGTATTAGGGCAGCCTTGTTTTTGCTCACCTTCAGGTGTATATTATTGCTATTCTGGTGATGGGACCTGTATTATATTGTAGGTTTAGAAAAAAACTCCAAATAGGGGAGGTTTGAGTTCTGTTTGTCTGTAGCAAAATGTGCCTTCAGGATCTTTGTGTAGTTTATATTTACTTACTAGTAGTTCTAGGCTCAGGGAAATAACTGTTTTCAAAGAAAAATCTTTGTTGTTGTCATCTTATATACTTCTGTTTAATTAGAAATACATATTTTGATTTTAATTAGGCTTCTCCTGTAAGGGGATTGTTTAAATTAGAATGAAGCAGGGATTATCTTTCTACTCTATTTGTACATTGCATAGCACAATGATCCTGATTAGGAAATACAGATAATAATGTGGATTATATAAGAGTGAAGATTATATTATAATTTAAATGAGAGGGAAATGCTTTAAGAAACCTGAAAAAATTTCAGGAAACTTGAAACTTAAAAAATAAGACTCTACTCCTTTAGCTCAGGGATCTCCAAACTTTATGAAACGAGGGCCATATTAGATTTTTGAAGGGGATTAGTGGGCCAAAGCGACTGTGGAAAAAATTAAATATATGCAAAACCCCCCCTTGCTCCTCCGGCCGCTGCTGCGCCCCTCCCCCCACACTCCTCTGGCCGCTGCCATGGGGGCACTCACCCCTCCACACATGGGGCTGCCGGCACCAGCTCATTGGGGGCTGGGGGGGAGCAGTGGCGGCTTCTCCACATGCCTGCTCAGCTGGAGGGCCAGACAAATCAAAGCCGTGGGCCGGAACTGGCCCCCAGGCTGTAGTTTGGAGACCCCTGCTTTAGCTCATTCCAAACGATCCCCGGGGCTTCTTATGATGGCACTCTACAAAAGGGATGTCGGTATCTATGTAGACAAATTGTTAACAGATAATGTACCATATATAGGGGAATATGTAGCATTGCTCCTAAGTTTTCTAGGACCAATAAAAATTGTTGTGAAAGTGGCTTCTTTTATGCAACCTTTTATATCAACTCTTAACAGGGCTCTGCACAGAAGTCAATGAGCACCAGTCTGGAATCAGCTCCGAGATCAGGGCCAATACTACTACTATAGCATTTTTCTTCATTAGATCTCAGTCTTTAACGTATTTATCCTTACAACACCCTTGTGAGGTGGGAAAGAGCTAGTAGCTCCCTTTTACAGATGGGAAACAGAGAGGCTAAGTGACTTGACCACAGTCACACAGAAAGTTTGTGGCAGAGCAGGTCTCCTAAGTTCTAGGCTGAAGTCCTAAGCACTATCCCACCCTTCTTATACCACAGTGCTTTCCCGGTACACCACTGGGGGTTTCCCATTCCTGTTTCAGACCTGGTAGAATGGATATCATGGTGGACAGAAAACAAGATGAAGGCTGCCCCATTCTGAGATCAAGAGCTGTATAGAATTGTTCATATTTTTTCCAGTTTGTATTATTCTGGGAAAGATCCGCCTGTGGACATAGGACACAGGCCCCAAAGAAGAGGTATGGGTAAGCTCGAAAGCTTATCTCTCACCAATAGAACTTGGTCCAATAAAAGATGCTACTTCATCCATCTTCTCTCTCTTGACTCAATGGCAGTTAATCAAGTTTAGCACAGGCTGAATTTAATTGATAGTAATTAAAGATTCCACGGCACTTTACAGGAGTTGGTATTTCACCATGGAGTTAATTATATTGACTACCTAAATATCCCCGCAGCTTCAGATGGATGTGAGTGTGGTGGTGTTCTTTATTTACCTTCCTAAATGGCCATTCAGCATTTTGTTAAGTTTTTGGCTGTGTGGTGTAGAGTTTAAAGAGCTGTGGTGACTGTACTTTTAAAGGCTGGAGCATGTTGGGTGCTGAATTCAAACCACTCATCAACCACAGCAGGAGTTGGCTGGAGACTGAACCTCAGGATGAATCCTCTTATTGAGCTAGCTTGGAACCTAATTTCCCCTCCTTTGCCTGTGCCGAGTAGGACTTTGCTGCCCCAGTAGTACTGTTGAACTCTATGGGACTATAGGCAATAAAGTACTATGCAGTGTAACTAAGAATCCGGCCACAAGAGATGATGAAACAGGCCATATGTTATCTGCCTGACTCTCTGGTTGGTTGATGCCATATTCAGGCACCATATTAGGATCATTTAAGTTTGGGTTGAAATTCTGAGAAGGAACTATATAATTGTAAAAGATCATCATCTTCTATATTTGTACATCTCCTACCAGAATGGGGCACCAGTCCTGATTAAAGAGATATTAAATAAAAATATTAGTTGCATAATTTTCATAGATTTTATTGCTAAATATTATGAGCTCTTGTGCTTAGTCAGTCACATCTAATTTTGCAAGATCTTCTGCAGCAGATATTGAAATTATGTGGCATCCCCATTATTTCAGCTTCCATAATATCACCAGTCAAAATATTGAGTGGCTATGGGGCTTTATAAAATGAACTGATAAAAAGCAAATTTTACTTTGAAGAATTTAAAGGCAGTGGATTAGAATGATCAAGATACATTTTTATTTTGATTTTCATCTGTTTAAACATTGTGGTCTAACAGTTAGAAACTGATGGAAGTTATTTCTTTGATTTAGATTGAGTTATTGCCATAGACATCATCAGTGTGTCTAAGTACCAGGGGGTAGCCGTATTAGTCTATATCCACAAAAACAACCAGGAGTCTGGTGGCACCTTAGAGACTAACATATTTATTTGGGCATAAGCTTTCGTGAGTAAAAACCCAGTTCTTCAGATGCATTTGAAGAAGTGTTTTTTTACCCAAGAAAGCTTATGCCCAAATAAATCTGTTGGTCTTTAAGGTGCCACCGGACTCCTGGTTGCTTTAGTATTTCTAAGGATTCCAAACACTACGGAGAGGGCTTTCTTCCAATCATTGGCATTAGATTGCTTGTTAGATCAGGAGGAATTGACTGAAAAAATTGTTGTTCTTGTTTTTTCTAATTTCCAACTAGGAAAACACTGGTAACTGCCATTCAGATGTTTCGTAGGAACAGGTGGTTTTTGTTAGCAGTAGACCATTTTGAACTGAAAATTCTATATCATGGACTTTTTATTCTATATCAGTGTTGGTCCTTTTTTGACAACTGTCCTGTATTACAGTAATTTGTGTGCATATCTTCAATAGAGCCTTTTTGCAAAAACACATCCTAGACTTTTAAGGTCTTGTGTGCTTATGTGCTGAATCAAATCAAACATAAGTCATCAGAGGCAAAATACTTGGTATTTTCTTTGTTCATTTTGCCACCCTGTTCATATCATCTTTAAAAATCTAGTTAAATATACACACACTGGTTTCATTTGTGCATTTAACCTCCACAAAGGTAAGACTAATAAAGATCATATCCAACTGTCACTGTGTAAGATCAAAATCTCAAGCTGAACATATGGTACATTAAGACTTAGGTGTATAACCCTGAAGCCTGGATCTGTGGCATAGAGTTTCTGTCCTAATTTGGTAAAAGATGTGACTATCAGAAATATGATTTCCTTAGGTTATGTAACTAAAAGTCTGGGATGACTATAACTATCAGCAGGTATTAGAATCAGAAAAAGGCCAGGCCTGCACTATCCAATCTGCCCAAATACCCATAATTAAGTAACTTTATCCAATCTATAGCAATTCTGTTGCCTCCGACCAGATCTGAGGGGTATTAACAGCTGGAGCCAGAAAGAAAATTCTTTTTGTGGTATAGTATTGTACTGTAAGATGTATTTTCAAGGACTTCTGTTTATTTCTTCTGAAGAATCTGGCACTGGTTACTTTCAGAGAAAAGAACTAGTCTAGGATACAGCATTAGTCTTCTCTGGTTTTGAGATTCCTATGGACCTTTCTGGAGATAAACTTATAACTGTTTAAAAATTGAGAAACTTTTTGTCTGAATTCAGTTCTTTCTTACAGCTGTACTTAAAACCAACATTGTCAACCATTGCTACAGGATGAAGGAAAAAAATAGGAACACAAAAGGAGAATATAGAGAAATTAAAAAACCCCAAACTTCTTAACCATGGGAATTCCTAGGTGACTAGATGTGTCGGATGTAAGGCCCTTTGAATTCACAGAGCGGTGCTGCAAAGGGGCTGTAGTAGACTGACACTCGGGAATGTTAGTTTGCTGTACTGAAGAAAACAGTAGGTCAGAGGAAGAATTAAAATAAATTATATTTTTTTTCCTGAAAAGAGGTAAGTAAAAGTTTCTTATAATTTAATAGATACTGTCTTTCTTAAAGATAAAATCACCTCTTTTTGACATTATATTGTAGATTATTTTTATGGAGATTTTTATAATCAATTAAAAATCACCTTAGTTTAAGGTAACAAGCCCTACTCAAGCAATGATATTTCAGTCTTTTTACTGTCTGTTTTCTGTACTCCAGATTATTGGTAGTGATTCTAGCTTTCTCTGCCTTGGACTTATCCTAAAGTGAGTAACTGTTTAGATAACCACTAAAGACAATAACTTCCTGTAGACATTGGCTGGTGGTTGCATTATTCATCAGAACAATGTGCTTTAAAGAAAAGCAAAAATAAAGCAAGTTTCAAAAGCCAGAGTAGGTCTGCAATCCTACGCTGCCTGAGAGTCCTATGGCATTTCCAATACGTCCAGTAACTTTGTTTAATACTAAAAGGGTAATTGCAAAGCTGATTATTTATAGAACCTAAGTGTGTTATTTGTGGGATCCATTAAGAGTGTAAATAGTGGGCATGGATAAAGGTTATAACTGAAGTAATGAAAGGAAACATGTAAAAGTCTTATACAAATACTTCTCCTAAGCTTGCCCAGATTTTAAAACAGAGAATGCTAATGCAAATAGTGGTTTCCTGTACTTGAACCAACATATTTTATGGTAAACCAAATAGGCTACAAAATAGGCTAAATTCATGCCTGGTGTAACTCCATCATCATGCTTGCCAGTCAATCATGATTTTATCATGAGTCTCTCAAAATCTGGTGTTTTCTTAAATTCTCAGCTCCCTGAGTCAAGGAGTTAAGTGTGAATTTCAGCTTTAATTATTTTTAAATAAAAAGAGTGTTTTCTAGCCCTTGTGGGTATGGAGCAAAGCCTGAAAATGTGAATGGAGTGCAGCCATAAGGCTTGGAAACAAGAGGGCAAATAAAAACAATCCCATTTTTTTAAAAAATCTTATTATTTTTAAGCCACTCCCATGATTGTCTGGGGCCTGACTCATGGTTTTTGAATGCTTAAGATTGTGAATATTGCCTGTCTTTGTCCTTAAACCCAATGAACCACCTTTAAGGTCTAAGGAGGATTTATGTGGTACCATAGACCTTTATGGTAGCAATCTGCACAGCTTCACTCTAGCAGAGTGTGTTTGCCATAGCCATGACTTTTGCACCAAAAGCTTGAATTTAGGGGTTGTTTCTACAGTTTTTGCTTTCTTCATCTCATTTTGTTCACTGTTCAGCAAGACTTTTCCTGAACGTTTTACACATTGATCTCTCTTTCCATTTTACAATTTTTGCACTATAAATGTTTAAATGATTAGAGCTTGATTTTTAGAGGTGCTCAGTAGATTAGCCGGGAACATTTTTGATTAAATAAAATGTTGAAATATGTGAGTTTGACAAAGCTGTGGAGATGTTGTTTCCCTGACAAAGATGTTATCAAAAGGCTTTTTGGAAGGTAGAGGAAAAGGATGGCAGAAAGGTCATGCTATAGCCTGATGGTTAGGGCTTTAGCCTGAAATATAGGTAACATGGGTTCAAATCCCTGCTTTGTTTGAATCACTGAGCTACAGTGTAAAAGTGCTTTGAAGCAGGCTAAAGTGGGTGTCTTTAGGCCCCTAATAAACCAGGTTATATTGTGTGTCTCTCTGCTCATGAAGCCTTTATCAAAATCAAATTGTCTCTGCAAAAGTTACTTTTCTATCAATAGCATCCAGGACCATACGTTTCCAGAACAGTTATTGTGTGTGGGAGGCCACCATATCTTATGAAGGGACTAGAGTAAGGTCAAAAACATAAAATTAAGGGCCCCAAATCCTGCAATGCTAACTTGCACAAATAGTCCCATTGACCTCAATAGAACTCTTTGTGTAGTTATTTCTGTAAGGGTTGAAAGATAAGAACCTATCAACAACGATCAGTAATAACTAGAGGAAGGAAAGATGGGACAGTTGTTAGAGTGCTAGCCTGGTGCTTAGGAGACCCTGGTTCAATTTTCTGTTCCACCACAGACTTCCTGTATGAGCTTGAGAAGTTTCTTAATTTCTCTTCATCACAGTTTTGCACCTGTAAAATGGGGATAATAGTACTGTCCTACCTCATGGGGCACTGTGAGTGGCAATGAAAGAGAACAAGGTAGTGAAAACAGAGTCATCATGTGCTGATGAGGGAAACAGAACTAAGGCTTTGTAAATATACAGGTGATGCATGAGGCTCAAGCAGCTCATGGTGGAAGTAAATGGCACAAGCAATATTGCAGGAGGCAGTTTCAATGTACTTGCCAGCAGTGACAAAAAGGACAGTTTGCTCTTAGTTGTGCCTCTGAGGTGGGTCATTGAATTGCTGGGAACTTTGCCTTTCCAGGGATTGCTGGACTGATCCGTAATGTCTCACAAATGCCATTGCTGGAGACAGCCCCCTCTAAAAGGGCAGATCAAGGAGAAAACACTAATTCTGGAGACAAACTCAGTTGTGAAGATACAAACCAATACAAAAATGATTCACCAGCCTGGTAAGAAGACAAAACACACAGGGCACATGCTCAGCTGCTGTTAATTGGAGCAGCTACATTCAGTGCAGCTGAGGATCCAGTTTGCAGAAAGCAGAAGAGCTAGCGATACCTGCAAGTCACCAGAACAGGTAACAAGTAAAACCTTCACATATTTATGATCAAAAAGATGAAACTGAATTACCATATTACTTCTGATGATCTCACTCTAACCTACTAGTGTAAATGAGTCAGGAGATTGCCTTAATGGATTGATTTAGAAATTACCGTGGCCCTGGTCATTGTTGGGGTTGGTACGATGGTAAATATTAGATTTCTGACTTCGTATGTATGAGATGCACAGCCAGTTAGCTTCATTCAATAAACAGCAGCTCCAATGTCTTTCCGATATTAACTTTCCATTGCAATCCCATGTCTTCTCTTTAATTTGGGTCTATATCCTTCCTGCTGGGTTTGCCCAGAGTCTTACATATATAGAAAGTGCATTCATCATTGTTCTGTATTAGCAAAGTTATTAGTAATGGCAGAGAAAAAGTTCAGATGGCTTTTTCAACTTTCACTGTAATGCGGGACTAGCAATGCTAGAATCACGGCTTATAATATTTCTTCTACAGAAGGTGATGTATATTTTGCACTTAGAGCATTCAGCCATGTCTGTGGGCATGTGCTTATTTGCAGTGGATTAAAATGTCTGGTGTGTCACTCATTCATTTATCTATGACAAAAAATATAGGTAGTTGTGTTTTCAGGGGGAACGTGGGGAGCTAATATCAGTTTAAATTTTGGTTTCCTTCTCCATAGCTGTTGGAATATTACATTGTCTTAACAAATCTGAAGTACAGAAACATGACAAGCATGAACAACCAGGGCAGAAAACAAGGATAGAGGATCTGGGAATTAACGAATTGCTCCCTGATGTCAAACTAAGAATCAGCAGAAATATCCACTTTGGCATCAGACAGGAAAAGTCAAAGGTCAGGATTAATGCCATTGCAGCCAGATTCTTCAAATAAGCCAAGCAGGTGCTTAATAAAGCATGAGTATTTGTTGTGTTTAGGGATTCACGGCAAAGCATGATGTGAAGCACTAAGTGGAAATGTGACTATAGCTGTGAGGTCTCCATGGGAAACAGAGGGAGGGCTCTCAGTTAAGTTAACTAGCAATTATTTCTCAGGGTTTTTCTTTTTTTGCACAGAAAAATATATAGAATGCCCATTTTCTGGGTAAAGTTCTGCTCTTTGTTTATATTTTCTTCCCCTCCCCCATTCGGCTACATGATGCAACTGAAAATCTGTAAAGGCAGCACTATTCCCTGTTTGAGGGAAAAATCCTGCCCAGCTCAATGAAGCAGTATGCTGGGGTACAGCTGCTGCAAAGGTCCCAGGAACACCCCACCGGAGTAGAAGAAGGCTGGGGCAATGACTTCTGCACTACTTCTAATTGCTCCTTCATAAAAACAGCAGAGTGTGATATTCCTTTAGTGCATACTGGTGACCAAGATGCTAGTGTGTTAGCTTGACTCCTGCTCTAACACATGTAAAAGTGTTACTGAGTTGTTCAGGCCTCCTTCACATTGGTGAGCACTTATTCCTGGGAACAGTCAACCCATTGGCTCCAGGGCTAATTTCAGGCATAGGATATATAGGGGCATCAGCACATGGAATCACAGGATGAGATCAAAACACCTGTTCTCATTTAAAAGCCTGAGGCCCTGGTTACACTGGCACTTTATAGCACTATAAAGCCATCAGGAGCACTATAACTCACTACCAGTCCACACTGGTGAGGCATGTAGAGCGCAATAACCTCGGAGTTATAGTGCTCCAGGTAATCCACCTCCACACGGGGAATAAGGGCTGTAGCGCTACGGCAAGAATGTGGACACCCACTGTGCTACAAGTGATCTCTTCAGATGCCTGGAGCCATTTAAAGCAATTGATGTCTCTTCCCTTTCTTTTGAACTTGGCTGGAGGAATGCGGAAGTACCTTTTCAGCGTTTCTCTCTTAACTTCGCAGATAAGCAATGCAAATGTTTAAGGAGGGAGCCTGTGTGAAAACAAAGCCTGCTAATCTTCTCTGTGAACGGACACGCACTGACGGGCTCTCAGAAGGATGGAAAAACCACTCGCTGTCTCTCTCCCCGTACACACAACATGTCCCCCCTCAATCCCCTCGTTTGAAAAACACGTTGCACCCAGCTGAATGCTGGGATACCTGCCCTAATGCGCTGCTCCCAATGCCACCTGAAGTGCTGCAAATGTGGCCACGCTATACCGCTGGCGGGTGTCAGTGTGGCCATGCTATAGCACTATCCCTATAGCTGTATATGACGACAGCTATAACCAATACCGCTATAAACCTGTAAGTGTAACCATGGCCTGAGAGCCTGACCCATGTAACCAGTTCCTGTGAGTCTGCACACAGCCTGAAACAATAGCACCAAGAGGTACGAACTGCCCCATTCATTTTAATTCTGAAACCTGTTATTACCTCATAGGGGGGTGGGATCATGACACAGAACAGGGCCACAGAATAGAAGCTGAGGCTATGGGCACAGTATATAGACTAATTTAGCCCTGGCTAGAGAAAGGTCAAAAACATATATGATAGCCTGCAGGTTAGGGATGATGACCAACCTCAAAAATTAAAAAGGTCCAAAAATTAAAGATCATTAATATGTGACACTATGCTGTAATTACAATGAAATCCTATTTTGTGAACATAGTGCTTATCAAGGGCAAAACCTGTCTTGCATTGTATCTGCTGGTAGGGTGGGATCAAAAGAAATAGAAAGCCTTCTTCACTCCCAAACTATTTGTGTAGTATGTCAGGGTACTGTGTCAGTGTCTGATTATGGAAGCTTTCCTCCTGTTGATGAACACTAACAGGAAATTCCTTCAGTCCTTTAGTAGGGTTGATAATACTATACATTCATTTGAGGTGGGGTTGGGGGTCAGGCCACATTTTAGTTCTTGTTTGGTATTATATAATGTCCAAGTGAGTGCTGTAAATTCTCTGCTTGTCTATAGCACAAATAGCTTTTGTGTCTCTGTTTCTGATAGCAGAATTTTAGTCATGTTTAGTACATAATATAGACTAAGGGCCTAATTCCAAGAAGCGCTGAGCACCTGTTGCTCATATTGACTTCAGCTGGAGTTCTCGATGTTCAGAACTTCTGAAAAGAAAGCCCTAAAATCTTCTGATATTTTAAAGATAATGAGTTAAACAGGAAAGTCTGTTTATTCCTTTTCCTGGCTTTTTCAGCATGCTGTGCAGTGCATGTGAAGCACCCAAGTAGGAGCTGTCAGAATCCATCGATCCATTGCATTAAAAGAGCTATTATTTATAATCTCAGGATATATACCAGAACAGACCAATGTTCCATCTTAGCCACTATCATGTCTCATTTCTGGATGTTTCAAAGAAAGGTGCTAAATCTCCATAGTGTTCCTTACTGTACCTTAGGGGAATACATCTTCCTGACTCCAGTTGGTGATCTCTGAAGTTTGAAGATTGAGTGTAATTATGCCCTACTAACTTACTTTCCTGATACAACTACTATTATAAATTTAAACTCTCCTGTATCTGACTACTTCACATGGGTAATGCAATTTTCAACACTTTTTTCTCTTTAATTTTTTATTTTTTAAAAGACTGCTACTATTAAAACAGAAAATGGAAAATAAAATGCAGTTATACACAAACAAAACATAGGAAATTCCAGCTCAAAAATCTATAGGCCAAATCTTTTGTATTCCTCATTCAGCCAAAATTAATGTAAGGGACTTCTGTGTGTTTGCACAACAATGACAAAAATGAAACTTGCAATGTCATTCCAGATATCCAGCTGTAGCTCTGAATTATATGGGTGAAACAGACCACATAATGTTATGAAAATCTGTCCCATGTTTCTAGAGTCAAAAATTCTGTAATCAGTTATACATATAGACATATCTTCCATACATTGAAATATCTTCATTCTTTCTTTCTTTCATTATGGCTGGAATTTTAAAGGAGTCTAAGAGACTTAACCTCCCAACTCCCATTGAGTTTCATAATCTCCTTTGGAAATTCCAACTTGGGTCTTTATTTATTTGTTTTTTATTTGAAAAAAGTGTTCCTCAAAACTTATCCAAGGCTTCATCAGTACAGCCAAATATGGAATTTCTGTCCCTTTGGAAATTCTGAGGTTTTGAAATTTGGTTTTGTTAAAAATCAGAACAAAAGTAAAAATCTTAGTATTTCCTGCAAAATGAAATGTTCTGAAATTTTTCATTTGGGTAAGATTGAAATGTGTCATTTCTACTTTATTGTTTCTACAGCTTTACATTATACTATATTAAATAAAAATCAAAAGAAAAAACAGTAAAACTGAAATGTTTCAATTTTAACAAAAAGTTTCCCACTGAAAATTTTGATGAAATTTAACATTTTCACATTTTTCTGACAGAAAAGTGATTCATCGTAAAATTTTTGATGGGCTCTATCCGTGACTGACGCTTACAGTGTTGGCCTGTCAGAACACTGATGGCTGCTGCCTGTTTAAAAAATGTCTTATTGTTCTTTTCATGGCCATTCTTATTTCACATACAGTCTGCTTGGTACTCAATCAGAGCCTACTTGACTTAAAGAAAGGAGCAGTCACTCTCAGTAAGGTGAGCAGGATTTGGATATTCGGAGTTAAAATGTAACAATGCTGTTCAAATCCAGTGTGGTTATGAAATCTGAAAATATTTTGGAATTTTTCCTTATTCAACTTGTAGAAACATTAGTTCAAATTTCGCTCTTAAAAAATCTTCAGCAGCTCCTTGGTTTTGCTCCAGGCCCATTGCTATCAGAAGAGCACATAAAAGTATACTTATGTTTGAGTATTCTGTACTTTAAGAGTAATTCTTTTCTTGGCTCTCCCCCTACACTCCCATGCAACCTCCACTGGCATCAATGTATTAGACAGATACAAAGGAGAGAAGAATTTTGCCCTTACTTGCAACTTAAGATCTATATTAAGAGTTTAAATGTGACTTAAGTGTCCAGAGGGCCGTGTAGGTCCTTTGGAAATCAAAGGGGATTGCATGAGGATAAATCGGAGTAGATTTTTGCCCTTGAACAAAACTTCCATATGATGCACACTAAAGGTGGATTTTCAAAAGCACCCCACATTGGTCTGACTCAGCTTCCCATCGAAATCTGTCCAAACAGATTTAGCAATTTCGAAAATGCCACACCAAATTTATCTCTCATTTCTAACAGCCAAAATAAAAACTCTGGAGCTGAATACTTCTAAACTTTGCTGTTCAGGGCTTAACTCAGCATTTTAACAGTTTACCCACTATTAGAAGGATCCCTCTAAATTGCCACATATATTCTTAAAGCAGATTTACAGAGTACATATTACAGTATATTCAATTTTTGGAGTGTATCCTCATCAATCATTTTAGATTTTCCCTAGCTCCCAGGTTATGGCAAATGGCAGTTAGGTTTTTCTAGGAAAATGCAGCTTGTTTGCCAACAGGTATTCCTGATTGTTTGAGTCAGGATAAACTGTCACAAGATTTGGAAGGTGTGTGTTTGCTTTATGTCCAAGATGCTCTTTTACATTCTATTACACACATTCTCTAATTCCACAACACTACAGAGCATGCATTTCAGAGAACTCATTTTCCACATACCGTGCCACTAGCATGCTCCAAAGGAAGCAGTGGGAAGCATTCAGGTTTTCAGGACTGGCCCTGTGTATTTGAACAATGAAAAAAATCATGTCAAAGCCAACATATCCAGGACAACTTCAAACAGTGTCATCTCTGATCTAGCTGTCTATCAATTTCTGTAATTGGATATTAAATGTAACACACCGTGTACCTGATACCTCAAGTACGTCAGATCTATTAAATTAAATATAATCCAAAGAGCAAAAATGCTCAGATATTGTGGCAAGCTTTGAAAATTAGATGGTGTGGTTAAAAATCTTCATATTTGTACCATCAAATATTTTTTTACAGGAGAAGTAAAAGCCAAATAACTCCTAGATTCCTGGGCAATACTAAGCCAGTTAGAAAGTTACTGAGTTATGTTCTTTCGTTTGGTGAATTAATGGATCTGTAAAATATGCAAAGAATGACTTCCAGCTGAGACAAGTTGAGTATAGCCTCTACTGACTCAGCTAGAAGGAAGGTCCTAGTTCAAGTCCCTGAGGGTATGTCTACATAGCAAACACCTGTGGTAGGCCCTGGTCAGCTGACTCGGGGTCTGGGGCTCAAACTGCTGGGATGTCAAATTGTGGTGTAGATGCTTGGGCTCAGGTCCCAGAGCCCCGGCTCCAGCCCAAGCTTGAATGTTTACACCACAGTTTTACAGCCCTGCAGCCCAAGCCCCACAAGCCCAAGTCAGCTGACATGGGCCCATTGCAAGTGTTTAATAGCTGTGTAGACATAACCTGAGTTAAATCTTTTAATAGCCACCTTTAATAAAATACAGCTAGGGGTAACTTGCAATCATATTGTTCCAAACTCTCACGGTGGAAGTTCTGTATTAGAAAGCTATCAAAAGATCAAATTTTCCCTGCATGGTTCATGTTTTAATCCCAATCCTTTGAACACTTGTGGTTTCAGGTGGGCATCCAAATAGATGTTTAATATAGTGTGTGGTCTGAAAAGGTGAACTGTTTAAACAGCTAATCCTCTCTTATATTGCTGCTTTTATTATATCTTGGATCTTTAGTTTCCCCTTGCATGTTGGCTCATTTTAAAAAAGCATATGAGCTGTTCTAGGTAAGATATTAACACACGATATAGGACTCTCCCTCTCATTTTATAATACAAACATAGTTTGCACTTCTATAGCCCTTTTCATTAGAGGAACGTGAAACACTTTATAGATGTTTATTAATAAACTGAGCTTCACAATACCTGCCTAAAGCAGCTGTGTGTCATTATACCCAATGTACAGATGAAGAAAGAGAAGCAGAGAGATTAAGGTAAAATTTCACTGAAGGCCTTAATGTGATTGAAGGGAAAAGGTAGGGATAAAAAAGGCCAGAGGGAGCCCTGACTCAGGGCCATATTCTCTGAGCATGGAATCAGAGCAGTTTACACTTGCTGAGACTCTGGCCTTTGATCTCTTTCCTTCCATTGGTCCCTCACCACAGTGTGATATTTTTTCCCTTCTAATTTAGAGTTGTTAATGTATTAACCCTTGATTAACCTCTGGTTAATCGTCTGGGTAGGAGGCCTGAACCCATGTCTTATTCTAATGTACTGGTACTGCTAACACATTTGGTTTCATAATTTGAGTCCAATCTACAAAATGGGATTTTTGCCTGCAAGAGGACTGAAAAAACACTGCAGGATTTGGCCCTCAGAACTAATCATTGCCTGCCTACCTACCACTCCCCGCCCCCAAAAAAGAGAAGGAGCACCACAAATATTCTGGATGTTTTCCAGGTATTATTGCTGTAATACTCATATATAAACAGGTAAACTGAACGGCTTGACACCTTAAAACAGGGTGGAGAATTTTTTTTAGAACAGAACGTACTTCCACAATATTTTTGTAAGTGTATGACCGGGGAGAGGAAGGAGACATTGGAGAGGTGAGAGAGAGACAAAAATGCCTCCTAACTTTTAATAAGCCTCACAAACCATGTAATACACCTTATACAGTGGTTACACCTTGGACTCCCGTTGTGCATGGCTCAGCACTGATATTGTGAAAATGACACCTCTTATCCCTTTATTAACCTCTCCCATTTTATGATCTGTTAGTCATAGGTGCACATCTGCTACACAGTCCATAACAATACCACCTGCCTAAACATCTCAGGAACAAAGGTATCTGAGTACATAAACAGGACACATGCTACACTGTGATAGGGAGTACATTCTGGCCACACATCCATCATTACAATAATTATTTCAGCTGCTCAGACGGCACACACTTGTGGCTGGTTGGCACATAAGTTGATGTGAATAGTGAGGAACTCTCAGGTTCAAACAGTTTCAAATTATTTAGCAGGAATAGGGGTGTGAATTTGTTATGTGATCCAGTAAGGAAAGACCTTCTCTGGATAAATATGTGCAAGCAGCAGAGTTAAGGACAAGGTTACTTGTGAATCTTAAGTCTGAAATTCTGGGCTTTTGTCTGACACTGCAATACTGGGAGAGCTTTTTTTTAATATACATTTGTAAATATAAACTTAGCCAAAGCCTAAATTAGTTCCTTTATTTAAAATTCAATTAAATTAAATTTAGGGTCCAGAACACTCACAACAGGCCCATGTTTTTATGTCTACCCGTCCTTTAAAGGGATGTTTAGGTTGTTCTTGCCAAGAAAAGGTCAATTCTCCTGACTTGCAAATTCATTTATAAACCTCTGGCATTCCAAAAGTCATATATACCCCAGGACTGAGGTGCTGAAAGAATATCACTCAGAAGCCAGTTCCTGGAAATAACTGATTAGCAGTCAGGCATAGGAAAGAACCTGTCTGTTTCCCTTGAAGTCCTGCAGGCTTGTGTATTCCTAGCATACATGTCGTCCTGAATTAGCATTACAGTTCTTTGAGCACGTGCTGAATTCCATTAAAGGTATGTAAGGAGAATTATGGACATGAGTGTGGTTGGCAACGTGTTTCCTCCTAGACAAAGGTATGGAGAGTGGGCTAGGTTGTACCCTGAAATGTGGGAAGAGCAGTGTTGCACTGCTCCAGGGGATGCTCCTGTAGGAACTGCATTTCATAGAGAGACAAGTCCTCCTTGAACTTTACAGAGCACCTGTGGACTGTGACGATTACAGTACACCCATCCTTTAAGATGGAACAGTATGCCCTCCTAACCAGATAAATTGGCTTTTTGGATGGGTATGGAGGGAGAAGGTGTGATTATGGTCTCACCTCCTTTCTACTCTCTGTGTAGGAAAGATAGAAAATGTGGCAAGACACCACCCAGATTTAATGCCTTCTATGATGAGATAACTGGCTCTGTGGATGAGAGGAAAGCAGTGGATGTGTTATTCCTTGACTTTAACAAAGGTTTTGATATGGTCTCCCATAGTATTCTTGCCAGCAAGTTAAAGTAGTGTGAGCTGGGTGAATGGACTATAAGGTGGGTAGAAAGCTGGCTAGATCATCAGGATCAATGGTTCCATGTCTAGTTGGCAGCAAAAATCAAGTGGAGTGTCCCAAAGGTCGGTTCTGGGGGTGGTTTTATTCAGTATCTTCATTAATGATCTGGAGGATGGCGTGGACTATACCCTCAGCAAGTTTGCAGATGACACTAAACTGTGAGGAATGGTAGATATGCTGGAAGGTAGGGATAGGACACAGAGGTACCTGCACAAATTAGAGGATTGGGCCAAAAGAAATCTGATGAGGTTCAACAAGGACAAGAGCAGACTCCTTCACTTAGGATGGAATAATCCATGCACTGCTACAGACTAGGAACCAAATGGCTAGGCAGCAGTTCTGCAGAAAAGGACTTAGGTTGTAAGTGGATAAGAAGCTGGATATGAGTCAACAGTGTGCCCTTGTTGCCAAGAAGGCTAATGGCATTTTGTATAAGTAGGGGCATTGCCAGCAGATCGAGGGACATGATCATTCCCCTCTATTCAGCATTGGTGAGGCCTCATCTGGAGTACTGTGCCCAGTACTACAAGAAGTACTACACAGTACAAGAAGGATGTGGAAAAATTGGACAGAGTCCAGAGGAGGGCAACAGAAATGATTAGGGGCCTGGAGCACATGACTTATGAATAGAGAGAGAGCACATGACTTATGAATGAGAGAACTGAGATTGTTTAGTCTACAGAAGAGAAGACTGAGGGGAGATTTGATAGATGCTTTCAACTATCTGAAAGAGGGTTCCAAAGAGGCTATATCAGGACTGTTCTCAATGGTACCAGATGACAGAACAAGGAGTAATGGTTTCAAGTTGTAGTGGCGAGGTTTAGGTTGAATATTAGGAAAAACTTTTTCACTAGGAGAGTGGTTAAGCACTGGAATGTGTTACCTACGGAGGTTGTGGAATCTCCTTCCTTACAAGTTTTTAAGGTCAGGCTTGACAAATCCCTGGCTGGGATGACTTAGCTGGGGATGGGTCCTGCTTTGAGCAGGGGGCTGGACTAGATGACCTCCTGAGGTCCCTTCCAATCCTGATCTTCTATGATTAACCATGAGATCTTCCATGATCTGATACTCAAAAAAGAGTCCTACAAAAAGGGGAAACTAGGTAAAATTACAAAGAATGAATATAAACAAACAACACAAGCATGTAGGGACAAAATTTGAAAGATCAAGGCACGGAATGAGATTAAATTAGCTAGAGAGATAACGGGTAACAAGAAAACATTGTAAAAGCACATTAGAAACAAAAGGAAGACCAAGGAAAGGGTAGTCCCTTTATTCAATGAGGGGGGGAAAGACAATAGCTGAAAATGGCAGAAGAGCTAAATGATTTTTTTTATTTCAGTTTTCACCAAAAAGGCTTGTAGAAATTGGACGTCTAACATAGTGAATGCCAGTGAAAATGAGGTGGGATCTGAAGCTAAAATCGGGAAAGAACAAGTTAAAAATTACTCAAACCAGTTAGATATCTTCAATTCTCCAGGGACTGATGAAATTCATCCTAGAATACTCAAGGAGCTGACTGAGGAGCTATCTGAACCATTAATAATTACCTTTAAAAACTCAGGGAAGACTGGAATGATTGCAGAGGACTGGAAGAGGGCAAACATAGTGCTAATCTACATTTAGGAGGAATTAGCACAATCCAGGGAATTGCAGACCAGTCAATTTAACTTCATTACCAAGAAAGATAATGGAGCAAATAATCAAGCAATCAATTTGCAAACATCTAGGTGATAATAAGGTGATAAGTAATGGTTACTGCTGTCATTTATTCACAGAGTTCTCAGAAGTCAGGGATTCCTGACTTCCAAAGACCTTTGTGACTTCAGCCAGTGCCAGCTGGGAGCTGCAGGGTCCCCTGCAGCCTGCAGAGGCAGGGAGCTGGAGGGAACCCCTGGCACCCCAGGTGGCAGGAGCCCCCCACAGCTCCTGGCTGTTGGGGTCAGCAGGCATACCCACCGCTGCTCTTGGCCACTGCGGGTGGCAGGGAAGGACACCCAGAGCTCCTGGCTGCTGCATGTGGCAGAGGGGATCCCCATGTCACCCAGCTGCCTCAGGCATCAAGAGTGACCCCTGCTGCTCCCAGAAGCAATGAATTGCACAAATAGAAAAAAGGAAATGACTGCCTCGGAAGGGGTATTGTGGAAAAGGATCTGGGGCTTATAGTGGATCACAAGCTAAATATGATGAGCATTAATTCCTGTTACAAAATAAGCAAACATTCTGAGATGTATTAGCAGGAATGTTGTAAGCACGATATGAGAAATAATTCTTCCACTCCACTCTGCTGATAAGGCCTCAGCTGAAGTATTATGTCCAGTTCTTAGTGCCACATTTCAGAAAAGATATGGACAAACTGGAGAAAGTCTGGAGAAAAGCTACTGAAATGTAAGAGCTCTCTCCCTTGTTCTTGCCTTAGCTCCTTGGAAAGCCTCTTAGCCCAAGCTGCTAGGACAACATGGCATAGAAATTTCATTCACTGTCCCTTGGTCCTGCTTTTTAGCCCCGCTCAGTTTTCTACCTGGGAAACCTCCTAATCTAAGGTGCTCATCTAGGACTGCCTGGCATGGAAAGGTAGCCTGGCCATTATGTGCTGCTCCTCTGTAATACAAAGGAATTTCAAAGAAGTTTTCACTGCCAAAGAGTGTTTTACTTGACACTAGTCCATAACAACAGGGAAATCAGAATGTCTTTGTGGGTACTTACATGGCCATTGTATTCACACTTGTTATAATAGTACTTCCAATGAAGTAGCTGCCATCTGTTTCCAGTGCGTAGGACTTAAGCCTTATTCAAAATACTACCAAAACAGCCACTTATCAAGCATAATTTTAACATCATAATAATGCTCCATAAGAAAGCAGACTCCATTAATGTTACTGAAGAACTACTGAATTATGTTGTCAAACAAAATCACTGGTTTCATTTCTGAGATGACATTTGAACTACAACTAAAATGTCATTGATTTTGGAATTTGTGACATTGCAATCATGGGCAAGGAATAGATGTATAATAAATTCTAATCTGACAAGAAGGAAATGAAATACATTTGTAATTTGTAAGTTAATGTATTGAGCACTTATTCAAGTCCTGCCCAAATCAGTAGTATCAGAAAGTTTGCTATCTTATTTCTTACCTGTTAGCTAGTCAAAGGCCCATGTGGAAGGAGTTTCATAGTCTCAGTCCAATTCCTTGTGAGTAGAGTGATCAGATAGCAAGGGTGAAAAACTGGGACTGGGAGAGTGGGTAATAGGGTCCTATAGAAGAGAGAGCCCCTAATATTGAAACAGTCTTGATAAAATCAGGACATTTGATGTCCCTATTTGTGAACAAGTGTCCACACAGAGAAACCAAGAAACAAACAAAAAATCCTACCACCAGAATTTATACTAAGTAGCAAACTTGCTGACATCCTCAGCAGGGAAGCCAAGTAAGGAAAGAATAGTAACAGATTCATGGGTTTTAGGGCATAATTTAAAGGGTATCTAGTCTGACTTCTTGTATAACACAGAAAATAACGGCCATACTGGATCAGACCAAAGGTCCATCTAGCCCTATATCCTGTCTTCCAACAGTGGCCAATGAAAGGTGCCCCAGAAGAAATGAACAGAACAGGTAATCATCAAGTGATGCATCCCCTGTCACCCATTCCCAGCTTCTGGCAAACAGACACCATCCCTGACCATCCTGGCTATTAGCCATCGATGGACCTATCCTCCATGAACTTATCTAGTTCTTTTTTGAACCTTATTATAGTCTTGGCCTTCACAACATCCTCTGGCAAAGAGTTCCACAGGTTGACTGTGGATTGTGTGAATAAATACTTTCCATGTGATTTTTAACTAGTAATTAATGCATAAAAGATTATAACTTCTTGAACTAGAGCATATATTTTAGAAAGATATCTAATCTTGATGTGAAGACTTCAAATGATGGCAGAGTCACCGCAAACCTAAGAAAATTGTTTCAATGATTAATAACCCCGACTGTAAAAAGTGTGCTCCTCATTTTCCTAGGGTTGTGGTGAATTTTCCCTCACCTCTGATGGCAGTTTGATCATTCTGTACCTGTTCTGTCAGAAAAGGAGTATGTAGGACAGATTAGGATTTGGGGCCCTAAATACCTTTACAAATCTGGCCCTTAGTTCTCCAATTTTTGTCATCTTACACTTTTTCCCAGAAATAAATTGGCCCACACATTCATATTTTAAAATAAATGTGCATTATTTCAAAGTATCTTTTTGTGGTCTTGTACTCCTCAGAAAATATTTGGAAAATCAGGAGAGGGAAGACTTATTCATACCATACTTAAAATTTTATTTGACATGAGCAATATAGCACTCATCAGGGGGTGTGTTAGCAAAAAAAGATGCATGCTTTGCATTGACTGATGGCTGTCAGCTCACTATCAGAAATGATACCTGGGCTTCTGTAAAATCATATGCCCTGTTTTGTATGATTTCTTAATTTTCATCTGCAGTTTTACAAGAGAAACATAATGGCTAGAGAAACAGTGAACAGGAGGACCACCTAGTTTTTCTACTCTGTCAAAATAATTGACTCAGTCTATAAGATATCTCTGAGCATGTAGATACATCTGTGGACGAAAAGAGATTGGCATTTTTGGTTTGGATCCATTACAGGTGAACAAACATTGATAAATGTGTCCCTCCTTTTGGTCTGACTGGATTTACTCCAGTCTTGTGATTAAAATATCATACAGTCAAGTACAATTAAGTTGTCAAGGAGTACAGTGGCAAACATAAGATTTGTTGCTACTTCATTACTTCATGTGATTCTTAAGATGTCTGTTGGTTTAAATACAGGTGTTTGTAGTTATCAATCACTGTTGAAAAAAAATCCTTCAGCTTCTTTCCCTCTAAGCAAACTTTCACTGGTTTGTTGATGGGGTGAACACATCTGCCTGGAGCCACTGGTCAAAAGCATATGTAATTCAGGAAGAAACATTTCCTGTTGTCATTGTGAGAGCATTGAAATTATAATGTTTTACACTGTTGGGTGGATTTATGGGCAGGAGAGGGAGTGAACTAGTCGGTTCCTGGTGGAAATAGCTAGCACTGTAAGAATATGCATAACAGCTTATTTTTCTGTTTCTCAAACGTTTTATAGGTTTGTGGTTCTTTGTCTTTCCTTTTCCCCTCCCTTTGGGAGCTCTGTGCCAACCCATCCGTTTCTAGAGCTTCAATATTCTTATAAGTAGAGTTAGGTCCAAAATTAAACCCTAGGGTTGGTCTACACTATGCGTAAGTCGCTGTAACTTACATTGCTCAGGGATGTTAAAACACCCTCTTCCCCGCCCCAACCCCGAGTGACATAAATTAATCGACTTCAAGTGCTGCCCACACCGTGCTATGCTGGCGGGAGACGCTCTCCCATTGGCATAATGCGTCTTCACCAGATGAGCTACAGTGGTGCAGCTGCATAGATACATGGTAGTGCAGATAGGCTCTAAATCTACTCTTGAATCCGGGAACTTGATCCAAGCTTTGAGTCTGGCTGTCATGTCTATTCTGAGCTGGACCAAAATCCCAGAGATGCCAACTTTCAAGCCAAGGAGAAGTTCAAAATCTGACTTCAGATCTGAACGTTGTAGGCTGGATATCTCTGTTTAAAGATTTTGTTATTTTGGTTCAGAATTTAAACTGTGAATCAGGATTCAGGTAGACAGAACTTTAAGCATAAGCTTTTAATAGTGAATTTTTTAAAAATATTGCAACACTGGCTCCATTGAGAGAAAGGATCATCTGATAGTTAGAGTACTATTCTGGGACATAGCAGATCTGTGTTTATTTCCCTACTCCCACACAGACTTCTTGTGTGACCTTGCGTAAGCCACTTAGTCTCTTGGTACCTCAGTTCCTCATCTGTAAAATGAGAATAATAGAACTTCTCTACCACACAGGAAAGTTGTGAGGATACATACATTAAAGACTGTGACATGCTCACATACCACAGGAGTAGGGATCATCTAAGAACCTTACATAGATAGAATGACCTCAGTGGATATCTTGTCATAATTTAAGTGGAGCCAGGATTTTACCCCTATAATTTAATTGTTAAAGAAAAGTCTTATTGTCATCTTCTAAGTCTGTGTATTTCTAGAACAAGTGTAAAAATTCATACCTAACTGGCCTTCAGAAACCCAATCTCTTTATGAACTGCTTACAACAAGCAGGGATAAAGCACAGGAGTAGAAGGAAGTTCTAAATAATCTACTGAACACATCACCAGTAGTGCATTTTACAATGGTTTCCAAATGTGCTGGTACAATCACTTTTAATACCAGCAGTTATGATCTTTGAGGGGTTCTGCTCTACTGACATGGCAATAAATAGAAGCCTGTAGCATTTTGTTCCAACTGGATTTCAGATGCTGAGTCACTGAGGTACACCTAACTAGAGAGAAGTTTGGCTGGTATATGGATATGTGACAGGTTCACAGGATATATGTGAAGTGTTGATAATTTCGAGCCATTGACTGACCGCAGGCCACACATACCATTGTATAAGCAGTAAGGACTTAAATCAGATGTCTTTTAGTTGCCAGAGTTTGTTCATGCATTTAGTGAGATTTAAACCTATCACAATCTACTCATAAGTGAAGCTACTACTAGTGGATCAGAGTCTGTACCATTTTTGTCACCCAGTTTCTCCAGAGTTTCAAGAAAATATAGAAACACACATGGATACTGTTTGGAGGGATTGGCTAGTCTCCCCACATAAATGAGAACTGATGAAAATAACTGCTACTGTTGATTTATATCTGCAACCTATATTTAAATAAAACCTGATCATCATTTACTTACTAAGGGTCCCATTTCCAGCCTGTCCTGTCTAAGTAATGAGAGGGGAACTCTCTGAAGCTGAAAGTGACCTATGGTGTTATACTGTAGTCCCACAGCCCTTGCGGGATGACATACTAGAAAGAGTATGTAGGGGACCTCAGAGCTCACGAGATGCCAAGAGGGAACCTAGATGTTGCTCTGTTAGTCCAGCAAAGGACAGGGCCTAAAGTGCCCATGGAATCATGCACTGAAGTTTTGAAAAAGACCAGATAGTTGGAACTCAAAGAGCCTCTAGTACATGCAACATTTCTTGACCAGTCTTCTGAAAGAATGACAGTAGGACTTGTGTGAGGAGAATGGATAGATAGGTATTTGGAAGGCAGTGATTATTTTTCTAGATGTATGGAAATTCTACTTCTTGCTAGACCCTCAAGTTGATACATCATAGAAAAGTTAAAAGGCATTTTCTCTCCTTTAAGCATTCCAGAAGACGGTCACTGACAGTAGGCCAGTTTGCCATCTCTGAATTCTAAGCTTTTGGGGTACAATATGATTTCAAGCCCACACAATCCAGAAGAGAATGGAGTGGCAGGGACAGAAGTATCAGTTGCCAAGCGAAATGTGCAGCAAAAAGACCACATGCTAGAACTCTGTCAGTGAAAGTGGAACCCTTATGTCAGTGACTGAAGTAAGCCCAAATCTCAGATATGTTGAGTTAACAGAGCAGAACAGCCCTGCTAACTTTAGAGGTAAATCTTCACTGCTTGTGGGCCTGATTTAAAGGATGAAAAGCTGAAATAGGGCAAATCTAGGCAGCATCAGGCTTTCTTCTTTAATTATTGGAATATAACCAGAAGACGCTGTACTGAGTGAGAAAAAATACTGGACAATACAAGTTGTTGTCACTGCAGACTGAGCTCCTATGTAAAAATAATGAAGGTATAACGTACTGAAGAGACAGGTGGAATATTGAGCAAGTTCTTAACCGTGCTGAGGGTCTCTGTAAACAAATGATTTAGACAAAACAATGGGGGAAGATATAAGGGTTATATACGGCAGTTTCTTCAAAACTGTAGCAGAGTGCCAGACAATACTGGGTCTGGGAAAGGTTCCAGGAAAAATGTTAGACAGTGTAGAAGAGAGAGAGTAGTTTCAGGGCTAATACTACTTTCCTTCTTTCAAGAAGTTCCTTCTTCAGTGTTACACAAAAGCAATTATTTCTGAAATTCTTTGTCACCATTGCATGACAGTCCCCAGATGGGGGACAGCCACAGTCTGTCCCCATAAATGCATATACAGGTTATGAAATTCAGATCTGGATTCACTCACCAAAGTGTGTTGGAAGTGTTTGGTTCAGGCACTTCTCAATAAATGTAGCTTCTATTTCATATAGGAATTTGCTCTGAAAATTCTATGGCTTATAGCACATTGTAAACGGAAACTTTTTTTTTTAATGTAGTAGAGCTGACCTAACTGGATTTCTGTGTAAACGTCTGTCAGTGATATGATAAAAACAAGAGGCTTAACTATCTAGTAGCCATCTATTATTAATAATAAAAAGTGAACTGCAATGCTTACCCCAGAATAAAAACACATATGGAGTTCCTGGACTCAAACCTCAGAATCTTGGTTCTAAGGAGCGAACAACTGAAAGATTAATGTCCAGTTTGGAATATCTAATCTCTTTTTTCCTTTTGAAAATGCTACTGTGAGAGGACCTAATTTCTATTAAAGAAAGAAACTTTTATATGGTTTTAATTGCTTCACTATAGTTATTTCTCACACAGTAATTTATACCTCAACAGCCCTTCTCTTCCTGTGACTCTATAATACTTTTCTCATCTCAAATAAATTGAAATAACAGCCTTTTCCCCTGTGTATTAATGTTGAAAATTGTGTCACAATAGGTAGATCAGGGTGAAAAAACAATGCACAATAGCCCAGCAGAAAGAAATAGGGTCCCTTCTTTACCTAATGGAAAACTGATTTGAAAGCTCTCCAGTGCACATCAAAATGTCTTCCACAAAACTGATTCTTTCTGCTTTCTCAATCATACAGATTGAAAGGGTTTGGGATTCTTTTTTTCTTTCTTTCTTGTTTTACAGTGTCCAGGCTACTTACACAGAATGTTTTATAATGGTGATCAAATCTGATGCCTGGAAAGGGCTGTGGGAATTGAGGCCCATGAAATCTTGCTTCAACTGCTTTTATATTTGCTGTCGGAGATGGATATCATTCTCAAAAGGAGAAGGGCGTTTCTTTGGCTCCAAGTGTATTGCAGATCGCTCCCTTGTGTGCCTGTCTCAGAAGGAACAGGCATAATTGTGTAGCCTGGTCTGCAAGTAGTTATCAGCAAAACTGTTTATTGGTCATCATTCTCTGCTCAGAAGCACCACACACTGGGAGCCCATAAAACCAGGGCAAAGCTCCTGAAGAGGGTCAAGAGAAGTAGAATTTGCCTGAAACCTCTTTCGATGATGCACTTTAATCACAAAATGAGTCAGTGGAGCTTTTTCTCACTTTCCCATGGCACTTCCCTAAGATCCTATGGAAAAGTAGTAAAGACGACACGGCAACAGTTTCAAAGGAGGAGGATGTTAGAGAGAGAAAGAGAGCTCATATTATCTCCGTTAACCAGCATTCAGCACTAGCAGTTAGGAGAAAAGAACAAAAATAGAAACGAGAGAGATGGAAGAATCGTTTGCATTGTTTAGGGCCATGCTATTCACATTGAAAAGTACTTTATTCCATGATTAGTCCCATTGAAATCATTAGGGCTCTTAGTGGAGTGAGGTTCTACTTGCTGTGAGTAAGGGTAGCAGAATTTGGCCCTGTTTACTTTTTTGATGGTTTGCAATAAAAATAAATTATCGTAATGCACTGATCATTTCATTTCAAAAGCCAATATGACATAACAAGTGTTAGTATTTTTACCTATCCTTAAATATTTTACTATATTCATTTTTATCATAAAAAATAGCATCCTTTTTGCTGTCTGTGCAGTGAAAATACAAACGGCCATACTGAGGCAGACCAAAAGTCCTTCTAGTCCAGTATCCTGTCTTCCGACAGTGGCCAATGCCAGATGTTCCTGAAGGAATGAGCAGAACAGGTAATCACCAAGTGATCCATTCCCTGTTACTCATTCCCAGCTTCTGGCAAATAGAGGCTAGGGACACCATCCCTGCCCATCCTGGCTAAAGCCATTGATGCACCTATCCTCCAGGAATGTGTGTAATGCATTTGTATTTTTTTAAATTTCCATTTCATGCTTTTTTACAAATCTGCAAACATAAAATAAAACAATTTAAACAATTTTAAAAACCCCACAGAGTACAGGAAGCTCTCAGTCATAGTGGTGCATGCCTCTGTATCTATTCATCTACATATTCTTGTGGCTAGGACAAACAAAGATGGTGGAAATGTTGAGGGTTAGATAAAATATCAGGATAGGGATTTCTCTGACAAACATAGTGGAAACTATATATAAGATTTGTCTGCTGAGTTGGGAATGTTTACATTTGGAAAACTGATGATCTAATTAATCTGTGGTCACTGTCAACAGAACATAGACCAAATTGTCACTGTGTGAACCCAGGCAAAGGAAACCGTCAGATAACCTTGAAGCAAGCTGTCTGTCCCAGATGGGTGGTCTTATGTGTTGTCACTTGCTTGGCCCCCTTTGTTTACATCACTTAGTTATGTCTTCCATTAGAGCAGGGCTTCAGATGCAGGACTGATTGGTATGTTTTCTTAGTTTTGTAGCTATTCATCATGTTTTAAATATTGATTCTGCAGTTAGATTCCTGCATCGCTGAAATCTTTGTTGCCAAAGTCAATGGGGATATATATTTGCATAACTAAGAATAGCAAGATTTGGATCTTTATGACAAGCTTCTTTTCTTCACCTTTAAGTTCCTTCCTGATTTAAGACAACATTTTCAAAAAGGGGAGCCTAAAGTTAGTTCTATTTGAGATTCCTGTATAGCTAGGATAATGATAGCATGTGAAAGGAAATTTACCTACTCCTTATAATTTGTATAATGTTTGGTGTCACCCACCTCCAATCCCTGGTTATTTAAAGTGGCAAAGAAAGCAATAGTAATCCAAAAAAAGGGAGATATTTCTGAAATAGTTCAAATAGGATTCTTTTATTTTGTAAACCACTTCTTGCTTATTCATGTCCACTGTATTCAATTTAATTAGAGTGGCCAGACAGCAAATGTAAAAAATCGGGATGGGGTGGAGGGTAATAGGAGCCTATATAAGAAAAAGATCCAAAAATAGGGACTGTCCCTATAAAATCAGAATATCTGGTCACCCTAATTTAAATGTATATCACTGAACTGATAATCCTGGTCTAGTCCTATGATCTAGTGTTTCTACACTGATAAAATACATGTTGTGAGGTGAATGATTTTGCTGTTTGTAAACCAAATTGAAGTCCAAAACTGGTCTCTGGAGTGTGATTTCTCTAGGTTAGCGAACAGCCAGCGTATCCTCTTGAGATTTGATTCTTTCAGCAATTTCTGTATTTTTATATACAATAAAGAGAGAGATGGAAAATGACACAGTCTGGGAGATATACTAAAGATGATAGTGCCATAGAAGTGTTCATTATTATCATGAGAAAAAAGTGTTATACGCTGAGTTCAGAAGAGAGTATTCAGTTCCCAGAATGCTTTGGGGTAAGCATAAACCCGGTCAGTTTATGCACATAGTGAACTTTGACAGGTTTTAGAGGGGTAGCCGTGTTAGTCTGTATGAGTAAAAACAGTCAGAAGTCCTTGT
The DNA here is from genome assembly GCA_007922305.1 of Dermatemys mawii. Lineage (NCBI taxonomy): Eukaryota > Metazoa > Chordata > Testudines > Dermatemydidae > Dermatemys > Dermatemys mawii. The sequence continues at coordinate 12,982,316 of ML677341.1, read as the reverse complement.
GGCACCTTAGAAACTGACACATTTATTTGGGCATAAGCTTTCGTGGGATATAACCCACTTCAATTTGTTAGTCTCCAAGGTGCCACAAGGCCTCCTTGTTTTTAGTGAACTTTGAGTTAGCCAAGATGGTCAGGGGCATAACCTGTTCCTAAATCTCTCACTGCTAGAAAAAAGAACTGGGTATCGGAGTGGATCTCTTGATGAAAGTGCCCTGTTCCGTTCACTTCCTCTGAAGCATCAGGCACCAACCTCTGTCAGAAGATAGGACGCTGGGCTGGATGGACCATTGGTCTGACCCATATGGCTGTTCCTATATTCTTATGAGTTTATTTGAGTGTATATGCACCACTACTCTCCAATGGTATAAAATGAGAATTGCTTAGCTGTGTGTGTCAAAGGCACTAATATGTTAATGGTGTTTACCCTAGAGCTCAGGCAGCCAGGTAGCGGTCCATGCTTCTGGAGCTATGAACTGATTTATACCCCCCTGCCACCACAAAAGTCTGAACTGAAACTGAATAACCATGGGTTATTTGCAATCTTTATGGCTGGTCCATATTCACATAAACAGAGTGTTGTCATTTATACAGAATATGGCTGGGGATGGAGGTGGTGGAAGCAGAATTATAGTTTTTTGGAAGAGAGAGTGGGCAAAAACCAAATTGTTAATTAGCATGTCAAGTTTGTGATACTTATTTTTTCTGATATTTTGTTGTTAAATTTTGAACAAACTTGGGTTAGTGTTTTTTTTTAAAAAAATGTTTACATTTATAGATTTTGTTTTCCTAAGATTATATAGAAAATCAACCCCTTATTAAACTCTCGCCCTCCTGGGATGAAGTCTTAGAGAAATGAGTGGTTTTCTGCATCTGGAAGTGATACTCATGACTTAAAAAACTGAGAGATTTTGTTGCATGCTTTTCAAAAATAAGAAAACACCTCTTTTTGAGTTTTTAATAATATTTAACCTAAAACTGGAAATCCTTTGATTAATGTTGAATTTGAAATAACTTCCAGAGGACCAGGAGACCTGTAGGGGAATAGTACACTGTGAGGGGGTGGCCTAGGCCCAAAGGCCCCCTGCTGGAGATCATAGGGTTCTGCCACTCCTGTTCCAGGAAAGGAGAAGTGGAGAAGTCCTCCAAGCAGGCTAGAGTGGCTGCAAGGGAAGCAGCCAATTAGGACCCAGGAGGGCTATATGAAAGGACTGCAGAACAGAGCTGTAGTTAGTTGTAGCCTGGAGCAGAAGAAAAATGGACTGAAGGCCTGGAAAAACAGCAGGACTACAGACAGATAAGTTTTCTGACAGGGACTAGGGGAGTGAGAGGCTCCTGGCTGGCTGCTAGGGACTGAGCTAAGACTGAGCTTGGGGAGGGCTACAGAAAGATAGTGTCTCCAGGGAGGAAGCCCTGCGGATATGGCATCATACCAGGGCTGGACTTCTTAAAGACTAAAGCCCGAGGAGGGCTGGAGAGAGAGAGGCCCTGCGGACTGTATACCTCAAAGGGGTTTGTGCTGACTAATGTGTAGACAGTGTGACTTGGCTGGAGGGCTGAGTCACTGAAAACCTACCTGAGAACCACCAAAAGATGTCTCCAGACCCAAAGAATGCAGATATGCCCAATCAGAAAGGGGGTACTTGTGAGAGGTGGGTGCTGGCCCTGTTATATACACCCATTCCTAACAGGGAACTGCTGGGCTTGCATTTTAAAAAAGTATAGGGAGGAATCAACAGTGAAGTGGGATGAGAAGAGATGGCCAATATATTTCAATATTTTTATTTTAAAAATTTTACTTTAATTAAAAATATTGAGGAAAAACTGTTGATTTAAATTGCTTTTTACAATTTTTTTCACAACTAGTTTTTAGGCAAAAAAAATTTCAGGACTACTTTCAAAATTTCTCATTTAATCAAAACCCAGTTTTTTGATAAACAAAAAATTGTGAATTTTTGTCTTATAATGGATCCCATCTTCAATTATGTGCAATGGAAACAACTTTAGAATGTTTTGGAATTTGTTTAAATTAATTTTTGACCAACTTTCAGGAAGAGATGTTAGAGATGGGGTTGAGGCACATAATAGGTCAGGGATCTGCAGATCAGGTTAGGTTAGCAATGCAGGGATGAAGCTAACTGAATTTAAACAAGTGTGTAGGCCAGTTCAAATTTTGAATAACAGCTTACATTTAGTGGTTGTTCTGTCCGAACCATTTCACTTGTCGCTAACTCTCTTACTTGAAATGAGCAAATGAGTACTTTACCTTTGATGTGTGGTGGTAGAGTCAGTGTGTGATCACTCTAGTTGATAAATGGAGTTTTAAAATTTAACTGAAAAAGTAATAAGAGCTGGATGTTTCAGAATTAAAATAAATAATTTGTCAGGAAAGTATAACCGTCTGTCAACCCGAGGTCTGTTAGTATTTTCTCAGCCACTAGGGAAGATGACCAAACTGCTAAATCCAAATAAGAAATATACCTTTTGGGCTCCTGATGAAAATGAATGAGAAGATGAACAGTTACACAAAGGAAAAGTTAAGATAATAAAGCAATTAGTTACTTAGTATAAATGAATCACAGATTTACACTCTAAAGTTGAGGTCAAGAGTACATTCTTAAATTATTTTATATCCACAACCATTTCTAGATAGTGAGCAACTTAATCCACAACTTTTTTTCATAGTGAGCTATGAAAGAACTTAAGGCCAATATTTAAACCAGGGATTCCTAAAGCGAGGCACTTACATCCATATATAGGCACCTCAGTAAAAATGACCTTTCAGAGGTGCTGAGTGATTTCAGAAAATTAGGCCCTTTATTTAGGATACAGGTGGCAGACCTTGTTTTGTAAATTTTACTCTGAACTTGTGAGGGTTCAAGTGAACCTTGCTGTAATTAGTCAATTACTTACAGAAATGTGGTGTATGTCACACCAAGATCTAGCCAGTTGTACTTCCTGGTGTGAGCTCTTAAAGGCACAGTCCATTACAGCAATTTCACAATATAACTGGAGCTGTGGTGTCTTACACTTGCCACCTTTTGAAGTGAGGTACATTAAGTACCAATGTGCTGGACATTTCTCCCCAGGCAAGAAAGCAGATAAGTTGAAGATAATCAGAGTTTTTTTGCAAAAGGTAAAAACATGAGTCCAGGACAAGATAAGTACATAGTTTATGTGAACTGTAGTCTGAGACCACCCTCCTATGATGAACATGTACCCAGGATTCAATTGAGACATCCCAAGCTGATGTCCCTTGCATTGCTTGCATGAGTCAAGCCCCCCAAAATCATGAAAGTGGCTTAAAAATGAGGAGATTAAAAAAAAGGCTGGGTGGTTCTGAGCCTTTAGAGTTAAGTGGCATCCTGCTTTCAAGCTTTTTCCCTCACAACCAGTGGAGCTAGAAAATTACTGAGGAAAAAAGTAAGATTCTCATGCAACCTTTCAGTATCAGAATGGGAGCTTTAAGTAAAAAATGGTTGGCAATACTATACTGGGGTCCCAAATTTTGATACATTTTGTACATTCAACAAAGCTTTATCTTTGAAAGCCATCTTTGCTGAGAATTACTTAAAATCAGTAATGCAAATTACCTACAGTGCTTCATTGTGATCTGTCTTGTAGAGTACATTCAGCATATTCAATAGGAAGCCATAAATAGAAAGAATAGTGCAAAGCTATTTAGTGCTGGACACTTTTAGTAAAATATTTATTCTAATTGTCTCGCCTGGCTTCTTGAAATGATGTGAGTGTTTGAAGAACAGCAATAATGTATTATGGATTCTGTGCCAGTTAGACCATTAAGATTTCCAAAAGCAGTTTTGTATGATGATGGGTGGTTCAAGAAAGTGGCTAACTAGAAGCATGCAAAGTGGGAAATTTAAAAAGATGTTGATATCTTATAAGGGATTTAAGGTCAGGAAAATGTGCTTTTTTTTAACTTAAGGCATAACATTTGAGTAAGATCAGGTTGTAGCCCCCTTCTTAATTCGTATAGTAAATCTCTGAGATCATTGTTTATGGGCATCACTCTGACCTTACTAATAATTAGATCACTTTCAAATGTTACACTCCCAAACACTAGCAAAACCATTATTTATTGTGATCTGTTATTCTTATGAAAATGGAATATATCCTAATCCTGGCATAAATCCACACATAGTAAAGTGTTTTCAATTTCTTAGCCTTAAAAAAAAAAAAAATATTATAAGGAAAATGTATTTTATGGACAATCCTGAAGTAGCCTAAATGGAATTTGGGGATTATCAATCGTTTAACTGTTAACGAAGCCATGGTCTCAGAGGATTCACCCTCTGAATCAATTATAGTATCTTGATTATTATTACAGTGAAAGACCCCAATGACCACATGAGGAACAGCTTGCGACCAATCATGTTTTCCTTTATTAATAATCTGGCTGAGCCAAGAAAGGAGCCAACAACCCTTAGCCCTGCCCAACATGGGGGCCTGCCCCCTGCTCAATCTTTGGCCCCTTTCCCCAGTCCCTAAGCAGCCTGGGCTGCTGTGGGGAGCCTCAGACCCTCCATTAGCCCTGACCAGCATGCCTTGAGGGGTGGAGACATGGGCCCAGGGCTGCTCTTAGGCACCCTGGGCACTTGCCCAGGGTACGTGAAGGGTTCAGGCCTTGCTGCAGCACGTTGGGCTTCCTTAGTCTGGCTCTGGCTTCAGGCAGGCCTGTGGGGGAAAGAGGAGAAGCAGAGGTGGCACCCAGAGGAGCAGGAGCAGGGCCATAGTTCTGGTGCTGCTGGCCCCTCCTTCTATACAGGTTCCGGAGCTTCTGGGGCTCCCAAATTGGCCAGGGCCCCAGGACCTGTGGGTTAATTGGCCACTGCTTCCATGGACATGGCGTCTCAGGACATCAGAGGGCCACTAGAACAATGAAATTGTCCATTAGTGGGAGTTCAGGACACAATATTTTCACTGGCACTGGCCCTAGAGTAGAGAACTGACTCTGAGAGCGATCATGTCCACAGGCCTGGCCACCTTTGGAACACAAAGCAAAACTCTTAGCTTTCCCTCGCTGCACACACCATAAACACACTCACATAGCCAGACAAGCCAGAAACCTGCAAGCTAGGAAGGGAGAATGAGCTATTTATTTGTAAGTACTTGGAAGATGCTCCAGAATTACGGTATCAGGGCCATATAACTACCTGGATAGAAGATAAATAGAGAACAGCAAAAGTTATACGATAAATCTTTTTATATTTTTATTGGGACAATTTCTGAGTTTATGTATTTGCAGCAGCCAGTATTTTCAAAGCTAGTTGCCTAAAGTTAAGCCCTTACATCCACCTGGGAGGTGAATACTATGAATGCTCAGTATCTCTGAAAATTGCATCTACATGGCTACCTATGTATGAACTTAGGCATCCAACTTTGAAAAATGCTGGCCTACGTATTTTTCTAGACAAAAAAAGACAGTTTATATTATTCTTTTCGTAACTGGTTGCACTATATCCATCCACAGAATTGGTGGCTTAAACCTCATGTCTTGGCTTCCTTGTGAAAGATACTGCATCTCCGCTATAAGAAACATATTATGCCTGGTCAAATACTTCTCTCCACTTGCAGATTAGGACTGCAGACCTATGGGGCTCTCATTTATCAGGAGCACTTAATTTATCATCTGGGTTTTAATAAAAAAAGAGAAACCTGTTTTGTTTGGACAGCCACTGTCCAGTGGATTTAAGAGATTACGGTTTAGTTTAGAAAAGTGTTATTGTGAGATATGATAGGAATAGCATGACATCATTCCTGGCAATATAGTATCAGCGAGTGAGGGGAAAAAACACGCAGGCAGCTTTCTGGTAAATGGAAAAATTGTTGTGTTCTCTCAGAATGCAAGATGCTATTAGGCTGAATATGTCAAGCACCCAGTCTAGAAATCAGAATAGACATCATGGCAATAAATATCCTCAAAGGACACTATTCTGAGAATGTGTGAATGTTTTGAAATATAGGAGAAAGTTGGAATTTAGAGTGGATTAATGAAAGACTGTCAAGCTTAGATATATTATGCTACTTACTGAAAAGAAGAGATTTTTCCAACTTTTACTTTGTAACTTATTATATATGTATGTGTATAGATGTTTGTATGCATATATATAATATAGCGTGTGTTATATGACTATAATACACATAACAACAAATGTCAGAATAATAAGTTATTTATAGGCACAGCAGAGGCAGGGTCTGAGCTTCCTGGCAGGGGAGTTGATAGGGTGATCAGTTTCCCCTGCTGTAAAGCGCAGCCCCTGCTAGTGATGCCAGCCTCTTTCCAGGGGCCTTTCTTTCATGGGGGTCATGCTCCCCAGCAGCGGGGCAAAGAGGGCAATTGCCCAGGGGCCCGGGCAATTTAAAAGGGCCTGGAAGCCCCCGGCTGCTGCCACTGGCAGTGCAGTGGGCCTAAGGCAGGCTTCCTGTCAGGCTTCGCTTTGCACTGCTCCAGAAGCAGGTGACCCTTCCCTGCGGCCCCTGGGGTGGGAGAGAAGTCTCTATGTGCTGCTCCCCTCCTGCCCTGAGCACCGACTCCGCAGCTCCCATTGGCTGGGAACTGGTGCATGGAGTGGTGCACGGAGACACCCTGGGCCTACTGCTAGAGAGATGTGCCTGTCGCTTTCTGGAGCTGCCCGAGGTAAGTGCCGACTCCCTCCTGCACCCCAATCCTCTGCCCCAGCCAAAAGCCCGCACCCCCTCCCAGAGCCCACACCCCCAACTCCCTCCCAGAGCCTGCACCCCAATCCCCTGCCCCCAAAAGTGAGTGAAGGTGAGGGAGAGCAAGCGGGGATGGAGTGAGCAAGCGTCGTGGCCTCGAAGGGTTGGGACAGGAGTGTGGTCTCGGGGAAGGGAAGGGGCAAGGGATGGGATGAAGGCTTTGGGTTTGCAGAATTAGACAGGTGGCAACCCAACTGGGTGGGCATGTAGACGCTCTGGCCATGCTGGAAGAGTGCACCCAGCAGCGCAGCTGGGAACTCACTGGGCACCAGCCAGCACAGGTGCAGCACTGCCCAAATGTCAGGCAGACCACGTCCGCACAGGCACGGCTTGTGCGTGGAGGCTCATTGATTGTTCTGCCCTGGGACCCAGACTTGCTGCCAGCGGGCCTGTAGGGGAATGAGGTGGACCTTAGCTCCCCACCCCTTACCCACAGGACTCCTCTCTGTGCTCCTCCTCTTCCCCCCCACAGACCCTGCCCCCTGGCCAGGCCAGAAGCTGGAGCTGGGCGATGGTAAGAGCTGCCCTGTGAGCCATGGCCTCTGTGGGGAGCCCTGGACTCTCCACCTACCTGGGTGGTGCTCTCTTAGAGGTGGGGATATGGGCTGAGTGCTGCTCTCAGACCTCCTGGCCAGGTCAGATGGAGGGTCCAAGGCTCCCCACAGTGGCCTGGGCTCCCTGGGTGCCTCTTGTCATGGCTTTGCTGCTGCTGCTCCTAGACTGGCCAGGGGAGAGAAAAGGAGAAGCAAAGGATTAGACCATGGTTGTGACACTATTGCTTCCTTACAACCTCTAAACAGGTTTTGGCAGTCCTGAAGGAACTCCCAAACTGGCTAGGGCTCCTGAGACCAGGCCTCATGGGACTGGATGTTAATCCTCCACTGGTTAATTGTTTTTATATTCTTCCAGAAATCAACCCAAAATTTCATAAAATGTTTGTTCTTTTTAATCTATTTGATATGTTAATTTACCTGGAGCAGCTAATATGACAGTTACAGCTAAGCACATTCTGTTTTAATTAGACTCTCTACCAGTCAATGACATTCAATGTCTTTGGCTTACTTCTGTTTTTTGCCCTGTCTTTTTATTATTTATTTTTGTTGCCTTTAAAATGATTCATAGAATATCATTGTTGGAAGGGACCTCAGGAGGTCATCTAGTCCAACCCCCCCTGCTCAAAGCAGGACCAACACCAGCTAAATCATCCCAACCAGGGCTTTGTTAAGCCTGACCTTAAAAACCTCTAAGGATGGAGATTCCACCACCTCCCTAGGTAACCCATTCCAGTGCTTCACCACCCTCTTAGTGAAACAGTGTTTCCTAATATCCAACCTAGACTTCCCCCACTGACTGCAACTTGAGACCATTACTCCTTGTTCTGTCATCTGGCACTGAGAACAGCCCAGCTCCAGTCTCTTTGGAACCCACCTTCAGGTAGTTGAAGACTTCTGTCAAACCTCCATCACTCTTTTCTTCTGCAGACTAAACAAGCCCAGTTCCCTCAGCCTCTCCTCATAAGTCATGTGCCCCAGCTCCTTAAACATTTTTTTTTGCCCTTCACTGGACTCCCTCCAATTTCTCCACATTCCTTCTGTAGTGGGGCCCCAAAATTAGATGCAATACTCCAGATGTGGCCTCACCAGCACTGAATAGAGGAAAATAATCACTTCCCTTGATCGACTGGCAGTGCTCTTACTAATGAAGCCCAATATGCACATTGCTGACTCATATCCAGCTTCTCATCCACTGTAATCCCCACGTCCTTTTCTGCAGAACTGCTGCTTAGCCAGTTAGTCCCCAGCCTTTAGCAGTGCATGGAATTTTTCTGTCCTATGTGCAGGACTCTACACTTGTCCTTGTTGAAGCCCATCAGATTTCTTTTGGCCCAGTCCTCCAATTTGTCTAGGTCCATATCCCTACCCTCCACTGTATCTATCTCTTGTCCCAGCTTACTATCATCTGTGAACTTGCTGAGAGAGCTATCCATCCCATCATCCAGATCATTAATGAAGATATTGAACAAAACTGACCCTTTGGGCACTCCGCTTGATACTGGCTGCCAACTAGATATCAAGCTATTGATCACTACCCGTTGAGCCCGACAATATAACCAGCTTTCTATTTACCTTGTAATCCATTCATCCAATCCATACTTTTTAAATTTGCTGGCAAAAATACTGTGGGAGTCTGTATCAAAACCTTTGCTAGAGTCAATATATATTATGTCCACTGCTTTCCCCATAACTGTACGGGGAGATGTCAGCAAACCAATTAAGTGCCTGAAACAACTATGCCTTACTGCTAAAAGCAGCCAAGTCAGCAAGCTTGGTTCAACCCAGGTAGGAGGGGAGTGGAGGGGATTTGGGGTGCCACAGAAAGGGCAGCTTGACTCTGCATCCTTTCTGATAAGAATTGTGTCGAAGTTGCTGATGCATGCATTTTAGAAGAGCAGGATGTGCCCCAGGAATGTCTATTAGAGCCTCAAGGCTGCAAATTCTGGGAGAACCCACATCTGGTTAATCAATAATCAGAAGTAAGCCTCTTGCTTCACCGTTGGAACTGCTTGCTTAGCAAGTTTTCTTTAAGGGACATGTCTATAAATAAGAGGGAAAAGTTTGAGGTAGTTGGACTTTTCTGGACTCTCCCTCCAGATACATCTTGCAGTCCCCAGTGGCAGATGGGCTGCTGCTGTGCCATTTGAGAGCCACACTCAGCTTTGGTAATTATTGAGGATTGGGGTGTTTTACTAACCTGTTGCAGACATGTGTAAGTGCTTGAGACTAAGTAAAGTTTAGCTTTAAGTGAAGGCACTCTTGTGTTGTCCTGTTTGTGTCAGCCATCTATCGGTCGGACGGCTGTGTCTCCCCTGATTTATTTCCTGATACCACCTTGCACAGAGTAAAAGTTACCAAGAGCTCTGGGTTGAAAGAACCCTGGGTAACATATCCACAGAGCCAGTTATCTCATCATAGAAGGCATCAGGTTGGTCAGGCATGACTTGCCCTTGGTGAATTCATACTGACTGTTCCCTTCGTTTCCTCCAAGTGGATTCCTTGAGGACCTGCTCCATGACTTTTCCAGGGACTGAGGTGGAGGCTGACCAGTTTGTAGTTCCTCAAGTTCTCCTCCTTCTCTTTTTAAAGATGGGCATTATATTTGCCTTTTTCCGATTGTTCGGGATCTCCCCCAATCGCCATGAGTTTTCAACGATAATGGCCAATGGCTCTGCAGTAATGTCAGCTGATTCCCGCAGCATCCTCGGATGCATTGCATCTGGCCCCATGGACTTGTGTATGTCCATCTTTTCTAAAGGGTCCTTAACCAATGAGGTCTTCTTACCTCCTCCCCATACTGTGTTGCCCAGGACAGCAGTGTGGGATCTGACCTTGTTTGTGAAGACCGAGGCAAAAACAGCATTGAGTACTTCAGCTTTTTCCACATCATCTGTCATTAGGTTGCCTTCTGCACTTTCCCTGACCTTTTTCTTGTTGCTAACCCTTCCTGTTAACCTTCTTGTTACCATTCTCATCCCTTGCTAGCTACAACTTCAGTTGTGCTTTGGCCTTCCTGATTACACCCTTGCATGCCCAAGCAATATTTTTATACTCCTTCCTAGTCTTCTGTCTGAGTTTCCACTTCTTGTAAGCTTCCTTTTTGTGTTGAAGCTCACCGAAGATTTCACTGTTAAGCCAGGCTGGTCACCTGCCATATTTGCTAGTCTTTCTGCACATTGGGATGGTTTGTTCCTCTGCCCTCAATAAGGCTTCTTTAAAATACAGCCAGCTTTTCTGAACTCCTTTCCCCCTCATATTAGCCTTCCAGGGAAACCTGTCCATTAGTTCCCTACACGAGTCAAAGTCTGCTTTTCTGAAGTCCAGGGTCTGTATTTTGCTACTTTACTTTCTTCCTTTCGTGAGGTTCCTGAACTCAACCATCTTGTGGTCACTGCTGAATCCAGATTCATTCAAACACATACAGTGATACTGAGCTACTAGATTAAAGTGAGAATGATTTTTCTCTAGCTGATAGTTTAAATATACCAGAGTTGATCATCTCCTTAAGGGCTGGGTTGTAGCTTAAGCCTTTGCTATGGTATGATGTTAAGAACCAATTCCCATGGTGGGGACTGGAGGTGCAGAGAGCAGAGGCAGGGTCTTCAGGGTTAGCAGGGCTAGGGTCATGGAAGTGGCAACTACAGCACCATTTAAAAGATTGGAGTGCATCATTGGTCATGTGCCATTATACTAGCTGGTGTATATACACATGGTGAGACCTCTATGCCCCTGAAGAGCTTACAGTCTATTTAGACAAGAGTGGAAGGAGAAAGGGAGACACAGTGAGGTAAAGTGATTTGCTTAAGATCATACAGCAGGTCAGTGGTAGACCTTGTAGAATGGTAGAGTCTTGAATCCCACTCTAATGTACTATCCACTAGATCAAGCTGCCTTTACAATGTAGAGCTTGTGGCATGGCATGACATTGTATTCATGTAAATACCAGAAGAGACGGCTGAATACATTGATGCATTATCTGCAGTCGATCGGGCCCAATTATGGTCTCTAAGAACTTCTGCATACAACTGATAAATATACTTTTACCACTAATATCAACTAACTGCTGTACCATACCATAAATTGTACCTGGCTTACAGTGTTAAACATCTCTCATTACAATCACCTTAGATTTCAACAGTCTTTGTTAACAACCTTTAGTACTTCCCTTGGATTAATTTATATATTGATTTATTTTCTGCTAATGTTTGACACTTTTGTTGTTGTATCAGTTAACTGCTGGGATGTCTTCCAGGCACAGTACACTAACATATAATAATACAAAAGAAAAACATTTCCAGACTAACAAATTATATTATAACTGTACACAGATATAAACCAGATGTGCAAGTGATGAACATATATTATAGATACAGATCTGTCACCACCCTTCAAAATCAGTCTAAAATGTCTTCACCTGTGACCAGTTGACAATGAGCTTGGCTGGAGCATAGACGACTATGAGGTTGAAAGCTAACTTTGTTTTTCCTATCAATTTTCACATAGCTTGTGTTTTGGTGTATGTGTTTTTTATTTGTAGGATTTTTAAGCATATTGTCCCCACTCTATTTTTAAATGTACACAATACATATGCATGTATAAACCAAGAATAGACACTGAACAAATAAATATATTGCATATGCATTCAAAAAATAAGCATAAACTCTGAAGAGGACTTCAGTTTTGGAGACCTTTATGGTGACTGACACATTTCTTAACCCATGAGTTCAGAACAGTGAACCCTGCTCCACCACACCAATGTGTGGGATTTGTTCTAAGCCAAAAATTCAGGCACCGTCAACCTATGTTTTAGCAATTTGCGATGATCATTGTGTGAAACTTGACTGTGTTTAGAGCAAACTTCTATGCTTAAAACTTCATCTCAGTTAACAGTTTTACATGGAAACCACGCGAGATACAAGGCTTGTCTACACTGCCCCACAGTTCGGATTATGGGGGTTGAACAGCTGCAAGCAATGCTGTGCTGTAATTCCCTGGGGTGGACGCTAAAAGGTTTCTAGTTTATACTAATATAATTAATGCTAGAGGACTTCATTAATGTGGACAAGGAACCTTTTATTTCACACCAGCAACGTCCACTAGGGGAGTTACGCTGCAGCCCTTTCGTGCGCACTGCCAGTCTTACCCCCATAGTCTGAATTGTGGGGCAGTGTAGACATATCCTCCATTATTTAACACTGTTTTTGCTTGAAGGTAGGAAACAAAAAAGATTTCAGCTGAGTTGCACTTTGAATATTGGAGTTTGGTTACATTTGGTCAGAGTTTTGGATACATCTTAGAAGAACTGAGTGGAATGAATGAATGTAAAGTGACAGGTTAAAGAAAAGCCTGAGAAACCCTGGATATGAAAGTTTGATAAAGCATCATCAGTATTTTACACTTATGTCCGTGGTTTATGTTCAGACCAGGCTAGGAACAATGGTCAGTTGTTGGCCCATGTGAATGCATTGATATTCTCCATCTAGTTCCTCGTGAGCAGACGTCTGTTAAATAAATAAAATAAAATCCAGAAAAAAATTAAATAACTGGCACTGTTGTCAGCTGTCTTATTAAGGGATCAAGGGCTGCGTGCACATAGACACTGAACTGCGCTTATCAACACTAGGTCACTCTAGCTCAGGGCTGAGGTGCATATGGAAGCTTGCAAAGTTATAACCCATGTTACACATATTCTATGAAGAAACAGAGCACTTCAGCCTCCAGAGCTGTCAGTCAACAGAAAATTTACTTCCTTGTTTAATGAAGGGATAAGGATTTGAAGAGCAGCAAAGGAAGTAAGTAAAGCACACAAAAGAAGTGTATTCCGCTAGTTATATGTTTGGTTGTGTTGCTCTTTGAGGAGCATGGACAAGCCCTCCATACATGACTAGCCACAGTGCAAACTATATTGTTTATATTAGTGACAGCGTGCAAATGGTCTTTCTGGTTGTGTGCTCTGATCATTGGCCATAATCATGAGTGGTGTTAAAGCTCTGAACTGCACTTTTTGGGTTCAGTTTGAGGAGGAGGGGAAAGCAGTCTTCATCTAATGAAGAAAGCATACGATAGGGTGTGGAACATATCATTGGCACAGTAGCTACTTATTATCATGTCTTAAGTGCTGACAATGCATTCAGTGCTGCACATGGCATTGCTAAGAAGCTAAAAAAGCTGATAGTAATTTTGCTTCAGACTTAGGGATGGGACAGTTGGTTTTACATAAACCATCACACAACACTCAAACTGAACTCCAAACTGTCTTTGAACTTGAAAATAAATTGAGCTAAAGTCAAGCCTCAGTCTCGTTATGGGTAGTAAGAGTTGCAGGCTCCTGGAGTACCATTATTTATAAGTGTCTGAATAGGTTAGAAACCAATACCACTCGGGATATTAGTATAGTAATAGTCTCTCAGTGACAGTAGATTCTAAGACCAGTCAAATGCAACAATATCATTATTTTCTTTCTGCAAAATTATGTATCCAACAAATCCTAGTGATACAAAACCAATTCTGGGAAGTTAACAAATTGTAAGGAATTGTCACTGGAAGGTATTATATATTTTTTTATATTAATAAAATACTTACAATGAATTGTATCCTTACACCAAATGCAGTCATTTTAGGGCATGCCTTGAGTTACAGGTATTTTGTACTGTGAGATAAACTTGTGGTTTAAAAACCTGATTTTTGGACTGATGGTGAAGGAACTAATCTTAGCAATGAAAGGACAAAGTCTTCAGCACTAATGGCTTGGTAAACCTTGACTGGGTGTGTGATAAATAAAGATGGGATAGCTCACATAGATGGACACCCAGCCAGCCATTTAGCTGTAAAATCCCTATTGGTAGCTGTTCTCTACTTTGTAATCCTTTATAGGTAAAGCAAGTCCCCCAGGTAAAGAATAAAAGTGGGCATTTGACCAAAAGAGCCAATGGGAAAGCTAGAACTTTTTTAAATTGGGGGGGGAAAACTTTCCCTTTGTCTGTTATTCTCTCTGGGATGCAGGGACACAGAGCAGCAATGCTATAAGCAAGAATGCTGTGTTAATTTTTCATACCTGTTTCAAACTTATCTTTGGACAGGGAATGTTTAGGTAGATGCAATCAGGTTTATTTCTTTATTTTGGCTTGTGGATCTCCCCTGTGCTAACCTCAGATGCTTTTGCTAGCTTGTAACCTTTAAGCTGAACCCCCAAGTAGTCTATTTTGGGTGCTTAATTTTTGGAATTGCTCTTTTAAAAGCTAGCAAAAGCCTAAGTTCCAGATGTTGTTTTATTTCTTTTTCGTTTTTAATACAATTTACCTTTTTTAAGAACAGGATTTGGATTTTTGTGTCCTAAGAGGTTTGTGCATATGCTGTTTGATTAGCTGGTGGCAAAAGCTAATATCCTTTGTTTTCTTTCTCAGTTGTTCCCCAGAGTGGGGTGAAAGGACTTGAGGGTACCCCACAGGGAGGAATTCCCAAGTGCTCCTTCCTGGGTCCAAGGATTTTTTTCGGGGGGAGGATATGGGTGGTGGCAGGGTTTACCAAGCCAAGGTCAGAGGAAAGCTGTAACCTTGGGAGTTTAATACAAGCCAGGAGTGGCAGATATTAATTTTTAGAATCCTTGTGGGCCCCCACCTTCTATAGTCGAAGTGCCAGCGTGGGGATTCAGCCTTGACGGGATGTTATAGCTTGAAAAACACTGTTCACTGTAAAGAAAATAGGCCAAAAATGTACTGTAAACTTTGGGAGAAAGCAATCAAGCATGTTAATAACATAACAATGTTGAGTCACTTAAGTGGGTTATTTTTCCAGGCCTCTGCATTGGGTTGAAATTGGGATTTAGTTTTCTCTTTCTCTCTCTTCTCTCCACCTGCCCTATTTTTTTCTTCAATCATGTGTGAGGAGTCCTGCTTTTATAATGAGATTTTCTATATAATCTTGAGGGCATATTATTCCCATAACGTAAGCCTGCATAAATGTGATAGGGTTCAAGTTTTGACAACCAACAACTCTAAGCTGTCAGTAGGGAATTGAACTTGGGACATCTTGTACTGAAAACATAAATATCTACTGCTTGAGTAGTTCTTTAGGTGGCATTTGGAGCCGACTCGTTATCTTGTGTAGACTGAGCGCTAAAGAGGTGAAAAGACCAACACTGTGTGGTGGTAACGTGGTTTATAAAACATAGTGACTTAAGTTACTGGAACTCTTTCAACGTGGTCTTTTATACTTCTTTTTGTGATCTTTGTGTCTTTTATAAGAATTATCATATTGATCTTTACTAAATTCATTACTCAGTTTACTATTAAATACTGGTCTTTAGAGTGTCTGGGGCCCATGAATGTGGGCCCCTAGCCAAATTAAAACTGGATCTTCTATTGATGGGAACCCAGGCATCACCATAGACTTCTGTTGCCAGCATCTGTACTATATCAAAGAAGATGCTACTTGCAATTAAAAATATCAACAAATAAATCAGTTAGTTAACTTGGTTCCAATCTGTAGTTAAGCCAGCTCTACTCAGTGTAGAACTCTGAGTTCACATAGCGTCTGCCTTTCAGATGAGACATTGTAAACTGTCAGAGGCCTCTGAAACCTTGGGAATGGTTAAATGTTTAAACAGAAATATTTCATATTTAAACAGAGAAGTTCTTGTGGTTGTTAAACCATCATTAGAAGAGGATGGAAAATGGTTTACAAGCTCTGATGTTGGACCTTTACGCTGTGGGTGGTAGAAATGAAGCCACTTTTAGCCAGTAAAGTTTAATTGTAAAATATACTGTAGATAATTGTTTATATATGGCAAGAGTTGCTTCTCACCATATGAACCATCAGAACTGAGCATGGAGGAAAATGAATGATGTTTTCTTTTAATTATTCTAGCAGACTGGAAAGTAAGGACCTGAATCTGCTGACACTCCCTGGTTTTCCCTCCCTCTAGTGAGGCATAGATTCTTTCTGATCAGGTAGCACATGTTGGGAGACTTTTTTCTAAAACCATAAGAGGAAAGAAGGAAAAGATTCTTGATGGTCACACAAAAGATCCATTGCTTAAAAAGAACCCCCAAATCTCCGGTTCGTAAGGAAACACATTTTGACTAACTCATGTCACTGGACTGCTGAAAATACCTGCTTGTGGGATAGTGATACTGAGCACCTCTCTGAGGTCTCACCTCGGATACAATCGTTTATTGCAGAATGTGTGGTTTCACTTAAAAATACACAGTTTTATCCTTCCTGATGGAAAACTGTGTTTATGTGAGTCAGTTCAGAATTGTTGTCTTGAGTTTGCAGGAAGGCAAACTGAAGGTATAGCCCTGACAGGTGTGCACTAACCTCACCTCATGTAGAATGTTAATTCTGAAGCCCAATGATGATTTGAAATTTTAACATTAATGATTCAGTGTTGAGACACTCATCATTAAACATCCAGCTAATGTCCTTTAGCCAGTCTGGTATGCTTGAATGATGCCACATTAAGCAGTGACAGCTGTTGTCAGGCTTGCACAAAAAGGTGTGTGGCCCCTTTTACAAGCTAGAGAGTGATTTGCTTCATACAAGGTCAGTGTGAGGTTGCTGACCTATCTCCCTACAAGGTCACCAGAAGAGAGGAGATACCTTTATGCAGGTGCAGGAAAAGCTCTCTTACCTGGACCAGGTAGAACAGCCCCCACCCTCCTGTTAATTAATTACCAGGATACTGAGCATCCCTCTGAGGTCTCACCTTGGGTACGATCGTTTATTGCAGAATGTGTGGTTTCACTTAAAAATACAGTTTTATCCTTCCTGATGGAAAACTTTCTTAATATGAGTCAGTTCAGAATTGTTGTCTTGAGTTTGCAGGAAGGTAAACCTAAGGGATAGCCCTGACAGGCTCTCTTTTCCCCCCCCCCCCCCAACACTGCTCACCTTTATTTAGCTTGTGATCCACTATGACCCCGAGATCCCTTTCTGCAGTATTTCTTCCTTGGCAATCATTTCTCATATTGTATGTGTGCAACTGATTGTTCCTTCCTAAGTGGAGTCCTTTGCTGTTGTCCTTTATTGAATTTCATCCTATTCCCTTCAGACCATTTCTCCAGTTTTGTCTAGATCATTTTGAATTTTAACCCTATCTTCCAGCTTGGTATCATCTGCAAACTTTATACCTGTACTCTCTATGCCATTACCTAAATCATTCATAAAGATACTGAACAGAACCGTACAGTTACATTTATCCCATGCAGAGAGCCTACATTCTGCCCGAGTTTCATTTAAACCCTGTGTTGAGGGCTCAGGTGGAACTCCAGTGATGCTGGTGTGATCCCCTAGTAAGCATGTATTACATGCACCTTTATGTGACTGAATAGAATCCTGTTGTAATTTCTATTTGTATGTTGGCTGTCATCTTGGCCAACACCAAGGATTGAACTGGACACCTGCAGAGATAAAAGCATGAGTGTAGTCTGAGCTAAAGAGCCATACTCTAACTTTACCTGGTGTCCAGAAACCCATATCTTCTGTGGATCCTGCATGTGGTCCAATGGGTTATGTTGACCCTCTGTAGAGGGACTGATTCCACTTTTAGTGAATGGAGAGCTGAGATGCACAAGCCAGAAGACAAGATGGGAGGGTGAATGGAGAAGCGGATCACGTTACATGAACTGACCAACCATCTCTGTTCTGTTGTAACAGCATAACCACATCAAAGCTGGTGGTGTTACCCCAATGTGAGTGAGAGAATTTGATTCAATATTTACTATAATATTTTGGGGGTTTGTGCCTTGCAATGAGCAACAAAAGAAGAGGTGTTTTTTCTAAAGGACAAATAGCTTAAAAACATTATTTTGGACAGGAGTTTTCTGCAGTTTCTAGTAAAACATTTTCTGAATGTTTCGGTTTTGTTACAATGTAAACACCACAGAAATGCAGCCACCTCACAGATGAAAAACGGCAATGTGCTTAAAAGGGCACAGCACTGCTGTGGATCTGCTTCTGCGATCCATAATGAAAAGTAATCCACACTACTTGAGTAGCGGCATTGATTTAAATGCTAATACCCCCGAGAAAGATATCATTTAGGATGACTATGGGACAGATGGGGCGGACCTGGATCCATATTCTTTATTCTAATCATGACATAAGACTGCATTCCATGCTAAACTACAATTAGGCTTAGCAGAATTTGATTTTATTTTTTTTATAATTTCAACACAATATCAATGTTTATTTTAAGACTTTTTAATGATTATTTCCTTAAATGTTCACATTTCCACAAAATTATTGTTCTTAAAGTTTTTTGATTTTTATCAGTTTTAAATTTTCACAGTTGCAGGAAATTGTGGGGGATTCAGATGATGGGAAGCAGGTTGGACAATAACTATTTAATGACAGTAGATGTTGAGATTAAAAAAAACAAAGCTTTACGACTGTTAAAACACACATTGTCAACATCACATATCAAAATACACCAAGCAAATATGCTTAAATCAAATTCTAATAAATCCTCAAGCAGCATTTTTCTGTCTTTGCCTATCTATATGTTTTAATTATTATCAATGGAAATATTTTTTGTTGGCTTATGCCTGTATGGTGAAATCAACATTTTCCTGATTTCTTTTTTTTTTTTTTTTTTAACTGATAAAAAGATCTAATCCTTCTAAGCCTAACTATAATGTAGAAAATTAAATTGAGCTGGAGAAACACACCTTACCTGACATTCACTCAGCTGCTTCCTCAGCCCTTATCATTCAAGACCCACCTTTCTGGAAAACAGCTAATGGCTGTTTCACATTCCTTTAACACCAAACCTGCAATTTGAAGAGTGAATACTGATGGGTGGAATTGCTCTTAATACTTCCTTCCTCCTCCCAAAGTGTTAACATACCTCTGCATAGATATTCACCTAATGACTTTATTCTTGAATTTTCTTCTCATCTGCTCCTTCTATATTGTTTTGCCTGCCATCCCATTGGCATCTCCTTTAATTTATTGCATAATTGAAGGGAAGGTTCCCTGCTTTATGGCTGCTATCGGTCCTTCCCCTGCCCCTCCCTTTTTTTTCCCAAAGACAGCTCAATTCCAGAAGGCAGGTGTGAGGTTTTATTTCCCTGATCTCAGTTTCCATAGTAAGATAAAAAGAGCCACAGTAAGTAAGTGTTCTCAGATAGAAATGTAGTTCTGATGTGGCACAAGAAAGGGATAGAAAATATTCTATATTCAATACATTATTAGTATTTAATACTGCAGTAGCACCCATTGGCCCCTGTCAGGATTGCAACACATTGTCTTGGAATATGTACAAATAATGAAAGTGTAGACTGCTTGGTCTGTTCCAGTCTTGGACTGTATGTGATCCTCTAGTCTGACCTGGAAGAACTTCCCCAAATTAACTTCTAGAGCAGATCTTTTAGAAAAAATATTCAATGTTGATTTAAAAATTGTCAGGGATGGAGAACCACCATGACCATGGGTAAATTGTTCCAATGGTTACTTAATCCCATGACTACAAATGTACACCTTATTTCCAATCTGAATTTGTCTAACTTCAACTTCTAGTCATTGGATCATGTTATACCTTTCTCTGCTAGATTGAAGAGCCCATTATTAAATATTTGTTCTTGATGTAGATACTTATAGACTAAAACAACAAGGAATCTGCTGGCACCTTAAAGACTAACAGATTTATTTGGGCATAAGCTTTCATGGGCAAAAAACCCATTTCTGATTTCTGACCCACTGCTTATAGATTGTCATCAAGTCACCCCTTAAACTTTGCTTTGTAGAGCTAAATAGATTGTGCTCCTCAAATCTATTACTGTAATACGTTTTCTAATTCTTCAATCATTCTCATGGTTCTTCTCTGAACTGTTTCCAATTTATCAACATTCTTCTTGAATTATAGACACCAGAACTACACACACTATTCTAATAGCAGATACACTGTGCAAAATACAGAGGTAAAATAACCTTTTACTCCTACTCAAGATTCCCCTGTTTATGCACTCCAGGATTGCCATTGATCTTTTGGCCACAGCATCATTCTGGGAGCTCGTGTTCAGCTGATTATCTACCATGACCCCAAAATATTTTTCAGAGTCACTACCTCCCCAAATAGTTCCCCATCATGTAAATATGGACTACAGGCCAGTCGCATTTTACATGCATTTAACAGAGAGGATACCATAGCCATGTTATATGATTAGCTTGCCATATCAAATCATTGGATAATTGTAGACCTTGCAAGGCTCCAGCTCAGGAACTTTACTCACAGCATTTATACTCATTAGCCATTGTGAGCAATGATTGAAAAGCAACTTGAGGAGTAAAATAGATTTTGATAAAATTAGAGATAACTGGGGCAATAATATAAGGACTTGCTCTTGTTAACACAAGAAATCTAGTGTTGGTGAAATAAAATCTGGCTCTAATAACACTGAAAAACCATTTATCACAATTCTCTCTGGTATACGCTACAAACATATGGAACAAGCTTGTGGCTTGAGCAGTCTGCTAGAGTTCGTATGACAGAATCATTATTTTCTGCATTCAAGAGAGAGAATGTCAAGATCAAAAGCCCAGTTCTGATTAGCTGACAAATATGCAGCATTGTAGTACAGAGGGTGCATTCATGTAGGACCACTTTGTGGCATTTGGAAATCAATTTGTTTCATTCCAATTGAGGGACATACTGTAGTATCATTTCACAAGAATGAGAGGCCTCCGCTTAATTTGCTCCTCATTTGATGCTGAACTCTGTCTATTATCCATACCTCCCACAAAGCACATGGAGACTCCATTGCTGTAGTCTTTTCTCCTATTTCTACCCTATGATTTCCATGGATTATTGCAGTTATGGCTAATGGAGATGAGCTATGTCAGTACAATTAATACACTGATCAGAGGCTAAAATCCAAAGTCTGTCAGGAAATGATTAATTTTATAGCAGTTTTGTCTATGGTTCTGAGAGTGTAGATTCAAGCAATAGCACTGATCCACCAATACTGTTACATAGATGCAGGTCTCACTGAAGTGAATAGAAGTTGCACCTGTAAAAGGGAGAGCAGAATTAATCATGGGGAACAGTACAAAGAGACAAAGGTGACCAGCCATGCAGCATATTATAAATAGGGAATCATCTTTTTTTATCACAGTGAGATGTTTAGGAACAATCTATACCAGGGGTCGGCAACCTTTCAGAAGTGGTGTGCCGAGCCTTCATTTATTCAATGTAATTTAAAGTTTCGTGTGCTGGTAATACATTTTAATGTTTTTAGAAGGTGTCTCTCTGTCTATATTTATATAAACAAACGATTGCTGTATTTAAAGTAAATAAGGTTTTAAAAATATTGAAGCTTCATTTAAAATAAAATTAAAATGCAGATCTTATCAGTTTAGTGTGATCCTTGTGTGTGGGAATAATGAAAAGGCAGCTGTTCAGCGTCCCCCTCCCCCACAAGCTCTGAGCCTGGCACTGGATCACAGCCACCTCCCCAAATAGGTAGATGCCTTTGATGGGCTGGGATGGAGCATCTGTGTGGGGACTGGCAGGGGGTGCACGGGAAAGTAGAGTGAACCCCTCCTCCACACAGCTCCTTCCCCTGCAACAAGGCTCTGAATCATGGGGATAGGGAGGGAGCAGGCCCGGGGGAGCCCGGCTTGCAGGGAAATACAGGCATGCCTGTGTCCTTTCTCCCCCTGAGGGGAGGGGGTGGGGGAGTCACTTGCTGCTGAAGAATATTCCTGCTGCCTTGTAGGGCTTTGTGCATGTAGAGAGCTACACCCACTCCTGCCCCCAATGCCTGGGCTGCATGTGCGGCATACAGATCCCAGCTCTCCTTAGCATGCTGAGAGTGAGCCACTGGCTTCACGTGCAGCCCAATATTCTGCCTTTCTGCTCTGCATGGGGAGAGGGGGAGGGGAGGGCTCTGGCTCCTGGAGGTTCCAATGGCTGTGAGCAGCTCAGACCCAGCTGTCCAATCAGCCGCACTGCACTCTGCATGGGGGCACAATCCTGAATGTGTTAGCTGGGAGCATCCCAGCATCGGCTGGCTCTGGGCTGGCTTCCCGTTCTGGTTGCGCTGAGGCTGCGGCTCCCAGCCCCTTGTCAGTCAGGATCTCGGACGCTGGCCCACTCAGCCCGCTGGCAGCAGACTGAGCGGGGCCGGTGGCAGGGACCTTGGCGTGCCATTCCAAACCGGCTCGCGTGCCAGTAGCTTTTGCCACTGTGAAGCAGGGCCATCAATTGTATACAGAGCTAAAACAGAGCAGCCTATTTTTAATATACCTGCAGTACTTAAAGTTTAATTTTCCTTTCATGGTAAGTCAAGAAATTAAAGGTTTGGAGAACCTGTGAAACATAAATCAAGGATATCAGACATAACAGTGGCATATTAAGAAGTAAATGTCTCTTTTGTTGCTGATTTTGTTGTTTCACAGTAGATTTCATACCCAAGCATACAGTGTGTGTATATATATATGGAGTGAAACTGCATATTATTGCCCTTAAAATACCATAGTAATGGGTCAAAACACAGTATTTTGACACAGAGGTGTGCAAGCCTTTCCAACTTAGTTAAAACAAAGGTTCATTCCATTCTTGAGCAAGGACAGATTTGCATGGGTTGAAGTGTGAAACAGGTGAGGATCAAAACCTGTTTTCTCAGCATTCCTAATTTTGTTCTGAATTCATTGGTAAACTGTGTGTATGTAAAACAATCATACGGTTATGAATGAAATTGGCTATTTCCCTGGAACTTGTATGGAAGTGAGACTTCTGGTGATAATGGAAGATGCTATGTGAATTTTCCCAGAGATGTTTCAAACTTGAAATTCCCCATCAAACAGTAGCTTCACAAAGTTATTGGATAGTGGAGGAGAAAAACAAAGTTAGCCAAAAAGTCTAGGAGGGTTGGCAGATATAAGATTTCTTATAAACTACTGCTTGGTTTTTAATGCCAGTACACAGCTAATTTAATTGAAACTTTTAAACTGAACTCTACTGTAAGCTTTAGTGGTTTGGACCATTATTCTGGAAAATTGCCATATTGTGACTGCATGGGCTGTAACTATTTCAGCCAAGGGCTGTTCTTTGCTGGAACCTAAAGACAATGGTTGGGTTTTTGTAACACGTACTGAACATTTAAACTCCTGTATTAGAACTTTTATCATGTTTTAAAGTCTGTCACAAAATTCTGTAAAGGACAAGATAATTCAAAATTAAGAGAAAAATGTGTTTTAAAACATATTTATCCTGTGATATGAAGAGAGGCTGAAAACAATGAACCATACATTAAAGTTGGTTAAACATTTTTTGACTACACTTTGTCAAAAAATGCTGCTTCATCTAAATCAAAATGTTTTGTATATACCTGGCTCAACAAAAACTTAATCAGGAAGTCAGGCCCAGCCTGGAATTTCCAGTCAGAAAGAGACTGACTTTAGCCCAGTGGCATTCACATGGTCCTGATTCAATGCAGGGACTCAAAACTATAACTCACATCACCAACCTAGGCAATAGAACCAACTCTCATGATCTTGTATGACAAATTTTGTAAGGTCTCATTTTCATTTGGATTCAGAAACAAACCAATTCTGAAAATTTTCACAGAGCAAAATTGTTCTTTTCTGGCCACCCCTACTATACATTTCGGCTAAACTCAGTGGGACATTTAGCAGTGCTCCTTGACCTGGGCTTTGTTTTATGATTTAGTGTGTTCAGTCTGTCTCTCTCTTCTTCCACACCACTTTTCCAGAGGCACTGCTGTTCCTTCTACTGTGTGTGGAGTCCACAGGTAATGGGGCTAAAGGTGTGCCAAGGAAAAGCAAAAATCTTGCGCTAAAACAACTGATCTGCTATGGTTAGGGTGACCAGACATTCCAATAATATCGGGACAGTCCCGATTTAAGTTATTTGTCCCATGCCCTGATCATACATCAGTCGGGACACCCTTTGTCCCAGTATTTTGGTTTACACCATGACCACACGTGGCACAGCTCCCGCCTCCAGCCAGGGAAGTGGCTGGCAGGAGCCTGCAGCCCCTAGGCACAGAGGCGGTCTCTACATGCTGCACCGGCTCCATCCTGCCCAATCAGAGCTGCAGGGGCAGGACTTGCAGGTGCCGGCAATGCGCAGAGAGCCGCTGCCTCCCCCTTCCCCCAACCCTACCCTAGGAGCCAGAGGGACCTGATGAATGCTTCCTGGGAGCCGCCCGAGGTACGCACTGCCACCATGGTACTGTAGCCTTAGAATCTCACCTTTCTGCAGGAAAAGTCTCTTTTGTAAAAGGAATCCTTGTTATTCAATAGAATTGACCTTGCAATACAGACCATAAGGAATTTTAATGCTCCAGGGCAGCATGATAAAACCCCTGTATACTGGTGTCAGAAAAGCAATTTATATCCATAGCATATCTCCCATGTCCATCATGGAAAGGATGGGACCATAACTGTCAGCACGGTGGCTTATGTTTTGATTAACAGAACTTTTGACTTTGTAGAAGTTGTGGGTGCTTGGCATCTCTTGGAATCAGGCCGTGAATCTGCAAATTATATCAGGCTCCTTGTTGAAAAAGAAATGAAAAATCAATATTCTATCTACTAAGGGTGACTTTCTAAAAAGCTACAGGGAAAAAAGTGTCAGTAATGGCAGGAGTATGGGAACAACTTCCTTTTTCACAGAAAATGCCATCAGGTTATACAGATACACAAGGTGGATGAAATAATATCTTTTTATTGGACCAACATCTGAAGCTGGTCCAATAAAAGATGTTATTTCACCCACCTGTATCTCAAATATCCTTGGACCAACACTGCTACAACCACATTGAATACAGCAATGGAAGATCAAATCAAATCAAATTTTGCCACCTGAAACGCAAACTCCATAACATGAAGAAAAGGAAGCAAAACTTAACAGCAACAGCTATTTCCTGAACAAATGCAATAAACACATCATCCCCAGAGCACTCACAGACTGTAAGCCTCTGACTACCATGTACAAGTCCAAATATGCTAAACAGCTCAGCAAAAGTGACTTTAGAAAAACCAAAGAACCGTTTACTGCAACTCACATACTCTGAGGGATCACCACAAAAAAGAAATCACCACACACTCCCACAAGAAGTATAGAAGTTGGTCCAATAAGAGAGTATCTCACTCACCTTGTATTGCTAATATCCTGGGACCAACACCGCTAAAACAACACTGCATAGCAGGTTATTCAGTCATCATCCTGCAGGCTGCCTCTAGTGAATATTTCATGTCTACAATATTAGAACTTCCACGGTTAACCATCGGCACCAGCTTTAACAATGAACTTCCTGAATTCTGTGCATGTAAAATTTGAACTTTAACATCAATTTAATCTTTGCACTTAATGTAACATGTTCCACAATCGTCTTCCATGTAACTAGCTACAGTGATCTGCACGCAAACTGCAGGAGTCATGATATCTGAACGCAAACAGGAAATAAAACCTTGACCTTTCTTCCAAGGTGAAGTGATAGTGGTCACTGCTTATTTGAGTTAAGCAAATATTTACATGAGTGAATTCTAAGGGCCTATTTACACAGCAAAATTTACCATGACAGGACACCATGTTATTACATCACAACACTTAAACCATGTATTTTAACATCCTTTGCTCCTGCCTGGGTGAATGAGATAAACCCATGTTACAGCTATGGTATGGAAACTTGTTATACCCCCGAGGCTAAATTCTGGTTTCAATTATCAATTGAATCAATTAATATCAATGGAGTTACTCTGTATTTATATCAGTGCAAACAAGAGCAGAGTTTAGCCTCTGACCTTTACAGGGCTAGAACTTTGAAGCAGCCAGCACCAGTGGATTGTGCAAGCATTTTCTTTGGTTTTCCTCCATTTGGGCTTGCAACTCTGGTTTTGGGTTGACTTTCATGTTTGAACTCAAAAATCTCAAAGCTAAGCTTAGACAAAATTAATGATTAATCATTAATGATCCAGAGGATGGCATGGACTGCACTCTCAGCAAGTTTGCAGGTGACACTAAACTGGGAGGAGTGGTAGATAAGCTGAAGGGTAGGGATGGGATACAGAGGGACCTAGACGAACTAGAGAATTGAGCCAAAAGAAATCTGATGAGGTTCATCAAGGACAAGTGCAGAGTCCTGCACTTAGGACGGAAGAATCGCATGCACTGCTACAGACTAGGGATTGAATGGCTAGGCAGTAGTTCTGCAGAAAAGGACCTAGGAGTTACAGTGGATGAGAAGCTGGATATGAATCAACAGTGTGCCCTTGTTGCCAAGAAGGCTAATGACATTTTGGGCTGTATAAGTAGGGACATTGCCAGCAGATTGAGGGACATGATCATTCCCCTCTATTTGGCACTGGTGAGGCCTCATCTGGAGTACTGTGTCCAGTTTTAGGCCCCATACTACAAGAAGGATGTGGAAAAAATGGAAAGAGGCCAGCGGAGAGCAACAAATATGATTAGGGGGATGGAGCACATGACTTATGAGGAGAGGCTGAGGGAACTGGGATTATTTAGTCTGCAGAAGAGAAGAATGAGGGGGGATTTGATAGCTGCTTTCAACTACCTGAAAGGGGGTTCCAAAGAGGATGGATCTAGACTGCTCTCAGTGGTACCAGATGACAGAACAAGGAGTAATGGTCTCAAGTTGCAGTTGGGGAGGTTTAGGTTGGATATTAGGGAAAATTTTTTCACTAGGAGGGTGGTGAAGCACTGGAATGGGTTACCTAGGGAGGTGGTGGAATCTCCTTCCTT
Source organism: Dermatemys mawii (assembly GCA_007922305.1). Lineage (NCBI taxonomy): Eukaryota > Metazoa > Chordata > Testudines > Dermatemydidae > Dermatemys > Dermatemys mawii. The sequence goes on along the minus strand of ML677341.1, from coordinate 12,955,299 downwards.
AAATGTTTCAAGGTCAGGCTTGACAAGCCCTGACTGGGATGATTTAGTTGGCTTTGGTTCTGCTTTGAGCAGGGAGTTGGACTAGATGACCTCCTGAGGTCCCTTCCAACCCTGATATTCTCTGACAACTGCAGAGCTCCAACAGACTTTGTATCAAATCCATGATCCTCCCACTATTTTGTTGCAGAGCAGCAAATCATCTCAGGTTTGTTTGAAATTCTACACAGGCTCAGTCAGAGAGGTTTTGGAACTTGACAGAGCTTTATGCACACTTTTTTAAGCTTGTGAGGAAACTCAGGTAGATGAGTTTTACATGGTTTCAGGTGTCATTGAATGAAACTGACCTCTGAACAGAAGGTCAGCATATGCCCAGTTTTGAAGGCTTAGAAGGGGCTTAAATGATGCATATAGAACTTTTTTTTAGCCTTTTGCACAACGTAAATGTTGTTTATGGAGATCATCGAACACAATGCAATTATTTATTCTTCCTTGTCTTTCTTGTGATAATAAATGAGGAAATCTGTAAAATTCTGGAATTACTGAAGTCCATGGCAAAGCTCGCATTGACTTCTGTAGGAGCAGGATTTCAGTCCTGGATGCTACCTGATTCCAACATTCTGCTTTATCATTTGGAAAGTGAAGTTGTAAAATTCCTTGTGATGTTCTTCTCCTGATTCATTCTGGGGTTGAGGGGGCTGGGGCACATATGAGAAAAAACTCGGCTTATGCAGGCACTTAATAGAAAACAGGAGGCCTTCACAGAGGAGGGTCAGCTTGGTTAAATACAAAGCTGGATCATAACATCTTGAATCTAGCACCATTTTTCTATGATAATTAATAATAGCCTCGAAGGGGTTAGTCAACAACACTTTGAATTTCTGTCTAAATGGGAGTAGATTACATATCTTTTATAGGGTTCATAGCTTTTCATCACCAACCTGGTCTTGCAGCTGTACTGGTGAATATCTCTGTCAGTCAGTGAAGAGCAAATTAGAAGCACACAGAGCTAGACAGTTAGTGGTAGCAGCAACAGTATAATGTTGCCTATTGCTACAGGACAAAGGAAAATAAGCCTTCTCTTTCCCATGAGCTGTTATTTTAAACCCAGTTCAAGATTAGCTCTTAGCTCCAATCTCATTTCACTTTTCATTCAAACTCCTGCAAAACCAAATTCTTTTTAATCACTTTTAATTGATTTTTCTCTTTTACAATAAAACTGGCATTGCAACAAACATAACTTCAGAGCTGATGTCGATACCGTGTCTTGTCAGTATATTTCAAACATATCTATATAATCCACCTAAATAATGCTTAACAAATTAAAAACCCCAAAGCAAACAGGGTTGTCTGTTTCAGTTTCATTATTGGTTCAAGTCCGTCTACCTTTACAATGTGTAAGAAATGATCCAATTGATAACACATATACAATATGTGCACACACAGGCCAGAGAATTTCAAAAATGACTGGTGATTTGTTTGGGTGTCTCAACTTTTGAGTGCTCAATTTGGGACATCTTAACAGGATCACATTTTCACATGGAGGGTGCTTATCATTTTCTACAAATCATGCTCTCTTCAGATATCTCAAATTGGGCACCCAAAAAGTTGGATGCCCAAAATCTCTAGTCTCTTTTGGAAAATCTGTCCTATTCCATAAAATGAAATGCCTCCCAGGGTAGAGGACACTTAAATCTACCTGTAAACCACTAACATCCCAAATGAGTCCTTAATGCAGGGTTTTTAGGGACTTAAGTGGTGATTCCTAAAGCTTTTGGGTTACCCTCTGCATTGTGGTTGCTTATCTCCTTAATTCCCTGGTTGATGTTCAAGAAAGAAGTATGCTGTATACATAAAGGTTGAAAACAATACTGATTGCTTCACCCTAGAATTCTCTGAGCCGTCCACAAATTAGTGTCTTGTTGCACTTTATGCAGTACCCTGTGTGTTGACTGCGCTGCCCAGAATATGTACACTTCTGCTGTAGATTAGCCTCATTTTGTCAGAGGAGAGGCTTGATACAGACATGTTTTAGCTATCTTGACCACAGTACATTCCTGCCATCCCTGCTACCCAGCCAAATAAGATCAGTGGCTTGTGATTTATGCCCAAGGTGGAAAGGGAAGAAAAGAGATCAAAGTTAAACTTTTTTCATGCTTGCATACAACTGACAACACATCCCACCCCCGTGATCCCTTTGTCCCACCTCTCCTCTGGATATTTGTTTTGGAACTCAGTCATTCAATTTAAGCTTTCAGTCCTGATTGATCTGAGAGAATACAGTTTAAAGAATTACTATTGCACACTTTAAATCACAAATATTGGGACAAAGAGTGAAAAAGATATGTCAAATATGGAGCATAGATGAGTTATAGTACAACTGCAACCATAAAAGCAAGTCCTCCACAGTATTTTCTTTAACTAGTGTTCAGTGGACACAACACTGCCTATCTCTAATCTGGAATGCATTCTATTTTGTTTTCTTTGTATTGCTATTTTCCATTGCCAACAGGGGGGGGGAAAAAAGACACCTTCAGAGATGGGAGATGTGTATCCACACTGAAAGTCAGGGATTAGATCCCAGCTAGAGATAAATATGATGAAAGATAAGGAACCAGACTCTGTTCCATGCTCTAGCCACAGTAAAAGGGCAGCAACCTCCTCTTCGCATTGACTACAACCTATCTTAGTGGTACCAGAAGAGACTGTTGGAATTGATTTAAGGACCCCACCTCCCAAAGAACTGATTCCCCTATAGGATCTATCACCTATAGTGGCAGGTCAAATGAAACTTAGTCATTTTAAAAGGTGTAAATAGGCGGGAGGGTTTATTATGGGATAAGTAACACAAGATAGGGAAAGGGCAATAAAGCATTAAACAGAGTAAAACAGCATAAAACAACTTGGTGGTTTTACAAGTACAGTGTGCTTGAAGCCCAGATGCAACCCCTAACCAATATGGGCATAACACAAATAAAATGTCAACATTATTCAGTCTCTAGGAGTGACCGGAGCTAGGTGTAGATAGCTCACGATGCTGTCATGTGTCTTGCTTCTCAGGTATCTCAGGTTGGGACCTTGAGGACAACTACTGGACTCAGGACCTCAAGATGGAACAGAGGGTCTCATTTGGTGATGGATAATCGGATAAGCACAGGTGTTCTTTTGATGTTCCTCCTCCTCCGTCACATGCCCAAGCACAGACACGAGTTGAACCAAACACAGGTTGCCTCCTGAGTGGACAACACCTGACGGAATCTGAAATCCCTTTATAGAACCTGTCTCTTATTAGACAGAATAACCAAGAGTCAAACGACCCTTTCCTGCCTTTACTGTTGCTAGGTAGATTGGTTAAAGTTTGACTAATCAGACAAATAGGCATCTTAAAAGGACACCAATCTTGGTAACAAGAAGGTGGACTAAGATGGAGGGTGAAAGATAAAACAATCCCTCCCACCCCACAAACCCAAAATGGCTAAAAGCCCCAACATTATAGCCAATATTACAGTTCTATTCTAGCTCCTTGAAAGCCTTCACTGTAGGGGGCATTGCTGGAGCATGCTTTGTTCCGGCTATGCTGTGGCAGCTAAACAGGTCAAAGTGAACTGTTACAACACAGCCCAGTTAAGAAGTTAGCAGGATGTATCTAAGTACTTACTTGGCCGTCATTACCAAAGCACATCACAATTATTGACAAGTTTTAAATTCACAACTAGAGCTGGTCTGGAATTTCTCAACAAATGTTTTTTGTTGGCAAAATGCCAGTTTGTCAAATTTTGTGATTTCATGGGAAAGGGTCGGTTTTGACAACACTTTCATCTGAACAGATTTCCTCAGGTCCAGGGTGGAATTTTGGGGAGTGTTGGGAGGGAGGCCCACCCCAGAACAGCCAGTAACCCAGAGGTAAGGGCATTCACCTGGGATGTGGGAGACACGGGGACTTGACTCTAACCCCTGGGCTGCAGAGTCAGTGTTTCTGTCTTTACAACCCTACTCCCAGCTGGGTGTGGAGGGGAAGCCCCAGAGGGTGATGGTGGTGAACAAGCCTCTCCTGCAGTGGTGACTCTTGTCCTATAGGACTAGGCCAGCTCCCTGCTCTGGGCATTGTGACCTAGCACATGGATCACAGTGCCACCCAGGTGTAGCCCAAACACCCCTCCATCATGATGGAGCAGTGGCTGGGCCAGATATGGGTGAGTGGCATGGAGACCTGGTTTGGCCCAGCCGCTTGTTCGTTATGACAGAGGGGTGGCTGGGTCAAACCTGAATGGTACTGTAATCCTGTGCACCAATTAGAAGTGCTGGGAGCTGGTCCCATCCCCATGCAACAGGAGCCACTGATGCAGGTGGAGTGTGAGAGAGGCTTTCTTTGCCACCCTTGCCTCCTCTCTGCGCCAGGTACAATGTGTGTTTGCCTCAGGCCCCATAAACCATCTAGAACTTTCCAGAGGCTCTCTGCTAGGTTGGGACCCACCATTTGGGAAACAGTGGGATAGGGAACTGTCAGGATTGCCTCCCCACTCTGAACTCTAGGGTACAGATGTGGGGACGCGCATGAAAAAAGAAATAACCCCCCCAAGCTTATTTTACCAGCTTGTGTTAAAATGTTTTTCCCCAGAACACAACTTCTTCTGTATCTGGACCTGGTACACTGCCACCACCAAACTAGGTCTAGGGTACATTGGGACCCTTCTTTCCCTTTCCACTAACCCCCCAAACTTCTTCCTTCCCTGGGAAGCTTGAGAGAGAAAAAATAAACCTTGCCTGCTCCTGCGAGATGTGCCCGATCCAAAACCAGGATCTTACACAATGGAAAACAAGCAGTCAGCTTCTTAAAAGAAAGATTTTAATAAAAGAAAAAAAGAAAGGAATAAATCCCTTATAACCATCAATAGAACAGCATCTACCCTAATCAACAAAAGGATTCAGAAACCAAAGCTCTCCCCCGAGGCAACTTTCTCCCACTGTTGAGATCTCTTCTGAATCTTACAATCTCAAGAAGCACCCAGCCAACACTCACCACTGAGAACCCTCCAAGTGATAAAAAGAAGGTAAACTTACTGACTACAGTACTTGATAGAATCTATAGTTACAGTGAAAGACATAGCTGTGTTCATCCCATAGACGAGGTGAACAGAGAGAGACTCAGAGAGAAACTGAAACTTAAAATCCTTTGTCTCCTGAGGAATTTCTCACTGGTCAGTTGTCCACCTCTCAGGTTACCTTTAGCTTAACCCCCTACAGGTAAACACTAATTCTAGGCTACTTCACACTTATGACAGGAACTTACCTGGAATGTAGAAGACCCAGGTTAAAGTCCCTGTTCTGATTCTGAAACATCCCAGGTGAGTGCGCTAGCCACTGGGATAGTGAGTCTCTTGGTCTCTCAGAACCTTTCCCCATCCAGCTCTACTCACAACACCCTAGTGGGGTAGGGAAGTATTAGCTCTATTATTCCATGGGCCAGTATTTGAACCCAGGGGCTAGTCTTCACTGCGGCGCTAAATTGGCACCACTGTGATCAATGCAGCAGCATCAATTTAGAAGGTCTGGCGAAGACCCAATAAGTCAACAGGAGAGCGCTTTCCCCCTGTCAACTTAATTAATCCACCTCAACAAGAGGCAGAAGCTATGTCAATGGGAGAGCATCTCCTGCCAACTTAGCATGGTGTAGACAGTGTGTGAAGTTGATGGAAGTTATTTTGCTCACGGGGGGAGGGATTTACACACTTGAGTGGCATAACTTATGTAGACTTAAGTGGTAGCATAGACAAGGCCCAGGTTTCTTGAGACCCTAATCCAGTTTTCCTTCTACTAGGCCAGTGATTGTAAACTACAACTGGCAGCTTGGGGTTCTGAGCTATTGCAAATTTTATTACAATCTAAAGGAAAGAAAATCTCGCTCCCTTTATCCCTTCTCTGCTAACCTCTCAAAACACAGACACAAATAAATAATACAGATGTTTCAGCGATATATTTTTTTACTCTTTTAGAGTAAATATAAGGAAGTTATAGGGGATTGAATGAGTGAGTTAGTGAATTAGTTGGAATAAGCAGTCACCAACCTGAAAAGATTGAAAACCACTGCATTAGGCCATCATTCTTACTACTTCATTAGGAGGCAATCCCAAATTCCTTCCCCTAGGGTATCCTCCTCTGTCTTGCCTTTACACGGTATCTAGTTCTACAAACTCAGTTTTTTCACTGTGTTCTGTGCATTCACCCTGCTGCTACCATCACTATTCCATTAGTTAACCCTGACCACCTATTTTTGGCTATCTTTGGTTTGCCTGCAGGGTGAGTGAACTGTTGTAAGAAAACTTCTGGGGCAGCATTAGTTGGAAGCAAAAGCCTTAAAAGGTTTGGTTTGATTAAGAAATTTCACACTGAAGTGTTAAAGTGAACTTGGAAATTATCTACCATATATTTATACCATCCTAGTCTCAGCTGTGTTCCTTGGCTATATTGTTTTATCTTGCTATAGCAGCTGTTGTTTTCATCTGAAGCTATTGTAAAAATCTGGGATTTTTCATGGAATTTCTTTTTTGTCATACTTTTCTTGGTTTTTCTTCTGACAGTCTAGGCCTTTATAAATTAATTCAGCTGGTGCACATTTGACCCCAATTTTTGAATGTAATCCCTGGGTCAAGTATTTTTGTGTGTGAGAATAGAATAATTCTTTCTATTCTTAGACAGTTGGCATACTTTCTACCCTTAGGCATATGCATGAATTTAATTTACCGTCAGCAACCACCAATATTTTTTCTACAGGTTTCAGGAAAACAAACAAGTCTTGTATTAAGGCTAAAGCAATTAAGGGGAATTACAATTCTCTTTTGAGTCTCCACTTACCTATCTCAAAATGTGTTCTTGTGAGACAAAATAAAAGTTTACACACATACAGACGTGCACACAGCGGTATATAAGAGGGTGTTTTAATAGATGCCGGTGGAGAACTATTTTACTTTTGTGAAGACAAGATATTTGTTCACTATTCTTTGAAAATGTATAATGGGCATTTGTGTGTATTTGTCTGATCATCTGTCTGTCTGTCTTTTTCTCTGACATATCTAGGGATTTTGCTTCCACAACCTGAGTGCCAACATATGGTTGCATTCTGTAACATGAACTCATAATTAGATGTATGAAATTCATTCTTTAGTCTCCACCTTTGGGACGTCTGTAGGTGGTAATCTTAGTGACCTGGATGTGATATCACCATTGTGGCATTTTCATTGACACAGCCCTGTTACATAGACTCCTTGCCTTCAATATAATTTTTGAAAAATTAGCCTTTCATTGCAAAACATTAAATCTCTTGTCACTCAACCCTGTAACTTGATGGAAATGTCAGATACACAGTAGGGGTGAAAGACTCCAGTCAGGATTTAACTCAGCATTTCCTTGTTTGGCCATATAGTTTCTGGAGGGTGGCCCCTCTGAGTCTCCATTGAGTAACAGGTTCAGGAGCAACATGGTAACAGCTAGAAGAGGAAGGACCAAAAAGCCATAATTTTAGTAAGTCTGAACTTCCTGAGTTTTAAAATACCAAATACATGAAACATTTTAATGTCATGTTAAATTCAGAAGGTTGTAGGAAGTGTAAAAGTGTATACTGTGGACAAATAATACTTAATTGTGTGCCTTAAATAAAATAACCTGAAGTTGGTATAATTAACTCTTCATTGTATACCTGATTCTGCTCACCTCCCTCCCCCCGCCCTCAACCACATTACTTCACTGAAGTCCAAACTGTGTGCCTGAAATTTTTCATGTGCTTAGAGTTGAACTTCTTGGAGAAGCTTGTGGGAGCAGGGCTCTGTTCCAGGCTCTCCCATACCTAGTTACAACAGGTTGATTGTGTGTTTGTCCAACAGAAATAGAATACGTTGCAAACCAAAGAAACATGGGCAACCTTGGAATAACTGAAAATCTGTGATGTGATATAAACAGACTGTCCTCTTTGAATGAATTAATAGTATCGGTTCATGTCTTTAGGTGGTGCACCATGTATATGATATAACTCTCATTGACTTTCATTAAGAATTGTGGTGACACAGGCAGGGAAGATTTCCTGTGGTATGTAAATACTACAAAGTGTCCCATGGCCCCAGATGGAAAAATCACTGATGGGTAAGGTCAAATGTACAGTTCAATATACTAAAACCATCCTGTTGAAGGCAATGTTTATGTAGAGTTAGAAATCGTTTTTGGAATGACAGACTCCCAAGATACAATCTGAGTTCATCTAATGAGGAATCAGTGCAGAGACTTGAAGTTTAGCCTCCAACATTTCAGGCAAGTTCTTTAACAACTGAGCCAATGGTTATTGTGGGGGTATGGTGTTTGCAGTCTCTCTGGAGTTGTTCCATTTTGTATAACTAATTATTCATTGGGCCAGAGAGAGAGACAGAAAAAACAATGGCATGGTAATGATAGGTACAGTGGATTTTGAAAATGAAACAAATACAATTGGGAGAGAGGTGAAATGACATCATAAAAAATGGCTTTGTCTTGGATGTCATCAGAGTAAGATTTATAAATAGTACAATAAAGATTCATTCAACAATATCCATTCTGTACCACAAGCTTGTAGAGTTCTACTCACCCTCTCATCCAAGCTAAAGGACTTATTTTGACAGGTGTATAAAATATTGTTATTGTCATTATTCTAGTAAGGGTGAGCAAATTGGTTTTGCATCTAGGGTGGCAAATTTTCATGGCAGTTTTGTAAGGCTACCCTGCCATTTTGGAATATGTTTCCTCTGACAGATTTGGTTTAAACTATTTCTAAGAATCACCCCAGGAAATGGGGAAAAATACAGGTCCCATTTATGTCAAATCATCAGAAGATCTAATAATTAAATGAACAATATCATAGCTGGATTAGCTTTGACTGTAATGCTGGCATTTAGATACATCATTTATAAGCACAATAATCAGACATGTATTCACTTCAGAGGACTTAATATAACCTACTGAGCTGAATTCACTTCAGTTATTTTTACTGTTGCTTTCCGGAGTTGAAGGACACTCTTCATCTTCTCCTTATTTGTGGTTTAAATTAAAAGGTCAGACAGCCAAGTTTAAAAATCTGTATTCCTGGCTGCGGTAGCCTATTGGTCATCCTACTCTGAAATTGTATTTTAGAATGATTTATTCCCTTGAGGTATAATGATCATTTTTCAGTTATAACCACTATTCATTCATTTTCTCTGGAGACTCCTTGGTTCACTTTTAGCCTAACAAGTACACATATAAGATCCCTTTTCAAAGATGCATGTATCAGTGAAATTCTTCTGCTGGCTTTTCACCTACTAATTGCAAGCAGGGAACTAGTTCTCCTTTTTCAAACAAAGCCACAATTTTTAAATCTTCCCTGAGTTTAGCTGTGGTTATAGAACCATATAATGCATAAATTGTGATCATGCTAATGTGAAGCTTTCATCTTAGCTTGAAATAGCATCTGCTCACTATAATGTCTTTGAAATCTTGATTGATAAAGGATCTAGACCTGTTTTTAATTACTGTATAATGTACTTGTCAAAGGTTAATATTTTGCATCAGGAAAGAGGTCAGGATATAATTCCTGGAGCCAATGCAGAGAAGGGTGTAGAATTCAGACTTGTGCTTCTCTGCACATTTTAACATTAGAGAAAACATAGATTTTAGAAACTGAGAGATTTACTATTTTTATGAGAAATATGGAATGATTTTTCTGCTCTTTCTGTGTATAAATAAAAGGCTTGTTGACTTTGTATATTTGGTACTAAAAGGAATTCACATGCATTCATTTAATTAATAAATTCTCACTATCCTAAAACAAAAGGACAGGGAAATTTTCAAAGTTAGTATTTATAATCTGATTTATATTTTTTGACTAATTGGGCCAAATTCATTATTGAATCATTTCCACTAAAATCCATAGAATTATGCCAGTCATTAGTTCAGCAATATTTCTCTGACAAAGTAAAGTTTAAAATGTGGTGCAGATTCCAGATTACATTGAGAACAAAGATGTCTGCAAATTCTGGTTTTGCTATCTGGACTCCTGCCAGTCAAATGAACCATACGTAATATCAATGGCCTTGAGTAATGCTGAGCATGTTCTCAGAAATGTCATCACAATCTAGATACGGTTCTTTCTTTTTCCGTCTTTTTGATGACTGTCATGACTCTTTATGTTTTGTGGTGGATGTCTGCGTAATCAAATAGCATTTTATGTACTGTATAAACATTTACTGGGTGTAACAATTCTAGCAAAAGAACTAGCAAGCTCCTAATTGCTAAGACATGTAAGGAAGTGTCATAGTGTAATGTTATACATTTAATTCATTTGCTAGATACGATTTACATTTGAGTATTTTCAGTATTATAATGATAATGTTTGCTCTAGAGTGCTTTAGCGTGGTTTTAAAATGTCTCTAAAGATTAGCAGGGAATGGATGGTTCTGAGGATTACTAATGAGATATAGTTATTTTTAACTCCTAGGTTTCTGTTTTGTATCTACCCCATGTCTCTAGATTCCAAAAGGTATCATTTGACATATTTTCACTGGTCAGAGCTCTGTTCCAAATGTACCAAAACCAAAAATTGAAAGGAGGCACTAATTAGTATCATCCGGCCAGCCTCAGCAAAGAAGACAGGGATTGAATTGGCATGGAGATTAAGCTATCCTTTGCTCACAGGCGGTGGTCTCTCCTGATTGGGACTGAGGCATATGGATCACTGTGGTCTAGTTAGTATTATCATTATATCATTTATGTAAACACATAGGGGACATCAGTCAGCAGGAGTTGTGGGGGGAAGTATTAAATGCCCTATTTATTGAGGAGCATCATGGCTTCAATTAGAATCATCATGAAATATAACATTTTTAGAGAAGTACTTTGAGGAATGTTTGTGATCATCCAGCCTGTTTTGTTAGACTTGTTGAGTAAGAATGTCAGTTACTTATGAATCTTTTAAAAAAAACAGGTTCAGAGGTATCAATTTCAACAAACATACTTATCTCATTTCTTTAGACACCTTTAATGTGGCCTGATTTTCAGAAAAGACTGAGCATGGGAAGCAGGTTCATGCACACTGAAACTCAAGCCATCTTCTGGTGTCATATATCAGGCAGCCAAAAACTGATGTACTCACAATTAATTTGGAAAATTTAGACCCATATTTCCAGGGGGGACTATTTCATACATTTGGGTGGTTGTAATCATTTGGCTTTTGATCTTCTTTCTCTTCTCCTCGTGCATCCAAGACACACAAAAAACATCCCTAGAATAGTTTATTTATTGAAAACATATCATGTGTTATGCTGCAGTAGCTAACATTAGCTATCATTTATGAGACTGGCTGACAACACATAGAAAACTTTGGAAACTATTATAGTAATAGCTAGTTCTGGTTACAAAATATAGCAATATATATTTCCATTCCCCTATTTTTTCATTAATTCAGACATTAAATAAAAACAGTACCTTAAGCTAGGTTTTAAGCATTTATTTCTCCTCATGCACTCCTGGTCCAAGAGGTCTTAAGGAAGCCAGTGAATATGGATGAGTTTGGCCCACTGGCCTATATTTTCATATCATATCCATAGCAACAGTTGTCTGTTGAACGTATTTAGTGCCCTGGAAAGGGGATTAGTTGGATGATCTATGTTACTCTTATGCCAGGTGGAGCCGGCAGTAACCAGGGCCGGGTTCAATATCTAGGGGTTCCTTTTCAGCAATACAACACAGAACTGGCTCGAGCCCCCACCCATTAACCTGGTAAAATTGCACACCACCTCTAAGGCGCCTCTTTGAGGCAATATTTCCCCACTCGCAAACCCAGAATCCAAGTGTAGAAAAGAATCAGAGGGGTAGCCGTGTTAGTCTGGAATTGCAGAAGTGACAAAGAGTCTTGTGGCACCTTAAAGACTAACTAAATTTTTTTTAGAGCATAAGCTTTCGTGGGCTAATACCCACTTCGTCGGATGCATGCAGTGGAAGTATCCAGGAGCAGGTATAAATAGGTAGGCAAGAACCAGGTGGGAGATAACAAGGTTAGTCCAATCACGCTGAACCAGCTTGTTATCTCTAATCAGGGAGGGTGAGGTGTTCCTCTAGCAGCTGAACTGGAGGTGTGAATAGCGAGAGAAGAGAAGCTGCTTTTGTAGTTAGCTAGCCATTCAAAATCTCTATTCAGTCCCAAATTGATTGTGTCAAATTTGCAAATGAATTGCAGCTCTGCAGTCTCTTTTTGCAATCTGGACTTGAAGTTTTTTTGCTGCAAAATGCTGACCTTTAAATCTTCTATGGTGTGTCCGGTGAGGTTGAAGTGTTCTCCTACAGGTTTTTGAATATTGCCATTCCTGATATCTGATTTGTGTCCATTTATCCTTTTTCGTAGGGACTGTCCAGTTTGGCCGATGTACATAGCAGAGGGACATTGCTGGCACATAATGGCGTATATTACATGCAATAAACCATGCAATAAACCTCGATGCCAACTCTGCCCACACATCTACACCAGCAACACCATCACAGGACCTAAGCAGATCAGCCACACCATCACTGGTTCATTGACCTGCACATCTACCAATGTAATATTGCATCCGACGAAGTGGGTATTAGCATTATTACCCACCAACGAAGTATTACCCACCGATGAAGTGGGTATTATATGCATCCGACGAAGTGGGTATTAGCCCACGAAAGCTTATGCTCTAAAAAAAATTTAGTTAGTCTTTAAGGTGCCACAAGACTCTTTGTCACAAGTGTAGAAAAGAAACTTAATGAAAGGAGGGAAGTCAGCTGACATTAATTAGGGAAAACACCACAAGCAGGATTCATACACATAAAACTGTGAGCAGGACACCTGCCCTAGAGTGCGTGGGGCAGTGCCTTCTGCCTCATGTTCTTGAATTCTACAGTTAAAAGTTCCTTTTCTGAACCCCTCTCTGCTCAGTGTTGGTGCTTGGTCAGCGAGGACCCAGGGTTTAGAGGTGCATCTGTGTGAGTTCACCTCGCGTCCGGGGAAAAAGGCACCTTGCATGCTCTGCCATCTGAGCACTTGCTCCAGCAGACTGTTTTTCGCCGCCTGGCCACCCTCGCCAGCCACTTGGTCTGCTCTCCACCTTGCCAGCTGTTCTTACTTCTGCACTGTTGCTGGTGGTGGTACTGCCTTCAGTGCTGGGTGACCAGAAAGCAGAGGTCGCTGGCCAGGTCTCCAGCTCATAAGGCAGCAGTGCCACAAGTAGCAGTACAGAAGGTTAGCATGCTATGGAATTACCACCCTTACCTCTACGTGGCTGCCTATGCTGGCACTGCTTTCAGAGCTGAGCAGCTGGAGAGTGGTGGGTGTTGGCTGGGAGGTTCATGTTCCTAGCTTCACATGAACAAGAGGACTATTTTTTTTAATACTGTTCCCATCCCACCTCACGATGCTCACTTCCACTTCCACTCCCACCTGCTTCCACATTGTTGAGTTTTAATCCTGCTTCTGCTATTATGGCAGTGGGTCCTGTGAGACCCTCGGGATCCCTGTCCCGCTGCAGGGCTCTAGTCCCTATGATATTTTTCCTCTCCATTTTCCTGCCTCCTCCTTCTGGGATTGCTGCCCTGGACTGCTGCCCCAATCGCCCTGCCCTGGTTACGGCCCTGCCAATAAAACAGCCGAGTGTATGAAAGGCCATTGTGCTGCCATGGCATTCTCATCAAAGGTGATGAGGTTGGCTTCTGGGTCATCTACACTCTTCTTTTTTGTGAGTTTTATCAGAATACTTCTAGCTGGGGTGGTGTTTGGAGGTCTTGCTGCATGGTTTACATTTGACCCCTGAAGCTGTAAGAGGGTATTACAGGACGAGTACACCCTGTTGTGTCCCCTGTTATTGCTCCTGGGCAGCCATTTGTTGGAACAGTTGGTATTGTTGTTTCTGCAGTTAGGCTACCTCTTGTTGGAGGCTGTCCAACAGTCCCTTCCATAATTTTACCATCTCTATCCTTTTTTCTCTTTTTTAGGTCTCACAGCAAGTCTGCGATGTTGCCTGCTTTTTCTGCCAAATTGTGATGGGGGCTGTGCTTATCTTCAGGGCTACCTCGTAGGTATTTCACTGGGTATCAACTCTCCTATGTCTCTGGACTCCCTCACTAGCAATCACTTAATTCTCTTTTTCCCCAAGGGAGCCTGGAGCAAAGGAATGTGGGCAGATGTGGGCAGGACCTTCCATGAGGACTTGATTCTCCCCCCCGCACTCCCGCAGCTGATCCAGGATGACAAGGTTGGAACCAAGGCCAAGCACAAACCTGACTGGTGCATGGTCCCCTTAAAGGCCCAGGCTCACCACTTAAGCAGAAAAAGAAGAACTTGACTCAAGCCTACCTCATTCCCTGCTCAGACTCAGCCTCCCGAAGGGGAATGCTCCTAACCCACCTCTCCTGCAGCAGCAGATCCTACAGTCTGTCAGAGCCAGCCCACCTACACCTAAAGTCAGTAAGCTGGAGTCAGAGGTCACTTATGTCAAATTCCGGGTTCAACCATCTCCAACAGTGGTCCCATATCCATTGGGTCATGGCCAGGGGTCAGGCCCAGGGGGGTACTCTTTGCGGAGGCGCTGGCGGTAAGTCTCTGGGCTAGTGCTGGTATGGTCTAGGATGGCCACTTTCACCCAGGGGTACTCCAGGGCCTCTCGGGGATCAAAGTTATGGTAGGCAGTCTGTGCCTGTCCAGTCAAATATGGGGCCAGCACGGTGGCCCAGTGCCCTGGGGACCACCGGCAGTGGTCGCAACCTGCTCAAACATGACCAGGAATGCCTCGGGGTCGTCTCTTGACCCCATCTTAGTGAGGCATATCGGCAGCTCCCACAAAGTCTCTCCAGATCCCACCCATGTGGGTGTAGACACTGGCACTCCTGAGGGGCGCAATAAAATGGTCACTTGCTGGACTAGGCGTTCTTGTTGTACCTGTTGCTGGGTGGCCAACTCATGAAGGAGAAGCTGCTGCTGTTCCTGTTGCTGGGTCATCTGGCCATCTGCTGCATCATTTGTGCCTGTTGCTGCTGCTGTTGGGCCACCTGCTTCTGCTGGTTATCCAGCATCCACTTTAGAAGCTTCTCAGTATCCATCAGGAACAGCAGCGGGGCTTCCGTCGTTTAATTTCCTTCCCCTGGACCTTTCAACAGGTCCTGGTTGTTGCCCGCATTCTCTACCACGTGTGAGGGTTTACCCCGCTCGGGCTGAGGCAGCCCTTACATGCAGGGCAGCGCGGCCTAATGGCCAGGGACCATGAAGTGGCACTTAGGTGCAGGGCAGTGTGGCTTAATGGCCAGAATCCATAAAGCAGGGGTGCCCTCAAAGAGGTGGGGTGACCATGGTAGGGGGGCTCAGGCCCACCTGACTCCACCGGGCCCCAACACAGGACCCTAACAGTGGTGTAGTGCCTTGCCACTGACTCAGCAGGGGGTTCATCTGAAAGATGCTGAGGCTTCCCGGGCGGGAGGTACCACTCTGTCACCCTCCCTGGGTCACTTCCTATCAGTATGTGAGTCTGGGTCTCCCATGAGTCTTTGGGATCTCTGTGGACAGTCAGGTTGGTCGCCTCCTCTGGCTCCTCCAGTCACTGGGCTTCAAGCAGGCCTAGGGGGGCTCCAGTTCCTGGCTCCGTTAGGGGCTATGGCTGGTCCTCCACAGAAGCTTCCCAGGCAGGTCCTTCCCCTGCAGCCACCAGCCCAGAATGAGCTGAGCTACCTCTCTTTATACTACCAGAGCATTTGGAGCATGTCCAGTCCTGCTGGGGAGGTGGGACTTCCACTGGCAATACCACAGTCCTGACACTGCCTGGGCTACTGCAGGGTACGCGAGCCCTGTCACATTGAGCCAGGATCTTCTTCTGTCCCCCTGGAAAAGAACCCCAGTGACTAAAACAATGAGAGTCACATCCCTGAATGAGCTTTAAGAAAGACAATGGTTAAAATTTGTCCCTGACCATTTCTTGTTTCCCTAGAGGAGATATTTTAACAAATTTTAGAATGCCTTGGTGCTCAACACCTTGAAACAACTCTTTCTCCCCCACAAAGTGCTTTAATGGCCATTATTTCACCCAGACTAACTACTGCCAGCAGTTAGAGAAGTGTCCCTCTTCCCATTGGACAGTATGTGGCTGGGAGGGTGGGTGTTGGAATGGACTTGAACACCACATCTTGAAGAACAACAGTTACGAGAATGGGAGTAACAATTTTTCTTCTTTGAGTGCTTGCTCATTTCAATTCCAGTCAGGTAATTCACAAGCCCAAATTCAAGAGGTTAGGTCAGAGTCTTCCACTGAATGGAGCACTGCTTGTCCAAAGGCCACATTGCGATTACCAAGCAGGCAAGAGACATAGTGCATGGTAAACGTGTGGCTGGAGGACCACATTGCTACTCTGCAGATTTCCTGAGTAATGAACTGGGCCAGGAACGCTGTTGAGGAGGCCTGTGCCCTGGTGGATCGGGAACCCCCGCCACCACGTTGTAGCACTCACATATGCAGGACGTGATCCATGCCGAGATACATTGTGAGAACACGGGTAGGCCCTTCATTCTGTCTGCCACCGCCATGAACACCTGGACCGATTTTCTCAGTGGCTTTGTTCTTTCAATGTAGAAAGACAGTGCCCTGCGAACATCTAATGAGTGGAGCCCCTGTTCCCTGCCGCTAGAATGAAGTTTAGGGTAGAATACCAGGAGAAAGATGTCCTGGTTGATGTGAAACTGTGACACAATGTTCAGGAGGAATGCAGGATGGGTCCTTGCAGAACACAGTATAAGGAGGCTCTTGTGGTAGGGCCCTGAGATCAGACACCCTCCTTGCCGAGGTAATCGCTACCAAGAACATCACCTCATAAGAGAGGTAGAGCATGTCAGTAATGGTTCAAGGAGGGTAGCCCATCAGCCTAGAGATGACCAGCTTGAGGTCCCAGGCAGGAACAAGCTGACGGACGTTAAGGTATAGCCTGTCAAGTCCTTTGAGGAACTAGCTGACCATCAGGTCAGCAAACACATAGCAGCCCTCCTTGCCTGGGCGAAAGTCCGAAATGGCAGCTAAGTGCACCCTTACTGAGGATAATGAAAGCCTCTGCTGCTTCATATGGAGGAGGTAGTCCAGAATAAGTGGCACTGAGGCTAGCGTCGGGGGGCAAATGGTATAGCACTGACCAGATTGAAAATCTCTTCCACTTGGTGAGGTATGTGGCTCTTGCAGAGGGTTTTCTGCTGCCAAAGAATACTTGCCTCACCTGGCCTGAACAGGGAAGCTCCATCAGATTTAACCATGGAGCTTCCCTGTTCATGCTATGAGGTGAAACAACTTGCGGTTCAGATATTGAAGATGACCGGGGTCTTGTGACAGAAGGTCTGGGCAGAGTGGCAGGATGATCGGGACTTTTACGGACAAGTCTAGGAGAGATGTGTACTGGTGCTGATGGGGCTGGTGCTCTCAATATGACCTGAGCTCATTCCCTCTGGATCTTGAGAAGTACCCTGTGAACGAGTGGTATGGGCGGAAAGGTGTATAGGAGGCAGCCTCTCCAGTGGAGGAGGAACACAGCTACACTGGAGCCCAGGCTTCAATTTTGGAAGGAGCAGAACTGATGGCACTTCCTGTTGTATCAAGTGGCAAATAGGTCTACCTGGGGAAAGCCCTACCTCTAGAAAATTGAAATTGCAGCATCTGGGAGAAGACACCACTTGTGGCTGTGAAATGACCTGCTGAGGTGGTCCTCCAGCTCATTCTGTACCCCAGAGATGCCTGCAGGTGAACTGAATGTACTACACAGAAGTCCCACAGCATGACGGCTTCCTGGCACAGGGGAGAGGAGCGTGCACCCCTCTGTTTATTGATATGGAACATTGCTGTAGTGTTGTCCATCATGACCGATACACATTGTTCTATTAAGTATGCTCAGAAGGTCTGGCATGCCAGGCGCACTGCTCTCAGCTCTCTGACGTTGATGTGGAGAGCCAGATTTGCCTGAGACCAGAGGCCATGAGTTCTGAGATTTCTCAGATGTGCAGCTCAGCTCAAGTCTGATGCATCCATCACTAGCGACAGAGATGGCTGTGGACTGGTGAAGGGGATGCCTGAGCAGACCTCCTGAGGGTTGAGCCACCACAGGAGGGAGTCGAGGACCAGGCGAGGCAGGATCACTATCCTGGCCAGGCTGTCCCTGGGTGGGAGGTACAGTGACACAAGCTACAGCTGACGAGGTCGAAGCCTGAGCTGACTGAACTGCTG
This sequence comes from Dermatemys mawii, assembly GCA_007922305.1. Taxonomy (NCBI): domain Eukaryota; kingdom Metazoa; phylum Chordata; order Testudines; family Dermatemydidae; genus Dermatemys; species Dermatemys mawii. Next base: position 12,937,048 of record ML677341.1, on the reverse strand, counting down.
CTGGGGCTGTGGGTGGAAATGTCTCCACTATGCTGAGTGAGTAGAGAGGCCCAGGGATCTGAGAGTAGAATCTTTAAGGCTCTGGAATCTTTAAGGCTGTTCAGCCTTTTGTCCGTCTTTACTGAGAAAAGTGTCTCACCCTCAAAGGGCAGGTCTTGAAGAGTTTTCTGTACCTCATAGGGGAGGCTAGAAGCCTGGAGCCATGACCATGGTTGCTGCATTTGCCCCATCCAGTGGCTTCTGAAGGGAGGCTCGGAAGATCAGTCTCTCTTCCTCAACCAAAGCCAAAAATTTGGCATGAGACTGTGAGGGGAACAACTCCATAAACTTAACCATCACCGAGCAGGCATTGTAGGAGTATCTGCTAATGGTGGCCTGCTGGTTGACTATGCAGAATTGCAGTTCCCCTGTGGAATAAACCTTTTACCTGAAAAGGTCTAATATTTTGGTGTCCCTATTCTTGGGTGAAGTGCCTTAAAATCCTTGTCTCTCTGCTGGTTAACTATGTCCACCATCAGGGAATCAGGCTGCAGGTGAGACAAGAGATGTTTATAGCCCTTGGAGGGCACAAAGTATCAGCGCTCCTTGCACTTGGCCACAGGCAGTAGTGAGGCCGGGTCTGCCAAAGGGTCTCGTTCATGTCCTTTATTGTTTTTATTAGTGGTAAAGAGATATGGGCAGGGCCGGAGGGAGCCAGGACGTCCACCATAGGGTCCACATCATCCAGCACTTCCTCTGCCTTAATGCCAGGCCCTGGGAGACAGAGTGCAGCGGCTGCTGCAACACTCTGCGGTCCCCCAAAGTTGGGGCTACTGAAGTGCCCACTGGGGCGTCATCTGGTGAGGAGGAAGAGTCCACCAGGGTCTGTGGTTGTTCCCTACTGTCCCCACCTGAGGGATCTCTTAACCCAGTGAGGAAAATGGAAGGTGAAAAAGGCACAGGCGTCAGTGTTGGTGTCACCCTCCCACCCTGCCCGTGCCAGCATTTGGTGTGGTGTGAGCTCCAGGGTTCCTGTGGGTGCTGTGGCAGCTGATGCAAATGATGGAGGTGGTATTGGTGTTGGTGCCGTTGTTGGAGCTGAGGATGTGTCTTGCACTGAGGCTGCTGATACCTTCGGTGTCAATTGTGATGCCGCAGTTGGTGCTCATGCTGAGAACAGTGCTGCAGGTGCTGGCGTTAATGCCCACGGTGCTGGCTCCATCGCCAGCTGTGGCTGGGATGGATGTCGCAGAGGCCAGTGAAGCTGCTTCCAAGTGGGATTCCTGGCTCCGACCCTAGGCTTGATGGAAGGCCCATGGAGTTTGAAAAAGCCACTGCTGTGGATTTTGCCACTGATGGGCCCACTCCATTAGGTGGGACTGTTTATAGTGCCGTGAGAAGGATCTTCTGCTGCTGCTATCATCGGAGCAGTATGAGTCCAACTCTGACTCTAAGTAGGAGGACCAGAGTGGCGCTGTTCTCTCAAGGTAGATATTGAGAAGCATGGGACAATTTACCCTCTCTGGATGGCAGAGTTTGCCAAGGTGATGGGGATTGGCATGCTATCATCATCAGCTTTCCCTTAGAGATCATGGCGGGTTGAGATGGGACCTGCAGTGCCAGAATGCTCTCCTACACTGATGGTGAGAACGGCACCGTGAGCCTCAATAGGACTTGTGCCACCTCAGGGAGCGGTAGATGTTCCAATGGGTGCAGTGAGCGATACGGGCCCAGAATCAACTGCCTCACTTGGGCAGGAGTCAACATGATTCCACTTTGAGTCCCCAAGCCATGGTCCAACTGAGGTGCCACTAGTGGCTGCTCCCTGGGTTTTGCTGAGGGAGATCAATCTCACTCTGCCCTCTTTTTCTTTTGTGACAGTTATTGGGACCACTGCCAAAGGCTTGACTGACCCTGAGAGGTTGCATGACGGTGCCCACTTCCCCACCAGCATCTTTCTTTAGTGCAGGTCCTTTGAAGATGGCATCGGAGTGCTTCACACCGAAGACAACATGCTGAGAACAGGATCTGCCGTTTCTGAGATGCTGCTCCATCTCCTTGATGGAGTTTTTCGCTGGAACTCCCTTTTTGGTGACCCTCACTAAAGCACCTTAAGCAGGAGGAGTGGGGGTCACTTTTCAGCAGGTGCTTAGCGCAGATCTGGCAATTCTTAAAGCCCGGGAATCGTGGCATTGCCCTGTAACAAATGGGGGAAGAAATGCGTGGGGGAACCTTCCCCCCAGAACTAAAACTTATAAGGAAACTACTAAACTAAACAAACTATGCTAACTAGTGGAAACTAACTATGCACCGTGTATAGAGTACTACTAATCCACTTGCCAAAGCAAGAGAAGAGCGAGGGGAAGTTACAACTACTGTCACTGGTGGTAAGAAGGAACTGAGGGGGTTAAGGGTTGGCAGGGCTCTATATTGGGCATGATGAAGGCACAACTCCTGGAAGGCCAACCCTATGGTTGTTGCTAGGGGAAAAATCTTCCAGCTACTGTGCATATGCATACGTACACACCTGGTTGGAATTGACCTGAACAAGCACTCGAAAAACAACAACGCTTCCCCCACAAAAAGTGATTTAATGTCCATTATTTAACCCAGCCTCACTACTGCTAGGAGAGTTAGAGAAGTGTCTCTCTTCCCATTGGACAGATTGGGATCCTGAGGTACAGAGAAGGGAAATGACCTACCCCAAGTCACTCAGCAAGGCAATGGCAGAGCCAGAGAGAAAAGCCAACAGTTCTCATTTATTGCTATAACCAATAAACAGCAACCTCCCCAAGAGGCAAGGATAGAGCCCAGGAACAGTGGGAAATTTTTCATTGAAACAGTTTTGTGGGAAAATTACATTAAGATTAAACAAGTTTGTTTTTTGAAATCATAAATCAATTTGGATGAAAATTCTTTGGAAAAATATTTTTTTGCACAAGGAAAGCATCTCGTGTTTGTCACAAAGTGTTAAATTGTCCCATCACATACAAGGAGGTGACATTTTCATCTAGAAAACTAGATAAGATGTTTCAGTTTGTGCTAAGTAGTTGCTTCTCTTAATGATTTTAAAAATAATAAAATACAAATAGAATATTTGAGCTCTTAGACAGCAGAACCCTGCTTATTGAATCTAAGTGGGACAAGGGCCCGATGAGATGATCAAAAATTTGGATAATCTGGAGAATGGGAAAGTGCGAGATTGTAGCCCCATCTAGCAGCCACCAGAGAAATCTGGACCTGTGTGCGCTGGTTGTTCAGTTAATATTTCAGAGCTGAGATAATGGTGGTTTGGATAAAGGGGGTTCTACTTTATTACATCATAATCTGCCATGCCTCCAGTGACACATTCAAACGGATCTTCACAGCGCCCCAACCTCTACCCGCTATGAGGTAGCAATGAAAGGACTGTTTTCCCTGACACAGAGAGAAACTAAGGCTAATAAAGATAAAGGGACTTGTCTATCATCTCACAGCCAATGAGTGGCAAAGTTGGGAATAGGACTCAGGATTCCTATTTTCAAGCTAACCATCAATCTTGAATTTTATATACTGAGTGATCAGAATAAAGTGATCTCAAATAAGCTACAGACTAATAACTGTTACTGTAATTATTCAGCAAGTATTTTAGAAGAAAAAAAACATTAAAGAGAATCATGAAATGCTCAGGGAAAATTAATGGAGAAAAGCAGCAAAATTAATCAAACATATGATTGGTTATGGCTCATTTACTTGGTCTTAAAAGAGAACATCAGAGGCCAGAGTTTCCTTCATGTCATTAGAACCCTAGCTCAGCGAATCAGCACTGAGACTCTGAGGGGCAGGAAGCTGAGGATTCTCACCAGATGGTGCAAAGGATATCTCAAGTCACCCGTGAGGATCATGGTCAGAGCATTCTTCCAGTCTCACCTCTTTCTGAGGGTCTCCCACAATGAGGGCTGCAGAGCAACGCCCTCCTCACCAGTGGAGGGTGGGAAACTGGGAAAAGGGAAACCAAAAATGACAAACCCCAGTGTCCCTAGTGATTCTCAGGGACAAGGCCTAGGTTGGGGGCATGGGGGAATAATCTCACCTTAACCTAGTGTTTTCCATGCCTAGAATTTGGCTGACACCAGATAGATCAGGCTGAATAGGTATCAAAACTTTCTGAGGTTCTTACCTTCTCAACAGGGACATCTGTTTTGTAACAAAAGTAGTTGTAGGAAAGGATAAAACTCCAAAGAGGCTCCTTGTCACACTCACTCACGTGAACCTGAATTCTTTCTCAGTTCCCAGGGAGAGACCTCAAGAAGGAGACTTGCTGCAGCAAAGCCATGGAGGTATCTGAGAGTGCCCTTGTCCTTCAGTTTGTCCTGCCTGGCCATTGTCAGGGTTTTTTTGTGAGGTCATTGCCTCCTGATCTCCTCTGACCAATAAGCTGAGGTCCTGCAAAAGGCACTTGTGATGTCACTGTCACACTCACCCCTGCCCTGCAGGGCTAATGTACTGCCCCTGGCTAGCCCCTTTAGATGTTTGAGCTACTCCCTTGGTATTACCTCATCACTATTCATTCTGGGGATCAAGCAGGCTACACATGAAAACATCAGAGGCTGTTCAACATGCTATACAGAGTTTTTCAAAGATCTGTAAGCTTTAAGACTATATTCCAAAGGAAAACTGTCCCATTAAATTTTTTGACAGTTCTACTTTTTAGTTTTTTTGTAGTCTAGGAGTAAGCCTACCCAACCCCACCATTTGCAGATAGAACAATGAACCTATTCCTTTTCTGACTGTGTGCTAGGATTCTACATGATACTGTGATGATTGAGTAGGGAACAAAAGATAAGAGAAAAACAAAGATCAGCTTTTCCTAAATATGTCAGAGAACAAAGAAAGAGAGAATAAAACCACTTCACATATGTGCATCAATAGGCCAAATCCTCTTATGCATGTGGAGGTTGCAGAAGTCTCTGAAGTTCTGCAAGTGTCTGTGAAAGTCTAGACTCCTTATTTGCCAGTGGAGCTGTATTCCACAATTATTCACTTTCATATGCATATTTCCGTAACTCTAGTACAAGAGGGGCAGGAAAATTGATCTGCCACAACCGCACAGGAAGTGTTCAGAGGCTATGGAGATGCTCTGTTTTATGGGACCCCTAGTCTCCAATGAGAGAACTCTTGCCTCATGAACTATCCAAGAGCACAGCTCGTTGACACCGTATGTGTCTTGAGGAAAGAAGTTGTGGCTCTGGGGGAGTGTCACAGGGTGCTGGCCAGGAGATCCAGCCTCAGTTAAAGGGGATTGAGTTGGGGCTGGCAGGGGAGACCATGCCCAAATTGCCTGAGGGAAGGCACCTGCGGGTCTGATTAGCCAGCTGGCTATGTAAAGCTGGCTGGGAGGAAGTGGGGGGGAGGCATACAGGAAAGGGAGGAGTGTGGACTCGAGATTCCTCCTGGCTGGGGAAGCTAGCGGTCCCTCAGGGCTTTGGCCTGCAGAAAATGTATATAGCGGGTGGAGGGAACTGGCACAACGAATACAAGAGGACTGGTGCATGCACTTTGGGTGATCTCCAACTGAGTTTGTAAGAGAACCGACGAGGGCTCGGTTACAGGGAGATTTTGAAAAATGTCTCAGGGATTTAGGAGCACAAATTCCATTGACTTTCAATGGCACTTGGGGTCTTAAACTTCTAAAGTTCCCTCCATAAGCAAGAATCCTCTTTATTGTTGAAAAGTTTTCCATGAAGTATCATTCACTAGCCTAGGTTTCCTAAGGTTAGCTGCTGCCATTCTAAACTCAGCCTGTTAACATGAAGGAGAATGATCAACCCAGTTGTGTGGTCTTCTGTAATCTCTGCAGTGAGGCCAATAAACATGGAATAAGAAATTTATAAAAATGTGCTTTGTAGCACTCCCCAAAGCCACTGGTGCCAGCTGAAAAGCTATTTTTCAGTCTTTCACAGATAAAGGAAAGCACTTAAGGAACGAAAGCTATAGTTTGACATTTCTGTGCTAAGTAAATCTTGGCTCTAAAGACAAATAGTTTTAAATTGGCCTAACAATAGAAAAAACAATCAACATTTAAACTATCCATAGCTGGATTATTTCAGGGGTGAACTATCACTTTATTTCCCCCATAGGAAAAAAAATCATGCCAAAATAATCTCAAAACTAATAAGAAAAGAAAAAAGGCAAATATTATCAGTATTGTGTCAGGACCACACTCGCCAGGAGCACTCCACAATTAGCACAGGTTTGCAAAATTCCTAAAATGCAGAAATTATTTATTACTGAAAAGCTATTTATATAGCAGAGTACCCATTACTGTTCCACTCTTTAATTGCATCTAGCATAACAATTTTGTGTTAATCCAGAAGAAACGTCCGAGAATTTATAGGTTTTGTCTTGAGTTTTACCATCTACAAATTGTAGAAGCTTTAGACAAAGCTGAATATTGTTGCTATTCTCCGATGTTGTCTGTTGCTTCAATATTTTCGGTACGGTAGGAAAAATAGCAACAATGTGTGCAATGAGACATCTCCTTAGCAGCATGATCTTCCTTTTATGGACACGACAGCAAAATTTCTTATGCGATTCATCTGGAGGGACAAGAGTTGTGCACCTATCTCTTTGGGTTGTGTTTCCCTCCTTCTAGTTGTCTTGGGATAAAATAGACGTATTTTTCTCTGAGCTTTCTTACTAAAGTCTGCAGACAAATCTTCCTGTTGCGTAACTGTCCTGGTTTATGTAATTCAACTGACATTACATGCTTGCTTGAGGGAGTGAAATGTGTACTGGGGAAAAATTACACTTAAGTCTGAAGCTTCCCTCACCTCTCGTGGTTTTTTTGGAGCATTCTTCTCTTCTCCTCTCCTCTCCTTTGCAGCAGTCTGGGGGACCTAACTTAACAAGTTCCTCCCAGGCCCTCATGACACTGAAGCCAGTTAACATGTCAGTTTTTTTAAAAGAAAGCAAGAGTGGTATTGGAATATTTCACTGTATTTTACTAGATAATAAATTGCGTCATAAGGTGGTTCATAGTGTATTCTAAACACACCTTGTTTGATGTTAAGACAGTGGTTTTCAAATTTTTGAACTGACCACCCCCCTTTGAGTTACAATTTTTGATTCCCCCCAACCCAGACAAAAATAGACACATGCAAAAGTATACTTGATAGCTTACTCATCAACCTAACGGAGGCCTTCAACACAACTTTAATTAAATGTTTCACATACACAGATACTTCTTAATTAGTGAGAAGGCGGTGTCTGTTTCAACATTCTGATGATGTCCTCCTCTTCCAGTCTCAAATGATACTTTATTTTTAGCACAGCCAGTGCACAGAATCTGATCTCACCCAAATAAGATGAACCATATAGCAAAAGAGCTTTGATCGTATACTTCGACAAAGCTGGATATTCTGAGCCTCTTTTAACCAAAAATCCCCCAAAGACTGTTTTTTTTTTTAAATGGAATGTCCAATGTCCTATCTCTCTGACATTCAATCAGCTTCTCCTGAATGTCATTTGAGAGGTCACTACCTCAGCTAGCTGGGATAATCCAGTCATTCAGGGGTGCATTTCCTTCAGGAAATTTTTTATCCAAACTGGCTCTGGAAGCAGTATTGCCAATCCCAGATGCTCAAAATCATGTGTCAGGCTAACCAAAGATCACGACTTTTGTTTTAAAATCATGAGATTATGTAAAAATAATTGATTTTGCATTCTTTTTATTTGCCTTCTGTCTTTTGAGAGCTTAGGGTGCAGAGGGATCACATTTTAAAGCTATAATGACTGTAAATCTGACTTCCGTGTGAAACAACAAAGAATCATGCTCCACTCCCATTTCTGCATAAAGCATTGCAAAGAGACGTGTCCTTGTGGGCTGCATCTTGACAAAGTTTACAATTTTAATAGCAGAACTGTGAACATCCATAAATTCCTGATCCATGTTTCAAGTTGCAAGGGCTTTACGGTACATCAGACAATGAGTCCACAATATCCGTGGAGCAATTAAAAACCTACTAGACATAAAAAGGGCTCCATCTGTGCAGATTCCAATACAGGCTTCCCACTTCATCTCCTGAAAAGTAAGGAAGTTGTTTAAAATTTTAACCAGTTCAGATCCAGTTGCACGCATCTTAACTGGCTTGCAGAACAAAAACAATCCTCCAACACTGATGTTTTGTGAGAGTACCCACTGTAAGTAATTAAATGAGCTTCTTTTGAGATATCTGTTGCTTCATCCAGCTGGATTGCATATAAACTGGATGGCAATCGAGAGATCAGCTGTGCATTGATATTTTCTGACATGTCAGAGATTCAGCAGCTGACCGTGTTGTCTGACAACAGGGTCATTTTTAATTTCTCTGCTGCACTGTCACCAACCATCATCGTGCAAATGTCAATTGCAGCTGGGAGAATCTGCTTTTCCCTAGTTAGGTAAGGCTTTTTATTCTAGGCAGTGTGGTACGCAACTTGATATGATGCTTTTAAAGGAGTAGATACCACATTTTCCATTGTGGGTTTTTTTTTTCATTTGTTTGTTAATTTCTTATAGCTTTCTTTCGAAAAAAACCTCTGTTCTTTCCTGCCAGATCACCATGTTTTGATTTCAAATGGCATCTTAATTTTATTGGCGTCAGGCTATTGTTTGCTAAAGTTACCCTATACACTACACATTGAGGTCTTGTTATGTAATAATAATTTTAAAAGGCAAAAAATGCCTTGAGCATCGTGGCCCCCTCGCCCCCAAATATTCCTCCATGTCCCCCCCAGGAGGGCACACCCGCAGTTTGAAAACCTCTGTGTTAAATCCACAAGTCTTTTACTTGTTAAGTGTGATTGAAAACACAAGTACAAAAGTTGCCATCAAAAAGGCATCATTGGCCAAGCGGTAACATACCCTCCTTACCACCCCTAATATTTAATAGAATGTATTTGGGGTAACTGTGCAGTAACAATTGCCAGATGGTAACTTTTACTGTATAACCATTCACAAAAGCATTAGTGCTCATTTGAGCCATTTACTTTTATGGGGAGTCCTATGTTCAGGGTGTGTGTGTATCTGACAGACTTGTATGTAGTATTGCTGTTGGGGGACACGTTGGTCCCAGGATTTTAGAGAGACAAGGTGGGTGAGGTAATATCTTAGATTGTACAAGAACAGCTACGTGGACTCCCTCTCTGGATGTCAGTTGGGTTCCTTTTTCTTTTTGCACAGTGATCATGTGTTGACAGAACTAGCAAGTCCAGTGGGTTCTTTAGGTTCATTGAAATACATTCTTTTATCCATATCAAGGCCATATCTAAATGATTATAACACAGGTTTCATATGGAGGTTTTTAATACAGTAGGGTGTTTCTTTTACTTTTTGAGCTTTTCATATTCATATTCTCCTATCTCCTTTCACCGTGTCATTTTTTAATTACTACCTCGCCTTACTAGTTTGTAGAACTTACACCTGTATTGAACAGAGGATGACCAGATGTTCCGATATTTTCGGAACCGTCCTGATATTAGTAAATAAGATGAGGAAGACTTTGTAGCACCTTAGAGACTAACCAGTTTATTTCAGCATAAGCTTTCGTGGGCTATAGCCCACTTCATCGGATGCATAGAATGGAACAGAAGTAAGACGCATTTATACACACACAGAAAGCAAAAAAAAAAAATAAAAGCGTACATTAGCATACGAATTCTAAGAGGCTGTTTAATTTGGATGGGCCATTATCAACAGGAGAAAAAAGTACCTTTTGAAATGGATATCTGTGTCTGACAGGAGAGATACAACTATTGAAGGTAAATTAACTAGGGAAATGCAATCAATTAGTGTAATGAGCGAACCATTTGCAAGTTCTATTTAGTCTTTGGTTAATTGTGTCCTATTTGAAAATTAATTCCAGTTCCTCAGTTTCTCGTTGGAGTCTGTTTTGGAAGTTTTTTTGTTTCAGAACTGACACCATCAAGTCTTTAATGGAATGGCCAGGAAGATTGAAGTGTTCTCCTACTGGTTTTTGAATGTTATGATTCCTGATGTCAGATTTGTGTCCTTTTATTCTTTTGCATAGAGACTGGCCGGTTTGGTCAATGTACATAGCAGAGGAGCATTGCTGGCACATGATGGCATATATCACATTAGTCGATGTGCAGGTGAATGAGCCTCTGATGGTGTGGCTGATGTGATTAGGTCCTATGATGGTGTCAGTTGAATGGATATGTGGACAGAGTTGGCATCGGGCTTTGTTACAAGGATACGTACCTGGGTTAGTGTTTTTGTTGTGTGGTATGCGGTTGCTGGTGAGTATTTGTTTCAGGTTGGGAGGCTGTCTGTAAGCGAGGACTGGTCTGTCTCCCAAGATCTGTGAGAGTGAGGGATCATCTTTCAGGATAGGTTGTAGGTCTTTGATGATGCACTGGAGAGGTTTAAGTTGGGGGCTGAAGGTGATGGCTAATGGTGTTCTGTTTTTGTCTTTGTTGGGCCTGTCCTGTGGTAGGTGGCTTCTGGGTACTCTTCTGGCTCTGTCAATCTGTTTTTTCACTTCCCCAGGTGGGTACTGTAGTTTTAAGAATGCTTGGTAGAAATCTTGTAGGTGTTTGTCTCTGTCTGAGGGATTGGAGCAAATGCAGTTGTATCTTAGAGCTTGGCTGTAGACAATGGATCGAGTGGTGTGTCCTGGATGGAAGCTGGAGGCATGTAGCTAAGTGTAGCGGTCAGTAGGTTTCCGGTAGAGGGTGGTGTGTATGTGCTCATCATTTATTAGAACAGTTGTGTCTAGGAAATGGACCGCTTGTGTGGATTGGTCCAGGCTGAGGGTGATGGTGGGATGGAAATTGTTGAAATCATGGTGGAATTCCTGAAGGGCTTCTTTTCCATGTACAACCCTTTTTATTTTTTATTTTTTTTTTGCTTTCTGTGTTTATAAATACATCTTACTTCTGTTCCATTCTATGCGTCAGATGAAGTGGGCTATAGCCCACGAAAGCTTATGCTGAAATAAACTGGTTAGTCTCTAAGGTGCTACAAAGTCTTCCTCGTCTTATTTATGGATACAGACTAACACGGCTGCTAATCTTAAACCTGATATTAGTGGCTTTGACTTATATACACAACTAACTCTCCCCCTTGAAAAAAAGATTCCCCATTTTTCACACTCACTATCTGGTCACCCTAATGCAGGGGTGAGCAAACTTTTTGGCCTGAGGGCCACATTGGGGTTGCAAAATGATAAGGAGGGCCGGGTAGGGAAGGCTGTGCCTCCCCAAACAGCCTGGCCCCATCCCCATCTGACGCTCTCCCACTTCCCACCTCCTGACTGCCCTCCCCCCCCCGAATTACTGATCCATCCAACCCCCCTGCTCCTTGTCCCCTGACTGTCCTTTCTAGAGACCCCCTTGCCACTAACCACCCCCTGGGGCCCCATCCCCTACACAACCCCCCACCCCCGCTCCCTGTCCCCTGACTGCCCCAACCCCATCCACCCTCTTGCCCTATGACTGCCCCTCTGGGACTCCCTGCCCCTTATCCAACCCCCTGGCCCCGGCCCCTTTACCATGATTCTCAGAGCAGCATGTCTGGCAGCTGCGTGGAGCCAGACATTCTGCACTGCAGGTGCGCACAGCCCCGCCCCCAGAGCGCTACCCGTGTGGCTATGGGGGAAGAGGTACAGTGGGGGAAGGGCCGGGGGGAGCCTCCCCAGCCAGGAGCTCAGGGACCAGGCAGGACTGTCCCACAAGCTGGATGTGGCCTGCGGGCCATAATTTGCCCCCCCCCCCCCCACCATTGCTTAGTTGAACAGTCTCTTAGAATACATAGGTACTGAGCCATATAACTGTAAAAAAAAAAAAACACAAAAAAAATCTTCATCATTGAAAGGAAAAAATACCCCTCTGAGATAAAAAGAGAAAGAAAATGGGAACATTTCATACCCCAAACAAGACAATGGACTCTCCTGATGGATATCACATATAAATAGAAGGCATCATTACATACAAAGAGGTTACAAAAACCTTGATCCTGGAGACTGGAGATTTAATCTTATGATAAAGGCTACATATTTTTGTGACAGTAAGATTGATGAGAGCAAAATCTAAATTATATAAATGTGTAAATATGAAACTGGGACCAATTAAGGAGAAAAGTGACATACATGAATGGAGAGTGCAGATTCAAATATCTCTAGTGATGTAGTTATGAAGGGGAAACAGATAATGGAATTTAAAGGTCTTTAAAGCAATTCAAGCATTGGGCATTGAAAGCATGTTTTAAATGAAATATTGGATTTCCTGAAATGGATTACCCAAATTATATTGGATTTCCCAAATATTGGATTTCCCAAATTATCAGAGATCTTCTCACAGCACATAACTGAGGAGCATTTTTGTCCATTTTTTTTCAGAATTACAGGACCAATTTCACAAGAGACTGAGTCCCCTCAATGTCCACTGACTTCAATGTGAGCCGAGGCTTTTCTGGTCCTCTTAGAATCCAGCCCTGATTAGGGAATTTAATTACTGTATATAGGTCCCACTCCTACAATCAGATCTGCACAGACATGCCCTGGCACCTCCATGATACCCCAAATTTGTGTTATATTGATTTTAATATTTGTGATTCATTAGCACCCAGAGGACCAGCTGAGACTGGGGGCCCTGTTATGCTGGGCACTCTACAAATGCATATTGAAAGAGAGTCCCTGCCTTGAAGAGCCTAACATCTAAATAAACCAGAGAGACAAAGGATGACAGAGACATGGAAAGGTGATGTGACTTGCCCTAAGTCACTCCATAGGTCAGTAACAGAGCCAAAAAAAAGAACCTGGACTCCTGATGCCCACTCTAGAGTGCTAATGAGACCAAGGCATGGCTGACTTGGGTCATAGTCTATATTGTTAAAGAGTTAAGATATTGTACTATTATGAACATAATTAACATTTATTTTTTTATCATGTATTATCAACATGTTTTAAAATATATGAAGTGGTGAGTTCAACCATGTGTAACCCCTTTAGTTCAGTCCTTTTATGCCCTTTCTGTAGTTTGGAATGAAACATCAATGCTTAGTTGATTTAAAGAATGTGAACAGAGACACAGAAAAGAAGACTACTATAAACATAATTCAGAAAAGCATGACAAATGGGGATGTGTAATGATTTTGTGGTTTGAATAGATGACACTGTCTGGCAGAACCCTTTGTCGGAGGAATGGTGATACCACATTACTTATGGGAATGTCTTTCACTCTGTTAGTCTTCTATTTATTTTGTTTTCAAAGGTCTCTGAATCTTATTCATAGGCTGACCTGCCCCAAAGGCAGGTGTAGCTCTCTCAATGAGAGAGATTGAAGCAGGCTTTGAGAAAATTCATTCTGGCAAGCCATTTGAATTTGGTAAGGTAAGCATTGAGGAGCAAAATGTGAATTTTAGTATACTGGCAGTTTTCCCTCCTTCAATAATTTCAGTATTTATGTGACTATTTCTACATTGGCTTTTTTAGGCTTTTATGCCCTGCCAATCACTATAGTATCTCAGTGTCTTAGTTCAAGAGACTCAGTTCCCACTATTTTTTCTTTTGTCAGTTTAAGACCTGATTTGGTTACCGTTAAAGTCCATTGGAGTCTTTCCATTGATTTTAATATGAGTTGGATTGGGCCCTTAGTGTTCATGAAAGACAGGAGATTGAACATGATGGACACTGATGTCTTCTTTGGTTTAACAACATTTCAGCAATAGCAAGAGCTGTGTACTGCACTGGTCATGTATCGGAACCCCGAATGGGAGCTGTAGAAGCCTGACAGTCTTGAGGATTTAACTTCTTGATATATTCATTGACTTGGTACCCCTTGATCATGAGCAGAGCAGACGTTCTCATAGCACCGAGCTTTCTAAGGATGAGAGGGTAATTCAGTCTTTATGGCTTATTCCATCCTTTGCACTTCTGCTATGGCTGCCAAGGAAGGTAACTGCAATGTGGACAGTTGTCCACTAGAAAGAGAAATGAGAGGAACGACTGCTTTTGTTAAGACCACTGAACAGCTGTGTGACGGTAATGACCTGGGAGGAAGTAGGAGGGAAAGGGGAGACCAGGGTCCCAAGTTCAGCCCGCCCCCCCATTCATGTTGGCAACTGGGTGCAACGGGGGTTAAATTGTAGGAGTTTGGCATCACAGTGAATGTAAGGTAGTGGGGTCCCAAATTTCTGTCATTGGGCTAGTCACTATTGACTTGGATTGAGCCAGGCTGCTGATATACAGAGATATTTTCAAAGGCCCAAATGACAGGTGTCAGCTACTATTGTTTTTCAGTGGCAGTTGGGTGCTTAACTGCGGTTTTGAAAATCTTCCCCCAAAGTTTAGTACTACTAGTTGTTGAGTCCTTGCTTAATGTCCACAGCTCCGCATTTACATTTCAATGTGAGCTGAAGGCTTCTCAGCACCTTGAAGAATTGGCTGTGTAGATGTGATCAGCTCCAAATCCCATTCTATGTTTTGATGGACCAGCAAAGCTATTCTAGTAATTAATTATAATGTTTGCATTATAATAAATGTTTACTATAAATTGTTTCAAATAATAAATGACTATAATATATACACTATATACCTTGGGCCCCATCCTGAAACTCTGTGCATCTAAAATCCCAATGGTGTTTTGGAAATGCAGAGAGTGTAGTATCAGCTTGGATAAGGTTTAGACAAACAATAATTAAATTGTAGTTGAAGAATTAGGATCTGTGTGGTCCCAAATTAAAAGGACAAAGCAGAATGATTTTATTGATGCATTAAAATCTTCTCTTTGAAAATCTGACTTTTAGCAGCAACCCTGTGTTTGTAATCCTTAATGTATATATTATGCTATTTATAGTATGTACACTATGGATCAGATATATTTTTTTCTCTCTGAAGATTTATAAAAGCCTCGGTAAGCACAAATCCTAAGCTCAGGGAAATCATTACATATGTTAAAATATGCAACACAAAATTGCTTTCATTGACTTCTTTTGCATTTATATTCAGATCAGATTTTATAAATTTCACCCCCACCCCTGCCCAAACCCCTCCAACCTTCCAACTCTCTCATGAGAACACTTTATTTTACAAAGTTTAAATGAGCCTAAGTGGTTGACAATGCCCTTTAATAAGTTTTATTATGAAAACATGAAAAATAGCTGAAGCTCATAATGAAGCAATTTATTTTCTGGTTTTTGGCATATGTGGGGCTGAGTCCTCCAAATATGTATTTTCATAAGTAGTCTCACTGATTTCATTTGGACTGCTCTTGAGGGTAAGAGTTTGCAGGATTTAGTCAATAGTGCTTAATCCTGCTCACTTTACTGGCACAGGTAGACCCACTTGGCCAAATTATCTGGTGTGAATGGGTGCAACTCCTTTGACTTCAAATTAATTTTGCCCATCTAAACCAGCATTATGACTTCAGAGTGGCTAGTTGTACAAGTGAGGCAGACAGGATTTGATCATAATATTACTCACAGTTAAAAAAAATATAGACTAATAAATACAGTGAAGAGTGACAAGAAGGAATAAATTATTATCTCCTACAGAAATGACATGGAAGTTTTGACTTCAGATTGATTTCAGGATCAGGTTCTTTATTATTAAAATTAAAATTCAGATAGTGCTGCAAAACCTTATTAATGCAAATAGTCTTTATTCACATGATTAATCCTTATTGGGTTACTTGTAGGAGAAACGGGTATGGCTAACGGACTCCAGGATCATTAACTCGCTTTTGGTTATTTATGTGCTTTGAAATGGGATGCTAAACTTGAATAGGTTATTGTGGAAGCAGGAAAAACCATTTTCAAAAAAATGCATAAGGCAGGGTAGAAAGAGAAATTATCTTTCTCGGCTTACCATTAAATTTCTTTTAAACTCTGCAAACACAAAATGATAACAGTTAAGACTTGAATGTTCATGATTAGAACAAAAGGCCCAGTTATACATTGCACAGAAACTTCAAGAATAAATCTGCCTTTGGATGACAGTTTAAAGGAATCCAATTTTTTTAACCCTCGGAAGGGGCCCATAATATTTTAGCAAACTCATAGTCTATGGTGACATACAGTATAGCTATGGATTAAACCATCATACTTTAGGTCTGAAGGATTTATTGTACTTTACTGTGTTGCCCAAGTCCAGGAAGACAGCAGACATATGCTGGTGGTCTGTGCGTTTAGAAATATTTGCCATAATACTAATGTAGGCTGGATTCCATGCACAATGCATTTTTTTGTTTCTCCCCCCCCCCCATCAAAATGGAAAACAGTAGCTTCTTTTTAATAGTACAACATATTCATTTCAGTTTTGTGAAGCTTTGAGTGGTGCTCTCTCCAACAGGGAACTGAATTCCATGCTTATTCACACTGATTTTAAATCCAGTGTAAGTCCACTGGATTCTTCTGAACTGGGAGCAGAACTTAACCCTTGCATTTAATTTATTAGTAAACTTTACTAAAGCTATTGACTTTGTCTCTGAAGTATCTCGTATATCAGGCAGCAGATAGCTTACTTCAGCAGATTATCTCTGAAAAAACTTCACTTCCTTCTGTGGGGAGGGCAAGGATACCCAGTTTTACCCTGAGCATTTTCAGTGACTTTTTATTTTATCATAACTTAAGGTCCTCCGTGTTTCACGTCTCCAGGAGGAATTTCTCTCTTGAAATGACAGCAAGATTACAGCCTGTATTTACCATTCTTGAATGAAACTCTTCTTGGCTTCACATAGAAGTCTTGGATAAACACTGAGGGCAAAGTCCTAGCTCCGTTAAGTCAATGGAGGATTTGTTCATTGACTTCAGTGAAGCTAGGATTTCACCCTAAGGGTAGAATATAATTGTTCCACATATGGGACTCACATTCATGTTGCATGTGGTAGCTATGAATTCATCAATGAAAAGTTTAAATGGCAGTTCCGCATATGGAAACTAAGGGCCCAAGTCTGCTAACGTGCTTTACTTTACTTAATCACATGAAAAACATTAAGCCCACAGAGTGAATTCTTGTTCCCACTGGAGTGCATGAGAGTTTTGTCATTGACTTCAGTGGAACCAGGATTTCACCTATGATGTTTGACGGATCAAAGCCTAAAGATTTTTTGTTTGGTTTTGCCACTGAGGACACTTTTCCTATCTCTTCACTTCCATAAATCAGTCTCCCTGTATCAGTTTTGTTGGTACAGAAACCCATGCATAAGCGAACCAATCTCTCTTGTAGCTTTCCATGATGGGCTTTGTATTGCTGCCATGGAGGCCGTTTCTGAAGAGCATAGGGGTTGTGCATCTGCCCCAGTACAGTTGATAATATTCATCCCCTCAGGCCCGGTGAGGCATGCTGGAAGAACAGTTTTTATAGTGGGGGTGCTGAGAGCCACTGAACCAAACTGTAAACCCTGTATATGACAGAAACTACTTCAGCACCCCCAGCGCTCCAGTTCCAGCACCTATGGGCTAATGCTCATGAGCCATGCCAAAGAGGTGAGTTTTAAGGAAGCATAACTAATAAAGAGAGTTGATGCATCATACATTGGCAGGCAGGGGTTGAGCGATAGAGTCAGTGCAGCTGAAGGCAGGAAAATGATAGCAGATGAAGAGGATTTCTTTTTCACATTTAATGCCTTCAGAAATGTAATAAATGTTTGTTTGTTTTTTAAATTGTAACCACTGCTAACTGCTTGTCTGAAATCCTAACTTCTCATCACAGCCACAGATAAATGTCCTAACAGATATCCATCACAATGTATTATATAAAAATACATATTTGTTTCCCATTTCTCCGCCAGCCCTGCAGAGATCTGTAGTTGCTTTTGATGACAATAGTAGAAAAGTTAAAAAGGCTTGGAATGTGTGGTAACTAAAGGCCTGGGATACTGCTAAACTTTCATGACTCGGGAGCTGTGCCATCCATGAAATAACATATGCTTTAGTTTATATTATACTGTTCAGAAAAGAAAATAAACTGTAGCACATGGAAACCTTTCCGTACGCATTGTGTGCCAGGAACAGATTATGAGCCTGAACAGGGGTCCAAGTATCTCTGTGGAGATGGAGGAACAAATTAGAAAAGGTGTCTTCCTCCTCCTCCTTTACCAGCCCATGGAACCATTCCATGTAGGATTATTAAGTCGCAGAGCTGTATCTGTGCCTGTTGACATTTTGTTTTTATGTTGTTTTTGTTTGTATTGACTATTTAGATTGTAAGCTTTGGAATTGTCTTGCTCCATGTCTATATTATGCTCTACAGTGGGGCTCCAAAATCACTGTAACAAAATAACAAAGATTTATTTTATTTTTTAATATATCAGGAATGAAATAAATCCTAGCAATAGTATAGGATCATCCCTAATGGAGATGGGTCTGATTTGGAAAAGGCAGAACTATTCAATAAACATTTCTGTTCTGTATTTGGAAAAAGCAGGATGAGGTCCTTCTATCATCAGAGGAGGATGTGGAGCCACATGTGTGGGGCCATGGAGGAATTCTCTTCATAGTGTGACAAAGCTCTGTCCTTATCTTCGTGGATCCTGCGTTTCCTGGCGGATTTTCACTAGCCTCAGAGGCTCACTGTGACCTTCCACATAGCCCTTCTCTCTCTAGAGACAAGGTCACAGCCAATTGAGCCATTTTTATTATAAGCCAGTGAGGAGAAGCTATCCTTCCTGGCACAGTCTCTATTGTCTCCCAATCTCAGAGACTAATCAGGGGAGGCAGAAAGGGGGGAGCCCGGGCCCACCCTCTGCTCCGGGCTCCAGCCCAGGGACCCTAACAGTATCAGCTAAGATGGCTGACTTTTTATCCACAAAACACAACAATTCCCTGGGCTACTTCCCCACAGCACTCACTGCTTCTTCAAACTCCACTTCACCCTTACCTCAGGGCCTCCTTCCTTCAGTATGATATGTTGTCCACCACTCAGTCTCACCAACAGCATAACTTCCTTCTACAGCTCCTGACACTCACCCCCACCTGACTAACTGGGGTTTTTTTAACTGGTTTCAGCCAGTCCCTGATTGGCTTCAGGTGTCCCAATCAGGCTAGCTGTTTCTACTCCTTTCTAGAAGGTTCCATTGGTACTAGGGATTTGTTTAGCCTGAGACTAACATATCTATTCTTTAGCACTTTCCTATAGCCATCTGGCCTTGCCCCATCACAATAGTCAGATTGGCAGTGGCTTTGGTGGGCCTTGGTAGCCTTCCTCTGAAGCTTGTGGGTGCAGATCTCTTGCTGGGATTATTCAGGTATATATCATCTAATCACTTCCCTGACACCGTGGGGTCCTCAGGCACTGATGCACATTGGTCCCGTCTATTCTATGCCTGTGGCATGTAATAGTCTAGTCTCCTGTGGGCTACGATACTTGGGCTAATTTCAGTTGTTGGGTTTAATGTGCTGATGCTGGGTGATGTGATGACCTGTGATATACAGTAAGTCAGACTAGATCAGTGGTTCTCAAACTCAGGGTCGTGACCCCCCTGGGGGTTGCGGGGCAATTCCAGGGGGGTCCTGAGCTCCCGTTGCGTTCGGTGGCATTTTGGCAGATGCTCTGAATGCTGGAGGGTGTCCGCCAAAAAGCCGCCAAGTGGAACTCTTCTGCTTTTGGGGCATTTCGGCGGACACACAGAGAAACACTGTGTGTCCGCCAAAATGCCGCTGAAACTGGAAGAGTTCAATTCGGCGGCTTTTCAGCAGACATACCCCAGGGGCAGCAGCGGACACGGCAAAGCGAAAAGGGGTCTCAAACCAAAAGTGTTGGAGAACCCCTGAACTACCTGGTCTGGTGGTCCCTTCTGGTGTTAAAGTCTAGAATTCTATGAAACTTTCCATGTTGGGTATCTGCCTTGGGTTGAATTTTTTGGCAGTCCTTGTCAGCAGAATTAGTTCAGTGTTTTCTCAGAGTGAATTTAAGGATTAGAACTGTGCAGAGGATGGAAATGTCATTTTGGGAAGGATTTTGAAATTTTCCATGGGGGAAAATCCCAAATTTGATTTCTGTATCAGTTTGATTTTGACTTCTTAATTATTTTTATATTGTAACATACAATACATTGCAAAATTTCAGAATGAAAAATCAAATCTTTTTTGAAAATGTCATAATAGGATGTTTCACCACTGTCTGGACTTTTTTGTCTTATGGGGTAGGTGGAAGGTGAGGGGGGGAAGAGAAGGATTTTCCAGTTACAACATTTCAGCTACATTGACTTGTTTTTATGGAACTGTGTTTTTTTTTTCCAACAAAAAATGGTTCCATCACTGTTTTCCTGACCAGCTCTATTTGGGATAAGAACATTCTTTCTTTTGCTCATGTTAATATATTATTACAACCATTTTCTTAAGAATCTGTAGCACTTCAGTGCTTTGGTACAAGGACTTGAACTTTGGGAGAAGGACCAGATGATCACATGTTATTTAGTACACAGGACTTCTGCTTTGTTCAGTGCACTGGACAAAGTAGGTGAATCAGGGTTCTGTAGTGAAGGAGTTTGTTGTCCTTGGGGCCCCTGCACTCTATGTTGCAGACGCTGGAATGTGTACAGTGTATAAGGCAGGAAAAGGCAGGATGGTCTAATGTCAGGGCAGTTGAAGGCAGCTCTGGAGAACTGGATTCTATCTCTGCCTTTGGCTTGGAATTCCTGTGTGATGCTGGGCAAGTCACTTAAGTCAAACGTTGCACGGGTTGCAAACATTGCACGAACTGAGTGCCTGACTTGAGAAACTTGGGGCCAGCTTTGTGAAAGTGTTGAGCACTCACAACTGCCACTGAAGTCGAAAGGAGCTGTATTCTGCACAAATTAAGTTCATTAAAATGCTACATTTTCTGAAAAATCAGATCTAGCATCTCACAGAGGGCACTCAAAATTACTGTACATTTTTGCTATTAATTTCCCTATCCCTCAGTTCCCTACCTGTGAGGAATGAGATAATAACACCTGTTTTCACAGTGACGGTGTAAAGATAAATTTATTCATATTTGTGAAGCACTCAATACTAGTGATTAATTCCAGAGAAAAGCCCCTGAGGAAATTAATAATTCTGTATTCAGGACATGGTATGAATATTGTGAATTAAATAAGAGCTGAGGCCACAGAGTGAACAATAAGCATAACATGAAATATTGAATAGCTGATCATTAAATGAGCATTGTCCATCCTGCGCACTGACTCAGACAAAAGTCCTGTGGAGAAAAAAATATGTGATCATGTAATTAAAGATGCATATGCACAAGGAGGTCAAATTAAGATAGCATTGGCAACCATATCCAACTATTTCCTAACTTGAATGCTTGACTTTGCAATCTCAATGCTTTTTTAATGTAGAATTTTGTATGGAATTATTATATATGTTAAACATAGATTAGGAAATATGTTATTGTCTTCTTAGCATGATTTAATCTTCATCACACTCAGAACTGTTTTCTTCTAAAGTAATTTTTCATTTCTGGAAGCTGAATCAAAACTTACTGGACGAAAAGTACAAGCAGCCCACGGGGAAAAAGCGAATAAAATATTTTCACACATGAATAACTCTGTGTAGACTCCGAAACTCCCTTTCACCATATATTCGTTCTAATGTCTAGTGTCTCATATCCTTTTCATTTGTTGTGTATGGCTAAAACAGTACACTGCACTGGAGAATACTGTGACTGTGATTTATCATTGCTCCTTTAATCAAGGAACTGTTCCTTCAGATAAGCGGTCTTGCCTGAAATGCTATCCCTGCGGGACCATTTAGTCTGATTGGAAAAACAGTGGCAAACTCCATAGCCCCTTTTGGTTCAAAAACCAGAACAGTCTCTTCTTCTATTTCTTTTCCTCTGCAATAATTTACAATACATTTCTACGGCTACTCTGCTTTTAGGAATAAGACTCAGCATAGTGTCCTGTCCTAAGAGAAGGCTGAGCTTGCTGATGGGCAAAAGAACCAAAAGACTGCTTCTCTGTAAACTGGGAAGTGGGGCACACGATTCTAATTCTGCCAAACTATGGGGAAAATACTGCAGTGCTTGCTCAGGGCTAGATGACTGCCTCCATCCACATCCCTGAGCTAAGTAAACCATGATCTAACAGGTCCAGGCTGGATGTGTGGGGTGAGAGAGGGGAAAGCAGGTTCTGTAATTGCTTGCCCTTGTCCTGACCCTGTGTAAACTTCTATGTGCATGCACACCATGCAGATTTGGCTCTAAGGGTTTGGGGGCGGCACATGGGGGTATGCAGATTTATATAATCTGTGTCTACTTGCACTGTGAGCACTGCTAAAAGGAGGTGTTAGGAGTAGCCACAGTAGGGGATGGTCTCTGGGCAAGGGTTTCTTTAGTAATCATGGTGTCAATGGAATCTTTGTGGACCACAAAGTCCCCGCATGGATGCTCCTGGAGCCCTTAATATCTTCTAATCTCAGGATTGATGCATTTAAAGGACAGAATTCTATGTACCATTCCATGGAAGAACAAACCTTACCATCCTTATGTGACTGATTAAAAGGAACTCTGGAACTCTCTGCTTATGACGTTTCCTGGAGCCTCATGTACGTTTTTCCTGTTTAGGGAATAATCAAGCCCATAATCCTTACTCAGGCAACATCTCCATTGGATTTGTTTGGCCCCACTAGTGGCACACTAGCATAATCTGAATAATAATTTACTCTGCAAATAGTATAATTGAAACCAAGTTCATAGTAAGGGTGGCAGAATCAGGTCCTTTGGGGATAAATTTAAGGGCACAATATCACTTTAGTATACAGAGATTTAACTCTCCATGCATAAGATAAGTATGTGCTATTAGATAATAGAGTTCTTTTAACTAAAAATTGTTTTTATGATAAAATGTAGAACACCTTAATTAAGTAAAACAATTAGAGTAAAAGTCGCTGATTATCCTGATTGTGCCAGGTTTTAGATGTGTAAAGTGGTGGTTATTTTATAATCAAAATAGTTTTATGGTTATATTTTATTTGAATCAAAATAGACATGAAGAGCTATTATGGACCAAATTCTGCTTGCTTTACGCATGTAAGTACTTCCACTGATTTCAGTCAGACTACTCACATAAGTAAGACAACAAGCTTTGGCTATAAAAGTTTGCTTTAATTGATTGAGGTAGTGTTTGTTAAGGTAAATGGCAAAGGAGGGTTTTGGAAATGTTTCTTATTACTGTTGAACTGCCTTCTGGTTGCAAGGATTGTCTCACTACTAATAAAGTTCAGTTGGGTCTGTAGGTAATGAAACTCTGACCCCAAATTGTCAATGACAGTTGAGGTCTAGTTATTTTGTGCAGAATCTGCTACAAGCTTGTACACTCAGAACATTATGGTGTTCATTAGTAGATGTATCTAAACTGAGTTCTTTGCTGCAGACAGGGTAGTTTAAAGTATGTGTAATTGTGTGACTATCGATAATGTATATTAAAATGGGCACAAATAACATTAGCTACAATGTAAGGTACAAAACTGTGTTTCATACGACCTCCTGTTTTCAGGTGGTCCATTTTTTCAATTTGTGAGCCATAGCTTGAGAAGCTTTGAACTGTGGTGCATATATCTTCAGCTATTTTTGTTGACAGAGTGATAGAAAAAAAAACATTTTGACTATTGTGTAAAGAAAAAAATCTGGCTATACATGTATATAAATGGAGCTACATTAAAAACAACTAAAGTTGAAATATGCTGTGCAATAATTATCCTCCTTAAGGAGAAGGTGACCCAAATTAAAGCTATTGTACAGGTTGCATTCTCTTCCTTCTTCACAAAGCCACTGGCTCTCTCAGTTAGCGGGGGAGGGTTCTTCCTGCACTCAGCAAGTTCAAGCTTGTTCATTGACATGTGAATGCAAAATGGGTGTAGAAGCTGTTGTGATTTGGGTAGCATTTTACAGAACAGAAGGGAGTTAGGCCCCACTTAGTTTGGGGAGATGTGTTTTACTCATGAGAATGTAGCAGGTAGCTCATTGGCTTGAATGGGAAGCTTGAATGAGGGCACAGGATTTGGTCCTTTGTTTTTAAGATATAACTCTTCATCTTTTACTTCATTGCATTTTGTCGTATATAAGTTCTTCACACCTTAAACAAAGTGACACGTCAGATAAGATGGGGGTGAGGGGAAACCCCACTAACCATGCATTTCTCTAATTAACTTAATAAAAGCAAAGTTTAAACAGTTTTTCTTGTGTTCTGGGGCCAGGATAAGTGAATGATAAAGAGTTCTCTTCTAATCTGTTGACTTTTGTCTTGGCATGACAAACTGCAAGGTGATGTAAGAGCACAAGATGGGAATCTGGTACCTGTGAACAAAGAATTTTTGGGCTGAGTATTTTTTACATGACCTGTGCTGGGCCTAATTCTGATTTCACTTTAACTGTTGTAAGATCTTGGTATAAAAGAAAAACCACACCAGTTAGTTTAAACTCTATTTTAAAGTGATTTTTTTAAAATGGGTGCAAACACCCTATATAAATGCATTTCAGCTGGTTTAACTGTGGCTTTAATTGGTTCATCTTGGCTCTATCAATTACCAAATTAAACTAAACCAATTTACATGAGGTTAAACCACTTTAAATACAATCTTCATATGGGATTTAACAAGATATGTTTAAAAATGATTTTAAATGGTGCATTTGTTCTCAAATAGACAAGGCCCAAATCAGGTATAATTTCACTGAGGCCACACTGAGACCCATCTGTGGCTGTTTTAAGGTCATGATGAGAAACACCTGAGCTTACTGGCATTTTGTGGTGTTGACTTTCAGCAAAATACCTACAATGTGTATCACATTTGAAGCACAAAACAAGTACCAGGTCTTTCATTCTGCACTGCTCAGAATACAAGTAGTTATATTAGTCAGTGCTGTTTTCCCTAAACCTCCAATAGTGTATTTACTATCTAAATTGAAAGCTTGTGTGTGTATGTGTGTAAGGATGTTAGTTTGAACAATTATGTTTTTGTTTGGAGATTGTTATTGTCTGGGACTTAATTTCAGTTATGCTAGTTGAAAAAATTATAATTACATTAAATAGTAGTATTTTAATTTTTTTTAAAGAAAAAGTCTCTCCGTGACATGTTTTTGTGTATCTCCAATTTCATCTCCTGCATTAATGCTTGGTGAAATAGCTCATTTGTGATAGTCCTGAATGTAAAGTCCTCTTGTCAGCAAGTGAAGCTTAGTTACCCAGATATGATGAGGAGAAACAGGAGGGGAATGTGTGGCTAAAGTGTATAAGGCTCAGACCTGCCATTTTAGAGGGACACTTGTTGGACTTAGTCTCAAAAGAAATGAGTTTCATGATGCCAAATCTGCCTTTTCTAACTGCAGCACTGCTTTAAAAAAAGGCTCCAAATCATGAAGAAGGGAGTACTAAAGGCAATGAATTTCTGTGTGTGAACTGGGTTTGGAAGATAGTTGGTGGAACATAGCTCATGGGGTACTAGGATAGTGCTGGGTATGATACAGAGGGGCCATTGACAAAGAGAGTCATGTTAGATTTAAACCAGAGTTACTAAGAGCAGCATCTGGCTTTTGGTGTTTTGTAAATGCATGATTTTCAAAATAATAAAATAAATTTACAAAGCAATGCAAGGAAACAAACATTCTGTAAAGGTGGCATTCTGTAATCTGAGTATCATCATCTGCTACCTTTGAGGATACTAGTCAGCACCATTTATTGTATAAGGGCCTTATCTGTAGCCCACTCTGGAGTCAGTGAGAGACTTGTGGGCTTTGGATCATCCCTTCACTGTCGTTGGTATTATTTATTACAGCTGATGTAGCACTGTATGACTTCAGTGAGCTTGGGATCAGGCTGTAAACGCCTATTCTCTTACAAACATATTTTTCATGTTAACCTCCATAATCAGCTGGGAACAAGATCATTCCCCCCCAATCCCTTTTTCTGTTGAGGAGCCCCTAGAAATACAACTGTTGTCAAACTGTGGTAGGGGTTTGCCATTTCCACCTGAACACAGTAGCAGTGCAATCAATGGTTAACTACTACAGATTGCTATGATAAATAATGGCTGTTATTAAAACAAGTCTTCATTTAAACAATTTTTATTTTGTTAATATGATACTAGTTGATAATAACCTCATCCCCACCCCTCACTTCTCCTCTTTGTTAGAAAAATGCTTTTCCTTGAGCACCATCAGATGGCCTCATTAGTGTTTCACTGCCTTTCCTGCAGGCTGTGTGGGAACTGCTGGTGCTCCCTTTGATTCCCTGAGTGAAGCTCCTTGCAGCCTGTTGAACTTGATCTCTGTGGGTTTAGGCTGCTAAGTTTCATGTGCCTCAGAGAAGCACTTGAGCAAGAAAAAGGAGTTCAGAGGTCAGCTAAGGAGAATAACCTAGCATAACAGTTATACTATTGTTGCCTGTCTACTTTGATACCACTCCTTTGGATTGCTGACTGGTACTTCAGAGATATTTGCCTAAGTTTCATCTATTGTCTTTAAAGCTTCAAGGTAGGAACATGGTTATTGTTTCCTGTAAACATTATTTCCTATTGATGTTGCTTTTGCAGTAGTGAGGCCTGCCCTCTCAAACTGCATGAGTATGGGATGATGTGAATTTAAATGCAATAATTGTGGCAGCGTTATCTATGGGCTATACTCACTAATATGAAAATTAATCTGCACATAAAAGTTACTGCTGAAATAGATGTAATTGTTGGATGTAATTGTAGAATGTGTTCCTTGTGTATATAAAAACAAAATTAGATCATAGGGAATGTTTAAAATTCTGTTAATGTAAATACTAAATATCCATACAACGTATCTTGCAATTCATCCTGTGCTTGCATTGTGATTCAGTTCAGTTTCATATTATCTTGGTTATAGCTTGTTAATTTTTTAATGCTCTTCCAGCTGTAGCTACTGCTTCTTGAGTGTGACACAAAATGGCTATTTGGCATACTTCAGTGGTTAAAATTTTTGTCCCTAACATGGCCTATATTGGCTACTTCTGTATAAGAGTCACAATTCTGTTAGCAATCTGAGTTTTCATGACATGATTTCCTTGCTGAGGGAGTTTACTCCTGTCCCATGGAATGATCAGGGAACTAGCCACCTCTCACACCTCAACAGCTTGCCAAACATGGCCCTGTGTCTACCCAGCCCAACCTGGGACTCTGGTGCTCATCAGCAGCATGTCTCCTGGAAGAGCCTGCTTGGAAGAACTTGCTTCCAAGGATCTCTCTGCCAGCCCTCTCAGAGGCAGTTCCACACCAGAAAGAGTAGGCAAATAGATCCATTTAATTTACCGGCTGTATTCCCTGGGCTTGTGGGGGCAGTTCCATGGAAAATTGCTATCTAACTGTACCACAGTGCAGAGGCTGAGCTCTGTAAAGCTGCCACCACAGAGGTGCTTTTGCAGGGTGAACGACAGTGCCAAGGATGTTACACTCCCTTCTTCTGTACCCCCTGTAGCAATGATAGAGCTGCATGTCATCCCATCTGCTCATGGAGATGAAGGAGATAATGGGGTTTCCTATTATTTCTTCTTAGTGCATCATAAAAGTAAGTGTAACCCTTTTGCCTGACAGTGTCAGCAGCAGTAAGGGCCAGGTTCAATACTGAAGGGTTCCTCCTAACCTTCCAAAACAGAACAAGCTCAAGCCCCCATTCAGAAATCAGGGACAAGCAACCACCATCCCTGAGTGCCTCTGGGGATGTGTCTACACTGCAATTAAAAGTCTGCTGCTGTCCTGTGCCAGCTGACTTGAGCTCAGGGGCTATTTAATTGCAATGTAGAGGCTCAGGCTGCAGCCCAGAGTGTTAGGACCCTATGTGGTGAGAAGGGCCCAGAGCTCATGCTGGAGCTGAGCCCAAATGTCTACATTGTAATTAAACAGCACTTAGCCCAATCCCCATGAGCCCGAGTCAGTTGGCATGGGCTAGCTGCGGGTGTCTAATTGCAGTACAGACATACCCTAAGAGGCCACACTTCACCACTCACAAATACTCAATCTGTATATGACAAAAGAAAACTTTTGTTAAAAGGGAGAGGGAACTCATACTTCATTGTCCAAAGTCAGCAAAGTCCTGAATTCATGGGTTCACCTCCTAGTCCTGGTGAGAGATGTTGGGTAATGGCACTGCTCATCCTCTGACCTCTGCTGTTCACCACTGTATCTACCACTTCCTGGGCTTGCTGCCACACTGCCTTTAGCTGCACAGTTCCACCTCTTAGCCCAGCTCTTAGTGATTTTAGCTCTTAATGATTTTGGTTAGTGGGGAACCTCATTGCTTCTGCATCCTCTGTGTTGTCTTCGATCACCACGCTGTCCCCCGGCAGCTCTAAGGTTCAGACCCTAGATCTGCTCATCAATGATTTTAGCTCCCATGATTCCTATAGAAAGGACTTCTCTCTGCCAAGGAAAGGCAATAGCATTAACTCTGTTATTTACGGAAGACTTTTTAGGGTCAGAATCTGCTTTGAAGAGGCATGTTATAAGCAATACCACAAACAGCGATTATGTAATACTGCAATGTGCATAACTTACACTGCAAAAGGGAACTGAGGATCTAGTTGTTAGTAAAGTAATTAGCATGGCTCAAAATCATAAGGAAGAATAAATTCTGCCCTAGGATGTATGCATTAGATCCCACTGACTTCTATTGAAATTCCATATACTCTTTCAACAGCAGAAAGGGCCTTATAGTGGTTGAATTTGAAAGGAGAGAGAAGTCTGCATCAGGCAGAAAATACCCAAAATATCCTCTAATAAATTCTCAAAATTAGTACTGGTGCTATGGGTTTTCTTTTTGTCCTAGAAAATGTCAAATTTCTTCTAGGGTGTGATCTGTGTGTGTTTAAAAAAAGAGAAAATCAGAAGCAATCAGGGGATATGATACATGAAAATAAATGTGGAGAAAATATTTAAAGCAGGATTTCACAAACTTTGGAAAGTTTAACTCAACTTTAGGAAAATGAAATCAGTCGTGGCTCCCCGCCATTATTTGCTATAGGCCTATGCTTCTTCATTTATATACCTTGATGTGGACGTAGAGACAAAATGAGGACAGGCACATGCATTGAATTAAGGAGCAGGCCACAACTTTTATTAAACTTTACCACAGGGCATAGGCGTGCGCAGCTCATTTCATTAGGGAGTGCACCCAGGGAGCCCCACCCTAGCTCTGCCCCCATCCACTAATTTCCATTTCCCACCACCCTGCTCCCTGTCCCCTGACTGGCCCAACCCCTATCCACCCCACCGCCTCCTGACAGACCCCCAGGACTCCCATGCCCCTTCCAACGCCCCCTGTTCCTTGACCATCTCCTCCAGAAACCCCCCACCCCTAACTACCAACCTGGAACCCCACCCCCTATCTAACCCCCCCCATTCCCTGTCCCCTGACCGCCCTCCCCCGAACCTCTGCCTCATCCCCTCCTACCCCCCTGCTCCCTGTCCCTTTACCATGCCGCTTACCCCCGCCTCCTGGAGCCTTGATGCACCGCGTCCAGAAGTGGCCCTGAACAGTGCTGCCGTTCTGGCGAGGCCTGAGCTTTTACTACTCGGCCAGCCAGAGCTCGGAGCCCGGCCTCCTTACCATGCGGCTCCGAGTGGTACAAGCTAGGGCCCCGCTGGAGCCATGGCGCTGCAGCGCTGTCCAGGGCTGCTCCTGGACACTGCGCACTGAGGCTCCGGGGGATGGGGGAAGGCAGGACCAGGGGAGCCTCCCTGGCCGGAAGCTCAGGTGCGCTGGACAGGACGAGCTTGCCCACCCCTGCATTAGGGTGTGCCTGGGCATACCCAGCACAACTTGTGCACATGCCTATGCCATGGGGAGGGGCACTATCCACCCATCACCCATACTCCCCTGTACCAGGCATTTAATTGGTTCTGGTGTTGGGGTTACAGGGATT
This sequence comes from Dermatemys mawii, assembly GCA_007922305.1. Taxonomy (NCBI): domain Eukaryota; kingdom Metazoa; phylum Chordata; order Testudines; family Dermatemydidae; genus Dermatemys; species Dermatemys mawii. The sequence continues at coordinate 12,907,234 of ML677341.1, read as the reverse complement.
CTTGCCATATAATTCATAATGCGGGGTAGGCTCTTCTCCGCCTATCCCCCAGGACTCATCTCTTTCTGAGTCCTAGCAACCTGCTACCCAGAAGGGGGACATAGGGTACAGCAGGGTGGGGATTTTTGCCCATGAAGACCACGAGGTCTGACCTCAGTCTATGAAAGTCACATGTGCTCACCCTATCACATGAGCCCAAGGTACATCAGCAAAATCCCAGGTCTTTTACCTCTGGGAACCATTATTTTTATTTTGATAGTAACTGGCCGCAAATTGGGATAAACAACTCCACCCCAGTACTTCAGTTTGGTACTAAACTCACTGAAACTTAAACCATTGTGAGGGTGGAGGAGAGGCAGAATGGGAGTGAGACCTCAGGGTGGGGCAAGGGTGGAGCACCCCAGGAGAAAAATGAGTCTGTGCCTATGTGTACATTACAACATTGTTCCTGAAAATGTAAGTTGCCAACTAATAACCTAATAACTCCACCTCTGTGAGAGGCATAGAACTTAGGTTGATGTAGTTATGTCGATACAGCGTCAGTCACGATACTGCATTGACTGTTCCGGCCATCAGTCCCTGGGGGCTGCCAACCCAGATCCCCTTGCCAGTAACAGGTTGACGTAATTTTGTAGTGTAGACATGGCCACAGCTCTGCTCCTGATCTTTGGCCCTCAAAATCATGAATGGGCCTTTATCTGATATCTTAAATGGGCAACTTCACCCTGTCAGCTAGTTGAGAAGGGTGACCTAGAGATGAGACCAAACTTTGCTTTTGGTTCCAATGGTATGAATCTGAATTAACTCCTCTGAAGTTAATGGAATCATTCCAAATTATGGTGATGTACGTAAAAGAGGAATTGTGGTCCATGAAGGGCCCTCCGCCTGTATGTGTGCACATGCACACACCTCAGCGCTCTCCAGGTCACCAGTAAATAAGGATTAGTGGTTCTCAACTGGTGGTCCATGGGCCACTGGTGGTCCATGGTGATTTTTTTGGTGGTCCACACAAATATTGTCCAAAGTCAGACAGTGTGAGTAAGAAATAAATTTCAAACCAAAATGTGTCTGCTCTTTTTAATCATGTCTCAATAAAAAAGAGGTGGTCTATGAAATTTTTTTGATTGGCCTGGTGGTCTGTGGACTGAAACGAGTTGAGAACCACCAGAAGGTTACTACACATCTGAGTCTTATAGCAGTTTCTCTCTCTCTTTTTTTTTTTTTTTTTTTTAACCTTCACACAAGACCCAGTCTATCAAACTTAATCCTTCTGTCTCCTTAAAGACAAGGTTCTTGCTGCATCATTCCTTCATTGAAAGCAGCTGTGCCATCTTTTGTATGTGCTAGTCTGTAGCCTGGCCATCTGCACTGCGGAAAGCACACAAGTCACCCACCAAGCTCCTTTTCCCTGGAAGCTACTGCTTAAACTGGGAGCACCTCATTGCCTATCATCTTTGTCATTTCCAGTCCAGTTGAGCCCTTGAAGTGACTCATGATCCTTCATTTTCAAAGCATTTTGTGAGTGGGGGTTTAACCACTCAGCTCCCACTAAGGTAAGTGGAAAAGATGTGGCTAAAACAATTTTTGAAAACATAACTCATAATGCTGAAACAGACTACTGTTAGTAAGCCTGGATTTAGGAAGCCAAAAAGAAAGTACTGATGAAAAGGCTTCTGCTGTGGAAAGACATTTTAAGAAACTAATGGGAGTGAGGTCAGGTCAAGAACCTAGGTCTCTATTATTGTGATTACCTTTTTTTGAGAAAACCATGCACTAATGCAGAATGGTGTAGCCCTAAGCAATTGCCCATTGTGTGTGTGAGTGAGAGAGAGAGAGAATGAGCAGGAGATCTGGAAGTTAAACTCATTTATGTTGTTAGAAAGTAGAGCATGCACTCAACTCTTATAAGCAGACTTTAAAAATTGTGTTGTGAGGTCTTTATGACTTGCTTTAAAGCAGTACTTAATGCGGTAGATTCCAGCTTATTTGAGTTTCATGTATTGAAGTTCAACATGCTGTAGACAGAGGAGAGAATTAGGCCTGTCCTTATGATACTTTGTAATGCTGCTTTAATCTCAGCTTTTTTCAGACTGACTAGATTCAAGTGGATGGTGTCCCTCCAGTACACAGTGCTATAACATTTAAAATGTGGCTTTCTATGAGCATTAAAAACTGGGAGACAAGAGACTCAAACAAAAGGTAGTGGAATTTGGATGAAGCATCTGGGGACAAAATCTCAACTGTTGTCGATGGATATACAGTAGTTCCATTGACATTCGTTGATCTACATGTACTTACACCCGCTGAGGATGTGTCCCTTGGTCTTTAAACTGGTGTCTCTAAAAGATCCTAAAGAAATTGGGTGCTCTGCTCTGCTTTGAATTTCAGTGGGATAGGGGTGCCTCACTCTCAGGCTTTTATTCTAAAGCACTTTAACCACATCCAAGTAAAATGATTGTATTTTAAAGAAAAGCTAAGAAATTCCACAGCTGCTGCCCAAAATACAGATCAAGGCTATCTCTCTCTCTATCTCAGCAATGTATCTTTTCTCCTGATGTAGTTCAACAGTTTTAACTGTGCCTGAGAAGTCTTTTGACACTTTGTGCAAATTCATAAAATTACTACATTGGTGAGAAACACGAGAAAATAGGAAGCTATGCAATTTAAAACAAATGAGGAAAAATTTAATTCTCACATGAGTGTACAAATTCCAAAATGATATTAGAACTCAAAAGAGAACACAAGGAGGTCAGTATCCTTTATAGCCTGTATTCTCTGTTTCCATTTCTCTCTCTGTACATTACTTGACTTCTCACTTCCCAGCCAACCCAGGGAATGGCTGATGAGAGACAAAAGACTAAGCAAATTAAAACAGACGATTCCTAAGGCAATTGGCCGGAGAGTGTTTTTCAACCATGCTAATGAAATCCACAACAATTGCAAATGGGGGATCTATGTTTATATCTTAATTTATGTTTCCAATAATGCCACTTATATAACTAACATGTTTCTTATAAACTGGATAATAAACTAGAGGCTGAGACCACAGTAAGCCAGAAGAATGTTTTTTTGTTGCATTTTTAATGTGCTCTAGAGGCTAGGTACCAGAATGCCATTTTTACATCACCTTCTTCACTGAGAATGAGCATTCTCAAATCTTAAAAGTATGAAGCAATATAACTTATCCTGAAAGCATATTGAATCTTTCATTTTTATGTGTAGGCATCAAAGGAAGGAGAATATAAAGAAACCGTCATTTGGAAATAAATGACTTTTGCCTTGAAGTAATCCCTTTAGAATCCTTTTAGCTGAAATATGCTATATAAAGGTATGGTTATAATTGTTATTTTTCAGTTGCCCCAACATTGCTTAGCTTGGAGTCGTAAGGAAACTGAAGTTAGTAATAACAAAAATGTGAACTTGGTTTGCAGCACATAGAAAATTCAGCTTTAGGAATATTATTGGAGCTGCTTGAAACATTTTTGGACATTAAATTTTCCTCTAATTTTTGTTTAGAGAGAGAGAGAGAAATTAACTTGTGTGGAGTTTAATACTTCTTAATGTGAAAGCTTGGGCCAAACAAGAGTTGTGCAACCTTCCCTAAGCAGAGCTCTCAATTCACCTCAGTACTGACCTGCAGTACCCATATTATTCTAGTCCTGAATCTCTTGTGAGCAAATAATTTGTCTGAGGAATTTGGCCTCTCTCTGTTTGCAGATCAGCAAACTGTGGTGTTCATAAGTATTCACTGAACAATTCTTGATCTTTAGATGTTGTGACTATTTGAAACCTGAAATGTTTTAATTTTGACTATTCTGCTTAGCTTTGATTGGACACGCAGGTCACGTGTTATTTCTTTGTTTCCTGGCCAGATAGTGTAATTATTTTAAAGTCAGATTGCCAGTGCATCTCTAAGTGCAAAATGAATGGTCTCTCTCTGTATATCTTACTTATCTGTTAGAATAATCACTGAAAGTGAGCACAGAAGGACTCTAATAAAGACTAAGTGAAGATCATTTTTTATGAGTTAATATCAGAGGTTGTTTTGTTAGTTGTGCACCTCCCTTAGCAACCAGGTGAAAGGGTGGATGAATTTGTTCACAAATGTGGACTTGAATGAGCCAAAAATGTTCCTTAACTTGTGACTCAAGATGGTCAGAGAATGCTTTTCTTCTTTCTGCAGAACACTTCAATGAAAACAAACCAAAAAATGTGTTTTTTGCCAAATTTCTATGGAAAATTTTGACTTTTTTAACAAAAAGTTGAAAACCAACAATTTTGGGAAAAATCCAAGAAATTTCCTTTCAGAAGTGCTATTGTGGTGCCTTGCACCCTCCTCCTCAGGTGGGCTCCCTGGCTACACTGCCTTCCCTATACATCACAGTTTCCCTTTTTGCTGACCCCTGCTGGGTATCATGAGTCCTATGACTGTGATTCACACAGGAAGATGTAGTCCTGCGGGAAGCCTGGACCACAGAGAAGAAAGGGGGGAATCTGAGGCACCCAAACAACTCCCATGAGATACCATGGTATCACTTCCAAATAAAATGTTCAGATTGGGGGTATTTGATTTTTTTTTTGAGGAAAAGTCAGCATTTTCTAAAGAAAACAGATGCTTTAAGCAAATAAAATTTAGTTGAAAACCCAATTTTCCTTTTTAAAAAAATCTCAACAGAAAATTTTCAACCATCCCTATGTGACTTAGATTGAAATCTGAACTGAGGTCCCAAAACTGAATTTTTAGTCTATTGATCTAATATCCCCCCTGAATTCCAAACAGTAGATCCAGTTGAGCAAGATTACTTAGATTTGTACTTAAAGTTATGCATGTGTTTGTGTCTTGCTGAATAAAAGCCTGTGGCTGGCATCTGAAAGGGCCAATGAGTGAAAAGTTGGTCCTAAAGAAGCCAATGGGAAACCAGGAACTCAACATCTGTTAGGATCAGGCCTTAAAGCTCAGATAATTTAAACTAAGGTTTCAACTAGTTAATGAGTGTATGTAATCTGCTGTTTTATGATCATGAGGGGAGAAAAGGGGAATCTGCTGTTGTGTGTTAGAATAGTCTTGCGGCTAAAACACTAGACTGGGCCTTGAGATGTACCAGGGATTTCCTGTGTGGCCTTGGGGAAAAAATCACTTAGGCCTTGTCTACACTTAAAAAAATAGTTAGGTCTAGCCATACTGCTCAGGGCTGTTCTGTGCTGTAATTAGGTTGAACTACCTCCCATTTTAGACATGGCAAGGTTGATGGAACAATTTTTCCATTGACCTCCCTATTGCCTCTGAGAGCTGGATTAACTAAATCAATGGCAAAACTCCTTCCATCAATGTTGGAAGCATCTACTCTATGACGCCACAGCAGCACAGCTGCAGCACTATAGTTGTGCTGCAGAAATAACTTTAGTCTCTCTGTGACTCGGTTCCCAATCTTTAAAATGGAAATAATAATACTTCCTTTGGAGTATTCCAAGAGAGGTGGTCAAAATGATTTTTTTTTCTTTTTTTAAAAAAGGGAAATACCTGTTCTGACAAGACAATAAATAAATTAGGATTTCATGAAAAATAAAACAAAACCAGAAATCCAGTTTTCAACAACTAACAATTTTAAATTTAAGAAATACCCTCACCCGCCCTCCCCCAAAAGTAGAAAAATTCGCAATTAGCTCTAATAATAATTCCTTTCTCTTATCCTTTGTCAGTCTTGTCTGTTTACACTGTGCATTCTTCACAACAGGGACTTTGTTACCCTTTGTTTATATATCTCCTGGGACAATAAAACCCTGATCATGACTGACATCACTAGGTACTATTGTAATACAAACAACAGAGTAAATTCAGTGATGTTGTGCACTACATTACAGGGAGCTTCCTACAGAAATGGTAAGTATCCCTTTGCACTGTTCTTCCTCCTGAGCTCCCATTTCCCAAGGTGACAGAATTCAGTTCACCTTAATTTCTTTATGGTTAGATTCCTACTGTGCTTTCTCAGCAGTCGTCTTCTGCTTCATTACCGAAGCAATCATACAAAATCTGTATGGAGACAATAAAGTCAATTGGTCTTAAAATGATTCTCCTAGTTAGCTCAGCATGGGAGCCAAAATGAGGATGTTGTCCTATTATTATAGGATCATCAAACTGTCAAATCAACAGCTTTAGGAGGACATGCAAAGACAAAACACATTTCTTTTTGAAAATCTAATTCTTCTTAACAAATTGTGCCTAGCATTCTTCCTCACTCCCCAAATATGGCTGTTTCTAGGAACAGCAGAAGGGAAAACTAGTATCGTTATAACTTGCTATTTTTCATTGTGAGAGATGTTATTACATTAGTGAGAAAATGTGATTTATATAAAATGCAAAACAACAGAACTTTAGAAATGAAGTGACTTTTCTTTTTCAGCAGGATGCTTTCCATTTTAAAATGGGTTTCATTTCGCAGTGCTGAAGCGAGAATAATCGTATGGTTTTGTATTGGGTTCATGTACTAATAATTGTCATCAGTTATCCCAGACTTGAGATAACCATAACTTGTTCCATTATTTCCCCCTCTTTTGTGGGTGACACTTCATTATGTGAAGCCTACTACTTCTTCCCCTCTCTCCCCATGGCCTCATAATTCAGATTCTTGGAACATCATGTGGAGTTTTATGGTCGGGGTAGAGCAAATCATTCACAGCTGCCTCTTGCTTAGGTGTGTTCTGTGTTTAAAAAGTTTGGTGTTACTTCAACCTGAAATCAAAGATATTTCCAAAAACTCTGGCCTAGTAGCACCAGGTTTGTAATCAAATCTGTTCTTACTTTCCTGTTGATGACTGTTTTGTGGCTGACACTTTACAGATGGTGTTGTCCAAATATTGATGCATGGAGCCAAGATGAGACTGAATATTAGTCAACAGCCATTGTTCCAGTAGGAGTATTTTCCATTATTGTACATTATTTTCCATTATTGTACTAATCGTTCAGTAATACAGTCTAATTTCCGGTCATAGTAATATCCAAAGCAAAATAATTTAATTAATAATATTACACATGTGGAGTGGTAGGTTACAATGGTTAGTTGTAGCTAATTGGAGCTAATAATGTAAAATGTGTGTGAGCTCTATTAACAGCAAATTTCATACAAAAGAATGAGTGAGCATTTTTTGTTTTGGCGAATTGCAAGCTCAGTTTCCAAACATAGGCATTTTAAGAGATGTCTAATACAATTTATGAATGTTAGCTAAGCATTTAGGAACCTAGAATGAGTATCTGGGTGCTGGAATGTCCGTTTGAACTTAAGTACATAGGAATTAGTCACTTTATCAACATGCTTTATTAATTTTACTATGTCAGCCTCTCTGCTGTGCTCTGAGGAGCTGTCAGTGTTACAGCTCCGTGATTCTCTGCTGCTGCCCCAGCTCCAGGAAGGGATAGAGTGGCCAGGGGCTTCTCTAATTTCTACCAGCTGATAGTGGTCCCTAAGTGCAGTTTGCCAGTTCAGCATAGCCAGGGCACATTGTGGCTGAAGGCCACAGAGAAAGAAAGTTTAGGAGCAGGCTATGTCAGCTCTGTGCCTGCTGGGAACTCCTCACTGGTAATAGTCTAAGTAAGAGATTTAAGGTGAATGGCTGCCTGCTTTGCACTGCTAGGGGGTGCAAAAGGAATAGAAAGCAAACTTGAAAATTGGCCCTCTCTATCAATAATGTCATGAGGTTCCAAGCTTATTGTTTCTCAATTGCTCCAAATCAGATTTGCTCAGATTACAAGGAAAAGGATGGGCCGGGAGTTTTTGCATTGGCAATTTAAAATAAAAACAACCATCTGGTATGTGCAAGTCAAGTTGTGGTCTTTCTGGTTGTGTCGCATGCAGTAATAAAGTTTCTGCAATTAAAACTAAGGGTATGTCTTCACTACCCGCCAACCTGGCGGGTAGTGATCGCTCTGTTGGATTGATTTATCATGTCTAGAGTAGATGCGATAAATTGATCCCCAATCACTCTGCCTTCAACTCCTCCTGTAATCCACCAAGATGAGAGGCAGAAGTGGAGTCGACAGGGGAGCAGCGGCAGTCGACTCCACGCTGTGAGGTAAGTCGACCTAAGATACGTAGACTTCAGCTACGCTATTCTCATCGCTGAATTTGCGTATCTTAGGTTGACACCCATCCCCCAACCAGTGTAGACCAGGGCTAAGTCAGCTGTTGATGATGTGTACATCAGGAAAGAATCCTGCTCACATTTATTATTTGTTTTTAGGAACCCCCAGAAGACCTGATTTTTGTGAGGCCTCCAAATTGTTTATAACGAGGAAGCTTTTAGAAATTTTCCATTGTTGAAAAACTGTTGACCAGATCTTCAAGAGGTGTAAACTGCCAGAATTCCTTCAACATAAAGGGATCTACACCAGCCAATATTCACCAGTTGAAGATTTGGCCCCTCAATTGTTTGAATTTTAAAGTAACTCTCAATAAAAATTGTCCATTCGATTTATGGGTAGATCTATTATTCAGATACTCCTGTAGATGATAAAATTCCAACCAAGGCACCAAAGCAAATGTTTATTGCCAGCGTGAAATTTAGGAATACAGCATATCTGAAGCTCTGACAGTCCCTTTAAATTTAAACTGTGGTGAAAGCTGTATTTCACTCTTAGGATCCTACCCGTTAACTTTCTCAGGTGTATCCTTTATCATTCCTTTTCACTGGTTGCATGTATGGCAAATAAATCATAGTGTGTCCGGAAATGTTTTGAGTTGGGATGGTTAGCTCACTCCCATTTTGTCTGTATTAAAGTTGCACAGATGAAGATTCATGCCTTGGCGAGCCTCTTAAGCATTCAACATTCTTCTTGATAGCTGTCATGATGTAGAAAGCCATCCTTTTATTTGGCAAAGCACATTTCAAATATGCCACGGTCTTCAAGATCATTAAAGAAGAGGTTGACATCCTGATAGTTTTCTCAGTATGTTGCTGACCTCTGAATGTCTGACGAGTTATCTTGGTTTCATGGGTATCAGAACCTTTCTTTAGACCATAAAGAGTAAATTTATTCTAAACAGATGGACCTAACTGTATAATGGGCCATTAAAGTTCAAAATAGTTTTATGTTCTTTAGGTTTCATTCAAATCTGACTTGCATCAGTGCAAGTCCATTGACTTCAGAGGAGTCAATTTCCTCGTTTACGACCACGTAAGTGGAATCTGTGTCTGGCCCTCATTCTTTTAGAGCACTGACAAATAATTGCAGTTCTCACATAGGGATTTATTGAAGTAAGATTAATTTGTTTGTGAACAAAATAATTCAGACAGTAATGAAGACCAGTTAGAAAAACAATCACACTCTTGATTCTCACTTTGAAGCAAAGTGGTACAAGAATTATTCTGGTTTTCTGCCAGCCTTACATCTTTGAAGAGTGGTGGCTCTGACAAAAATGTATTTCGAAAGCACTCGCAAAGAGATCCAGTTACGAACATAAGAATGGGCATACTGGGTCAGACCAAAGATCCATCTAGCCCAGTATCCTGTCTTCCAGTAGTAGCCAATGCCAGGTACCCTAGAGGGAATGAACAGAACAGATAATCAAGTGAGCCATCCCTTGTTACCCATTCACAACTTCTGGAAATCAAAGGCTAGGGACACCATTCTGTCCCATCCCAGCAAAAAGCCATTGATGTACCTGTTCTCCATGAACTTATCTAGTTCTTTTTTTGAACCCTGTTATAGTCTTGGTCTTCACAACATCCTCTGACAAAGAGTTCCACAGGTTGACTGCACTGTGTGAAGAAATACCTTCTTTTCTTTGTTTTAAACCTGTTGTCAATTAAATTCATTGACAAAGAGTCCTGTGGCACCTTAAAGACTGACTAAAGTATTAGCCCATGAAAGCTTATGCTCTAATACCCACTTTGACGGATGCATGCAGTGGAAGTATCCAGGGGCAGGAATATCTGCAAAGAGAAACTGCAGAGCTGCAATTCATTTGCAAATCTGATACCATCAATCAAGGATTGAACAAAGACTATGAGTGGCTAGCAAACTACAAAAGCAGCTTCTCTTCTCTTGGTGTTCACACCTCCAGATCAGCTGCTAGAAGAGTACCTCATCCTCCCTTTTTAGAGAGAACAAGCTGGTTCAGCCTGATTGGACTAACCTTGTTATCTCCAACCTGGCCCTCGCCTCTTATTTATTCCTGCCCCTGGATACTTCCACTACATGCATCCGACGAAGTGGGTATTAGCCCACGAAAGCTTATGCTCTAATACTTTAGTTAGTCTTTGTCACTTCTGCAATTCCAGACTAACACGGCTACCTCTCTGACTCTTAAATTCATTGAGTGGCTCCTAGTTCTAATGTTAGGAGGAGTAAATTACACTTCACTTTATCCACGCCAGTCATAATTTTATAGACCTCTATCATGTCCCCACTTAGTCTTTTTCAAATTAAAAGTCCAAGTCTTATTAATCTCTCCTTATCATTTTTGTTGCCCTTTTCTGAACCTTTTCCAATTCCAGTATATCTTTTTTGAGATGGGGCGACCACATCTGCACACAATATTCATGATGATGGCATACCATAGACTGATATAAAGGCAATATGATATTTTCTGTCTTATTATGATCCCTTTATTAATGATTCCCAACATTCTATTTGCTTTTTTGACTGCCACTACACATTGAGGAGATGTTTTCAAAGAACTATCTGCAGTGACTCCAAGATCTTCCTTGAGTGGTAACAGTTAATTTAGACCCCATCATTTTATACATACAATTGGGATTATGTTTTCCAATGTGCTTTACTTTTCATTTATGAACATATAATTTATCTGCCATTTTGTCACACAGTCTGGAGATACCTTTGTAACTCTTTGCGGTCTGCTTTAGATGTAACTATCTTGAGTAATCTTGTATCATCTGAAAATTTTGCCAGCTCATGGTTTACCCCTTTTTTCCAGATAATTTCTTAATATATGATAATTTATGAATATATTGAACAGTTCTGGTACCAGTAGGGAAACCACTATTTACCACTCTCCATTCTGGAAACGGACCATTTATTCCTACCCTTTGTTTCCTACCTTTTAAGGAGTTACCATTTTGTGTCCATGAAAGGACCTTCCCTTTTATCCCATGGCAGCTTACTTTGCTTAAGAGCTTTTGGTGAGGGACCTTGTTAAAGGCTTGCTGAAAATCTAAGTGCACTATATCCACTGGATCCCCCTTTTCCACATGCTTGTTGACCTTCTCAAATAATTCTATTAGATTGGTAAGGCATGATTTTCATTTACAAAAAAACATATTGACTCTTCCTCAACAAATCGTGTTCATCTATGTGTCTGATAATTCTGTTCTTTATCATGCATCTGACGAAGTGGATATTCATGCATGAAAGCTTATGCTCCAATATGTCTGTTAGTCTGTAAGGTGCCATAGGACTCTTTGCCACTCTGTTCTTTTAGTATTATTCCAATCAGTTTTCCCGGTACTGAAGTCAGGCTTACAGGCCTGTAATTGCCAGGATCATCTTTGGAGCCTTTTTAAAAAATTGGTGTCATATTAGCTATCCTCCTCTCACCTAGTACAGAAGCTAATTTCAAATGATATATTACATACCACAGTTAGTAATTCTGCATTTGGGTTCCTTCAGAACTCTTGGATGTATGCCATCCTGTCCTGGTGACTTATTACTGGTTAATTTATCAATTTTTCCAGAACCGTCTCTGACACCTCAATCTGGGACAGTTCCTCCGATTTGTCACCTAAAAAGTATGGCTCACATTTGGGAATCTCACACTCATCCTGAGGCATAAAGACTCATGCAAAGAATTCATTTAGTTGCTCTGCAATGGCCTTATCATCTTTTAGTGTTCTTTTAGTGTCTTGATCATCCAGTGGCTCCACTGGTTGTTTTGCAGGCTTCCTGCTCCTGATGTTCTTAATTTTCTTTTCTTTTATTTTTTGACTGTTTGGCTAGCTATTCTTCAAATTATTTTTTGGCCTTCCTAAAAGTATTTTTACACTTCACTTGCCAGAGTTTATGCTCCTTTCTATTTTCCTCAATAGGATTTAACTTCCACTTTTTAAGGATGCATTTTGGCCTATTCCTGCTTCTTTTACTTTATTGTTTAGCCATGGTGGCATTTTTTGGATAATATTGTGTATCCAAGAATTGGGGCTGAAATTTCATCACAACGAAGGAGAAGTCTGTACATCTCCTAAACTTGTTAATTTGATGTTGGGCATGGAAAATTTGCACTGTGTTATCATTTTGGCCTTACATGCAGAAAGGAGTAAATTGTTTAAACAGTTTTTGACTTATCACCCACTTTTACTGTATTTGCATTTACTTGGCATACGAACAGTGAAGGGGTATGCAACTGAGGGGTATGCAAACTTTTCCATGTTTCCCGTTCACCAACACAAAAATCAGCTTATTTCACAACAGTGGGTCTGTCCTAGAGTGAGAGACAAATAATGGTAATTAGAATTTGGAGAACTTTGGTGACTGGCTTTCAACCAAAAGTATTTTGGCTAAGTCAAAAACTAGCTACAGATTATCTTCCATAGGTAAGCCAAGGTCCGAATGAGCTTTCCCCTGCCACCTATTGATGAAATGGTAGAAAAGACCTCTGGAGCAGAATGTATTTGCATAGGCACACCTACTTTGCCTAGGTGATCAGTAGATAAACCTGCTTTGACAAAGTGATCATTTTTGAGTTAAAATTCACTTTAGTTTTGCACACAGGGTTATTAAAATGTTATCCTTATTATTGTATGACTCAAGGGCAGTAGAACGATAACCAATGTGATGTAACTGAAAGGGTCACCCAAAATGTAACTTCGCTGGCTAGGTAGTGATGCCAAATCGAAGTGAGAGTTAGAGTAAGTGGGGACAGGTGTTCCTACCTAGTAGTGATAAGAATCTTAGATATCATTTGATCTTTTTGCTTTAGCGTTTAAATACAGAACTGATCGGACTCAGTTTATGCCTTGTCTACACTTACGGAAGCATGTAGAGTGCACCCTACACATATAGGGATGCACCGCAGTGAACACAGGCTATGTCAACTTGTCACTTCAGTGTGTAGATGCATGTGGCATTAAAAGGCTCTGGCAAGAGGGAGGGAACAGGATACTACACTGTTAAAGGTAGCTGTATAGATGTGGGAGGCACTGTATGGGCATGTAAGGAGCTCTGTAAATGCCATATATATTATGCACTTAGGGTACGCTACTCTCTGAAGCTGTGCCTCACTATCTGCAATGGTGTTTATACCCATGGTAGTTGGGCCTGCAGTGTCTGTACTTCACATGTCACCACAACTGTAGATGTACCTTTAGAGTCCTTGTTTCTGCTCTGTTAACCACTAGAGCTGAAGTCACCGATGAGCAGGCCTAGGTGGATGAACCTTAGACCTAGTGTGAGGACAGTGTTGCAGTGAAAGAGCTTCATGATCTCTGACAAAGGTGGAGAAGAATCATCCAACCTCAGAATCCAAAATGGACAAATTTAAAGCCATCTATTTGATATTCCAGTTCAGGGATAATACTAATGGTGTCCAGACCATCTGGCTTCTCCTTTCTTTACCCTACCTATGCTAAATAAGTTGTTGTTGATCCACAGAGGGGATTGGGAGATGGAAGAGATTAGGATAAATCAGCCGCAGAGATCCATCTTTGTTGTCATAGGTGACAACAATCCCTGTGTGCCTGGGGCTTGCCAAAGTTTTGCAAATGTAATTTAAATACTTGCCAAAATCTGAGGAGCTGTATCATCCAGTTTCTGATGTTGTTTCTTTGGAGGAGCTGTGGCAAGCAGCAAGGGAGTTTGTTCTCTGCCTCGTCCCTCTAACTAGAAATGGTTTGTGAGGCAGAATTGCTTCCTGGTGTTAGTGACTACTTCTGTTCCAGGACTGATATATGTAAATAAACAAGTTTCCCAAAGGAAAATACCCAGTTGCTGATTTCTCCTCCAGTGGAAAAACAATTGTAGCATTGTGACATCTGCTACCACTTGGTAGATGCTCAAATAGTGACAATTTTACCTTCTTCCAGAAATGCACCCTAGGCTACTTCACCTCTGAAGGTGCAGTACCAGTACATACAGCTCTTTTGTTGCCATGCTGTAGCTGAGGTGGGGAATGGGGGTGGGAAGTGGAGTTCTTCTAGGTCTGTCTCCATATAATTCATCAGTGCACTGCCTGCATACTGAGGCTGTGTGCTGATGTCAGGATTTGGCCCTTTCTAACTGTATGTTAGTCTGTGTCTCTCTCTCAGAAATGAAACAGGGAAAACTGCCTCTTAAATTTGGTGGCATGTTCAAGTGTTTGCAAGAAAATCTAGAACATGTGTCTTGATTTCACACATGCTTTAAAGTGCCACTTCTCTCCAGTGACTTTTAATCTTGTGAACATTCTGGTATTGACAGGATCACTGACTTAGTAGTAGTTCTATATGTATAAATAAATCATGCTAGTGGAATTTTGAGGCATCATTCTAATGTTTTAAATATATATAATAAAGGCACTAAAATGATGACTCATGCCTAAAGTTCCACTTCCATGATTTTTCCATAGCTTTAGAGTCAAGGATAATTGGCATTTCTTTTCTTTCAACTGTATATGTTTGGTGGCATTTCTGTATGCATGCCAGTGGGGTTAAGAAGTTTTTATCATGAGCGCAGTGATTGAGTGCAAACAAATACTGATGTTCCTTCTGCCAGAAATTTTGCAGCCAAATTGAACACACAGACTAAGCTTGAGCTTCCAGTAAAAAGATATTTTTTTGCTTCTAAAATGTCAAGAAACAAATGGTATGCCTAAATTATCTGTCAGAGCAATCATCCAAAATATAAACGCCGTACTCATGACAGGAAGTGAAAATCTCCAGTCCTCAAATTTCTTTGGTGCTGTTGAGACACTACTTCTTGGAAAGCATGCTGACCCAGGTTTCAGCTGACTCTCAGCGTTTTACAACTGCCATAACTATGACCTGTGCAAGAAGGCCAAAAGTTCAAAGCACAGCTGCCTATCTGACCTAGAAGTTGAACCGTGATTCCCTCTGTAGGTGGATCTCGTGACTGCAGTCTCTGGTGGCTGCCATTGTTATCCCAAAATCTATTTCGGGGTGCTGCTACAATAACTTGCCTATTGCCCCTTTAGTCTGTTCTTCCAAAGTAAAAGATCCCAGGGTTGTTAAGGAAACGCTAAAGGACTCTGATATAACCTTCCAATAAAGTAATTGACACCGTTTTGTTTTTGGAAGAATACTGCCTATCTTCTTCTTAAAATAACTAATAATCCCTACTACAGCATGATCTAAAAATCCTAAACAAGGCACAAAATCCTGAGACAGAGTGCTGATTGCAAGTTAAAGAGCACTTAAACTGTAATAGCATATAGTTCAAATAATTTTAAGTGAAGCAATTTGTTGCAAGTGGCCAGTTTGCAACAAATTGCTGACAGCAGATCCTAAGATGCTTTAAAGCTTTTACAAAAGCAAAATATAATTAAAACATGCACATTAAATATTATAAACTATATACTGAATTATAATTAAAAGAATATTAATCTTACTTTTTAGTATTGGGCATGCCTGGTTATATTGTCACATAGGGCTTCCATGCACCTTATGTCTGTATCCAGGCCTTTACATGTTACCCATATCCTATTGCTACTATACGGAATACACTACTACAGGTAGTGATAGTCAGATATTATGGCTGGGTTTTAAAAAGGACTGCATAATTTCATGGCTTTGTAATTATTGTGTATTTGTGGGTATACTTGCTGTAAATAATTGTGTACAATTAGTGGCACATCAAAAATGGCTGGTTCCAGATGAGAGCATTTGCCAAACCTAGTTAATGCTTCTAAGAACTCTTTCTGGAACAGCATGTGTGACTGACTGAGCATATCTTTCTAGATTAGGGTGACCAGACAGCAAGTGTGAAAAATTGGGACAGGAGGTGGGAGGTAATAGGAGCTTGTATAAGAACAAGAGCCAAAAATCGGGACTGTCCCTGTAAAATCGGGACTGTCCCTATAAAATCGGGACATCTGGTGACCCTATTCTAGATCGCGTTGGCACAAAAATGGAAGTCCCATGCAATCAGTTGAATTCATATACGTTCCCTATTGCCTGGTGAATACCATAATTCTCTGTCCATTTGCAGAGTACACTTTATGAATTAGAATGATAAAAATAATTATTCCTTTTGAACACCAGTCTTTTTTGCTTGGATGAAGTCTACTTTGTGCAGTTTTCCCCCATTTCTACCTTTTCTGTCTCCTTGGCAGTGTTTTTTCTTTGATTTGACTGTAGACCTTGTCTGTCGTGTAGACAAAAGAACATTTTAGGAGACTGTAAATTGATGATACTTAATAGCAGGAAGACTCCTCTGAACAATGGGAATGTATTAATTGTTCATGGAAACAAACAAGCTGCACTTTTAAAAATCACATCTAATTTGTCTATATTTTTTTAAAAAATAGGACCTTTTTCTACAGAATTACTTTGTCATGGTGCCCAGTATATGGGCCTAGTCCTCAGCAAAAGTATTGGCTTTAATATCGGAAGCTATAGTTAAAGGAAGTTGTCCCTGATAAACGATTGCAGAATGAAGTCTGCACTCTGGCTGCAATTAAGCCCCTCCCCCAGCATTTAACAATTACCACCCAGTGAGATGAGATTCTACAGCTTTTCCTTATACAAAGACTAGGAAATAACCACGGTAACTATTGGGAACTAACAGTTTTACTAGTAACTGTTGTTTGGGAGTTGGTGATGGGGAGAAAGAGGTGGTGCACAGGAAATATGTGCTGGTAGGGTTGAGCAAAAAATGGATTGTTTCAATTTTGGGGTGTGTGGGGAGCAAACTGAAAAATCTGAAAAAAAAATACATTTTGATTGGTTTTAATTTGAAACACTGTTTTGAATTGAAAAGTCAAAAGGAAAAGTTTGAAAATAGTTGAAGTGAAACATTTTGACTTTTTGAAAAACTTCTTTTTTTTTTTTTTTTTTTCCCCCAACCAGAATCTTTTACCAAATCCAGACTGAATTCAACAAATAGATTTCAGGATAAAAAAACCTCGAAACCTTTTAAACGGAAAACTATTTGCTGAAAATGTTTTGCTCAGATCTAATGCTGCTCCTTATTATTATTATTATTTATTATTATTATTAATAATATTTTATTTCTAAGTTGTTAAAAGAAGATATCACTTTGTAATATTGTCTTTTCTCTCATAAATTGCTGAGATGGGATTTGTATCATTAATTTTATAAATGAAAAATAAAGAAATAATCCCTGTATCAAATTATATTGGTATTCTCCCTCCCCCCCCCCCCCTTATCCAATTGATATCCTGAGCTTTCCTCCAGGGAGGGGGCAGTTAGTGTTTCTCGTTAGCAAGGAACATAACCTTTCTCTAACCAATAAGGATGAGATTTAGAAAATTGCAGGATTTTGCCATCTCAGAAATCTGTGTTAATTTTCTAAATTAAATTCGGTCTCACTTTAAATGGTTACAATGTCTCTTTATTTACAGAGCAGTGTATTCATTCAGCTTTCTTTTATTTTCCCCAGAGCTTGTTAGAGGCTGTCAGTGTTGATGCAGTTTGACATTGTGGCCAGGATGCATCAAACCACAAACCCAAGGATAGAATGTGGCCATTAACAATTTAATAACTTATTGCAATACTAAATTTTTTTTCCACATCAGCAGTGTGACACTTGATAGCGGTGTGATTTTTACCTTTATTGAATGAAACTAGATGATTTACATTACACGCCACAGCTTCTAATATGCCTCAGAACCATAACATTTCAGAGGTTTAATTTTTAAGTATCATCTAGTTTAAGATGTCAGAGCATATGTTGAGGCTTGAGCTGAAACACATTATTAAAAGAAAGGAAAAAATCCTGGCAGAGAGGCAAACACTAAGGTCTTATTCAGAATAGCACTTCATTCCAGCATTAAGTCAGTTGCCTTACAGAAGTCAATTGCGTCAGCATCCTTACCTTTATCAACTACACGTGTAATCTCAGATATCATGTTAGTTTGACAGGATCTAGTTTCCATAAACCCATGTTGATTTACAGTACTCTTCTTTAATTCTTAATTAATTGAGTCCCATATCAATTCTCCATTACTTTTTCTTGGATAGATGTCAGTCTAATAGGCTTATAGTTACTCAGGTCATCCTGTTTATCCTTTTGTTTTTTTTTTTAAAATGACACAATATTCATGTTTTTCCAGTTTTCTGGTACTCCCCCAGGTACCAAGACTTATTGAAAAATCAGTATTAACAGTCCAGAAAGATAGGCAGCTCTTTTAAAATTCTTAGGTGCCAGTTATCTGGAATTGCTGATTTGAAAATGTCTAACTTTAATAGCTACTGTTTAATGAGTTTGAGATACTGGTGGAATGGAAAGAGTGACTAACCTAGACTTTAGGGCCAGAATGGACCATTGTGATCATCTAGTCTGACATCCTACACACCTTAAGCCACAGTGACTGAGTTACTGAAGTCCTCAAATCATGATCTAAAGACTTTGTTACATAGAATCTACCATTTACTCTAGTTTAAACCAGCAAGTGACTCAGGCCCCATGCTTCAGAGAAAGATGAAAAATCCTCAGGGTCTCTGCCAATCTGACCCAGGTAAAAATACCTTCCTGACACCAAATGTGGTGATCAACTTGATCCTGAGCATGTGGGCAAAATCCACCAGTAAGACACCTGGGGAAAAATTCATTGTAGTAACTAAGGCCTGGTCTGCAGTACGTGATTATATCGGAATTAGACACATTATATCAAATTAAAACTAAATCTGTCCACACAACCAGCCCAGTTTTATTGACTTAAAGGGCTCTTAAAACTGGCTTCTGTACTCCTCCTCTGCAAGGGGAGTAGTGCTAAAATTGACATTGCTGTTCTGGATTTGAGGTACTGTGGATGCAATTCGACGGTATTGGCTTCCAGGAGCTATCCCAGAATGCTCCATTGTGACCGCTCTGGACAACACTTTCAACTCAGATGCACTAGCCAGGTAGTCAGGAAAAGCCCCGGGGACTTTTGAATTTCGTTTCATGTTTGGCCAGCGTGGCGAACTCATCAACACAGGTGATGATGTAGAGCCCACCATCTCAGGTGATCATGCAGAGTCCACCAGTACAGGAAACCATAGAGTCCCAGATTCACAAACAAGCTCCAGCATGGACTGAGCGGGAGGTACTGGGTCTTATTGCTGTATGGGGAGAAGAATCTGTTCAGGAACAACTCCGTGGTTTGTGTTTTTTTTTTTTAAAAAAAGGAACGCAAACATGTATGCGAAAATCTCCAAGGGCATGACAGAAAGAGGCTACTCCAGGGACACACAGCACTGCAGTGCCATATGAAAATCAAGGAGCTCAGGCAAGCCTACCAAAAGACAAGAGGCAAACAGTCTCTCTGGGCATAGCCCCATACATGCAGCTTCTATGATGAGCTGCATGCAATTCTGGGAGGGGAGGGAGTGCCACCGCTACCCTATCAGTGTCTGTGGACACCTGCAAGGGAGGAGTCTCACAGAGCGGGGAGGATGAGCTTTTGGAGGAGGAGGATGGTGCACAGGCACCTAGTGGTGAATCCATTATCCCCGGCAGCTAGGAGCTGTTCATCACCCTGGAGCCAATGCCCTCCATCTGCTCCCAAGGCGGGCTCCCAGGCCATGATGCCAGAGCAGGCACTTCTGGTGAGTGTACCTTTGTAAATACGATACAGGGTTTAAAACAAAGTGTGTTTAATGATTCATTTTGTCCTAAAGACTTGGGATGCATTTGCCTCCAGTACAGCTATTGGAAAAGTCTGTTAACGTGTCTGGGGATGGAGCGGGAATCCTCCAGGGATGTCTCCATGAAGCTCTCCTGGAGATATTCTGAAAGCTTTTGCAGTAGGTTTCTGGACAGGGCTGCCTTCTTCTGTCTTCCATGTCAGAACACTTTACCCTGCTAGGCCAGTAGCAAGTAGTCTGGAATCATTGCAGAACAGAGCAGCGCAACGAAAGCTCCGGAGTTTTGGGCACCTTCAAGCAACATTCGTCCTTTATCACTCTGTGTTAGCCTCATGAGAGTGATATTGTTCATGGGCACGTGGCTGAACTAGGGGGATTTGTTTAAGGGGACAATCAGAGGTGTCCGTTCACACTGGGCTGTTCATGTTTGGTTTAAAGGGCTCATCCCTGATCAGAGCCACATGGTCTGGGGGGTCCTGTTCACTCTGGGCTGTTGATGTTTGGCGTAAAAGGTGCGGGATGTGTTTGTGAAGCAATCATCTCAGAGAGACCGCAGGCTCTCCTTTTAAATGGCCAACCCACCAGGCATTGCTTGGTACGGAAAAGGAGGGCACCACAATTCGAAAGCATTGTAATGAATGTGGAGGAAGCAGAACCCCGTGTGCCTCTAGAGCTTACCATGGCAGCCTGCAAGCTGAATTCTGTTACCCAGTGTGACGGAGTCAGACCAGAAGGATATAGGAGAGTGCTGGAAGGCAGGTATATTAGTCTCAGGATGTGCAGGTCCCTGTTCCCTGGATAGCCAAACAAAGGCTACTCCAGGCCAATCAAGACACCTGGGGCCAATTAAGAACCTTCTAGAAAGCAGTAGAAACAGCTAGCCTAATTGGGACACCTGTAGCCAATCAGGGACTGGCTGAAATCAGATAAAAACTTCTCAGTTAGTCAGGTGGGCTGTGGGTGTCAGGAGCTGTGGAAGGAAGTTATGCTGTTGGTGAGACTGAGTGGTGGACAACATATCATCCAGAAGGAAGGAGGCCCTGAGGTAAGGGTGAAGTGGAGTTTGAAGAAGCGGGGACTGCTGTGGGGAAGTAGCCCAGGGAATTGTATTGTGTTTTGTGCCTAAAAGGTCAGCCATCTTATCTGATACTATTAGGGTCCCTGGGCTGGAGTCCAGAGTAGAGGGCGGGCCCGGGCTCCCCCCCTTTTCCATCTTCCATACTGGCCTGTGAGGAAGGTAACTCACTTGGCGGTGACTCTTGCCAATTATACTGAGAAAGGGAGGTCACTCTGGAGCCTAGATGAGTTTCTGAGGCCCCTAAATCTGCCAGGAAGCGCAGGATCCACAAGTACAGACTTGGAGCTTTGTCACACCAGACATGTGTAATGCCTTAGTCACACCAAACCAGCAGGCACTCAGTATAAAAGGCAAAATGCGACCTTGTACAGAAAGAACATGTGCTATGTACTATGAATTGCTTGTTTCACTGAGAAAGAGTCTCACATTTTAGAGAACAAAGGGATCTCTTAAAATTCTTCCCTCCCTTTTGCACCTGTGGGAGGGGAAAATGTTTCAATGCGCCCCCATCAACTTTGTCCCAGAGGCTGGCCCAGATTAAAAGGCAGAAAAAGTGCACTCAGGATGGCATGTTCACAGGGCTTATGCAGTCCTCCCACAATGAGAGGACCCAGCTGAATGCGTGGAGGCAAAAAATGGCAGAGTTCTGGAAAGTGTTCAGTGAATGTGATGAGAGGATGGAGGTGCACAATGAGACCAGGCAGGATGCCATGCTCAAGCTGATGGGAGAGCAAACTGACACTCTCCACTGTCTAGTGGATCTTATGTGGGAAAGGCAGCAAGAGCACAGATTGCCGCTGCAGTCCCTCTATAACCACTCTCCCTCTTCCTCAAGTTCCATAGGCTCCTCACCCAGATGGCCAAGAACACGGGGGCCGGGGAGGGGAGGTTCTGGGGACCTACTGACTCCAACCATGGCATTAAGTGGTAGGCTGGGTCCCCGAGGATAACAATAGGCATTTCAACATCCCCAACAGTAATTTTCTGGTCTGGGAAGTAAGTCCCTTCTTGCAGCTGTTCAAACAGACCAGAGTTCCTGAAGACGTGAACAACATGCACCTTTCCCGGCCATTCCATGGTGGTGTCGGTGAAACGTCCCTTGTGATCCACCAATGCTTGCAGCACCATCGAGAAGTAGTCCTTGTGGTTTACATACTGGCCGCCCTGATGGTCCGGTGCCAAGATAAGGACATACGTTCTGCCTATTGCCCCACCACAGTTAGGAAACTCCATCACAGCAAAGCGATCCACAATGGCCTGCACGTTTCCCAGAGTCACTACCCTTGATAGCAGCTGGACAATGATTGCGTTGGCTACTTGGATCACAGCAGCCCCCACAGATTTGCCCGCTGCAAATTGATTCCCTACTGACTGGTAGCTGTTGGGCATTGCAAGCTTCCACAAGGCTATCACCACTTGCTTCTCAACTGTGGGGGCTGCTCTCATTTTGGTGTCTTTGCACTTCAGGGCAGGGGACAGCAAGTCACCAAGTTCCATGAAAATGGCTTTACACATGCAAAAGTTTCACAGCCACTGGGAATCATCCCATATCCGCAACACTATGCGGTCCCACCTGTCTGTGCTTGTTTCCCAGGCCTAGAATTGGCGTTCCATGGCATGAACCTGGCCCAATCCCACCATGATGTCCCAATCGCCACATGCTGTGCTTCTAGGAACGCCTGTGTCCATGTCCTCGTCACTATTGTAATCACGCTGTCATTGCTTCCTTGCCCGGTTTTGCAGGTTCTGCACATACTGTTGGATAATGTGGGAGGTATTTACAATGGTCACAATTGCAGCGGTGAGCTGAACAGGCTCCATGCTTGCTGTGCTATGGCACTTGCCCTGGTAATCCAGGAAAAAAGGTGCAAAATGAAGGAGAGCAGAGTTTCAGTGGAAGTGGTGGTGTACGGTTGATGATGGCTTTTGGGCCTATTGCACTGTCTTTCGCAGGAGTTGCAGGACAGCAGAGTTGCAGTGATGTATGATAGACGATGGCTACCAGTCATGTTGTGCCATCTTCTATGAACTTGCTGAGGGTGCAATCCATCCCATCATCCAGATCATTAATGAAGATATACAAAACTGGCCCCAGGACCAACCTCTAGAGCACTCCGCTTTATACCGGCTGCCAACAAGACATCTAGCCATTGATCACTACCCGTTGAGTCCAACAATCTAGCCAGCTTTCTATCCACCTTATAGTCCATTCATCCAAGCCGTACTTTTTTAACTTACTGGCAAGAATCCTGTGGGAGATGGAATCAAAAGCTTTGCAAAAGTCAAGATATATCACATCCACTGCATTCCCCATATCCACAAAGCCAGTTACCTCATCATAGAAGACAGTCAGGTTGATCAGGCATGACTTGCTCTTGGTGAATCCATGCTGACTGTTTCTGATCACCTTCCTCTCCTCCAAGTGCTTCAAAATGATTTTCCTTCTCTTTGTGTCCTTTGGCTTCCCAATTTAATTTTGATTTCAACATCTTGATTTTGTGCTAAATGGGTACCCATTTCTACCCTCAGTTTAACCTCCCCCTTTTGCTGTTGTTTTAATAGTTGAATCTCTGAAAGTCAGGAGATGTTTTGTTTTTCCCCTTTCAGGTACATTTGTAGTCACAGGTCAGCATCTGATCTCAGTCATACCCCTATACATTCACAGTAACTTAACTGATGTCAGTGGAGTTAATGCAGATTTATACTGGGGTGGCTGAAAGCACAATCTGGACACCTTGTAGCAGCAAGTCTATTTAAACACAGTTAACTATTTTTCATCCATAGAATGAGCAAGGTGTAAGTACAGCCTGTTTATTCATTAAAACTGTATTACAGAGAGAGTTGAATTCTGTTTTTGACTTACCACTGGCTTTTAGTGTGGAATTAGGCAAGTCACTTAAACTCTGTTACCAGATGCTCAGCTACTGTAAATGAGCTTAGTTCCAGTGACATCCATGGAGCTATGCTAATTTACACCAGCTGAGGATCTGGCCTTTGTCTCTTAATTTCTCTATCAGTAAAATGAAGGAAACATTATCTTTTACAAAGCACTTTGAGATATTCTCTGGAAAAGCATTAAATCTGTGCAAAGTTGTTGTTGTTGTTCTGAATGGTCTGGGAAAAGCTGTAATATTTCACTGCATTCAGAAACTCATGTCTTCTCTCTTCCTCTCCAAAGTGTGAGTTTTCCTCTAAGTGTTTAATTTAGCATTTCTAAAAGGAACATGAAAAACCACTTTAAGCTGCCTTAATAGATACCACAGAAGCACTGAATGTTATACAGCACTTGATTTGCCATTTAAAATTGAATAATGGAACAGCTTGTTCTCTCACTTATTTAGCTTTGGTCAGGGAATCCTTTTAATTGATGGCTAACTCTGAATGTTTAGAGGTTGATTTTGGGTTATAATTAGTGAGGAAGGGTATAAATCAGAATTGTCAGCAACTTGAATGTCTATACATCATGGTTGTGGATTTTTCACACCTCTGAGCAACGTAGTTATACTGACCTACTCTCCTGTGTAGACAGTGCTTTGTCGGTGGGAGAGCTTCTCCCACAGACATAGCTACAGCCTCTTGGGGAGGTGGATTAACTACGCCATTGGGGGAGCATTCTCCCATCAGATTACAACAATCTCTGTTAAAGTGCTACAGTGGCACAGATGCACTAATACAGTGTTTTAAGTGTAGACTTGCCCTAAGGCTGTAACTCATTTGTGTGTGTCTGTTTACCTGCTTTAACCTGGTAATTCACTCTCTTATTTCTCATTCTTAGTTAATACATTTTGGGATAGTTTATTATAGGTTTTGATACAAGTCTTCTCTTTGAGTCTGAGATTCTATACCATAGACTTTTCCATCCAAAGGGATTATCATGATCATCTAGTCTTACCTCCGGCACATTACAGGCCACAGAACCTCACCTACCCATTCCTGTAATAGACCCCTAGCCTCTGGCTGAATTACCAAAGTCCTCAAAGTATAATATAAAGACTTCAAGTTACAGAGAATCCATCATTTACACTAGCTTAAACCTCCAAGAGATGCATGCTGCAGAGGAAGGCAAAACATCCCCATGGTATCTGCCAATCTGACCGAGTGTAAAATCTGTTCCCAACCTCAAACAGAGTGATCAGTTAGACCCTGATCATGTGGGCAAATCCACCAACTAGACATCTGAGAAAGAGAGGTGCTCAGATGGCACAGTGATACAGACCATATAAATGCATTTAGATTAAGACTGCCTAGGTGTCAATTCCCCAAATTCCCTATTGAAGGGC
This sequence comes from Dermatemys mawii, assembly GCA_007922305.1. Classification (NCBI taxonomy): domain Eukaryota; kingdom Metazoa; phylum Chordata; order Testudines; family Dermatemydidae; genus Dermatemys; species Dermatemys mawii. Next base: position 12,882,124 of record ML677341.1, on the reverse strand, counting down.
ACTAATCCAAAGCTCTAGGCATCCTTGCTACACATTTAAAAGCACAAGAGTATAGAGAGAGACAGTATCTGATCAGAGCAGCAGCTCATCTTTTGACACAAAATTCAGTCATGTGACCAGTAACAGCTTAAAAAATGCCCCGTCACACTCCCCTCTCATCTACACTGCAGATTATAGCTAGGGCAAGCTGGTTTGGAAATCTAATTGAAGCTAGGATTTTCAAGTTTTTGCAGTCCAATGGGATTTCAATGCCTACTCCTTTGAAAATTCCAGTCTCACTCAGCACCTTTTCTGGGCAGTTTCCATTGGTGTTGCTCCTAGGGAGCTCTGATGGATTTATAAGTTGCCCTCTTCTGAGAGTGCATCCCTTCTTTCTTACTACTAACCACAGTGACACAGGGTGCACATTGCACATCCCTTTCTCATGTGGGGTGAATTTCATTACAAGAGTGCTCTGTATTTGTGTATCTGTAAGTAGCTGATGAACAGATTAGGTGGTTCTCAATGTATGGAGCAGAGTTGCTAGGTTTTGTAGACAAACAGACCATGTTGCACAATATGAATTGCTTCCCCTGCCTGCTCTTTACATTGTCTATCAACATGATGTCAGAGTAAAAGAGTTCATCTACTGGTGACCCTCAGGAGTTGCCAAAGGCGATGACAGGATATTTAGCAGCACAGAAGTCTCCTGAAGATGAAACCCCGTGAAGTGAAATGGTTGTGAAGTCACCTCGCTATTTGAATTGACTATATAATAAACTGGAATTACTTTCTTGAAGTATAGGAGAGAGGGTACTTGGGTGTATTTGTATACATCTTAATCGTTACTAGGTTATGTGCTGGTTCATGGTGCACAAGAATATGTAGTTATGGGTTATGTAAGAACAATAAATGTGTACACTGCAAATGGCTTCATTTTGCTGCTCTTTGTATCAACTCAGAGCAAATTTGACTCTTTTTACAACAATCTTTGCTTAAAAGGACAAAGGGTCCAATCCTGCAATACACTCAGCACTTTCATCTCATTAATCATAAAAAACCTCCTGCCAGACTTTAATAGCAGTGCAGCAGGACTATGAATATATCATGGTCCATGTTTAGAAGAGATTCCATATCAGCAAAGTAACAACAACACCTCAAAAGTGTTTAGGAGAAAGAGAGACAATATGATGTATCACTTCTTGTATAAACAGTGACATCTAGAGTTGCCATTAGTATTCCCTAATATGCAACTAAGTTAAAGGTTATCATCTGCTGAAGATTTAATGGATTGCATTAGAATTACAGCAAATGACCCTTGCAGCTCCTTTAAACTTGATCGATCACAATGTAATTGTCAAGGCGGGCTAGCAATTAATTTTCATTAGGCAGGGAAGTCATTAATGCTCGCTGTTAGGGAAAATGACTATTAGATTGAGGTGGAAGGGATTCAATCATTTTTTACAATTAAAAAAAGTTGGCTTAATATGCTTCCATATGCTAAGAAGGCATATTATTGCACCGCCATTAACTTGTACTATTCCTTACAAAAACAAAAATCCCCCCCTCCCCGAAATCTCTCTCCGGTCAAAGGGAAAGGGATTAAGGAATATTGCTAAATTGAAAGCCTTTTTTTACATTTTAAATATTGTAACTGTTTTCTGTATTGTAACTGTTGTCTTTTAATAAAAGGTTAGAAGGATTTTTAGTGGTGGTTGTCACCATGGAGCTAAGCAGGCCAAGGTATCTGTACTCAAACCCTCTGACCTTGTTTAATTGTTTAAAGTTGGACAGTGACAGGGTCATATTAACACCTTGGACTCCCTGGGCCCAATTATTCTGTCAAAATTAACACAACACAGCTATTGTGGTAGACACTAGACATTGCCTGGCACTGGAGGTCAATTGTGATGTTGCTGCTTGACATCACAGTTGTAACAATCCTTTACATTCCTATTGCACTTCTCATCTGAGGATCTCAGGAGGGATTTGCAAATATTAATTAATTAAGCCTCACAGCATCTCTGTGAAGTTTGAGAAATGTTATGTGCATGTTTCACAGGTTATATATAGTTGCATAAAAAGCCATACAGAGAGGTTAGATGAAATACTGAAAGTTAGCAAGTCAAGGACAGATGACCCAGGAGTCCTAAGGTGCAGTTTTCAAAAGTATTCAGCCTTGGCATAACTCTGATCCTATTGAAGTCAATGGAAGTTTCACTTCTGCGATTTAAATGATGCATAGGCTTTGCATAAACCCTCTGCATAGGGTGAATTTTATCCACAGTGAGTAGTGGCATTTCCTTTTTCACTATAAGCATGTTTGGCTTCCAAGTGAAGCCTTGCATATCATCCTAAATTTGGTCTTTCTGCAAGGGAATTCTACATGGATGTGGGGCTGGGCTGGAAGAAGAAAGATTTCTCATACCCGATAATCCCTTCTCAGGCATGGGGTGATGAAGAAATGTTAATATATTACTTCTTTATTTATATTATACTAACAATGTTCTAGGATCTTTAAAGATATGAAAGAAGGGGACCTAGCTGTGAATTTTCAAAAGTACTTAAAGGATAGATTTTCAAAAAGATTTAGGTGTCTATAGATGTAGATAGGTGGCTCCTAGTGGAATTTTCAAAAGCACCTAAGTGAGATAGATGCCTAAGTTGCTTAACTGCTTTTGAAAATAACACTGGGAACCACCTATCTACAACTTTAGGCACATAAATACCTTAGTAAATCTGCCCCTAACTGACTAAGGAGCCTAATTCTCATTTTCAAAAGTGAGCATGCACTTAAATCTAAATCTCTAAGTCGCTTCAATGAGATTTTGACTTAAGTGCGTGCTCACTTTTGAAAATGAGAATTAGGCTCCTTAGTCACTTTTGGAAATGGTACTTAGGCACATTTGAAAATTTATATCCCTATTATTTTAAGCAAAAAATATTTCTATAATTATAAGCAAAAAAGTAAAATATGCTCAGGATGTCTGTCTGTTTAACTGTAATCATATTTTCAGTCCCATTTCTAACTTAGGCTTTAAGCTTTTAAAAATTGGAGCCTTAAGCCAGACTTCTAAATTCCATCTTATCAAAGAGGCTCAACACTTTTAAAATACAGACTAGAGATTTAGGAGCCTAACTTTAGGCTCCTATTTTTGAAAATATTTTCCTTTGTGAGACAGCCAACTTAATGGGTCACTTGACTAAAAGCTTCATTCATTTGACAGAAACATACACACACCTGATTTATGTTACTGGCAGAATAGTGAATGACCACATTCTTAAGTTTATGAATTCAGAAATTATGATGAAGAGGAATGGACTTGTTGATTATTTCAGTGGGTATGTAGAAGCTGATGCAGTTTTTTCTTGTCACATGGACCTGGCATGCATATTTCCCCATCTTATTGGAAAAAATACACCCTTCCATTTGGGACGGCCATCCATAAGGACCGGATCAAAATGCTCCGGTTGTAAGGCTGGCTTCTGTAAGTTGTACATGCCAGCAACCTTCAGCTATATCTTGGGAATGAAACATCACATTGTGTACACATTTTGATTCTAAATGTTTTTAAAAAGTTTGAGGATACAGTTTGGCAGTTTTCTGCAATTTATTCTATAGTATGCATTATTGGGGCAATGGTGCATTATAATCAAAGGGAGCTGTGGAAGTTTAGGGGATGCAGGGTTTTGACTGGATAAAATGCTTTCTAGTAAAATAAATTACTTTGGTTTTTACAAGATGAAGCGCATGAAATGTTGCCATAAATCATATTTCAAAGAATCAAAGAACAAAAGAAATGAAGCAAGAATGCAACCTTTTGTTTTCTCACTTAACTGTTTTGATAACTGTTACTATTCCTTTTTTCATTCTGATCTGAAAACCATATCCTTGAACTGCAGACCTACATCTCCAGTACAGTAAGTGCCTTTGCTGTTGAGGGAACTCCTATTAAATGTGGTCTTTCTCTTCTCTAGTATTTCCAGTTAATTTACTCAGGAAATGAGTCTGTCCGCTTCTATGCTCAGGGAAACCATGAGCTGCGGAGCCCTCTCACGGGGTGTGGAAAAGATGTGGTTTGCTAAATGCTTTCCATTCTTTTGAAATCAGCAAATGCCCCTCAGGTGTAACTCCCTGGGCCCAGGGTTCTGCTGGGTTTTGCAGGTGGATCTGACGACAAAAAGCACTCAGGTATCATGTAGTCAGTGCCAAGATAGAAGGCGAGACCCAGAGAGCAGTTAGATCATGTGGTGTGCTTCCCTCTAGGACTGGCAGACATGTATACTAGAGCTCATGCTGCTCTAGATAAACAGTGTGTCTGCACCACTCATGGGTTTGGGGAGGTTGTGCAGATATTAGGTAGCTAGCCAATGGGAAGATGAGTACTTCAGGAGCCATACTGCAAGGGGAATGAGGAACCAGAAGATCCCTTCAAACATATGCCCTGGCATCCATAGGTAGCAGATTGCCTTCCCCACAGTTCCCTAAAATCCATAATTTGGTTTTGGAAGATTTCAGCCAAACTTGTCACCACAGGGAGGATTTTTCAGAAGCTCAATAAGTTTCCCGGATTCTTTGTCCTCATTCTGTGAAGAGATTTATTGTCATGGTTCATTGACAATTGTCTATTGTTCATTGCCTGTATAAAGTTGCATTTTGTGTCTAGTGTTTAAACTAGAGAATCTTTTTTTTCCACCAATTTTCCCATTAAAAAAATCCAACTGCATAAAAAGAGTTTAGTCTCTCTTTGTTATCTGGTGAGCCTTTGCTCTCTATCCTTTATGTATTGTACTAATACCAGATTGTTAATTAAAGCCTCAGTAATGGTTTCCTGATGGCGACAAACCTATCTGGAGTTGTGACCCTACTGGAACTATTTGGCCCATGCTCGATGAGTATTGTGAAGGGGGACAAAATGATAATCTTCAGATTAGAATGAGAGTGCATTATTTCTGCAGCCTTGTCTTCTGCCCTTGTCACTAGGAGCCATTCCTTCCCTTTCCTGTTCTCACTGAAATTTTAGGAACGGGAATGAGGTATCAGCACTTTAATTCTTCTCACTTCTGTAAATAATAAGTCATAAACTCTGCCTTTCTCATCCTGTATGTGGATTGTCTGGGATACTCCCAATCTGTAACGGAAGTTCAAAGGCCTGCTGTCCAAAATAGAATACTAACGAGGTCAGATTCTGAGTCCCCATTCTTTTTTATAAAAGGCCCAGTTCAGCAGGGTATAAATTGGTTGACTTCTCAGCTGTGCACACCCTACAGACCTGAAGATGCTGAGTCACCGAGAGTGTAATTTTCAGCCCACTGTAGAGATCCACAGTGAATCCAAGGACTCTGCAAAGCTGCTCCTAGTTCAGAGCAGCTCGAGAGGGAACTTCTTTTCTCTGAGTGCTTCACATATATTAATGAATCCATTTGAACAAAACCCCTGCGAGGTGAGGGGATCCTATTATAGTAATTTTACAGACAGGGAGCTGAGGTGCAGAGAGATTATGGCCAAAAATATCCTCTAATTTTGGATGGCCAATTGGAGATTTCTAGGATCTGATTTTTCAGACTAGTTAGTATTATATAGCACTTTATAGGTTAGAAAGACAATTTCCGTTGACTTTAGTTGTTCAGCACTAATAGTATCAAGTTGCACAAGAATATGGGGAATATACAATTTAGTGACCATCTGTCAAAAATGTTTGCTTTAAGTGACTTGACTAGGATCATATAGGAACTCTGTGGCAGAGGCAGGAATAGCATTTTCCAGGGCAGAATCCTACTTCCTTATCCATTAGGCCGTCCTTTGTCTTCCTGCAATTCCCTGTGTCTTTCACTGCATGCCTTCCAGCTTTTGCAACAAAAGAATCAGAAGTCCTACAGGCAAGTCTCCTTCAATACACAACCTTGATTCATTCCTGAGAAGGCATGTCCTGTGTCCTGAATGAGGAAGAGGATCTGTGGAAAAATAATGTATTCATAATGCATATGCACCAGGGGTCTGAATTAATGTCCTTATACCACAATCACCACCTTACTATCTGAGCTTCTTTCAGGATGGCATTGAGTGACATCTATCATGTAAGACTTGTTCTTTCTTTCTTCCTCTTACCACATGGCAAATTGAATGCAGTAGGCAATTTTGTTTTATTTATGTACACATTTCTCAGTGTTTGCTAGCGATGGCAGGTCAAAGTAGTACACCTTGCACTTGGAGTGGAAGGTGGAGGCACTTGTTATGATTCTTACTTCCTATGGAAGTTCATTACACGGTCTTGAACATGCCCCTGAAAAAGCTCTGTCTCATGGACAGGTGAACTTTATACTTCGGATTGGATATAATGTTGTCACCGTCAATCATTGGAACAGCTTGTTTGAGGATGTGATGGACTCTCCATCTCTTGGAGTCTGTCAGTCAAGGATTGGTGTTTTTCTGAAACACAGGTACCAGCTCAATGGGGCTTGTGGGCTCGATGTGATTATATTAAGTCCTAGGTTCCACATCTTCACAATGAAGCCAAATCATTAGCCCAATGTAATTGAAAATGGGGATGTATATCTTTTACATTGAGCTTTCTTGATACAAGATAAAATCCAAGAAATTGTTTGCAATAAGTAAATAGCCTTATTTTATTTCAATTATTTCAGGAAGATTTGCGGGTGTTTTTTAAAGAAGATAATTTACTGTTGTTTTAAAAATTTAGTGTTGTTTTTTAAAGAAATTGTCTCTGCATTAGGCCTCCCGAGTACAGTTTGGGAACAAAAGGGGAGTGAATTTATTTAAACCTCAACACAGCGAACTATATAGTGCTTAAGCGTTAAGTTTGAGCAGAAGCTGATGCTATGAAGGAATGTTACCCAGGTGCTTTATTTCATTTTCACTGTGTATTCAAACCCTCTTTATGGTAAATCTGAGTTGAAGAGCTAACCAAATAGATCTGACTATTGTTATTCACTTTTGTTTTTAACCAGTGAAGGTGATTGGAATCTCACACGTACTGAATAGTGAAAGCAACTCATTGAGAGGCAGTGGGTGTAATTATTAGAATTGTTTTCCATTTTGTGGGCACTCTGTTTCTGATATAGACACCCCACAAGCAGACATGCCAAACCTGTGAGGAAAAATGCAGAAACTGGGTTTATTTTTGGCTTGAGTTGTTTGTTGGCAATTTTTTGGCTTGTAGCCTTTTGCTTGTTTGGCTTGTAGCTTGTTTGTCTTTTTTGGACCGGCTCCTGGCAAACAGGGGCAATGCGGGTGGGGGAGAGAGAGAGAGAGAGTCAGGGGTGCACAGCAGTCCCACCACAGTCCTAGGCTGCACACCGAGGGGATCTAGTCCCATAGAGTGTTGGAGTTCTTAGGGATTGCCTTGTTTTGAAATGGGATTAGCTTGATTTCTGGTTTATTCTGAAACTCGGGGTGCTTATTGCATGAAAGTTGGCGACTGTGCCCATAAGCTTTATTAACTCTCTAGAAATGGATACGTCTCCCATAGAAGTCCATCCCTCATAGCTTGCATTTATTTTCTTTATCTTCCTAGAGCACAAAATAACTGATTGTACTAATATCCAAAAATCAATGTTGTCTCTCCTTGTCAATCTTTCTTTTTAGTATTTACTTTTTTTAGGGACCACTTGTACATTTTTATCTTTTAAATGAAACATATCAATTATTAATACCCCCTTTATCACTCATCTAGTGCCTTAGAGGTTGAAGTGATATGCAACGAAACTTTGATTAATCCTTAAACCACTCCTGTGACCTAGAGTGATGAGTAGTAGCCTCACTGTCATAGGCTTTCCATCACTAGCAATTTTTAAATGAAGATTGGCTGTTTTTCTGAAAGATACGCTCTAGTAGGAACCAGAATTATTTTTGGGAAGTACTATGGCCTGTGTTATGCAGGAGGTCAGACTAGACAATCACAATGGTCCCTTCTGGCTTAGAATCCATGACTCTACAATAAAGAGGTGGGTCTGACCCAGAGTGTGAAGTTACTTGCCACACAGTGATTTCTGGTTGATTGGGAGCAAAAGTTAGATCAGGGGTCTCAAACATGTGGAGTTATTTGCTGCGGCCTGCCAAGTTCCCCACGCTCCCCCCTACCCCAAGTTATTTACGGAGGCCGCCAAGCTCTCCTCCCCAACAGCGCGCCACATCTCCGCTCCTCTGCCTACCTCCAGGCGCTTCCTGCTGCCAAACAGCAGTTCGGCAGCGCTTAGCGCTTTCCAGGAGGGAGGGGGAGGAGTGGGGAGCCATGTGCTCAGGTGAGGAAGCAGGGCATGGGTGGAAAGAGGCAGGAGAGGGACAGGGCCTCAGAGAAGGGGTGATATGAGGGTGGGGCTGAAAGCAGCTGTGTGTGTGAGTGATGTGGCCCTTGGTCTAAAGCATTAGTCCTCATGTGACCCTCTTGGTCATTTGAGTTTGAGATCCCTGAGTTATATTTTCCCTCGCTACCAGCCAGTCTTATGTTTTAAGCACTAAGACTAATGGTGCTTGAACTGTGGCCTGTGGACCACTGGTGCACTCTGTGGAGGGAAGGCTCAGTAAGGCTAAATAATTCTTGCACTTTCCCTGCTAAATCATATTGTAGAGAACTCGAAATCCATGAAATACTTTTGTAATATTAACTTTCTGTGTAAACAACTTGCTTAGTTGCCACTGTGATGTGGTGATGATGATGAATGGGATGGGAAGTGGGTCCATGTAGTTGTGACTGAGAGGGGAGATGAACAGTGTTTCTGTTAAGGTATGATCTATTCTGTGACTTGAAAGCTACATATTTTGTTGTTTCTGTAGGCCCCCATGCCTCTGCCCCTTCCCCATCTGCCATGGGGCCAGAGCACCCCACAGAAGCACAGATGTGCTTCTTCACTCCTCTCTTCCCCGCACCTTTCCCTATCATGACAGGGGCTTTGTGTGTCACCCTTTTCTTTCTCTGCACTACATGGCAGGGGTTCTGCATGTCCCCCTCAACTCTCTTCCCCATACCATTGTCACCCATTCTCCTCCCTGTGCCTCCACATTCCCTCCATGTCCCCTACTTCTACCATTCTTTTTTCTTATCTTTCTATCTGGGAGATAAGCCTGTCAGGGTGTCAGTATTTGTAAACTGTATTGGGATGACAGGCAGAGCTGAGATGGGGATACTTGGCTTGAAGATGTTCATACACAGAAATGCCATGTTTTGCTTAGCCAGCAAGCTTTGGGACCCACTGCACTATATATTACTTGTCTCTTTCAACTGTTACTATAGAACAAAACCTCCTCCCAGATCAGATTTTCTATCAGCAGATTTCCTGTTTAAAATATGCTAAATAGTAGAAAGGTGAGGAGGGATGTTATTTTTCTGCCTTTAACACAGCATAAAAAATGGTAGCATTTAAACTAACACTAGATGAGAGGTACCCTTGGATTCTCAATCCCCACAGGGTAGCAGTGAGGAGTGTAGAATAGCTGTGGGAGTGCTGGTGAAAAATCCCTGCTTTCTTATCCGTCAAGCAACCAGCACACATCAGTGGTCCCAGAGGAGATTATTTATTATTATGGGGGTGTAAATGAGGGCAGGATTTAGCCCATAAGCCATAAAAGAGGAGTTCAGCATGTAATTCCTCACACCATTGTGAAAGAAATTCTGTCTACCAACAGTAAATTATCTGAAACTCTTTCAGGTTGTATGAATGGCTCCATAGTCAGAGAGGGCTTGTGAGTTTAAAGCATAAAAATGACAGTCATAAATAAAGGTAGAAAATCCCTGATCCCCAATGGAATGAAGTAATATAACATTCCTGAGATGCTAAATAGAGGCTGTGATGGTATCTTTGGAAAATACATTTGTTTGGCCCAAGAGGGGGCGAGGAGAGTAAACCTACTATTCTACTTAAGCCTTTTGGCTTCCATAATAAAACTTAGCACTTGTGCTTATAGTGTAAGTACAGTTTTCCATAGAGATTTACACACCGTAATGATTGGGACTTATTGTGTTTGTATCCAAACAGTTTTTAAGATTTTCCAACAAACTAAAAAAACACCAAATGGATGCATATATATTTTCATACGTAGGATATTGAAATGGTTTTAGCAAGCAGGATACAATGCAGACATAAGCAACCTTTTTAGCCCGAAGAAGGCAGGCTGGTTTGAGAGAACACACAGAACTGTCTACTAACTGCACGAGCATTCAGACTGTGTTTGCTCAGGTTTCTAGATACCCCTCGCTCACACTGGGCATACTCAGAGATGTAACACTGTTGTTAGCATACTCACACTGGTATTAATACTACATCATCTCATTAGCATAATCACTCTTATACTTAGTAACTTGATACATAATCTCACAGGTTTTAAAAGAAAAAAATCCTAAATCACTGTTTAAATATAGCACTATTGGAAAGTCCTTGTGGTATTAAACCGGCAAAATAAAGAATGGAACCAAAATCCATAAATACAGGGTTAATGATTCTATAATCTTCATGTGCATTCATTTACAAATGATTCTTGGAATTTAAATACATTACCATGCTGTAGGTATTTCATGCCTCACCATCTCATTTATAACAATGTGACACTTTAACTTTACTTTGCACTTAATTACATTTGAATTCACGCTAATAGAATTGAAGAGATTTGGCACTAATCTCTCACTGTTGTAGTAGCAGGCCTGACATATGCAATTTCAAATGAAAAAACCAAAGAAACAAAACCCCAAACATAAAGAAACTAGATAATTTTGTGGATGGATACTGGAGTGCAAGAGTCAGTAAGCTCCAGGTCTTCAGGTACAATTTGATCCAGGCTGGTATTGGTTAAAAATCATTGCCACCTGACGTAGCTATTTGGTAGTCTATGTACTGGTGATCAAACTCCCACTGAAGCTTATAGGTGCTATATGGGTCAGCACATCTGAAAATCAGGCAACTTATTTAGGCTATATTTAAGCACCAAACATAAGTGCTCAAGTTTGAAAACTGTGTCCATCCAACTTTTGACTCCTCACACAGCCTCTGAATTTGGACCATTGTGTCTAAGGCCTGACCTACACTTAAACTTAGGTGGCATAGCTATGGTGCTCAGAAGTGTGAAAAATCCATGCCCCTGAGCACCACAGTTGTGTCAAGCTAACACCCATTGCAAAGCCAGATAGGCCAACAGAAGAATGATTCTGTTGACTTAATTACCATCACTCAGGGAGCTGAAGAAAAACCCCTTCCATTGCTGTAGTCTACAGTCTACACTGTGGGGTTCCATAGGTTAGCTACAATGCCATATCTATGCTACAATAGTGCCTGTAGTATAAACATGGCTTAAAGTAGCTTAATTCAGTGGAGTGGAAAATAGGCCTGTAGTAGGAAGAGCAAATAACAAGATGGTTTAAGAAGGTTTCTGTTAAAAGTACTGGTACACATTTTTCCAGCTCTTTGACTTGTAAATTACATCTACTTTGATATTGTCTCTCAATTTTTCAGTTGGTTACTAAAAGTTCCTGACCTGTAAATGATGATACCTGTTTATAACAACTTACCATTCCTTATAAATGGGGCGGGGGGTGAGGAGGTAGGAATGGTGGTAAATATACTATCAGATGGTGACTTTCTGCTGAAATTATTTGCTTGCAAAAAAGTAATCACATCAACACATTTGTTGATTAGAGACCACAAGGAAACTGTGATGGGAACAATCTTCTTTTCTCTTCTTCCGAATCTTTCTGGCTGATCATTGTGCAGAGGTGGAATGGGAGGACAAGAAGTTGAAAGCGTCATTGCATCCCCTCAACTACCTGTCATTTTTAAATCGAACATCTCTTTTGTTCTGCTCAATGAACTGGCTTCCTTTAACAAAGGGGAATATATTTTACAAGCAGAAAATGATTTAAAATTTCTCCTTGAATACCTCATTTTCAAGAATATTGGACTCAGACTAATACCCACCAGAATCAATGGACGTTCTTTCACTGACTTCTCTGAGCTCTGGTCCATACTACAAATTTATGTCACTATAATTACATCACTCAGGGGTGTGTGGAACATCTACAGCCCTGAGCAATGTAGCTACCCAACCCCCGATGCAGACAGTGCTATATTGGAGGGCTTCTGCCTTTGACATAGCTACTGCCTCGTGGTGAAATAGAGGACCTATGCTGATGGAAGAAGTTTTCCCATTGGCATGGGTGGTGTCCTCCCTAAGCACTATTGTGGCACAGTGTAGCTTTGGCACTGTAAATGTCAACACGCCCAGAGTTCTCAGAGAGAATATGGGAAGAAAGTGTTTGTGACATGGATAGGAGTTATGTCTATTGTATAAAAAGCAAAATACACAGTATGAAGAAACCACACAGGTAGAGTATGTGCCAAATAACTGAGTTTATAAACTATACAAAACTTACAATGCTTATTTACATATACATACTGCTACTGCGGCAGATTTCTAAACATGGAATAAAATGAGCACCAGTTGATGGCTCACAACTAGTTAAAGGGATACTACGTACCTGCTATATTTCTATAGGATGAAGGAGTGGGAGTTGGAAGCAGTGGCTTCCGTCTTGAGCTCTGCCCCTGTTATGCTGTGTGATCTTGAGCAAGTCATTTAACCTCCCCACTTTATGCATCTGTAAAACTGATGTAATTATTCTTACCTGACTCACATGGGTGTTGGGATGATTAATTAGCTCAAGTTTAGGGTGTCCTTTAAGACCCTCTGTGAAAGATGTTCTAAAAGGGAAAAGCTATGTTAGTTTATTCCAATATGAAAAGTTCTGTTAAAATTTCTGCCAGGGTGCAGGCCTGATCCAGTAAAAGGGTGAGCAGATTAGTCTTTTATTGAAATTAAAGATCGTCTTCCTTGTATGGGAGTCTTGGGTGTTTCCCAATCTGTGGATATACTTGTTTACTCACACAGTATGTCAGCACAGCACAGCACAGTTTTAATTACAATTGATATTGCTCTTCTGGTGAGCTGGGCTGATGGGTTCAGCTCGATTTGAAAACCTCCGAACCTGGCTCATTGACAAATGTGTGAATAATGTAGGCACTCAATCATTGTTTGCACTCCCCATTTTCCTATTTTCAATTCTCAGCTCTGAAGCACCAGTCTATGACCTGGTGGCTGCTTTCCCAGTGAGGGAGACAAGACTTCAACCAATGCAAATCAAACAGGCTGGACAGGTGTTTCTCCTCCAACTGTTTATGGGCAGACAGTCATGAGGATGAACAGCAGGAGGCCAGCCCATTTGAGATTTGTACCTCATTAAGCATGTTTAGTTAAACATTTTGAAAAGTTAAGACACTGGTTTTTATTTTGGATTAAAAACTGGATCAAAATTTGACCTTTGAGGTGGAAGACAATAGCTAAGCTGCAAAATTTAATACTAGTATTATATGGTAGTAATCAGCAATTCATGTCCAGTGTTGCATGAGTATAATGAAACGTATTCAATACTTGCAGAAGTGACAGAGAGTCCTGTGGCACCTTAAAGACTAACTAAAATTTTTTTAGAGCATAAGCTTTCGTGGGCTAATACCCACTTCATCGGATGCATGCAATGGAAGTATCCAGGGGCAGGTATAAATAGGTAGGCAAGAACCAGGTGGGAGATAACAAGGTTAGTCCAATCAGGCTGAACCAGCTTGTTATCTCTAATCAGGGAGGGTGAGGTGTTCCTCTAGCAGTTGAACTGGAGGTGTGAATAGCGAAAGAAGAGAAGCTGCTTTTGTAGTTAGCTAGCCATTCAAAATCTCTATTCAGTCCCAAATTGATTGTGTCAAATTTGCAAATGAATTGCAGCTCTGCAGTCTCTCTTTGCAGTCTGGACTTGAAGTTCTTTTGCTGCAAAATGCTGACCTTTAAATCTTCTATGGTGTGTCCGGTGAGGTTGAAGTGTTCTCCTACAGGTTTTTGAATATTGCCATTCCTGATATCTGATTTGTGTCCATTTATCCTTTTTCGTAGGGACTGTCCAGTTTGGCCGATGTACATAGCAGAGGGACATTGCTGGCACATAATGGCGTATATTACATTGGTAGATGTGCAAGTGAATGAACCAGTGATGGTGTGGCTGATCTGGTTTGGTCCTGTGATGGTGTTGCTGGTGTAGATGTGTGGGCAGAGTTGGCATCGAGGTTTCTTGCATGGATTGGTTCCTGAGTTAGAGTTATTATGGTGCGGTGTGCTGTTGCTGGTGAGAATATGCTTGAGGTTGGCAGGTTGTCTGTAGGCCAGGACTGGCCTGCCTCCCAAGGCCTGTGAAAGTGAGGGACTGATGTCCAGGATGGGTTGTAGATCACTGATGATGCGTTGGAGAGGCTTTAACTGAGGACTGTAGGTGATGGCCAGTGGTGTTCTGTTGTTTTCTTTCTTGGGCTTCTCTTGCAGCAGCAGGCTTCTGGGTACACATCTGGCTCTGTTGATCTGTGTCCTTATTTCCTTGTGCAGGTATTGTAGTTTTGAGAAAGCTTGGTGGAGATCTTGTAGGTGTTGGTCTCTGAGAGTTTGGAGCAAATACGATTGTACCTCAGTGCTTGGCTGTAGACAAGTATTCAATACTTGTGTCAGTAAGCAGTGTGTTGCGGTGAATAGGGCTCTGCACTGGGAATCGGGTGATGTGGATTTTATTGCCCTGCCAGTGACCTGCTCTGTGACCTTTGGCAAATCATCTCCTCTGTGTTCTGTTTCCACCTTTCATTTTCTGTGTTTCAGATAGGGACTGTTTTTGTTTGTTTTCTTTTTCTGTGTGGCACAATGGTAGTCTGGTCTGAGCTGGGCCTCTATTATTTGAATACAAATAATGCTATAGTAGTAAACAAAATAATAATATAAAAATATCGTTGCACCTGGATTTCAGCATCAGCTTAACAAAGCCCCTATTTTTTTGCACCCACCATTTTGTTTTGTTGGTGTAATGGTTTTATCATCATCTAAAAGACCTAAACTACGTTCTCAAATAATTGTGAGCACAGAATTGTACCTGCAGTTATTTTTGGCAGCAAGTTGCTGGTGCAAAAACAAGGCATTTAAAAAAATCATGGTGCATGATAAAAATACCATGATTTTAGATAAATAAATGTAATCTACGTGTTGATTTTTATACATAATTCAAACATAGAATTCTCAATATACCTGAAAAATTATGGCATGACCTTTTGAAAGTCAGGATGGGTTTTAAGGTAACATTACAGGGGGCAAATGGGTATCTTGGGATCCCTAGATGTTGCTATCTTAAAAAAACAACAACAAATAACCAGAGGTCCAGGGGCTAGATAGATCCCTGGAAAATCTTGGATTTTGAGTTTAAAATAGTAAAATTTGGCTACCATGTCAGCATATTGCTGTGAGTGCTATTTTTTTTTTTTATATATATATATATATATATATACACACATATACACACTAGCCTTTTTTGGCACTCTGAGTACTGTGTCTGTTTTAAGCATAGCCAAGTTTGCTGTATTTTCACACTAAAAGACAATCTGTGTCATGAAGACCTCACAATGTATACGAATAAGTCATATAAAAAGTTAGAGGAAGGAAGTAGACTGTCCATTTTATAGATGGAGCTCGGAGGTGCATAGAGATTAAGTGATTTGCCCAAATTCACACAGGAAGTTTACGACAGAGGCAGGAACCAAACTAAGATTTCCTGAGTCCCAGCTCAGTAT
Organism: Dermatemys mawii; assembly: GCA_007922305.1. Classification (NCBI taxonomy): domain Eukaryota; kingdom Metazoa; phylum Chordata; order Testudines; family Dermatemydidae; genus Dermatemys; species Dermatemys mawii. The sequence continues at coordinate 12,866,497 of ML677341.1, read as the reverse complement.
TTTACCCACACAATCATCTCTCCTCTCATAGGAATGAGACCACTGAGCCCCTGGTTGCTAGTATAATTCAAACACAATAAATAATACTTATAGGAGGCTATTGTAAGTGGGAATTATTTGTGTAGTAGTTTGTTGTGCACACAGGATTTCCAAATGAGAAACAAATTCTGGTTTACAAGGCTACATAAACATTATTAAAAATTAGAATGGTCCATAAAGCTTTACTGCCCATTAATCATAGAATCAAACAATTTGGCCCCATCTGCATATTGTCTAAGTGTTGAGTGATAATATAACATCTCTGGTGTTACCTGCTGTTTCTCTGATTGGACAGACTTCCCTTTAAAAACACCATCAAATCAGCAGATTAGTATGTTATCTCTTAAACTTGTTTTAAAAGCAATCTTTATAGGACGGGAAGAGAGACTTGGGAAGAGGTCTGGGGCTTAGGTTTACGAGCTAAATTTTTTATTATTTATTTAATGCATCATTTTTCTCGAAGTCACAATATCAAATAAAGAGTCTTCCACACTCCGTTGCCTAAGTTGATGGCTCAAGGAAAACCAACCCCAGGCTGTAATGCAGTCCATATGGCTGGCTGTTTGAAGTACGCTTAGTACTCCATTAGGGATTCTCCATTTTGTACTTCTCAATCTGATTTCGATAAGACACAGGTTTCCTTTAGCAGCCTGACCTGATACAAACATGTAATAGATTCATTCGATAATAAATTATACTGACAATAAAGCTTTCTGGACAATTTTGCCTTTTAAAGTAACTTTTTTATGTACCCTTATAAATCTGAATTTATTTTTATATATAAATTGCTTTTTATATACAGAACTACTTGATATTTGGGCATGTAATTTTGCACTATGTACGTTATTTCTTAGTACATTCTGTTTTTGTCAGTTTTGGAGTTACTTATGTAGCCTGCACACCTGACAGATCATGCTGAATATTAAGCACTTTTGAAATAGTATTGCATCTAGAAATGTGCTGAATTGAGGAACGTAGTCATTCAGGGAACTCGAGCTGGTTCCTATCAGGCTCAAGTGATGTTTTGACTCTATTACTTCCACGCTCAGAAAAGACATTTGCATGAAGTTTATAATTACTTAGTAGTATTAATAGTAGTAATATTACTTCTAAAATCCTTTTGGTTTGGTTTGTGAATCTCACCATCTTCTGTTCATGCTTATGTTGTCATTGCTGGATATTATTTGTATTGTAGTAGTAAGACACATTGTACTGGACGATCCCTGGCCAAAACATTTTACAATCCAAGTTTAAGATGAAAATAGCGATGACTTCCTTTGGAACTCTTCCCCTCTTTCTATTTGTTCTGAATCCCACAATGACCAGCAAAGACACAGCTGCAGTAAGTGACTGTTGAAGAAACCTGTTACTGATAGTCAAGCATAACAGATCATTATAATATTCTATCAAACTTGCTGTAAATGCTCCTGCTAGCAAGAGAATATTTTGCTGTGGAATCCCATAGATTGTATTAGATGGTTCTTTCTAGGCAGATAAAGAGAGTGCTTGCATCAACAGGAGTGGTGGGTCTGGGCCTAAGAATAGATGGATAGCTTACTGAATCAGAGCAAGGAAGCACTGAAAGGAATGGATCTGGTAAAGTGGGAGCAGCCAGGCTCTCCCAAGATACTTGGAATAGCACGGAGAAAGAAAAGAGAAACAGGAGATGCTCTTACTGCCTCAGTTTGCCATTGTTTGTTGAATCAGGAGGGAGACTCAGATTGCTGGAGGAGAGAGAGGAGAGAGGAAAGCTTGGTGTGGTTAAGGGGAAAGAATGAATGAGACATTGTGGGCCCTTGTGCAGGAAGGGGGAAAGATAGGTTGGAAAGATCTGACTGAATATAAAGAAAGAGATACAAGATCCTATGCAGACTAGAATAGAGGACAAAAGGATATTTGAGAGAGTGAGATGTATGGAAAGTCATGACTGGGAGGAAGAGGAGTCTGGTGACCTGATGAGCAAGAAAGAAATAGCAAAAAGATGGAAAAAAAGGATATAAGAAGAGAGAAATGGAGGGAAAGTGAAAGAAGGACAAGAAGTTAAGAATGTGAAAGAAGAAATAGGAATATGATATCCAGTAATAGCCATTAAAAAAAATGGGGCAGAATTGACCAGAACAGGAAACAACAACAACAACAACAAAACCTAGAGTGAAAGAACAAATGGAAAAAAAGAAACATTGTAAATTTAATCATTTTATCCTTTTTTATAGTAAGTATAGTGTTCAGATAATGTCCTTAAACACACTCCTTTGATCTTAAGGAGGAACTCTGCTCAGTGAGGATGTATTTGATCATAAAATAGTACATCCAGATCCATAAACCACCAAACTTTCCAAAGAAGACACATGCATAGAAACAAAATCTCGCTCTGTCAAGGACAGAATGAGTTTAATTTAATTTTAATGCCAAGGCCAAGCCAATTATGTTATAATGCACTCTAGCTCTCAAACTGAAACATTCTTTACCTACAGCCAAGTTGCTCTCAGAAATGTTTAACATCCTTTCTACTTAGAAAATAAAGACAAAATTGTTCTTTCCTACCTGATCCTTTAAACCTAAGTCCCAATGATCAATAAAAACAAAGGGACAGACACAATAGCTGCAGTAGGAAAGGAGTTTTAGAAAGTATTTTATTTATCCATACAGTTAAATGGACACTTGGAGCAGTGATGAGTGTGAACCCAATCCTATAGTCCTGATGCCTATATACTTGGCATTAGACACCTATCTGGTCCCAGTGAAGTACATGGGTAGTGCTCATTCAACAAAAGAGGTTTAACAAAGGCATTCTCTGGAAAGCACATGCACAAGTCTTTGATTTCATCCCCCTTACTATATAAGAAAGTATTGTGAGATTTTATTGAACAATGGGGAATGCAAATTTCACCTCTCTGATGTAACCTTCCATAAATCATTATTATACATTTATTTATTTAGTTTTGTATTTATGTATTTATCCAAGTATCTAGGCACCCTAATGCACATTAACAATATCATTTAAGTCTCAGCAATGTTATCTGAGCTCTTCAACGAAAGGCCAGCCAGCCAGCCACCTTAGAAAATCTCCATTCCACTTCCTCATAGTCCAGGAAGCATACCCTCACCCTGGTCCAAAAAATGCTATCCATTAGATGTCTCTTGCGGTGTGCCTGCAAGGTCACCAAATGAAAAATAAAAATACAAAAGACCCTGTCACCAACGAGGGAAGGAAAATAAATAGAAATCCTATAAATACTGAGAGTCCTGAAGTTGAGAACAATAACAGTGACCACTTTTGAAAGCTGAACCACACTTTCTAGAACTTGTAAGGCTTCTGTACCACAGGGCAGATCTTCAGCTAGTACACATTGTTGCAGTTCCATTGAAATCAGGATTTACACCATCTAAGGATCTGCCCCTGTGTATATACTTCATGCAATAGTTCATACCATGGTGATGAACATGGTGATTACCTGGCTGGGTGAATGCAAGGAAGAGGTGCTTGGGAGACTTGGCTATGAGCAGGAGGTGAGCAGTCCAACATTGCTGTGTACTTAAGGGACCATGCAACCTGCTTCAACTGGCGAAAGGGTAAATTCAGATGTGTCTTATACATTTAAGTTTTGTAGCCTTTTTCATAGGTGATGGAAGTAGTGGTGTTTGGGGTGCTCCCGCACCCTAAGGCCAGAAGTGGTTTCCATCTTATACATGATTTACAGTTTGGGTCAATGGCTCTCAGCATCCCCATTATGCCCATTGTTCCCACACCACTGACCTTTTGGCATGTTTTTATATCTGTGTTTGTACATTTCTGAGGGAAAATAGGCAAATATATTTGATGCTTGCCATTTTGGGGAAAGATGGATGCAAGCCATATAATGTGACTCTGGATTACAGGTCTTGCTTTCAAAACCCTTTCGCAGTGTATGGGGTTTGTCAGATTTGGAGTTCTCCTTTGCTCCTGTTTTTAGTTTTGGTTCACGTGGGTATTTGAAGCACATGAAGACTTCCACTTAAGAGTTATTTAACTAAATAATTCCAAGCAATTATCAAATAAGGCTATGAGAATTTTGGAGGGAAGGAAGGTTCGTTTGCAGAAAAATGTTCTGGTGCATCATCAGATTCTGTGGCTGATATTATATTGAAGGTCTGGCTAGGTGATTTAATGGACCGTTCTGACCTTAAATCCATGAATCATTCCCCTAAGGTTTGCACACAAAGGATTCTTTGTGAAGGAGTTTCTTCTGTCTACTTCACAAGAGGCTAGGATGAGTCGGGGGAAGGTGTAAATTGAGAGGCATGTTGTCTGTCCCTCACTTCCCACCAGCTTTATGGAGAATTCCTATGAACAACTGGTGCATTAATATTTTTCATGGCCCCTTTATGTGTGTTGGAGCCTTCCTGCCCAAGAGCTGGTTGGAAGGCACAAACACTCAATATGAGTATTTCTGGCTGCCTTGCAGCTTTTCAGGACCCACAGAAATCCTGGAGTGGACTGAATCATGTGGGAATCTCTAAGGCAACCCTTCCCTTGCCAGTGGAACAATATAGGGAATACTCAATTGAGAAGCAAGTTTTGACCCCAAATCCCCACTCCTGTTAAAGCCTAAATGTTGGCGTGATCTGTCAGATGGCTAATATGGAATTCCTAACCACACTACAATAGACACAACAGTGAGTTATAACATCTGAAAAAAATATTTAATTATAATAATCTTTGCTGAGTGTACTACTGATGGTAGCCATTACATTACAGAACTTCTTCTGATTGCTCAGTGATGATTAAAAATGTTTTTTTATCTCTTCCTCTATAATTACCTCTGTGAAAGTGTGTACTACGCCTTAAAGGGACAGGCTGGAACCTACAGGTGGGACTGCCTGAGGTGTGTCCAGGGAGGTCCTAGGGTAAGTCTGTTTGAACAGGATGCTGAGAAAGAGAGAGAGGGCAGTAGAAGTCATGCAGATTACAGTGGATGAGGGTTGTTTCTCTCCGGTTATAAGAGACTTGCCTAACTAGAGACTTTGTTTGTGAACTTTAAGTTTGGGAGCTGAAACAGGGCCCTGAGGTCAGGACCTTATGAACTGTGTATTGTAATTGCTCCTAGACTGAAACATTATTAAAAGGGGATGTGCTATTTGACAGTGTGTGTTGACTTCTCCTTGCCCTGGGCTGTAACAATGAACCTATTCCTGCCCCAAGAAGGAAATTAAGGAGGGCACACCCACAGTGCCACACGAGGCTGCAAGCCCCTCTCTCTTTCCTATCCTGCTGTTACAGTGGCTACCGCTGTAAAGTTCATCTCAATAGTAGAACAGATTGTCTCCTTCGGGGCCTGGGCTATTGGTATTGGTCTATGAGCCTCTGTTTGTGAGAAGGGGAGAGCGTGTGGCAAGTTGTAACATCTCCTTTCTTGAGGAACATAAACTCTCTGATCCTCCAAGCTGCAATCAGCCACTGCAGTGAAAGACTTAGTCACTTCTTAGCAAAGCTTTCCCAAGCTCCAGTATATGGAAGTATTCACCACAATTTCCAGCATGTCCATGCCACTTCACCAGAATAGTGAATATTCTTCTTAAATAGAATTCTGAACATTGCTACAGACTGCTCTGAGCTTTGACTAAAAGTTTAAAGCATTCTAGTTCAATAGCTTCTGTCAAAACCTTTTGACTATCCAGATGTCATGCTTAAGTGTTCCTTATATAACCTGGTATCTATGCTTGGATGCTTCTTCTGAAGATTGGTCTGAATTGTAAAGCTATAGAATTAAATCGGTTTTTATGGTATAGCTTCAAAGACATGAAAAAACAAAGGTCGCATAATTGTCTATGAATAATCACAGGATGAAACTTCTAAATAAAGGAAATAAGGAATATCCAGGGTAAGATTGTTCTGCAGGTTGGAGGGTTAGGTGGAAGGAGGTTAGAAAATAAGTGTGTGAGAGGTCCTTAGGAATCTGTTTCTGGATAGAGTGTTAGTCTCAGTTAGGGGTGTCAAGTGAAATCTTGGGCTCATAAACGTAATGTGGGCAGTAAATAATAGAATTCTTGTCCGTCTATTCTTATTTGGGTTGGACTGAAAAGTGAAAGTTTAACTCTGATTCCACTCATACACAGTGTTACTCTTTGCAGTAATGGGGGGAAATTCTGCTTTTAGTTATATTGCTGTAAAACTAGAGTAGCTCCACTGAAATAAAAGTTAAAATCAGAGAGTTACTCCATCTTTATAGTTATGTAAGCAAGGGCAGAAATTAGTCCACTGTGTCTTTTCCAAAATGCAGTGTTATCACAAGACAATGAGACAAGGGATCTGGGAAATTACTTGTTCCCATTCACAATTATTTGCAAAATTTAGCTAAAGCCTAGATTTTTTTGAGACTTTGTTCAAGATTAAAGAGGATGCCATGGAAACACTGAACTGCATGAAATATTTAATATACATTTTGCAAGAGTGGTGTCGATCTTCACTTTATAGGAGATGAACAAAGTGGGTAGAGTTTAGACAAATATCTCTCTGTCTCTCTTTTAAGTCAGTAGTATCCAATCAGCTATTTTCAGAGGTATTGAGCACCTACAGCTCTCATTAACTTCAGAGAGAATTGTGGGTGCTAAGCACTTCTGAAAAATCTGGCCAAAAGCTCTTAAACCTGCAGTTGAGACCTTTAAATTCTATTTGAGATCTCCAAGAAAGAACCAAAGATCCATCTGTGCTATGTTTGTTCTTGGTTCAGAGATCCTTGTCCCTGATTAGCCTTGCTATTTGATCATAGAACTGAGTCAAGCACATACCTATGAAGAACTTTCATGATGCTTTCACATCCCTGAGCTAAATGGGAGGTGAACACAGGGCTTTTCCTAATGAATCTACGGAGTTTATATGCTAGAATTCAAACTTTATTTTTTGGTATATGGAAATGGGCTAGGTTCCTTACGAGGCAAGTGAAATCACAGGCCAAGATTTTCAAAGTTGATTAATGATATTAGGTACCTTAATTTTTGGGTGACCCAAGTTTTGAGAGTTCTTAAAGGAGTCAGTTGATAATTAGTCTTGTAAGTGGAATAGGTCACCCATAGATATCATGAAGGGAAAAGAGGAGATGGCTAAAAATGTATCCGCTAAATCAATGGCAGATTGCGCTCCGGTCAATCCCAGTACTCCACTGGGAATGAGAGGAGTAGGGTAAAATGATGGGAGAGTATCTCCCATTGTCCCATCACAGTGTAGACATTGCGGTAAGTCGACCTAAAGCTATATCAACTCTAGCTATATAATTTGCTTAGCTGGAGCTGCATAACTTACATCGACTTACCACGGTAATATAGACATAGCCAAAGTCAATGATGGGAGAAACATGAAATGATGTGAGGAGAAGGTGAGATGAAAGGAGAATAAATGAAGATTGTGCTGGATTTTGCTGACTGACCCCTTCAATAAATTGGCTAGATTCCAGACAAAGATGGGAGGAGGAGTGAAATAAGGGTTTGAAATCATCAAGAGAAGGAGAGTAAGAGGCCATTGCAGTGTGTGAAAAGAGGACCTCACATTGTGGAAGATAAAGTGAGAATTCCTGGGGCTGAATGAATGAGATGGTTGGTGAGGAAGGGTGCAGATTCTGGTGAAGCGGCATGAGCGTCAGGGAACACATTGCCAGAGGGGTGTGTGTGAGAGAGGCAGCATCTGAGAATGGACTGGCAGATGAGGCAGGATATATACCAGTGAGGGGGAGGGGAAGCAAAGGAGGAGTTAGAGAGGGTGTGATAGGCTTCCCCAGGGTACAACCTGGAACTGGAGTACCGCTATGCCCCCTAAAGTCTCCATCCTAGGCTGTCTCTCTCAATGCGTTGCTAGTGATAAGGAGCAAACGCCTGCAGGCATTATCATCACTCAGTACAACAACATATGGAGCCCCATACCCCACTAGATTGCATGAATGCTCCCTGAGGCACTCTCAAATCACCCAGAGAAAGGTACCAGCAAATCTCTCAAGCCCCCAGTGGGCACCCTAGAACTGTACCACCTTGCATCGGACAGAAGCCTGACCAGTGTAAGTTTATTACCCAGTCCACCCTCCCCTTAAGGTGGAGAGGACACACAAAGCCTTTGTAAACTGAGCTGAGATTTCCCAAGTACTTCAATCAAAACATACTGTTTTAGGTAAAATATAAAACAGATTTATTAACTACAGAAGGAGAAATTATAAGTGATTATAAGTGATAGGCACAAAAGGTCAGAGATAGTTACTAAAGAAAATAAAAGGTAAACATGCAGTCTAAATCTTAAACCTTATTAGCTTAGGCAGTATTTAGATGAAGCAGATTTTCTCACTCCATGGGATGTTATAGGTATGTTGCAGTCCTTAGTATATAGCTTTCCCCTTTAAGCCTGGGAACTGTCTCCTCAGTTCAAGTCTTCCTCTTCCTGACATTCTTGTTGCTTCCAGTGTGGGTGGGAGAGGAAAAAGGTAAAAGCCTGGTGCCACTGTCCCCTATTTTATATCCTCAGTCTATGTTCTGGAAAGCACTAGCCCAGACATGTCCTGGTGGGCTCTGCTGAGTCACAGAGTTGAGCAATCCCCACTGTGTGGTACTTTTCTTACAAAATTGTAAATCCCTTGTTTATAACTCCCCTGCTGATTTATGGTCACGGAACACCCTCCTTGGAGTATCACTTCCTTTGTTGTCACTAGAGAACTAGCAATAGAGACTCTCAAACTTACAACATAAAGCAAAATCTCATAACTTCATATACACTAATAATATACATACCTTGACAGAAGAATGGGTTTCAGCAGATCATGATCTTTCATAAAATATCTTACATGGCATACTTCATATAAAATATCAGAACCATAAACAAATGATGAATATGAGGCAGAATGCTAATTTGGGGTACAGTGTATCACAGAGAGAGGAAGAAAAGAAGAGAGATCATGAAAGGATCAAAAGACAGGGAGAATAAGGAAGGAAACATGGAAATATGGCAGACAAGGTGGGGAAGATGGGGAAAAAGTAGGGGGACAGGGACCAGGCAGCAAAGTTTTAGTGCAAATGAACATGTTGTCCAAACAATTAGTTAAATAATGGATGAATTTATTAAGCAGTGAATAATTAATTAATGAGGAAATCACCTGAGCAATAAAATACGCAGAGACACAATAGAGCAATATCTCAATAAAGTATGTAGGGCATCACTTAGGCAATTAAGCAGTCTGCTGGTAAAACAAAAAAGGAGTTTGTTAAAAAGAATAGGATTAGGGAGTGATCAGGCAATGGGGTATGATTATTCAGCCATTCAAAGTGGAATAGGAAAGAACTGAGATCATTACCAGGGAGGAGTATGAAAAAGAGAGGGTGGAGTGAAACCAATAAAGCAGAACTGTAGAAGCAATGCTCTTTATTGCAATGATTGCTGGCTGCCCTGCTAGAGCTAGGTCACAGAGGCTGCAATAGTGCTCATTGGAGACTGTACATCAGTGCTAGTGCTGTGCACTGGAGCCTGAGTCACCTGCCTCCACCTGAATGTAGGGCAGTAGGGCACTCTATGGAGCTGTGTAAGGGCCATGATCTAGTGGTTGTGCCAGAAACCAGCAGATGGGCTGAAGAGGGGAAATTATAGCTACGTAGCTCTCTAGCATGATAATGAATAATATGGTTAAAGTCATATCTCCTCTTTGTCCCTCATTGACCCCTTTGTTACCCTGCTTGTTCATGTGTAAGGTGGTAAGAGCACAAGCAGCTTCAAACGTCTGTCTACTAATGCTAACTTCACTTCTTCCTACAGTTGCCTGGGATCACAGCAGACTAGCTTTGCCTGCTGTGCACTGCGGTTTCTCCATTAGAAGAGTAAGTGGGACTTCAAGATTCATGAACTCTCATCCAACAAGCTGTAATTTCAGCCACTTTAAGGAGCAGTCCATTTGTGTCTACTTCAATTCTAAAGGCTACCAGACAGCCTGTAACACAATCCTAATCTATTACATTTAAGTCATCTGAGTCATCTTTTTGAAAATAGTCAAATGTAGAGATACCATAAGGAAGCAATGTATGTTTTCCATATTCCACATGTGTTGTACGTCTGCACACATTTTTTAAAAAATATGTGACAGTATTACAAAACTGACAACTTTTCATGACTTTTAATTTAGTGTATTTTAAACATATGGTGGGATGCTGATCATTTTAGGGAAGTGGTAAACGCACTTCGAACATAGCTGATGTATTTTATGTATGTGCACAATACATTTGATTAAAGAAATGCAGTGCAAAGAAAAGATTATATTTTCCTACATGGAGTGGGAAATTAGCTAGGACCAGTGAGCATGAAGAGGCAAAAAAAAAAAAAAAGAAAGAAAAAAATGTGAGACGTGGTCTGGTGGATTGTGCACTGAACTGGAGATCTATTTTTTTTTTCCAATTTCTGCCATTGACCGTTCAATGTGATGGTGAGCAAGTCACTTTACCTTTCTGTACCCCTGTTTTTCCCCTTCTCTTCTTTATTTATTGCATCTATTCAGATAGTCCCTGTGCAAAAGAGTATGCAATCTCTCACTATCTGTAAGGCATAGCATGATGGCATCCCAGAAGAGCAGCCAGACTGGATCAGACTGTTCAATATCTTCCTTAATGACCTGGAGGATGGCATGGATTCCACCCTCAGCAAGTCTGCAGATGACGCTAAACCGGTAGGAGTGGTAGATATGCTGTAGGGTAGGGATTGGATACAGAGGGACCTAGACAAATTAGAGGATTGGGCTAAAAGAAATCTCATGAGGTTCAACACAGACACGTTCAGAGTCCTGCACTTAGGATGGAAGAATCCTATGCACTGCTACAGACGAGGGACAGAATGTCTAGGCAGCAGTTCTGCAGAAAAGGAGCTAGGGGTTACAATGAACCAGAAGCTGGATATGAGTCAATAGTGTGCCTTTGTTGCCAAGAAGGCTAGCGGCATTTTGGGTTGTATAAGTAGGGGCATGGCCAGCAGATCAAGGGACGTGATCATTCCCCTCTGTTAGGCACTGGTGGGGCCTCCTATGGAGTACTGTGTCTAGGTTTGGGGCGCACACTACAAGAAAGATGTGGAAAAATTGGAAAGTGTCCAGCAGAGGGCAACATAAATGATTAGGGAACTGGAGCACATGACTTATAAGGAGAGGCTGAGGGAACTGGGATTGTTTAGTCTGCAGAAAAGAAGAATGAGGGGATTTGATGGCTGCTTTCAGCTACCTGAAAGGGGATCCCAAAGAGGATGGATCTAGAGGTGTTCACAGAGGCACCAGATGACAAAACAAGGAGTAATGGTCTCGAGTTGTAGTGGGGAAGGTTTAGGTTGGATATTAGGGAAAACTTTTTGACTATTAGGGTGGTGAAGCACTGGAATGGGTTACCTAGGCAGGTGGTAGAATCTCTTTTCTTAGAGGTTTTTAAGGTCAGGCTTGACAAAGTCCTGGCTGGGATGATTCAGTTGGGGATTGGTTCAGGGGGTTGGACTAGATGACCTCCTGGGGTCCCTTCCAAATCTGATGATCTATAATTCTATGACCAATGGGCCATGTAGCCCAGTCTCCTGTCTTCTGATAGTGGCCAACACCAGGTGCTTCAGAGGGAATGAACAGAACAGGTAATTGTGATCAGTCTGTCCTCTGTCATCCACTCTCAGCTTCTGGCAATCAGAGGCTAGAGACACCCAGAGTATGCGGTTGCATCCTGATCCTCTTGGCTGATAGCCATTGATGGACCTATCCTCCATTGTCAGTGATCCAGTAATAGTAGAATCTATTATTATTTGTTTCAGAGCTGCATGATGGATTTCACCTCTGAATTTTTTCTCTCCCTACATGCACAGATCAGCCATGGTTGGTCAGGTTGTGGTGGCATGTTTTATATAGAGGGTGAGGAGGAGCATTATGTGCCGCTGTGGGGCTGTCAAAGTTTACCTGAGTTTTGGGCAAACATCAAAATGATGATCTCAGTCTCTGGAGATTCAACCATGCTAAGTGAAGATCCATGGCTTCAGTAGATATAAGAGGAGAGAATTGCCCCATAGAATTTATGCTTCAATTATCCTCCAATAGCAATATTTGAATTTTTTGTTTGTTTTTAGGCTTTTGTTGAATGAAAAGCAATCCTGATGGTTGAAAACTACAGGCTACTTTTTGCTGCTTATAGTGGGGGATGGAGGTGGGAGAAATCTGCAAGAAATCTACCACACTGGAGTGGAGACTTGAAAGTTGCCCATTTTCCTTTCTCAAATTCCTATTCCAGTCTATTTTCTTGGATGTATGCAATGTGTAACTCTCTGCCAAAATCATTAATGCAGAGCTAAGGCTGACCAGCAGTGTCTTGGGCTCTTCCAGAACATTAAATTCACCTATACTTACACCTGCAAAAATCAGAAAATAGAGCGGTTAAATACATACCAGCCCGACTCACTATGCATGTGGATTTTAGTCCAATCTTTGTCTTAGAATCAGTTCCTTACTGTGGGAATTTTAACATTTGATCAAATGACTCCAAATATTCACTAAGAGGTATCACCTTGCGCCTGTTTTGTTTATCGATATTCCAATAATCTCAATAAGCGTGTGGATTTTAGAGCTGTTGAACATTGAGAAACTCTTATTGGAGAGGGAGCTGTATCTGAGGAACCCCTTGACCACATGACCCCAGCTTGCACCTCTAAGTCTGTCTGGCCCTAATTTTATGATGGAGCAATAAAACCACCACTGTTAAAGCTGCACCAGGATTTCCATTTTAACAGGGGGCAAAAAAGGTCTGCAAAATGCAATCTTGTGTGTTAGAATATCATTTTAAATGCTCATTGAATTTTGTGCACTACTTGATTCTTCTGTAGTAGGTTGGCAGAGGAAGATAGATATCATTTTGAGGATTAATAGGACTGCTTTTAAAAGGATCATATGACTATTTTTTCTAGTGCCTGACATTTCCTTCACAACTTTTTTTTCCCATAAAAACTACAGCACGTTGCAGGGTGAAAATGATAAATGAGAAGCCTTGATTTGTGTAGATTAGATGGATTACTCTAGAAAGTTGAGATTTTTCTGTGTTTATTTTTATGATAAACATAAGTTTCTATTTTGACTGACAACAGAATCCTGGTGCCATGTTAGTCCATGTGAAACTTACGCCAGTCCTCAGAATAAGGCTCTCTACTATGGATCTGTTTCCTAATGCTCATCAACCCCTCTGATCATGCTGACACTGATGAGTGTGGCTTGCTTTTTTCTTTGCTTTCACTCTCCATCCCATTGATGAAGAAATGGGGCAGGAGAATGTGAAATGACTACATTACCCTATGGACATGTCTCACTCATGTGGAGTGCCTATAGCTAGAGGTGCTAAAGCTTTTAGAGTGCAAGAATGTCTGATATATTTTTAAACTGCTCCTTTGTACTATACAGTAGCTGATCTCAGGGGCAGTCCATGCAATAATTGTAATGACCATTAAAGCCTTAGATTTGCATCTCAGGAACTGGTTGACCCAATTAGTATCACAAGCTCTATTTCATTCCTTTTTACAGCATACCAGTTTTCAAAACAAAGATCATTTCTGTGTGGGGTTTACAGCAATTTGTATACAAAACAGCTCCTTTTGAGGTGTTCTATCTGAGGAATCCCTGGACCATAGAATCATAGAATATCAGGTTGGAAGAGACCTCAGGAGGTCATCTAGTCCAACCCCCTCCTCAAAGCAGAACCAACCCCAACTAAATCATCCCAGCCAGGGTTTTGTCAAGCTGGGCCTTAAAAACCTCTGAGAAAGCATGTGGATGGTAGAGCATTTAGAAAAAAATTGGCTGTTAAGATTGACATTAGCTTACTGTTTAACTTCAGTGGGGCTACTACCCCAGTATAACGTAACATGTCTATAGCACTTGCTAATCGTCATGTGCTACAATATATGGTATCTCATGTATCTTACCTATTGTATAGTATGTTTAAGTGCCAATATGCCGGCTAGAGATGAGCAATGCTACCAAAAACATTAGGTAAATGATTGACTTGTAGCAATGTCAAGGGCTGCAGTGAAAGGAAGAGGCTTTCATGCCGAGGCTCAGATGAGTTGACATTTGGGATGGAGGTCAGATTTGAGGAGGTTTGTCATACAGACTTGCACGAGACTTTGGCAGCTGAAAAGAAGTCTGCCTCTGAACTTTCATTGTTCCATTCACCCCAACTCCCTTTCCTACACAGAGACCAACTCTCTACGTTAGAAGATGAACTTCAGGTCCAGAGGCATCTGTTTTAAGAATTATTGGGTGCTTATGTTTAGCAGTGCAGACTAGCGTGGTCCAAATCCCAGTCTTGTGAAATCCTACCCAATTTGCCAATAAGTCTGCAACTGGACAACTGTGCATCATTCACTCATTCCTAGAAAGCCATGTGTCTACTTTGCAAAAGTGTAAAGTGTCTTCATATTACCTGCTTTGCCCTAATACTCCTTTTCAAGTTGCAGTGTAGATTTCACCAGAGGACTCATCATCCCTGTGTCCAGACTAAACTTCTGGATTCTCTTGGTGCCATGCCAGTCAATGTTTTCTTTCCCCAACAGCACCTATTGTAACATAAATAACATCTAATACATGACGTAATGCCTCAAAGCAAAATATTACTGCCTTCTGATATTCTTTCATTGCCAGTATCAGAAAGCTTAATTTTTTTCCTAATTTACATGCTTAATATTTATGTTGGATGGAGTTCTCTGTGGAAACATGAAAAATATGTAAAAACAATGGTAAATTAAACAGTTGACAATATATTAACTGTTGGAAACACAAGTACTTTTTATAGTGAAAAAGGAAAAGTTATTGACTCCAGATGCATTTTGTACATTCTTAACACTGAAAACATTTAATGCACAAATAACAGACTCTCAGTCCATGTTTAATAACTACTATAAAAATGTCTTAGAAAAATAGCAATAACTCTTCAGTGTTTACAAACAATGAAACTTTGAACATGCATTGTATTTTTTATGTTTATTCTTCTATTGCTGGCAACTGTAGCTTGTGATCCGTTTCAGGAAACACCTGCCCCATTTGGAAGTTCTAAAATGGAGGATATAAATTACAGTCCCTGAAAAGTTTTATGAACCATCTTACCTGAACCAGCTCCTATGCTGTTAACTTTGTTTTTATTGCATCTGCAGCTTTCCAAACTAATAGATGACCACCACTGCTATGATTATATGTAAACTACATTCGTCATTGTTTGCTGTGAAAGATGCTTTGGAGCACTGTGTCTGCTCAATGTGAAGTTAACATTAACTCCTTTGTAACTGGCCTTCATTGCAAATTCGGTGGCAGCTTTCCTTCTTGTGTCTCACCAGTGTTCCATTGTCATTTATTATTGCTATTATAGCAGAGCTATGAGACCCCAGCTAAGACTGGGCACCCTTTGTGTTAGGCATTGTACAATACATAGGGTATGCCTATATTGTTTGCAGTTTGGACTACAGGGATTCGAATCACAGTCCGTACCTAAATGCTGCGCAGTAGCTCCCCTGTGTGGACTTTGCAGTTGTGAGCTAAAAGGTTCGTAGTTGGCATTAACATAATCCAAGAGAATTAATCTGAAGTAGGAACCTTTTAGTTTGAGCCTGTGGTGTCCACACAGCAGAGTTACAGTGCAGTACTTAGGTACGCGCTTCTATTCACCCAGAACAACGTAAGGGTAGATGTTAAAAGGCTAACATATTCAATGCAGTATACAATGATTTAAAAGAGTTTGCACAGCTAAATGCAAATGCATCTCTGAAAATTTACCTGCAAATTGTAATCAGCAATTTGATAGTATTAAAATCAATAGCAAAACTCCCATTTACTTCACTGGATCTGGGATTTAACCTATTATGTAGAACATACATAGATTTAAGAAAGACTCAGGACACCACATTCTGTTTACCAGACCACTTAAATGAAATCACCTACATAAAAAGCAACTGAAGGTAAGAGAAAACGAAGTTTAGCATTTAAAATGTTTTGCACAATAATTCCATGGACACAGAAATTTGAATGTTTAATAGCACTGGTCTACAATTTTTTAGAAGTCGTCTGCTTCAGAGATAAAATGTGATATTTATTATGTATTTTGATGTGCTGAATTCAAATATGACAGTTAAAACAACTGATTGGCTACTGTTTCTAAGATATCTAAGTTTTTACATTTTATGTCTATGTATATTGTGTAGATAGTAGAGTTTTAATCATAAATTGTAAACCTAGGTCTTTTCATGTGTTTATGGTTGCTTTACATGATGATATTTCACCTGTCCTGTTTATGTAACACTTTAAAAATCAGCAAAAGGGTTATATAAATAAAATGTATTATGAAACAAAAGGCAAAAAACTATTATGTACATAGTTTAGTCCTATTCAGCATCTACTTGGTGCTTCTTGGCTTGTCTCTTGTATTCATTAAATGGAGCATCTCTTGTCACTGTCCAGCAATAGTCTGCAAGCATTGATGGGCTCCATTTGCCCTGATAGCGTTTCTCCATTGTTGCAATGTCCTGGTGAAATCGCTCGCCGTGCTCGTCACTCACTGCTCCGCAGTTCGGTGGAAAAAAATGTAGATGAGAGTACAAAAAATGTATCTTTAGTGACATGTTGCAACCAAGGCTTTTGTATGCCTTGAGGAGGTTTTCCACCAACAACCTGTAGTTGTCTGCCTTGTTGTTTCCGAGAAAATGTATTGCCACTGACTGGAAGGCTTTCCATGCCGTCTTTTCCTTGCCATGCAGTGCATGGTCAAATGCATCATCTCGAAGAAGTTCACGAATCTGAGGACCAACAAAGACACCTTCCTTTATCTTAACTTCACTTAACCTTGGAAATTTTCCACGGAGGTACTTGAAAGCTGCTTATGTTTTGTCAATGGCCTTGACAAAGTTCTTCATCAGACCCAGCTTGATGCGTAAGGGTGGTAACAAAATCTTCCTTGATTCAACAAGTGGTGGATGCTGAACACTTTTCCTCCCAGGCTCCAATGACTGTCAAAGAGGCCAATCTTTCTTGATGTAGTGGGAATCTCTTGCACGACTATCCCATTCGCAGAGAAAACAGCAGTACTTTGTGTATCCAGTGTGCAGACCAAGCAAGAGAGCAACAACCTTCAAATAGCCACAAAGCTGCCACTGATGTTGGTCATAGTTTATGCACCTCAAAAGTTGTTTCATGTTGTCATAGGTTTCCTTCCTATGGACTGCATGACCAACTGGAATTGATGGCAAAACATTGCCATTATGCAGCAAAACAGCTTTAAGACTCGTCTTCGATGAATCAATGAAGAGTCTCCACTCATCTGGATTGTGAACGATGTTGAAGGCTGCCATCACACCATCGATGTTGTTGCAGGCTACAAGATCACCTTCCATGAAGAAGAATGGGACAAGATCCTTTTGACGGTCACGGAACATGGAAACCCTAACATCACCTGCCAGGAGATTCCACTGCTGTAGTCTGGAGCCCAACAGCTCTGCCTTACTCTTGGGTAGTTCCAAATCCCTGACAAGGTCATTCAGTTCAGCTTGTGTTATGAGGTGTGGTTCAGAGGAGGAGGATGGGAGAAAATGTGGGTCCTGTGACATTGATGGTTCAGGACCAGAAGTTTCATCTTCTTCCTCACTGACTCAAGTGAGAATGATTCTGGTGCATCAGGAACTGGCAGTCCTCCTCCGTGGGGTATTGGGCGTATAGCTGATGGAATGTTTGGATAATGCACAGTCCACTTTTATTCTTTGACACACCTTGCCCAACTGGAGGCACCATGCAGAAGTAACAATTGCTGGTATGATCTGTTGGCTCTCTCCAAATCATTGGCACTGCAAAAGGCATAGATTTCCTTTTCCTGTTCAACCACTGGTGAAGATTTGTTGCACAAGTGTTGCAGCATATGTGTGGGGCCCACCTCTTGTCCTGATCTCCAATTTTGCAGCCAAAATAAAGGTGATAGGCTTTCTTAACTATAGTGGTTATACTGCCCTTTTGTGATGCAAAAGTCACTTCACCACAAACATAGCAGAAGTTATCTGCACTGTTCACACAAGTACGAGGCATCTCTGCTCACTTTGGCTAAACAGAAATGTGTCCCTTTGCAAAATCAAACACTGACAAATAAGAGAGCACGACACTGTATGATTTCTAGAGCTGATATAGGGCAATTTGTTCAGCAGAGTGATGTAAGCTTCGTTATGATTGCATCATCCATGACTTCTAGGAATATCATGATGCAATTCATATCATGTATGATGCAATACCAGCTTCAGATTGCATCATTCATTGTTTTGCCTAAAAAGCAAGTACTGTCCAAACCCAGTCATAGATTTATTCATAGATCCAGTCAAAGATGCATTTTTAGTCATTTCTGGTTTAAATTGAGATCCCTTCCCTTTATAACTCACTTATCCTCCGCCATTCCCATGTCAAGGGTCATATATACTGACCCAATAGCATATCTTGAAAACTAGAGCCAATCAACAATTTTAAGCATCATTTTCATTCTCAGTGACCCAGAATAAGTAAAGTTTGACTACACTTATTTCAGAAGCATTTTGGCTGTAGAGCAGTGTAGTTTGTCTTATCTGAGATTGTAAAGTTACAAGTGTAAGACTTTTTTTAATTTCCCTGTTGGTTGAATAGAGAAAGAGTAAGGTGAAAGGTGGCTATACTAAAGGGCTTATCTACAAGGTGATTTAGTGTGTTGCAAGCCAGGGTGTGAAAGTGCACATCAGACTAGAGTATTGTAGAAAGTCACCAGGTGGATCATGGTATCACACACTAAAAGTTCTGTAGTACTTTTGATGTACTGCTATTTCAAACAGAACTAAGGCATGTACTAAGTCTCTGTATAGACAAGTCCAGAATCTCGATGATACAGATCAAGGCCATCAAAGTGCTCACACAACATGTGCTTAACTTTATGCAGGGGGGTTGTCCCACTGAGTAGTAAAGTTAGCAGGATTAGATTTGCCACAGTATGATCTATTTAGCATAGCGTATTGCAAACAATAAAGAATTGTATGGAGATCAGGGAGGCAGTTATAGGGGGAGAACACATCTCTTGACTAGAAAGTAATTGAAAGTAATGTTTAGTTCCAAATAATAGATAGTATGCAAAGGTGGAATTTCTTGAGTTAATTGAAAGTACCAAAATAATTGAGCCCTTATAAGTACTATATTAATTTTTTTTCTCTGCTCATTTTAGTTAAATTTGCCCTGGGATGGTGCATTAGGCAACTTTTGCCAGTTCTCTGATCTGTGATGAAAACTATTTCAGAGTGTTCATTATTTTTGCTATTTGTATCATCATGATTTTCAATATAAAAGAAGCTTTTTTCAAAAAAAAAAAATCTTCAATAAATGTCTTCCAATAATTAACTCCTCTTTTCAGAGTTCGTGGTTACAAGCGAAATGCTCAGGGCAATTCATAAAATGACTGAAAATAGCAGAAGAATTATAGTTTCTGCTCCCTGTTGGGGTTTGTTTCTGAGACATAACATGTGAAGTCTGGTGTTGAGAAGTCCATAAATTGGGCTGGCAGAAACTAGGCAGGCAGGTGAAGTTGAATCTGAACTTCGAGGAGGGAAGATAAAAAGATCTCACAAAGCTAAGTGTTTGGGCAACAAAATGACAAATGAAATATAATGTGCATAATGTAAATAAATTCACATTGGAAAAAATAACCCAAGCTATACATACAAGATGATGATGGGCTAATTTAGCTACAACTAATCAGGAAAAAGATCTTGGAGTCACTGTTGATAGTTTTCTGAAGACATCCACGCAGTGTGCAGTGGCAGTCAAAAAAGGAAACATGATGTTTGGAATAATTTTAAAAGGGATAGAGAATAAGATGGAGAATATCTTAATGCCCTTATATAAATCCATGGTGTGGCCATATCTTGAATACTGTGTACAGATGTGGTTTCCTCATCTCGAAAAAGATATACTGGCATTAGAAAAGATTCAGAGAAGGACAACTAAAATGATTAGAGGTTTGGAACAGATCCCATATGAAGAGAGATTAAAGAGGCTAGAACTTTTCAGCTTGAAAAAGAGGAGACTAAGGGGTGATATGATAGAGGTATATAAAATCAGGACTGGTGTGGAGAAAGTGAATAAGGAAAAGTTATTGTTCCTATAATATAAGAACTAGGAGCCACCAAATGAAATTAGTAGGCAGCAGGTTTAAAACAAATAAAAAGAAGTTCTTCTTCACACAGGGGACAGTCAACCTGTGGAACTCCTTGCCTGAGGAGGTTGTGAAGGCTAAGACTATAACAGGTTTAAAAGAGAACTGGATAAATTCATGGAGGTTAAGTCCATTAATGACTATTAGCCAGGCTGGGTAAGGAATGGTGTCCCTAGCCTCTGTTTATCAGAAGGGGGTGATGGATGGCAGGAGAGAGATCACTTGATCATTACCTGTTAGGTTCACTCACTCTGGGACACCTGGCATTGGGCATTGTCAGTTGATAGGATACTGGGCTGGATGGACCTTTGGTCTAACCCAGTATGGCCATTCTTATGTTCTTAAAAGAAAGGAAAATATACACAAAAAATCTTTCTTCCATTCCCCAATGGCATAACAAATGATTTTTGGAAGCATTCAGAAATCAGAATGCCTCGAAAAAATGATGATCTGTAGTGGTGAAATTTTTAAGGAAACAGCTAGAGCTGAGAACTCTTACTGTACATTCAAATATCTAATACAAATAATACATATAATAATAAATAATACAAATATCAAAGGCAAATTATGAACGTTAAATGAGACCCATGTGCTTGTCTGTATAGTCAGACTTTTTAGAAGTGCTCACACCTAATTAGGCACTTAATTGAGTCAGGTTTTTTTTTCAGCAGGGCTCCAGCATTGTTCTTAATCCCATTGTCTTGACCACTTCTGCAAATCTGGCCCTTTCCCTTGGGTGTTTATAGAAGTTGTGTGGTTTTGAAAATCTTGCGTAACATTTACAATCTGTGTGTTTGCCAAGCACAATTAAAGATCCATCATGACTGCCTCTGAACTGGAGGGGACTAGGATTTATAAACAAGCAATGTAAATAATGATTTTATATACCTCACCACTTTCAGTCTTCGCTCTGCTACAACATTTTTCTTTAATACGATACTCTTTTCTCAGGTGTGGCAAGTATGCTGTGTTACTGTTATCAGAAAGTATCAGTGTTTTACTCTCAATGGTTTGCTGAGAGCAAGTTTATTATTGTTGGTTAAGATTAAATTGTATCAAAGCCACAACAATGGAATATATAAAATGAGGACCGTCATCCACTTTTATCTCAGTCACCATATGTAATTAAAAAATCAAAGGCTGAGATTTTGTTGGGGGAAAGAGAGAATGCGCAGCTGCACTGTACTTTACTAGTGTATTTTAAAATGTTCAGTAGATATTGTTACATAGGAAAAGAGCTTTCATTAAGTGAGATAACAGTAATTCAGAAAGAATGGGGTTGTTTATTTTTTTTCTCTTGCACACATTAACAGGAGTATGACCAAATGGAAGCCTGACTAACCCATGCTCAGAAATATTAGGGACACCACTTCCTGTTTCATTTAGCATAAAACACATACTCCGCTTTTGTCTGTCTTCCTACTCTTCTCCATTGCCATCCTTAAAATTCAACTTTGTTCTGAAAGATTCAGCTATTTTCTAATATTCAGAAAATGAATTATTTCATGACAAACTAAAAAAAAATCTTCAGTGCCTTCTAGAGGGACGACACAGTTATATCAAGGAGAGTTGGTGCCCAATCAAATCAAACTTCCGTCTGTGAAAGTTCAGTGTTCAAACCTTGAAGCACAGTGTTGGAATTCAAACCTAGAGAGAATGATTGAAGATAGCCTTGGCAGGTGTCATTTGCTGTGTCAGTCACCTTGACATTTTTCTCTGACTAGACATGTGGCTTTATTCCTGGTAAATTTCAGGCTGCCAGAGTAGACAAATGTGTTGTTTCATACCTGTCTCTACTGTTCACTCAGCACATACATCCTAATTTACATTTGGCCTTTTAGGGGAAAGTCAATGCCATTACCCATCTGTCCTGTGTTTTCTCCTTGCCCTCTTTATGCTTGCTTGCTTGGTTTTATGGGCTACCTCAGCTTTGTCTTTGCACATTTTTTTGAACTAGAAATCTTGGGCTCATTTAGCAACATCAGAAAACACAAGGGACCAGGAATCAGACATGCAAAATGATGGATTATTCTGCAGTCAGTGGTATGTCCTATGTGAAGTATTAGGCATGATAGTAATGTTCTTTGTGATGGTGCCATCTAAAAGCAAATCACCACTCTCTGTAAAAGACAGCAAATAAATAGAAAGAAAATATGCCTTTTGGTAGTATCACACTAATTACACAAGCTGCAATATTGTCATTTGCTTTTTCAAATGCCACAGCATATAGAGCTAAAACTCAAGTGAGTCCTACCCTTGTTTCCTTTTGAAAATCAGGACTTTCAGTGATTCAGATATGATTGCCATTTCCTATTGAAGTGTCATGACGAACATGGAGAGATACCATCCAGGATGCAGGTGTCCAGGTCAAATGACAAAGGAGGAAGTTCAAAGACATCCCCTCCCACAATTCCTGATATTGTAGCACCAGCAATGTGTGTCACAGGAAATCACAAAAAAGGCACATGCTGGTGGGGACTCAAACAGTGATGATATACAGACTCTCTAATAGCTGGCAGTCAAAACTTAATTGTAATCATGGTATACTCTAGAATAAGTGATCTAAATTAAAAATCTATTTATATTTATTAGAAAGGAATGATTCATTGTAAACAAAAAATGTCTTAATCCCTCATCCCCCGCACCATATTATATGCATTGTTTACAATAGCCTGTCCAGTATTTTTTGGCGGGGCAAGGATATTATCCAGTAAATAGGATTATACACTGGATATATCATGGTGGTTGCCTTCAGTATTGCATGTAATAGCTGGAAAAGCCTTTTAACTTTATATTTTTGTGTCAGTTGCCAAGCAAACTAATACTGGAAAAATAAATGCATGTTCTCCTCATACCTGCCAATTTCAGTGTGAATATGAAACTTACTAAGATTCCTTTTACATGCCACAGGGCAAGTCTAAGGAACGACACACTTGCTGTTCTTAAACAGCGACAGCTACACAAGCAGGCTTCCTCCCTATTCTTATCAACAGCTGACCTAAATATAAAAAGCATTCTTTTATAACGTGCCATTTAGATTCCAATGTAATAGAGATGTAATGAATATGTCAAGTTACTGAGATGTCATCTTAAATAGAATCCAATGTGTCATCTAGTAATTATTGCTATTTAGGTCTTAGATATTAGGGCTAATATTAGCAAGTGAATATTAAGTGTGTATATATATTATGAAAGTAAAAACAAAAAATAAAACAAAATTATATGCCATAAATTCTTAAATAACTACCAGCCATGCTGCTATTATAACTAACCATTTTATAATTATAATAGAATCTAAATTAGAAGAAATAAAATGTTGCATCTGTCTTGCAAAGTCAGCCTATTTTCAAAAACACTTTTTATTGCCTTGTGATACCGTAGACAAAATGAGAAAATCAGATTCAAATGCTAAATGTTTTCTTGCAAAGGAAAATCACTGCAGTTTTGCAAAACCTCATTAGGGTTTGTTTGTTTTTTTTAACCCACAAAGTATCTATGTATGCTTTAAGCTGAACTTAGTGACTGTGCAGTTTATGTTCCATTTCCAGAGCAGCATCTTAATGACTGTTGCCTAAGATTGTTGGCTTTCCTGAAATATCCCCTGGAGTAGTGTTTCACTTTTAAGCAGCATTCTAAATGTAGCCTTCTGTAGCACTTTCTTATGGTCCTCTACCTCTGCACGAGGGTTATGTTTTAAAAAACATGTAGTGTACGCAGACCACCTGTTAATGGCTAATGATCCTGACAAAAAGCCAGTTATATCAGGATGCTTTCCTAGCAAAACTGATAAATATGAAAGAGACCTTTCAGAGCAGAGCAGCATAAGGTTGAGCATATATTATACTCACATTACAAGTGTTGATTCTAAGCTAATCATCTCTCTCTTGAAAGAACTTAACAAGAAGAGAAGGGAAGATTTTAGCATGATGATTGTAAATGTGCATTTTTATTTATAAAACTTAGGATCAGATCAACAAAGCAGATTTATACATTCCTCCCCCTACCTACAAAGAGTATTGGGCAAACTAAGATTAATCTATTCAGTAATACTGAAGCTGTCTTCTTTAACTCACCGTGCAGGCAACAGTGTCAGCAAAATGTAATGGACTGTTTCCAAATCCATTTGAATCACTCTCCAATGATGTAAATATCTTCAAATGAACTGGCTTAAAACTAAAGATTTAAATATATGGAATGAAAGGAAAGGCATTAAATATATAAAAAAGATGTTAACCCCCATCTCATCCCACCCATACTATTCAGAGAAGTGTTTTGTCAGATAAGTAATATAAGATCCAATGAATGAATATATAAAAATTCACATGACTTATCCAGGCCTACTACTAAGAGCTGCAGAAAGTAGAAGGGGATCATTTGTCCTTAGTGAAATTTGAACTATGGAGTCAGCAGGTTTTAAACAAAAGCAAGGGAATTATGTGTTACTTAGCAAACTGGATCCATGACATTGTAACTTTGGCCATGAGGTACATTTTCTTTTGGCTCCGGATACCAATAAGTTGGGTCCACAGGGGAAGAAAGTGTGTACTTGTGCCAGCATGTGTTTGATATCCTTATTTTTGTTTAGCACCTAAGAGAGTCAATGCTTCTCTCAGAGACTTCTGAATTTAAAGGAAAGATTACCCTTAGATGCATAACTCATGATTATAAAAGGGAAGTGGATTTTTTGTATAATAAGGTGCACTCATCTGTTTTGCTTGAGAATCAGCTACAGGGGTCACCTCTGTTTTAAGGATAGAGGGGTCCTGCAAGATCTCTGATACCATTGTATAGTAACTCTTAACAAATATTTACTTTTTCCTGGCAACTGCTGTGCCAAGCAACTTATTTTACTTCAAATGTTCGAAGGGTTAGACATCTGAACACTATGGGTGTGTGATTCTTTCACCTTTATTCATGTGTTGAGTGTGTACCTCAGTAGTCCAAGTGATGTCTATGAAACAATCTAGTAATGTCAAAGGCAATACTTGTGGTAGAAGGTACTACTCAAAGTTGGTAACTGTGGCAGAATAGGGCCACCCTTCGTGAGAGCATGTTACAAAATGTTCCCAAATTGCTGCTGTGGAATAGCTTGCAACTGCTCTGCTGAATAAACTTGCTTTGACAATGGAGAGAGCAAAGTTCTATTTCTATTTATTTCTCTTTATCAGTTCTGATATGACCATCATCACCATAGTATGTAAGTGTGGAATGGCTTCTTCCTATTCTGTATTTTCCTTTGCAGCTACTTCAGTTGAAATTTTAAAACATGGATACATACAGGGAAAATGTGGGTTAGTCTGTAGTATAAAATCCCAGTTCCTTTGACATCATGGGAGTTTTGTCAGAGGTTTCAGTGAGGCCACGATCATGGTCCCACGATTCTGTAAAAATACAGACATTAACGATGTAGTAGTAACTCTGGAAAATAATGCCATAAACCAATCTTCTTTCGTATAAATCTATGGGAGAGCTATATTTCTCATGAAATAAGAGTAAGATAAAAGCAAATGTAATAAAATTACCACAGCGAATAAAAAGTGAAACTGCTTTAAATATTTTAAATGCCCAGTTGTGGCATGAGTGCAGTGGTATTTATTGTGCTAACCACTGATCTATACAGTAAGGCTGGTCAAAAATGTTCCATCAAAACAGTATTTTGGTGAAAAGAAAATGGGATTTGGTTCTCTGTTGAGCTTTCCACAGGAAAAAAATCCATTTTGTGACCATCTTGACAGTATATTCCAATGACTTTTTTTTTTTTGGCCAGTACCATTCACCAAACACTTGCAGAGTTTTAACAGTGCCTGATTTTTCTAGAAATTCATCTGATTTCTGTGGATGAAAATAAAGGAGGTGAGGTGTTGGATATTATATCTATATCTACTCAAATAGAAATAAGATTATATTATTAACCATTAAGAGGGCTACATTGTTGTTACTCTTAAAGTAGAACTGAAAAGGTTTGTAGCCGCAAAGTCTGAGTGCAGGTGTCTAGGTTTCTCATGCAACATCACTGACACCCACAGCTGCATTCCCTATGCTCTGCTTTAGGTGTTAGTGAAATCATCAACTGTAGCAGAGGAATCACAAAGTCCTGTTTCAGCAGGTAAGCTAGACCTTTGACATCAAGGATGCTATGCCTGTAATGTACACATGTAAGAACAAAACCTGCATTTATTACTCAGAGGAAACTCAAATTGGCCACAATGGAAGTTTTACGTGAATTAATAAAGCCTTCAGGAATTGGTCCTTATTTGCTAGCCTGAGTCCTGAGTTTTTCCATTTATTTCAGTGTGGCCAGAATTTTATGCATGGACTTCAGTAAGTTTAAAACTGAATAAAGATGCCAGTACTTGCTCCTAAATGACTTGAGAGCTAATGGCCCAATCCTGCAACCAAGTATATCAAGGTTAGTTCTACAATGTAAGCAGTACGCCTGATACTAAGTGCTTCACAGAACTGGGTCCTCGGAGAGCACCAGTGCTTTCTCCTATACGTCTTTATATTTCTGAGACTCATTTCAGCTCCTCTTTAATTACGACAAATACAAGGTAATGTAATTTAGCACATCATCTCAATATGGCATTGTCCCACGCTACTAATTGATAGCCGTGGAGTATATAACATTCAGTTGTGCTTCAGGGTGACTGGATCATGAATTCACTAGAATTCTTCATAAAACACTCGTCTCCCATAAAATATCTGTTCAGCCTCATTCTGTGCAGAAATACCCTTTAGGGAACCCCGCCCCCACCCCGAGTTTTCTGCAATATTATATAACCGTGGAATACATGTTATATAGTAGAGACATAATAAGTCAGTATTATGGTTGAGAAGTAATATTTCATGGGAGCAGTAACACAGAGACACAGTAAAGTTTAGACTTGTAACTCCCCCATTGTTCTTCTAAATAAAGCTGAACAGGTGTCACTGATATTTTGCAACCAATATTCGTGCCTGAGCAGCTACATTTCTAAATATATTTAAAGAAAAGACAAAAGCACTCATTACCTGGAGTTTCCTGTTTGATGGATTCAGAACTTCTGGGGACAGGAGATAAATGAAGGTAAGATGAAACCTTTAGATGTGTCAGCACTGATCAAGACAACTTTTCCTTGAGGGCTGACAGCTGCTAATAAATTCATTTTAAACATAACACACATGATCAACAAGAATGCTTTTCTTTTTCTATATGTAGAATAAGGATATGAAGTAGCATTTATCATAAGGGGAAAAGCCAATTAGGACTAATTTGTGATCAGATAAAGACCATAGTTTGATCAGTAAAGAACTCTTCTCATCTCTCTCTCTTAATTATATTTCATTGGTTTTTCTGTTGAATTCTGGGTGTTTTAGCTGTTAATGTGAAATTGTTGTAGCTATTATCATGCCTAAACAGATGCTGCCAGAACCTGAACTTCAATGAATGTAATAAATCTACTCAATGGAGCTCACTAATTAAGACAATCTTCCTCCTCTATTCATCAGGGAAAGATGCTTTTATTCTAGTCTATACTGCTTTTACAAACCCCTTTGACCTTGTTTGTTGATAGATGGCTCAAAAGTTATGGCTGGTTTAAATGTTTCCTGTGAACTGTTTTTGGAAAGAAAGTTGGATTTTTCAACTAAACAAAAGTTTCTGTGGAAAATTTAGATGAAAATAATTTTCATTTTTATCAATTTTCCACAGGACTTTTTTTTACCACCTCTGTTAATAGTAATTTACATAACTGTACTTCAATACTGTAATGTCGTATATATTATTAGCACTTTTTTGTCACTGGCAACTGAATTTTAGGCAAGCAGGCAATTTCAGGAAGCTCTTGATTGTGGCTTCTGACCTATACCTGTATGAGTAGATAGATATTGATGCATTTAGCTATCAATTGTGTTTGAACTAATGCTGCAAGTAACATCTAATCTGGACTGTACATGAAAAAGAGGTTAGTTCCCAATTTTCAATGGGAGTTGGGATTTAAGGAAGCTATTTGAAGAAGACGAGTGAAATGCAGATATTTTACCTTGTCTCTGAAGGCAAGTTCCCTTGATCCACATACTTAAACCATACCCAGCAACTGGAATATAAATCAAATTTTTTATGTCCCGAAAGAAGACCAGGCTAAAAGCAAGTTACCCTATTTGAACGAGCTGAAGCTCTTGCCCTTGGCCTTCATTTCTGTCTGCATAGCTGAATGTGTAAAGTAATAATTTGTATGTTAGTGCAAAAAAGTAGTAACATACAGGTATACATAAAATCCCATCTCCACATGTAAGTATTTTGTATATGCAAAGTTGCATGGATTTAAATTAAGACTACATTGGTATTCCTTTTGAAAATCTGTACTTAAATGCTGAAGACATGATCAGAGAAACAAGATGAGTGAGACAATATCTTTTATTGGAGCAGCTTCTGTTGGTGAGGGAGACAAGCATTTGAGCTTACACAGTGCTCTTCTTCAGCTCTGTATCACCTCAAAAGCTTGTCTCTCTCACCAATAGAAGTTGGTTCAATAAAAGACATTGAACCTTTTCTCTCTAATATTCTGGGACTGACACGCCTACAACAAAACTGCAGAAGACATGATCAGGTAGATGAAAGGGAGGGAAGTGATGATCCTCCGAGTTTTGGAATAGTGTTTGTAGTACTGATTCAGGAGAACTCTAGGCCACCATCTCAACAATCACATTCTACATTGGGGGGTGAGGGGAGCATATGGAGGAGAATTCCACATAGCTGCCCTGCAACTCTTAGGAGGAGGAACAGACTTGGTGCTGGTTAGCATCACTAACATCTTTGTGGTAGAATTATATTCAACCACCAAACCTGGCAAAAAAAATGATTAAAAAGATGTCAGAAGACACACTCAGACCCAGTCTAATTTGTTCTTGCCAAAACCATGATCGACTATCAAGAAGGTAGAGCACATGGGACTTTAAGATCAGATCTGTGCAAATAAATCCATTCAAGGATATATGGTGAGGAAAA
The DNA here is from genome assembly GCA_007922305.1 of Dermatemys mawii. Classification (NCBI taxonomy): domain Eukaryota; kingdom Metazoa; phylum Chordata; order Testudines; family Dermatemydidae; genus Dermatemys; species Dermatemys mawii. The sequence continues at coordinate 12,837,282 of ML677341.1, read as the reverse complement.
TTTGAGCAAGACAAGTATAACTGGAACTCAAAAAAAAAAAAAAAAAAAAAAAAAAGCCAGGTTTAGAAGCAATTTTAGGCGCTTTGCAACGTAAAGCAGATTAATTTTTCTTTATATAGCATAAATGTGTGGTGATTCATTAGGAGCAGGAGTTAGGCCCTCTTTACATCAGAAATAAAGACCAAAAAATATCTGTTTACCTTCAACTAGAATATGAACAGTTTGAGCTAAGAGAGAAGATCAGACACATAAAAGTGTTATTGGCAATCAGGTGGCTTTCAAACAAAAAAGTCAAGGGATTCATTGAAACAAGGTGGAAAATTTCTGCTGTTTCATACTGCAAACACTTCTAATAGACTTCTTAATAGGTCACCAAGAGAACCTTGGTGATATCAAACCGATTTATCTCATTCAGTCATTACCAAGTCAGAAGCCAATTTGTGAGGAAAAAACTCCTGATTACTGTAGGCTTATTGAAGCCCTCAGGTCTTGATGGCGACTGAGGTGGTGCATTAAAATCCTGGAGTGAATGAGTGCTCCTTAATGGAGTTAGGAGGGTTCAGCTCTTTGCTCAGGCATAACTTTGCTGGGGATTGCATCCATGTATCTAAGGACAGGACTGGACCCAATGAACTTCCCCCACCTATTATCTCCACCTTTTTCCTCCCCCGCTGCCTGGAGCAGTGAGAACACTTGATAACCATTCATAATCTCGGCACCTTTTCCCCATGCATTCAAATCCATATGTATGCATCTGAGGGAGAGGGTGATTAAAGAAGACCCACATCACCCCAGTCAATATTAAAAGCCTCACAAGATCATTGCTCTTTAATGGACTTGCCAGCCAGGTCCTGCTTTATGGGATGCCTATGAAACACCTGGAAACTGGTTGCTATATGAAGGGAGTGTACTATCCAAAGGACATCTTTGTCAAAAATGAGTGTCTAAAGATAGACACCTATATTAAAGGTGCCTGTTTTTTTGAGGTGCAATTTGACATTGCTAAAACTTATTTGAACCTCCTCTTATAACTGAAGGGTAACACACTCAAGCAGATTTTATACTTGGAGTGAATAGGGTTAGCTTGAGGCAGAGGATACACCTCTAATGATGATGTGTTTAGTTATCCCTCTACATCTAATCAGGGCACTGGTCCAAGCCACTAAAGCACTTTTAGCTTTTACTGACATTCCTGATCAATGCAGATGTACTAAACAGAAACAGATTTGGAACAGCATCTATTAAAGACATGTGAACTTGTATATAAAATTACATGTTAAGAACAATAGCAGGAGGAAACTTATGACTCCTAATAAATGGTAACAATAGAAATGAGACATAAAAGGTAAATGTCCAAAATTTGATTGGGATCGATGTGGGAAAAGGCTTGTCTGACATATTTGCTTTCTGAATGTGCTCGTACGTTCTGTGTTGAGATACTGTGGTGATAAGTGCCATAAAAATGCCTATAAATAAACAAAATCATGCTGTCATTAAGATTCCCAAGTGATTAGCACAGAATAAGATTAAAATTAGCCCACAAGAATTTCAGCAAATTCAAAACATGTGTTGGCTCTTTTCAAGGCATGATCACACATTCCTTATACATTCCTCCAATGGAGGAATTTTGAGTGCAAAAAGTCATGTAGGCAGAATCAGGTCCTTTTAATGGTAGTTCCTCCCTGTGCATTTAAACATTTCCCCTAATTTCTGTTCCCTAATGATAAAAATTAGAGGGAGATGAATGAAGTAGCATCTTGAACAGCATTCATTCTGCCACTGAAAATTGTTCCCAGTCATTTTCTCATGCATTTGTTGCATTCAGCTGCTCTTCGACAAGGGATCTGTGTGTAGGAAAAGAAGGGAGCCAACATGGCAGATTTCCACTCTCCTCAAAGAAAAGGTTTATTTTTGGTCACCTTAAATCCTTTGAGTCCTGGATATGCCTGTTCTGCTGAACTTCCCAGTAGAAATACTGAGCTCTTCCAGTTTCTGACTCAGCGGAGCCTGCTATAAATTTGATTCTCAAAGGCACTATTTCATACAACAATGTTCCAAGGAGATATTTCCCTCAGATTACCCTTCCCATGTGCAGATTCAGTTTTTTACAAGACTGTATCACCTCCTTACCCCCAGCTCTGAAACCTGTCCAGTTTGCCTGCAAATTTTTGCTGTCATTGGAAAGTAGCTGCATATCCTTTTAAGCAGGCACATTTAATGTAAAACTATTGGGCTCAGCTGCTGAACTTGAAGGAGATTGTTTGTGCCCTTTTTATTGTCAGTAGAGATTCAATGTAATAGCAGCCATTGTTTAAAGAGAATGGAACATAAAATAAACTTTTATTGCTGTAGAAATAGCCTTGTGTTCCTTACCTTCCCATAATGATACATGAGATTTCTGTATGCTTTGGCACCAGAAATCACATAGAACATTTTTTTTTGCAAACACCAGGAATTTATCTGTCCTTTTATGCTTATATCTGCAGAATTATAGTTTAAGACTAAGTAATTTAACTGTTCAAACTCTCAGTTCCAGTCTCTGCAGGACAACCATATGCGTCTTGTCTGCTGAAATGAAATTTACTGCCAGAGTCAAATGTATTGTTGTGAAGTTTCCTATAAATGAAATCACGCCATTGACAGTGCAAGTGCTGAACACCTTGAAGAAGTTGGGGCCTGACAGAATAAGAGACAAAAGCTACACAAGTAATAGTAAAAACCATTTGGTTTACTGCAAAAATGTTTAAGGGCTAGATCATGCCTGTTAGGCACAGCCCTGTGTTGTATGTGGCTTGGAACTGCACTGCCCCAGAAAGGGAAGCTCCAGGAGAAAAGGCAAAATCTAGACATGAATTTGTTGTGAGAGATGCGATTTCTAGGTAAAATTAAGCCTCACTCATGATCTCACAATAGAACTCTTAAACCTCAGTAGTTTTGTGTCAGCTCTGGGCAGCAGGGCTCCAGATGCCAGGGATTTCTGGGAGGAGGGTTGTTGTAGAAACTCATGGAAGAAAGATAGCTATAGTTGGCACTAGGACCCATTTTGTTGGAGGAGAGGGGGCAAAGTGGCCACCCAAACTAATGTCAAAGGGAAAAGAGGGAGATCAGTACCTTGCAGGAGGCAGACAGCCCCTGCAATACTGGGTACTTGTTTGCTTAGAGTGCTTATCTCCTGAAGCTCATTGCAGTGTTGCCCGCTCTTGGGATTTAACATGAGACTCATGATAGCAGGTATTTTTCTTAGGGCTCCAACTGCTGAAATCAAGTAACTGGTTGCAGAGCGATTGGGGTTCCATTGTGTTAGACTCTGTACAGAGAGTCCCTGCCCCAAAATCTGACATGTGGTAGGGGGAAGAAGTTTAAGGTACGTGCAGGGTGAACAATTTGATTACAGAAAATCTTAGGCTGGAGGTGTGATTATTGTTGGTTTTGTTTGGCTAAATCCTTTTTGGTGGGGTTAGGTTAGGAGGGGATTAGCTAGATGGAAGGAATAAGGGGTCAGGGGGCAAAAGAGGCTCAGAGACAATGAGGGAGGGAATGGGAGTGGTTGGAGCAAATAACTGAACAGCACATAGGTGAGACTGCCCAGTTCCAGTAGGAAACCTGCAGAAAGCAGCCCGATAACATCATCAATGTCTAGAGGTCCCTGCTGGAGCTATTCCTGTGACAGCTTCCATCTCTGGCTGGACAAGAAGAGTTCAGTCTCTTTCCCAAAGACTAAACCCACATGTCTGGGGCAGAGGGGCTCCAAGGAGAAGGGGAGGGTAATTACCTGAACAGTTTTAGGTCCAGGAGACACCTTTCTGGGCCCCATTTTACCCCATCCTTTCTTCCACTGGTATCTGTTTTGAAATGCTTTCTGCAGCTGCTGTGTGGGCTTCGGTCTATGGCTGACTCCTCTCTGTGCTTTCCTGCCACCTCACAGTCTTGTTTAACCTTTCACTTTTTAATAAAAGGGAGGTGCTAATTCTTTGCTCCAGAGACCTGGGCATCTGCAAATAGTTGTGCAAGCCATCCGCCTTTTCCACACCCTGAGCCACACCGACCCTCAGTAAATTATAATGTTTACACTTTCAAAAGGAAATGTGATCACCCCTGAATTAAAGAGTGAGGCATCTCCTGACATCTTCTGTGTGAGAGCCATGAAGGAAAAACATTTTGGGGGCAGGGAGAGCTAAGGGTTCATTCTCAGGTTATGCTCAGAATGCAATGTGAGATCCTAAGCACTATTCTTTTATTGCCCAAACTGTATCTTTGTTCTGACATCAGTTGTGTGTTCCTGTTGCCGGTATAAATATTTAATCTTGAAAACTGCAATTTCCTCTTGTGCACAGATCTTGTCATTAGCTGTTTTCAGCTCAGTGACCTGTATCCACAGCGTTGGGTTTATGATAGACTTTGAGACTCATTCTGGTCTCATTTTCTTCAGGGGGAGAAAAGTCGGGAGTAATTCCACTGAAGTCACTGGAATGACACCAGTGTAAAACCAGACTAAGCAAGATGAGAATCAGGCCCTTTATCTTGTGGGTACACCTGCAGCAATGTTCCCAAATGAAAAGCAACAAGGGCGACATTAAGAACAAGGGGCTGCTTGATTACACCGGGGATGGGATTTAGATTTCTTGAATGGATTATTTAATTTTCATTTTGGCTCGCTGCTGTCAGAGGAGGGGAAATTGCAAAAAAATCAGTGAGACATCTGACTTCTGTTCAGTGCTGGTTGTCTGCTCTTTCCCGGTGAGATGACTGCCACTACTAGATTGTTTAATCATGTCTGGCTTTCTGATATTTTTTGTTATGTTTTTTCTCCAGTGTCCATTGAGAACAGACCTATGTAAATTGGAATAGAGCCTTGATTAAAGGCAATGGGCCAAATTCAACCCTGGGGAAGTGCCACTAAAGTATGTTAGTTCTGCTCTCACAAGAACCTGATAATGGCTGGTTAGTTATATTTGAGGCAGAGTCAGGAGATTTCAGTTCTTTCCAGTGCTGTCACAGACTTCCTGTGTGACCTTGGGGCCTGTATACAGGCATGTACTGTTAGGGAAAGGGCACAGTGAGGACTCTTTCTCCCTCTTTGGCAAACTGGCAATCGCTGTGATCAGGGGAGCACTGGAACTGCCCAGGGAAGCAGAAGGCTTTGAGGCCATCTATGTGCACACCCAGAGAGCAGGTGAGGTGGAGGGTGGGGAAGAACAGGCAGCAGAATGTAAAGAGGTGTATTAGTGAATTGGCCCTGATGCTTCCTTAGGGTCACTTCAAACTCAGGATTGTACCTAACAGGCAAGATCTAGTCCAACCTCTCTGTGTTTCAGCTTCCCATCTGTAAAATAGGGATAATATGACACCCTTCTCTCACAGAGGTGTTTTGAGGATGAATGAACTAATTCACTGGAGGTGCTCAAATACTACAGTGCTGAAGGCCATAGAAATAATAAACATCCATCACATCTGTCTGTCTAGTTCAGTAGAGTCTGGTATGATTTGTTGTTTTTTGTTGTTCAATCATTTATTACAGCCAATTATGATTTCATAAGTTGAAACATTTTCAAATAAATAAATTGAGTTTTATGCCTCCTATGCATCCCCTTGCACTGTGTTTGTGGGCCACAGCTGAATATCTGCCCCATGAAATTTAACAGAGAATAATCTTACTGTAGTTTTTGTTTTTAACCATCCTATGGTATGGCTAAATCCTTCTCCTCATCACCAAAGCACAGATAAACAAGTGATGAATGCTACAGTGTTCAGGTAATGTTAGGAAAGCAGAGTTGGAAGCAGAGTTCAGGTTATGTTAGAAAAGTAACTGAATCTCTGTGCCTCAGTTTCTCCATCTGTAGAAGAAGCAGCAGTCATCTTACCTTTGTGAAGACATTTGACATTGTGAAATGAAAGGTGTTATATAAGTGCAAAGCCTCATTATGGTCCAGACCATGATCCCTCTTAATCATACTGAATGCTTACTCACATGAGGACAGCCAGTGAAGCTACTTGTATGAGTAATTTCCCATAAGTGTGAGCACAGGAGTAATCATCTGGCTTTAAATTTGTTTTAAATAATTCCATTGCTAATGTAGGAAAAGTAGCTTACTGTTGTTTCATCTATGATTTAAATATTTCTCACTTTTTCATTGTTGTAACATATAGTCCCCTTTAAAAAGGCTACATTATTCTCTAGTAATGGCACAGATTTTTCAGAGGGACAGGGTTGCAAGCTGCATTGCATTATATCATCACTGTGGAATCATGTTGTGTTTTTAAAAGGTGGCTGTTGACAGATTTTATTCAATGCTTACGCTGCTCTATTCACTTACAGCAGTCAGCAAAGAATTTCTATGTTCTATGAAGCCCTATCCTGACCTGCTTAGCAGTGGAGCCCAAGTGAAACCGCAGACCACCTCTCTGCCAATTAAAAATACATTTAAGGGCAGTGTTTTTTGTTTGGGTTTTTTTGTGAGGGGCAGGGAGAGTTACACCAAACAGCATTTAACACATGTGGTTTTGTAATTGTGATATGCTGGGAAGGTTCAGAGTGTTCAGTGGCCTTCTAGCCTGCACTTCCACCTGTGTGGTGGTGTGGCCTAGTGTTAATGACCTCGGATGTGATTTAAATCATGTAGGCATGTAAACTGGCTGAAAATTTGCTGATATATCTTTTTGTTTCTTCACTCTGTGTTTCTTGCACTATGGTAGTTGCATCTTTTCTGTTTCCATAACTTACAAGCTGATATGGACTAAATGTGATAGCCCAATTCCCAATCTTGGTTCCCTACCTGTTAAATCTAGGTAATTCTTTATCCTTTCTGTCTTGGCTTCTTCGATAGGAAGAGACAATCCGTGCTACAAAGAGCTTACAATGTGTTTATATAATACTTAGTATAATGAGGACCTGATTTTGGCTTGGTTTGGCCTTTAAGTACTACTGTAATGCAAATAATAAATAGCAATAATAATCTCTTTGCATATGTGATAAACTAATTTACTACAGTAATCAATTAAAAAATTCCAGGTCTATATGGGATGTTAGATAATCTAAGTCTGAAAAGAGTAATATCCCTCATCATAAATACAGGTATGGCCCATGTGGGAAATCTAGATTCAGATACAGGTATAACAGATCTTCCTCAGACTGTGAGGGTTTACAAACATGTTTCCTCTCATAATAAGGAACAGTTGAGTGGCATGTAAAAACAGGGAAATGCAGCATAGTGCAGTGTATATGTAGGGCCCAGGGCTTGGGGACCTGGTTTCTTCTCTCCTGATAACTGTCCCTAAAGTACTCTGACTATCTCCTTGAGATACTCAGAGATGTGATGACTTATTCAGAATCTCTTTGTGTGATAGTTGATGCAGTCAGGGAAAAGAAACTATACCGTGTGACTTCAGTGACAAAGCATGCAGCTCAAACATTGGATCGCAAATACAGAATTCTCTCAGAATTAACAGCAAGCAAAGGTGGCCAGTTGCGCAATCTGTGGCAACTGAGATCTATATCTGAACCATCTCTGGGCAGACAAATTGTTGGCCAACATATTATCAAACTCTATGGGGCACCATGGCAAGGGTGCGGAGATATATTCATATATAAAAATGGTGTATATTGTTGGAAGAACAGGGATGCATTAGGAATCTTAACATTCATTTTCTTTCTCATTCTTCTACATTCATACTAATACTGATTTGGTTGTGGATATTAGGTTCAGCTACTGAATATAGAGCCCACACATCTTCAAATAGGCAGATTTACTATTTAATTGTTTTCCAGTAGCACAGTACTAAGTTTGTCAACACAATTGAATAATAAGAGAAGGGAAGTATTATAATGTTCTTTTTCAGATGGCAAACTTATGTGCAGAGAATAAATAGATCTATGGTAGAGCTGGCAACCAACCTGGAGTGGTTGAGTCCCAGTCCAATGCCTTATTCCTTTCTCTCTAGACCTCACTTTCTTCCTTTCTCAGGTTACCGTTATGCATTCTGATTGTATCTGGTGGCATCCAACCTTGCTAAACTTTTTTGGTTTGTCTCTCTCTACACTTTGGACCTGCAGCCAAGCTCTATAGTAACTGACTCTCTCATGCATAAAAATACAAGTTTCCGAGTGACACAAAGACACAATTGTGTAGGGAAGATTCAGAATTAATCATTTTAGAGCTCTGGATGCATTTTTAAAAAAATTTCCTGAGCTAATTTTCCCTAAAATCCCTAAAGTAATTCTCCTCAGAGGTTACCATCCAAATGTACTTGATCATTTCTTTGTTATGGTGACTTAGTGGCATGAATTGTATGGCTAAAATTCCATTTGTTCTTTGCTTGGACAACATCTCTTTCACCACTGATTACTTTGTCTCCTTTATTACTTTGCATAGGGAAGTTATATAATGTGACTTGAGGGAACAAACTTGTTCTTTCATTGCAAAGTGCAAAAATGTGGCAGTTTTGTGGGCCAACATGCAAGTGGTCACTTAAACTATTTTTAAATTGTCAAGTTAGTATGTTGGAAGAAAGAAATACACAAAGAATTCTGTCCTACAATAGATAAACTCTCTGGAAAATCAGTTTACTTGATCCTTCTCCTTTTAACCCTGGTTACCCTAGATCTTAATAAAGTCAGTTCTCACCACATATGGCCTGACAAATTTGTTAGTCTCTAGGCACTCTGCCATAAAATCCAGTCCTCTACCAACCAGCTGTTGGACTCCACCTGCTTTCCTCTGGTCCTGTGAAAGCTGTCCTTGCCAGAGACTTTGTTCTTTGTAACCCTGCTCAAATGCTGTATGCAGTGTCAGGTAAGCTTTTTTTTAACCCTTCATACTGAACTAATTTTCATAGCAGCCTCAGAAGACTTTGTTGTCTTGAAACCATTAAATGAGAATACCATATGCCAAGGCTTAAACTATGTGCTGATTTTAGTTCATACCCAAATCTCTGCTACCAGTGCCAGGCTCTTTCTTGCAGCCTGGTAGGTTCTTTGTTCTTAACTATTCTTCTTAGAAATAATTGAACATTTTAAAGTATTCCAGTGCACTTTACTAACACAACTTAAGGAAGCCCTAAATCCACCTATTCAGTGGGCAATATTATGCTTCTTTTAGACATAGGTAAATTGAAGCACATAATTTATAAAATGCCAAAAGTTCTATAGTAGAGGGTTAGGAATAAAAGTGGTGGTTTCATTCCCTTCCCACTGGACCATCCCACATTCTCATATTGCAGTTCAGAAGTAAACAGAATGGACTTCCCCTTTAGCTTCCACAATACTGCAGGATTCCCTCTGAAAATCAAACTATGTTGCTGAGTTCGATTGTGCTGCTTAGAATCCTAGAATATTAGGGTTGGAAGGGACCTCAGGAGGTCATCCAGTCCAAAGCAGTATACCCTCTCAGTGACCCCTTCATTTGTCCAAAACATCATTTCGCTGTCAGTCACACTTCCAACTCTTGGACCTCAATTCCACAGGGAAACCCCCACTGACTTCAGTAGGGCTCCACACAATTGCAGGACTGGGGCCTTGGTTTGCTAAATTTCCTGATTCTCCTTCCCTCCACCCCCCACATTCAGACATATAGACTATCTTGGTACGTATGTGGCTACCATGACTAAAGTATCTGGGTGCCTATGAGAACAGTTTTCCTCAATGCAAGCATTTTAAATTGACGCATTAGAAATGTAGTGTACATTAAATCTTGTAAAAGAAAGTGTCTTTTATTGATAACATTTAATATTGCATGATATCAAAGGAAAACAATTAAGTATGACTCTCAGGCAGAGCAAGGACTAAAACCTGGTTATCCCCATTGGAGGGCCCGCACCACAGGGCTAAAGTAGGGTCGGTCTGTCTGTCTGTCTGTCTCTCTTTTTGTACGTGCACTTTTTGTTGAAAAATTCCTGACAAACTTTAGCCCTGGAGAGGGGGAAAGGTGCATTTTAATCTTTGAAACATTTATGGTTGATAATTCACATATGAAATTACTTCTTTTCTGCTTAGATAATATTGTTTTAGTAATTCCATCAAGGAAAAGAGACATGAACCTTCCCCAATTTTTGAACTTAGAAAATGATACCTGGTGGGAGTCAAACAACTTTTTGTCTGCCCCTCCTTCTCTGAACAAGAGAGGAGGACAAGAATGAAGCATTTGCTGCTCAGTACTGTAAGGTGCTAAGTATCCTCAGCCAACACTGGACCCTGTCTTGAGCTGATATAAATCATGGTAGCTACAGTAAAGTCAATTAGAAATCAAAAATGCCTGAGCTATCAAACCAGCTCCTTTGCTGTTGCAATATATTAGATGAGAATTTAAATTGTTCTTCCTTTAGGAGTGAATATTGTTTCCCATGAGGGAGGCAGTGTCGCCTAGTGAAGCAAGCACTGGGCTAGAATGTGGGGAAACCTGGGTTCTATTCCCAGATTTGTCTCTGATCTGGTGGGTAACTTTAGACAAGTCTCTTAATCCCTAATTTGCCTGGAGAATGAGGATAATGATACTGCACTCTGTGGTTAAGTGCTTTGAGATCTACTGATGAAAAGTGCTATATAAGAGAGAGAGAGAGTTTTATTATAAAAGGTTTATCACACTCACTGAAGAATGTGGGAATAACCACTGAGTCTCATCTACTGTTCCTTTCGCGTAAACCTGAGATAGGTAAATGCTTTGGAGGAAAAAAGATTTAGGGTGTCTTTGTATGTCTTCAGTGGAGGTAAAATGAATTACACCAGCTGGGGATCTGATCCATTGGCTGTAATGCAAATTTAGTAGGCTCAGCACCGCTCAGGATCAAGCCCTTAAAGTAAAGTGGGGGAAGATGAAGTATAATTTACTTCCCTCTCTCTTTATAGTGTGTTTTTCTGAGACCCTCTTTTTTTTAAAGTCAAAACCTGAAACTTCCTTGTAGCCCGACAGTTTTGGTTTTGTCACTTTGACTTGCACAAATAATCTATCACCGTTTAAAAACAGAAGCATAGGGAAACACCTGCCTGCTAGAGACACTATTATTATTCCTGATTAGGTTACCATCTCCTTGAGAGTATCCAAGTCTGGTGGCTAGCAGTAGATTTTAAACTTGGCAATAGTGTCCTTTGTGAAAGACTGACCTATGGGTGATTAATGAAGAAAAATTGTTGATATTCTCATCCATTCATTTTCTGACATCTTTCTTCCTTTAGCAAACAATTTATCACAGCAAGGAGCTCATGAATGGTCAACTCTGCTTTGTTCTGAATGCTAATGGTGTAATGGATACATTTTTTCCTTCAGCTTTTCAACATTCAGAACTTGAGCCTGATTCAGATCTGTTTCATCCCAGAGTAAGCCAGGAGTAACTTCATTGAAGCCAATGGAATTCAACTGGTTTTAAGTCTAAGTGAGAGAAGATTCCGGCCCATTGCCCTCAGTCAGGGACAATATGTTGCTTAATAAATCATCATATTAGCAACTGCGGTACATTTCGGAACAGCTCAACAACTGATGCTGCTGTTCAGAAATCCATTGATCAGGCTTAGCTGTCAAGGTTTTTGCAGCTCTGCAGCACGGGATCAGAAGATATAGGAGTGTATGTGGTTTCCATGAATTTACACACACATCTACAACATATATTTTTATTAAATCTTGCGGAAATGATTTCAAGTGGGTGTCTTAAACTTACGCGGCCTGTGTTTGCAAACACATCCACTTGTGCATGCAAAACATCACATAAGCACACATAGGCACATCTTTTCATATGCTAGTGAGTGGTTAGAAGTGGGATTTATTCAACATTCAGGAGCTATTTCCTAGTTTGCATATGCCAAATATGGAATTTGTGCATGCAAAGCAGATGAATTTGGAAATATTGATGCTACAATGAAAGGGACCTGTTAATGAGTTAGACCTCAATTGAGTGATATGCTATACAACAACAAAAATAAAAGGGACTAGGACCATGAGATTGTTGTCCTTCTAAGAGACACATGTAGAATAGATTCCTGACCACAATACCCTAAAAAAAGGGGTTCACCTTTGATTTAAAGAAAATCTAAATTTGCATTGAAATCAACTATGGTGTAAACAAAAAATAACTTGAACCAAAACTGAAATAGTACATAATGATGAGGTTCCTTGTAGACTTCAGAGAGTCACATGGTTCAATTAGACTAGAGTTATAATGGTTCAACTAGACTACTTAAGAGATGAAATATAATTATCCATAAAGCACTGAGTTTATCACTTTCACATCCCCTATAGCATACCAAGTAAGTATTTTGGGAAAAGATTGAAATAACTTGATCAGAAAATAGACCAAGGGAAAACTCATCTTCCAATCTGGCAAAACTTATATTCTGAAAATTGTCTGCACCTGAATATTGAAGTGGTAGGAGACCATAGGGCTTGAGGGAAAGGGTACTCATCACTGAGAGCAGATCTTTGAACGTCCTAGAAACAGAAATTGATTTTGTTCCACAGAAGCACGGATCAGAGGAGAATCCTCACTCCATTCTGTTACTATTGATCTCACTGTGACAGTGCATGTAAGAACACCTGTTTTTACAGTGAATTTGTCCTCCCACTTTGTTTAACCAACTGTTTCATGTTGTTTAAATCCTAGATTCGAGCTCTATGGAACAGGGACCGCTTTTTGTACCTAGTTCAATAGGCCCCTCAACAGGGATTTGAGAGAGGCAAGAAGTTACATACATTTTGCTCAAAGTTTTCCAAGAAAAGAAAAACTAAGAAACAAGCCTCTTGCATGCTACAAAAAAACTAGCAGAATTATTCCCTGTTTCATGCTTTATCTTAGACAGAATGGGTAAGGAATGGTGTCCATGGCCTCTGTTTATCAGATGGTGGTGATGGATGGCAGGAGAGAGATCACTTGATCATTACCTATTAGGTTCTCACTCTGGGGCACCTAGCTTTGGTCACTGTCAATAGACAGGATACTGGGCTGGATGGACCTTTGGTCTGACCCAGTATGGCCATTCTTATGTTCTAGAGAGTGGCTCAAACAGAAATGGAAAAAACAGTATCTGTTCTCCTCATCTGAAATATCACAGTTCCTGACAGTCCATTTGCTTTTTTATAATGGAACCAGGTAGCTTATTTCAGGTGCTTGATCAGCAAGCCCCAAAGCATTCCTACTACAGAGCCATTACTAATTCAAATGAGCAACCGTCAAAACCAATTATATGTCAAAAACTCAGAATAATGACATCCTAATTGCAAATTTACAGGGCTTCTGGAAGGAGTAAAGGAAAATCACCTAAATCATGTTACTATCCACTGACCATCAAGATACTCAATATAAAATCCTGCCTTTTTCTGACCTTGCACTCCAGAGGTTGTACCAAATGGATACAGAATGCTGCTTGGAAGAATCCAGTATAAGAAGTGATTTTTAAATGCATGTGTTTGGAGCAGCCTAGCATGCAGCTGTTTTGGCAAAGTGGTCTCTATGCATTCCCAGGAGATCCTAAACTCACAAGAACTTAGCTCTCTTATGGGTCAACAATAAAACTCCTCACAAAATTAATGACTGAGTTCCCTATTTCTGACAGCCCTAATTAAAATTTCAGGAAGCTGGCACAGTCCATATATTCCACATATTGGTTCAATGAGTTCTGGGCAAAGGGAGCAAACTAGATAGGGTTAGTCAAAACAATGATAAAATCATACAAGATTGTAGCGCTAGGACTCCATTCATGATATAGGGTTACTCAAGACAATGCAGAGCCCCAAGCATAAGCCTTATTCTAAAGCAAAAGCACCATGCTAAGCTCAGTAGACATTTACATACATGGTAAAAGAACATGTCTTCATTCAAACCGTCCTATGCTGTGAATGAACCAGTCGGTTGTCCACGTATGTTTTAATATCCTTTAGAAATAGATGAAAATAGTACTTTACAACCAAAATTATAATGATCTTCCCTTCTAAACTCTGAAAACAACCATCCAAAAATAAAAGTGAAGTAAATCAGAGTAACACCGTTGGCTTACCCTGTCATATAAATGTTACTAGTGATTTTTGTCATCTCTCTTTCTCTTTCCCCTCCTCCTCACTCCTTTCTGTTAGCATTGCATTAGAGATTTGCTATGGGAAGCAACACTCAGCTCATGTGGGAAAAGGATTGAGGCACTAAGGTTGGATTAGAGGACAAACCAGGACTAGGGTTCAACATTGTAAACTATTATTATGAGATGCAAAAGTTGCCTGTGAGACTGTCATCTTCTCTCATAGCTCCTCATTGGTGTGTGGTTCCTCATGCAGAAAGAATTATAAAACTAATATTAAATGTACTTATTCTAAACATAGAATCATAGAAGATTAGGGTTGGAAGAGACCTCATTAGGTCATCAAGTCCAACCCCCTGCTCAAAGCAGGACCAACTCCAACTAAATCATCCTAGCCAGGGCTTTGTTAAGCCGGGCCTTAAAAGCCTCTAAGGATGGAGATTCCGTCACCTCCCTAGTTAACCGATTCCAGTGCTTCACCACCCTCCCAGTGAAATAGTTTTTCCTAATATCCCACATATACCTCCCCCACTGCAACTTGAGACCATTGCTCCTTGTTCTGTCATCTGCCACTGCTGAAAACAGCCCAGCTCCATCCTTTTTGTAACCCCCACTTCAGGTAGTTGAAGGCTGATATCAAATACCCCTTCACTCTTCTTTTCTGCAGACTAAATAAGCCCAGTTTCCTCAGCCTCTTCTCATAAGTCATGTGCCCCAGTCCCCTAATCATTTTCATTACTCTCCTCTGGACTGTCTCCAATTTGTCCACATACTTGCTGTAGTGGGGAGACCAAAACTGAACACAATACTCCAGGTGTGGCCTCACCAGTGCCAAATAGAGGGGAATAATCACTTCCCTCAGTCTGCTGGCAGTGCTCCTACAAAGGCCTTCAGCCTTCTCGGCAGCAAGAGCACACTGTTGACTCATATCCAGCTTCTCATGCACTGTAATCCCCAGGTCCTTTTCTGCAGAACTGCCCCTTAGCAAGTCAGTCTTCAGCCTGTAGCAGTGCGTGGGATTCTTCTGTCCTAAATGCAGTACTCTGCACTTGTCCTTGTTGAACCTCATCAGATTTCTTTTGGCCCAATCCTCCAATTTGTTTAGGTCACTCTGGACCCTATTCGTAGTCAACATATATTTGCTGAATTTGTTGAATATAACACCCTATCCCCAGGACTACCAGCTGCCAAAGAGACATCGAGTCGTTGATCACTACCTGTTGAGCCCAACAATCTAGCTAGCTTTCTATCCACTTCATGTAAGCTTCCTTTTTGTGTTTAAGCTCACTGAAGATTTCTTTGTTAAGCCAAGCTGGTTGCCTGTCATATTTGCTATTTTTTCTGCACATTGGGAGGGTTTGTTCCTGTGCCCGCAATAAGGCTTTTTTAAAATACAGCCAGCTCTCCTGGGCTCCTTTTTCCCCTCAGGTTAGCCTCCCAGTGGATCCTGCCCATCAGTTTCCTAAGGGTGTCAAAGTCTGCTTTTCTGAAGCTCAGAGTCCGTATTCTACTGCTCTCTCTTCTTCCTTTTATTAGGATCCTGAATGTGACCATATCATGCTCAATGCCTCCCAGGTTGCACCTACTTCTACTTCCCCTACCAATTCTTCCCTGCTTGTGAGCAGCAGGTGAAGAGGAGCACAGGCCCTAGCTGGTTTCTCCAGCACTTGCATCCAGAAGTTGTCCCCAACACTCTCCAAAAACTTCCTAGATTGTCTGAGCACTGCTATATTGTTCTCCAGCAGATCTCAGGTGATTGAAGTCCCCTATGGGAACCAAGATTTGTGATTTGGAAAGTTCTGTTAGTTGTCTGAAGAAAGCCTCATCTATGTCATCCTGCTGGTCTAGTGGTTTATAGCACATGCCCACCATGACATCACCCTTATTGCTCTCGCCTCTAAAGTTAACTCAAAGACTTTCGACAGGCTTTTCTCCGGTTTCATACTGGAGCTCTGAGCAATCGTACTGCTCTCTTACATACAGTGCAACTCCTCCACCTTTTCTCCCCCCACCTGTCCTTCCTGAACAGCTTATACCATCCGTGACAGTGCTCCAGTCATGTGAGTTACCTCATCAAGTTTCTGTTATTCCAATCACTTCATAGTTCCCTGGCTGTCTCAGGACTTACTTCCAACTATTCCTGCTTGTTTCCCAGGCTTCTTACATTTGTGTGTAATGTATAATATAGGTTGATTTTTTCCCCCCTATCGTGATTGTTTTGCTGTTTGGATACAGGTATAAATTCTATTAAAATTACTGGGAGTTGTGTGCAGGCTCCAATGTTAGCCAAATGGATGTCTGAAAAGGTAGCATTAAGCAAAGAAAACACTGAACTAGTGCTGGTATCTTTCTTCTGAATAGTGTTGCTTTGGCTTTTCCTCTTGTTTTCTGGGGAGAAAAAAGTGCGCTGGCACCAAAGCTTTGTTTTACAAAAGCAAATTGTTGTGGGTTTTTTTGTTTGTTTGTTTGTTTTTTACAAGGGCTCTGCTCCACTGAAGTGCCAAAATCCATGTACTGTGGCATAACAATTTGGTGCATGGGTTTGTGTCAGCTTTCAGAGGCCCAAAGTACAGAGTTTGGCCAAGAGGCCAGAGGCCTAGCAAACAGTAATTAGCTAAAAGACAGCAAAATAACAGACAATAACCTTGCTTTGTTTGTTAAATCATAGTCAGCAAAATGCCAGATGTTGGAGCATAACTAAATAAATGTATCTTATTCAAAGTTGCAAACGGAACAAAAATGTCCTGTTCTTGTTGTGTTAGTTCTCCTGTAAGGAGGAGTTCTCCCCACAGGACCAACCTTGAGTTTATGAAGGGTTGGCATGTCAGTATAAGATATGGCTTCCTCCCAAATTCACTTTCTCAGGGATCAGTGCTTGCCTTAAAACACAAAGGGGCAACTTAAAAGACAATTCTTATTGCTATATACTTTACACTGTTTCTTTGCTTAACTCCTAGGAATGTACCTGCTAAATAATCAAAGGAGCTACTTCATTCCTGTGGACCCCATCTTAAATTCAATATATATATATATTATACTAATAAAGTACTAATTACATGTTAACTTGTTAACCTGAAACCATGGGCGGAGACATTGTGTAACCTTTTGACTATTGGCTACTGTGCTATCTTGTCTTGTTGTGCTAGACCTATCCGGGACTCTGGAATTGCCTACCCTGTCATTTTTCCATGCCCATGGTAAATCTATATAATTCATTGCAATCAATTAATTAACAGTGTCTCTGAGCCTAATAAGCGAGGTGACACGCTGTCAGTGCTGTACGTAATAAACTCCTTTGCTTAACTCCTACACGGTGTAGATTTATGTCCTTCATCCATCTTTATATAGTTCCATTATATGCCTGCAAAAATGTAGAGTGCTTGTCAGCCTGCGATTTTTACATTCCATTTTCTGAATAATGCATAGTTCAAGCTAACATACAGTATGGAAACCCAGCTGCCTCTGTTGGCCTGACCTTCAGCAGTGGGCTAGACAGTTCAAGAAAACAAAGCCTGTTTCAAATATATATTTAACCTGGGAGGAAAGGTGATGGTCAGAAATGATGTGGAGGGCTAAGATGCATAGATAAGAAACATGAAAAAATCACAAGCATGACAAAACAATCTAAATAACTGCTTATTAATTTGTAAGGAAAAGAAAAAAAGCTCCTTTGCCTAAAACTGGGAATCTGATGTACAGAACAAGCAACAGATACAAGGAAATGCTCCGTCTTACACAATTTGGGGCCAAATTCAGACTGGGTCTGGTTAGCTGCATGTAACACTAGATTTCAGTTTGCCGCTTTTTCCTTAATGGATCTTCAGTACTTTTGCTGACACACAGAGATGTAATCTGTAACCTCATGTATGTAGGGTACAGTGCGACCTGGTTGTAGTGAATGCAGATATAGTGAAAATCTATTTTCAGTGAGTTAGATGGTTTCCCAGAGTATTTTTAATGCATGAAAGTGTGCAAACTGCAATTCTGGCTAGAGTCCATTTCCTGATATGAGGTCTGATCCCAAAGCCTGTGGAACCCTACTGAATAGAAACTCTTCCATTGACTTCAGTAAACTACAATCAGGACCATAGTGAAGTTAGTCTGTCAAATGTGTGTTATGAATTTAAATGAAAGAACCAGCTGTACTAACTCGTAAACCAAATAAATTAATCCCTGCTTCTTCTAGTATTCTATCCATTGATTGTACTATAAAACATCTCATGCCATTGCTGTGATCTTTATATAATTTATTGTTTAACCATTGATACAAAAAAGAAATTGTTTTGTTCATAATTATATTCTCATAATGATGTTCTAGGAATAAATTTAAACTTGTCGTGAAGACGTCAGCAATGTGGTTCCCCATCTGTCAGTTAAATCAAATCAACTAAAAGACAGACTTCTTGAGTAATTTCCCTTTAAATCAACTGCATCCTCTGATTTAACATTCCTATAATGACAACTTTAAAAAAACAACAACAAAGCCCTTTGGCGGTTCTAGCATGAAGATCCCAGCATTTTAAAGTATCACCAACACCACAATGGATGTGGCTGCTCTCTTCCAATGACCTCTGAAGTCATTTGAACTCACAGATAATAGCAATGTGTGTTGAGCAGTGGTATATGTTAGCCTTCTGCGGGCTGAGAGAAAGTAGAACAAGGATAAGTTTAAGAGATGACAAAGTGGGAGGCAGAAACCTGAGAAGGGGGAAGGGAGGACTGTCTGGGTACGGGAGAATGTGAGAAGTGGATCTGTATTGCACATGACAAACTTTAGACTGCATTCCAACCTCTTCTTTAGATCTCATGCAAGATTACTTCAGTAGGTTGGTTTGTACTGTAGATGGGTCTGATCCTGGCAACCCTCACTCAAGTAATTTCCTTGAAGTCATTGGTGCTACTTTCCTTTGTTTTAAGCACTTTGAGACTAATAACTAAGTGCTCCAGGGGCTCAGTTCTCAAGCTGCTCAGCAGTTCTGCAAGACAAATTCCAAGTGGAGGTCCATTGGAGCTGAAACAATTCAGCAACTCAAGGAGCACACAGGTGTGAGCCTTGCAGGTGTGAGCCCTATGGATCTGATTCATAGCCAATGAACTCAATGGAAAGACACCCATTTGCTTTGGATCAGGCTCTATAAGACACAAATAGAAGTCGTATTACTCAGTTGAATAAGGATGTTTTATTATCATGTAGACAATGTTTCAATCCTGTGTTGGCTTCAGAAACCTTTATATTTGGTCACATCTCCTTACTTGTGTATTGTATTTACGTAGGGGCAGTTGCTAAGTCAGTATTATTTAATTATAATAGAAGAGAATATTATCTTTTTATTTTGTTGTTATATGGACTGGAAGGTTAGAATTCATAGCACCTCATCCCCCATAAGCTTGCCCTAGTCATCATTTCCAGACCATTTTATTCACAGAAGACCTGAGTAGTAAAACAGGCAGCATAGCTAAGAGTTAGGTCAAATGTATGACCTTGTTCAGAACCCAGGCAAGAGCAATGAGTGGAATGAAATAAAATCTGTTTCACTATAATATATGCATGATTTGGGAATTTTTATTGGAACTGAACGGTATTACCAAGAACTGAATGACTTTTTGATTTAATTGACTCAAACAGGAGAACAATAATACTAATGTTTTTACTGGCATATCTAAATAAATACCTAGAATAATTTCTGAAGCATATGTGGAGGGAGGGGAGACACAATATTTGTGTATTATGGGGGTAAAAGCAATAAATTAACCTAAGATAATAAAAATGGAAAGGGAAGTGTTTGAGCATATACCATGGATAGTGCAATGTGAAGAAGGCTTTTGTTGTTGGATTTTTTTTTCCAGGGGAGTAGGAGTCGGAGCTATTACAGCTGGTTCCTCGGTTTTAATTCATAACACTAACGGAAATGTGTTCACAACATTAAAATACATGAGGCATTAGGTTTTAAACATATTCATTTTCAGGAACAGGCAGGGTTTCATAAACGAGTGCCCTGTATGTCCTTGTTTCCCTCCACCCTGCTTTTCACTGGGAAATCCTGAACCCTTTCATCACAAGTGTATGCTCTTGCAACCCCTTTTCAGACATATAAAACAGGAGAACACACTTGGGGGAAAGAGGAATTTCTTTAGATTCCCTTGTGTTTCACAGATTGGATTTCTTTGGCTTTTTTAACTTCCTTTTCTGGGAAACAAGGTACCAAGTAAATGGGATTCTTTAACTCTGAATTTATCTGACAAGAATGTAATCTGCATGGCAAATGGGCAATGCCTAATAACAGTTTATTCCAAACTGTTGGCTTGACTAGACTGGGCCAATATAGGCAAAATGTGACATGAATATTGCAGCATTTTAGATCTCCTCTAGTACACCAGGATCAGGCTAGGTTCACTATATATTTCATGGACATATATCTAACTAGTGAGGCTGGCACTTAAGAATGGATCTTTTGAATAGTGTGTTTTGTTTTTGTTTTTGTAGAAGAGGCAGATCTTTAGACATCTTTGTCTTTAATTTCAAGTTCCCTCCAAATTGTTCTAACATCCTATCTCCTGTTGCTTTTCTGTTGAGCAAAATATCAGATTAAAAGCAATGTAAAGATAGTTTGAGCACATTTTATGCTCTAGATAAGTAACTTGAAATCAAGGGATTGATTGACTGAGGTACTGATGCTCCTGGACTCAATAGAATTTAAGGGTACTCAGCATCTTGCAAGAGGCTCTTAGAACAGTTAAGAGTTTGGCTCCCAGTTGAACATTTTAACTCATGCCAAGGGAGCTGAATAAGATGGCATACCCTCCGAAAATCTCTTTTTAATCAGTAAAATGTGTAGCATAGGACTTTAGTTAAAGGTTTTGAAACATCAAAATCAGAATTGTGGCAAACTAGTAAGCAATAGCACATGCACATTGGCTGGCCAAAATACACAAATCTTGGATCTGGTGGTGTTGTATTAATGCACCCAAAGTGTGCATATGTTGGCTGAAAAATGTACATCCCAGAGTTAATGCACCTATAAAATCTTTTATTGGAAGGGGGCAATATACATATATTTTACTATATAAAATGTATAAAAATCATCCATTCCTCAAAAAATGCACTGGAAATGAGCAAATTGTTCTTCAGTGAGTGGCCAGGAGGAACTGAGAGCTATTTCTATGCTTCATATCTCTCCTGTACATGTCTTTTCTTCCTCCTTACCCCTAATCAGCTGGTGCTTCATATTCTAAAACTCTCCACCCCTTTTGCTACCCACTCCCTTGCCTCCCATCTCTTGTCAGGGAAGTGGTGAGGACAGCATAGAGGTGCTTAATGCAGCTGCTCTCCATACCTGTAGGGATTGAATGGATAAATCCAGGCACTCTGATTTAGCTGTAGGAAAAGCTCACCTCAGTGAACTGGAGGAAGACTACACCATTCTCACCCTGCCTCCTCGATGGCACCTCAGAACTGCTTGATATTTTAAAATGGATTTCTCTAGCCCTAACATCCCATGTAACCATCTATTTCTCACACAAGGTAATGAAGGAGAAGTAATTCATGTTTAAAACTAATAATATTTAATATTTTACCCTTTAGGAAAAATCCTGTTCGTAGTTATTTACTTCAGAAGGTCTTGCACCCATCTAACTAAATTTTGAACAGGGAACCAGACTACAAGTAAAAATACTGGGTATTCTTCCATGCCTCACTAGTACTTATGATTTCTGTCAATCACTTCAGTTCACTCCTTAACTTGTATTAGTTTCATGCATGTAACTAAAAGCAGAATTTGGGTCTTTATATGAATTGAGCTGTAAATCACTGGATATTGACTGGTGATCTGCCTAATAGAGAACATTTATAGTGTTGATATTTAAATACATGTTCGCTTCCATGAGAGTTTTGCACAATCAATATGTGGATTCTAACCCTCAACCCTCTGATTCAATTCCAAACTGTTTTATAAATGTGGATACCCCATTTCTAACTCCACATACACCAGTTATTTTCTGTATCACATCATCTTCCACAGTTTCCTGAGTTTGGTGGGCGTAGCGGCACAGGGTATTGCTAATAATTAAGATTACCCAACGTGTTCCATTATAACACCCTCTTTTCAGCTGCTTATAACTTTTACAGATTTAAACCACTCACTCTATTGTTTCCTATGTTAGGTTGAAGTTTTCTTTGAAAGTTTTAACTAAAA
Organism: Dermatemys mawii; assembly: GCA_007922305.1. Taxonomy (NCBI): domain Eukaryota; kingdom Metazoa; phylum Chordata; order Testudines; family Dermatemydidae; genus Dermatemys; species Dermatemys mawii. The sequence continues at coordinate 12,815,103 of ML677341.1, read as the reverse complement.
TGGTTAAACCTTTCCCATAGTTAGGAAAAAAATATTGTTTTGCTCATCTTAAAACATTTGTACTGACCTTTCATGAAGAAGGTTGGGTACCTCCATACTTTGGAGCAGGGACTTGAAATCTGGCAGGGGAAGGATCCACCCAGGTTAGGAAGGTCATTTTGCTGTTCCCATGGAAAAAAAAATGATATGAAATTTCTCAGGTCACACGGGCTCAGTAGGGACTTGTTAGACTTTGATCACTAAATTCTCCAAAGATTCTGTGTGCACCGAGCATGTTCTCCAGGTCTTGCAGCTTCTCCAGGCCAACCGACCTGCGTGTACACTATCCCCACATAGCCACCAAGCCTACTCCATCACAAGGCTTCAAGGGCTGGACCAGAACCTTCCCATCAATTGATTCTCCCAGTGGCTATAGGTCACTGTGGTGCCAGGAAATGGAAGTAAGAAAAAAGAGGTTGCTTTCCTGTGTTCTCAATGCTCCCACAATTAACACCAAGGCAGTGTAGAAGAGAGAGAAACTTTCTGGCTCAAATGCAGAAGGATGAGGATTGGAAGGCGTAGCAGAGGGGAAAGGGGCAGGAACTCAGAAAGAGGCAGAAAAGGGAGTGGGAAGATGCAGGACCTGTAGATGGGGAAGGTTAGGAGTGGGAAGGGCAAGATTCATGGACAGACAGCAGAGGACAGGAGCAGAGTTGGAGGGGACAGGAACAGGAATTGGGAAGCATTGTGGGAGGAAAGGAGTAGTTGGGGGACAGGAATGGGAGTGGGGGATGAGCAGGAGCCAAGGAGAATAGCACTAGCCATGTGTGTGTATGCGGGGATGGGGGGGAATATGTTATGGATTTAAAGATTTCAGACTTTCTGATTTCACCCATGGAGTTTCAACAGGATGGAATTTTTGTGGGTTTTTTCAATTTTTTTTAAATTGGGAAATTATATAAAACACTCCATTAAAAGAATGCTAAGGTTGCAAAGTTAATTCAGATCCTTTGTAAGGACCAGGTCTTCTGACTCATAGTCCTGTGTCCATCTTTCTTCCTTCATGAGCGCTGCCTTCTTCCACATTCACATAGAAGCCCAATGATAAAAAATGCTACTTAGTGTATAAAAGACCTACGAAGTGTCTTACTCCCCAAAAAATTACTGCTACTTACCACCTTCGAGTTTTCACAAAAAAGCCACAAAGCATTTCAGATCCTCTATCAGACTCTGGTATCAGGTAGTTTGGTTAGAACTCAGAACAACTGATCTAAAGCCAACAGAATTAATCTGAAATTCACTTGTGTAACTGAAATTAGAAGGACATAATCTTATTGAGGTCAATGGCCCTACACTGATTTGCACCATCTGAGGAGGTGGTCCCAAATCTGTATCTAAGCAGAAGAGTTCAAAATTGCCTTCTCAAGGAAACACTGCAGAACACTCCTATTATTTCTGGAATAATGAATCTCTCCTTGGGGAATCCTGCTTAAATAAATAGTCAGTCTGTTGTTGAATATAATCCAGTTAGCAGATTGACTACAAAGATGCTATCGTTTTGAATCAGGAGGATGCTTTCACAAGTTGCAAATGTCTTCTCACTTTTTTCTGCCACATTAAAGCTTCTGTGAATTTTGCCAGATGTTTTTGACCGTGGGGAGAGTGAAATGCACATGGAGAGATGACAAAAGAAAAATGGGCAGGATGGAAATGTTGAAATTTGTACAGAATTTTAGAATTAACTTTTGTTTGGGACATGTCTTTGATAAGACATCCTATAAATTAGCATTCAAAAGCACTTCTAGCTAGTCAGAGTGCCAAAAATATGAGCTGGCCTTTTATTCTGCAGTTTGCAGTTATTCTTATACATTGTGTGGGGCTACTTGGCCGACTGTCAAATTACAAGCATGATAAATACAGATCTGAAACACAGTAATCCTAGATTTTATCTCCAAATTCTGGAATATTTATTAGGAAATATATCTCTTGGAAAAGCTGGTATGATCACTAGATATCATAGAATTTCACAGATAACCCCGTGAGATCGCACAAAATCATTTTAATTACTATATGTCTCTATCGTAGCACTCCAGTTACAATCGTACATATAATTAAATCAATGACTATTTACAGCCCATTTAATATATTTAATCTTTCTATAAAACATGAAGATCTCCTATTACATTTCCTATACAACAGAAAAGCACTTGAAAGCTCCACAGCCTTCTGAGATGTGCGGACCTATCATCTTATTCATGCTCCAATAGAAAAGGCTACAGTGCCCTGAGCTATCAACTCAAGGAACTGCAGTTTATATTCCAGTCTATAGGTTGGAGTTGCACCAATGGAAATACTCCATAGTAACACCACCTGCTGAATTTCACTTCCTTTCAATTAAACAGCATAGAGCTTAGGTAGACTGCATCATTTCATCCTAAAGACCCAAGTGAACTCTTATCACCACATACCAAAAGGATGCAATGAAAGATAAAGGGAAGGCACTTCACAAGCATAAAACAGCTATTCAAGTCTAAAATTCCAATGATACTTTAAATAGAATTTACTACAGAGGCTTAAGGTACTTCAGCTACAGTGCCAGTTTCAAAGGCAATTGTAGTAAAACCATGTGATCAATAATCAACAAGTGGAGATTTGCATTTCTGCTGCAATTGACAAACATGGTTACTGGCAAATATTAGATGTGATCTGGCTATAGTAGAAACCTGTCATTTAATATCAGTAGCATATATTACACTACAGAATCACAGCATTAGATATCTTGCTCCTAATAACAATAAATGAAAGTAAAGAAATAACATTAATAGATTTGAGATCATTGCAATAGAAATATAGCAGCTACTATATGGTTCCATTTTATATTGCTAATTTTTGGAGTACTGCACAAGGCAGTTTGGATGTAAATGAGGCCAAATACCTCACAATCTCCAACATGCTCTTCAGCCAATGAAATTCGTGAAAGAAATATTGAGTTTTATAATAAAAGCATGACATTTGTCAGCGTATTAAGATATAACCTAATAAATATTTTCAGATATGTCAGCATTGCCAATTCACGCCATGTTGGCTGTGGCAGCCATTTTAAATTCTGAACACACTTTTTCTACTGGTTAGTTATGGTTAAACCATCCCAGTGAGGTGGGTGGGGGGAGCAGGGAGGTTGCACATGTATATTCCTACTGTTTTTAGGACACCTAAGACTAAAGCAATGTATTGTGAGGGCTTGATATTATACAAAAATATTAAGAATTAGCATCCTCCATAGTGTTACCAGAGAGTATTTACTACACTACCAGTTATATAGAAATATAACATTATAAGTTTACTAGTTTCTATTTGTTGACAGAAAGATACATGTATCTTTGCTAATAACCATATTTCAGATTGATCTATGCATAAAAGGATATTTCTGTTTCTTAAAAAAGTTTGAAATGGCAGCTTACATAAACATGCAGTCTAAAACTAATTAAGAAACAAGAAAAACTTTCATAGTCTTCAATATATTGAAACATCACATTCCCCATTACAGCGACTCAGGACTGTGCAACTCAGTGCTACCTGACACACTTGTACCTGACTTGGTATCCCATTTTGCAGCCACAGCTTAGAAGTTCATGACAATACTAACCTGTATCTGGGACAGTTGTCCACAGTGGACTCTATCGATCAGTGCCCTCAACTCATCCCTATTCCTTGGGTGAGGTGAGCCCAGGAGCAGGCATTAAGGCCTGACCTCAGTAGTGTCCTGCTTGCTATGCAGATCTCTTAGTGTGTTGAACCAGAGGTTCAGGAGAAGGAATTCCAGACCTCTGCCCTTCTGTGTGAAGAGCCATTTGCCGGCTTCTGCATCAGCACCGTTTTGTGCCACTCACCCTGTTGTACAGAATCACCACAAAGCACTCCAACAGAGACATAGTTTGATCGTCTGTATGTTGTGGTGCAGCAGACAAATCCATGAAAGCAGGGGGTCACTTCTTCAAATGCCTTCCAGGTCTCCCATGCAGATTTATTTCCTTTTACAGCAAAGGCAGACACTGGGTCACAACCAGCATAGACATGAAACACTGGTAAAGCCTTTGAATTGCTCAGGTCAAGCGAAGATGAAATGTCAAGAGCAGGTGTATATCTTAAGTGGTGGCTGGTTCCAAATGTAATCCACAATTCAGGTATCTGAAGCTTTTGCACACATGTATCATCTAGGACTGCCATATGTGTGTCAACTGTGCATATAAGAACTTTAGTATATTGTTAACTGAATGCTTCATATCCATGCAGCAACATTCTGTATCTGCTTCCTCGTGGTGGCATGGGGAACAATTGGTCTCATCATGTGCAGGGCTGCAGGGTACATCTTAACCATCTGTGGCAATTACCTCTGCCACCTCCTGCCGACTTTGCAATATACTTTTCAAGGAAGCATTAGAATTCCATTAAACTGTTTTTTTTATTTGAAACCTGTCCCTTTGAATAATTTTTGTTGTTTGGGAAAGGTGAAGTGTTGCTTTTTGGAGGTCATGCCCAGAGTCCTGGTTGAAGGCAAGGAGCACATCACATCCCTCTTTGTGTGCTTGGCGATCTGGATATGTGAAAGGATGCAAGATTTTAGTTCAGTGCTGTGAATGCACCCAGCCAGTGTCACCCCCAGCTCTGCTAGTCTAGCTGTACAGAGCCTTGTGAGGTAAAGACTGGAGACACATCTTCATTCAGTCTTGTCTCTTCAGTGTATGCTATCAGTTCAGCAAAGGCAACCTCATACAACATCATCTCTGTGTTATTTTGGTCAATTTTCTTCTCTCTGACTCCATTATAGAGAGAAACTTGCATGATACTTTGGCTCTTAAAACATTAAGTCCCCAGCACTGAGTTTTGCAAGCAAGCATTGGTCTTGCAGCTGAAATGCACACTTGTGTACCCAACTATCTATGCCAAGGGTAGAAACTTCATAGTCTTCTGGTAGTATATTCATTTCACAAATAAAGAACACTTCTTCTTTCTGGAGGGTCCTTTGTGTTGATTGTTTAAATGTGTATATTTCTGCTGCAGTGGATCATCCTGAACAACAACTTTTATCATTTCCCCCCCCTCAACTCTTTTAGATTTGGTCCTGTTAAACTTCTTGTAGCAGGATTTGTACAAATGACAATTGTTCTTGTGGAAAGTATTTTCAATATCGTCATCATAATCTAATTTACATATATCTATGGCTATGGGAAGTGCATTCGGCTTATGAGAATGTCTGATATTTTCTGATAGCCAGATCCAATTTGCTCTTCTTGATTCTGCTGGATTAATCACCTTTGTACCTGTGTCTTCCTGACAAATGACATGACACTTAACCCCAGTCAGTGGACAAATGGGATCTGTGTGTTGATGGATCTAGTTCTTGAATCAGCTTGTATCTTTTTGATGTGTTTGAAGCACTAATAATAGCCAATTGTAATCGAATATATTTTGCAACTGTGTACAGATAATATTAGTTAATATTTTCCAATCACTAAGAAGCTTTCATGCAACAAAAGAAACATCTGAAGGCAAAAGAAAAATGTGATTAAATTTTTCTGAGACTACACCAACAATCAATATTAATATATAATGTGTCCTTACTCCCAATTTTAAGGTCACACTAAAGCAAAGCCAAAAATACATCCCTTGTAAGGCCAATTGTAAAACAATGTTATCTGCTGATTATGACAGTGTTGTTTAAAAAGCTTGCAATGGCCAACGTGGCATGAGTTGGCAAAGGCCCCATATTTGAAAATTTTATTATCTCATGTCCTAAGACTTGTGAATTTCATGTGTTTTATCATAAAACCCATAACCCCCTCCCTTGCATAAATTGGACTGGCTATTCTGTGGGAAGCAGTTTGTCAGGTTCTCACATGCTTCTTTTTCAGTCCATTTCAAATCTACCCTTCTGAGATAAATCTACTTATTAAAACAAGATGTTCAAAGCGAAGCGTGCAATTCCGTGGGGAAAGCTGAAGAGAAAGTAATGGACTGATAGTGAGCTGATGTGCTACTTTAACCTTCCCAGCCAATCAGTTTAGAGGTTTTGTTGTATAATTTATTTCAAATGGATAACATTCTCAAACAAGAGACGCAAGTATTAGAATTGAGTGCTGGGTAATTAGGGCTTTAGCTGTTGGAAAATATTTATGTAACAATGTGAGTTGGGATTGTAACTATTAAACACAAACTTTTGTTTGCTGAGAAAGTAGTTAAACAGACTGGGATAGACATAATTACAATCCATCTTATAGTCAGTATTTGAATCCTATGTGGCATTAATTACAGAACATATGTTAACATAGTTTTATGAAAAAAATATTGTTCAGAACATGCGTGGTACAGAGCATCTATTCATCTATTTTAGACTCTAAGTCTAAAGTAGTTTTTTTCATATATCTAGGGCTTAAATTCTCAGAGGATTTCCCGGAACCCCATACACCACGCCCCAAACGTGTTCTGAAAACTCCAAAAATATTTATTGGAGTTCTGCTCTGGACAGTTCCGGCAGAATTTGTGCCCTGTATATATCATTCTAAATAATACATTTCTGAGGGTTTCTTTCAGTCATTTTTCAACTTTGATGTTATTTTAACATAAATTCTCCCATCTTGAAATGCTGGGGCTTATTGGCTAGGATGTAGATGTGCCGTGACTGCTACCTGATATACAACTAGGATCATTTCACTTTTATTTTGTCCCCTCCCCCTTGATTATTTGTTCTCCGTGGCTAAGATTCTACAGTGCACCTCTGAGAAGTGCAACACAGAACTCACAGCCCAATAAATCCTGACCAAGATGCTGGGCAAAGTAATGGAAAGGCTGATGCAGGACTGGATTCATAAAGCGTTAAAGGAAGGTAATATAATTCATGCCAATCAACATGGGTTTATGGACAATGGCTCCCATCAAACTAACTAGATATCTTTTTTTTTTGATGTGATTACAAGTTGGATTGATAAGGTAATGGTGTTGGTGTAATAGACTTAGGTTTCTGTAAGGCGTTTGACTTGGTTAAAACACTAGGATGATATAAAATTAACACAGCACACATTAAATGAATTAATAGTTGGCTAACTGATTGGTCTCAAGATGTAACTGTAAAAGGGGAAACATCGATGTGTGTGTTTCTAATGGTGTCCCACAGGGATTAGTTCTTGTCCCTACACTAGTTAACATTTTGTTTCAGCGACCTGAAAGAAACAAAATGTAGGTGATGCAGAAATTGGGGAAGGAGTGAATAAGGAAGAGGACAGGTCACTGACTCAGTGATCTGAATTGTTTGGTAAGCTGTGTGCAAGCCAACAATATGTTTCAATATTGCTAAATTATGCAACAGGAACAAAGAATGGAGGCCATACTTACAGGATGGGGGACTATATTCTGGGAATAAGTGACTCTGAAAAAGATTTGAGGGTCATGGTGGATAATCAGCTGAACAAGAGGTTCCAATGTGACACTGTGGCCAAAAGAGCTATTGCGATCCTTGGATGCATAAACCAAGGCATCTCGAGTAGGAGTAGAGGGGTTATTTTATATTTGTATCTGACGCTTGTGCAGCTACTGCTGGAATTCTGTGTCCAGCTCTGGTGTCCACAGTTGAAGAAAGAGGATGATAAATTGGAATGTGCTTAAAGAAGTATGAGAATGATTAAAGGAGTTGAAAACCTGCCTTGTAGCGACAGATTCAGGGAGCTCAATCTATTTAGCCTAACAAAGATAAGGTTTAGGAGTGGTTTGATTACAGTTTGAGTTCCTGCATATGGAACAAATATTTGATAGTGGCCTTGTCAATGTAGCAGAAAAAGTTAAAACATGAAGCAAAGGCTGGAAATTGAAGCTGGGCACATTCAAACTGAAAATAAGGGACACCTTTTTAACAGTGAGGGTAATAAACCATTGGAACAACTTCTCAGGAGTCAATTTATGAGGGATTCCCCATAAGAGGCAATTTTTTCCTCTAAAATATATACTCTAGGAATTATTTTAGGGGGGTTCTCTGGCCTGTGCTCTATAGGAGGTCAGACTAGATGATAACAGTGGTTCCTTCTGACCTTGGAATCTATGAAGGGGATTATGAGGGTGAGGGAGGCTATGGTGACTTTAAGCAACTTTGCACCTTTCTGATGCTGGCCTGTTTCAGGGCCTTCAGAATTCTGAGGGTCCGTATAAGAATATATCTACACAGAAAAGCTGTGAGCAGGCTAGCCTACACCAGGTAGCTTGAATCCAGCTAATGCATATAACAATAGCAGTGAAGAGAGTATAGTCAGAGCTAAGAGCCCGGTATGTACCCAGTGCTGAAGCTTTGTCTTCGCTACTATTATTATTAACTGCTGTTGTTACTTGCTTTAGCTGGATTATGGCTCCTCAAGCAAGTTGGTCTGTATTCAGATTTTGCTGTGTAGATATACCCTAATGTACAGGAGTCTCCCAGGGCCATCCTATGGGCCACAGCATTGTCCATGATCAGTGCAGTGTTGCAATCTGCTTAAACACCCCTGTCATGCATATTCCTTCCACCCCACTGCCATGACCTGTCTGCCAGCCAGGGCCTGCATGATGGTCCTTAGAAAGAAGCTTTATGTCCTTTTACTTGGCATAAAGGGGCCAGTGCAGGAATCTCTTGTCCTATTCCAAAATTGTAAACTCTTTGAGGTAGGGATTGGGTTTTTTTTTTTAACTACATTTGAGCAATGTCTAGAACAATGGTGTCTTTAGTATAATACAGATATATGATACTAATACACAAATTTATCTTATTGTCGTAGGCATGGGCCAGCTGTTGAGGCCCATACTTGATTTTGATTAGGATTGTATTTTGACTCAGTGGGAACTTGCCAGACTCAGAGCCAATGTTGTTTTTGTCATTTTTGTTAATCAGAGCCAAAGTACTTCTTTCACCACAGGTTTGCAACATACTGTTCTGGAGGGTTTGAAATGAATTTCTCACCCATGAGGTCTTTGCCTTCACCTAATAGAAACTTTGTTCTCTATGAGTCAAAGACTATGCTGAATAGAAAAGAACAAGATATTTCTAGCTTTACTGGAGTTAAATCCAACCTCTGATCAGAGTGAAGGAATCCTAAACCCAAACTTGAGGCCAACTATACTAAATAATATCTACTTCGCACAGTTCTGTTCCTTTATTGATCACCAGTGCTAGCATCTTATCAAGTACTGTGCTCTTATCAAGTTTTCCAGATGCATGTTTAAACAAGTTTGAGGAGAAGGAATTTGCTGGGGGATAGTCTCCTTGCCAGCAGTCTAAAGAATTGGTTCTTTGTTAATACATGCCAGTGCATTGGCTTTCCTTGCAGAAATTGTTTCTGTGGATATTTTTTTAACAGGGCTGAATGAGAGGGAGACTTTTTAGGTCTGAGCAGATGTCAAAACTGTCTGATGACTGCATTCCATGTTTCAAGACTCACAAAATGCTACTTGTGTGGTATGGAAAAAAGGGGTTTCAATCACACAATGTCAGAACAAAATTGAGGGTTGGTTATTTTTATGACAGAATTATGGCTTTTTTTCCTCTACTCTTTCTAGGTTATCTTGCCTTTTAATTTCATTTAATGGGTATTTTTATGTTTATACATCAGAGCAATCAGAAACTCAAGCATTTATAACTTTCTCTCTTGCTAGCTAGAGATGGTTGAATAGTGAATAACAACTCCATTCCATCAATATTTTCCAAGTGGGCTTTGCTATGAGTTATGTGTGTATATTATCTTTATTTCCAAGTACTTGACTGATCCAAAGGTATCCATAAAAATGGTCTTGAACACCAAATGTTTCACAGATTTTATCATGGAAATGAATTCATATGATAATTTTATCCCATATTGCTGCTGTTGATTATTATTTCTACTATAAAATTGGCTACTGGCCTCATTTCAGATTGGCACCCCTTGCGCTTTATACTGGATAAACACGTAAAGGTAGAAAGTCTCTTTCCCAAAGAGTTCATCATTTAAATAGATAAGACAAAGGTAGTATTCTTATCCCTATGGTACAGACGGCGAACCGAGGCAGAGAGTGATCAAATGACTTGCTCTAGGTAATTCAGGCTAGATTTTGACTGCTCCTGGATGAGCATTGGGAGAGAGGTTGAATGGAGCTCTAAAAGCTGAATCAATATAAACAAATGCCTTTTCCAATTACAACTCAAAGATGGGATGTCCTCATTCCTCTAGTCTAGCCCAGCACGGATAGTTGAGTTAGAATGGAGCGGTGTAACTATTCTGATTGCTGCATATTCACAGGATCCTATTAAAAACAGTGTGTGGAAAAGTTTCATTTTTATTTTTTTGGTGCAGCCATCCCAAAGAGAGGCTCTCTGGAAAATAAACTCCATTTTTTTCCCCACCTAGTTTATTTCAGCTGATTAAACTGAGAGGATTCTAGTCTTGGAGGAGTCAATCATTTAAAGGGATATAAATGGGAGCTGATACGCTGAGCTAGGGGAACTTGTATTTAATGGTTCCACTCCAGTAACTTCATCAAAATTACTCTAGAGAAAAGGTCCAGGGAATCAGAAGGCTAGCAAGTCTATTACTTTGGAATGAAAAAGGGCACTAACATCTACTGTAGTAAGCATTATTATACTGGCAATGCACTGTGAAAATTACCCTAATAAATACAAAAGACTTATACTTGCTAGCTAGTTTTGGCACTAAGAATGTGCACTTCATTTCATTTGAAAGTTAGTTTGGTTTCTAAAATGGAATTGCTGGATTTATTGCAAGGCAATACAGGGCAAATCACTAAATGCTATGACAAGGCAATTTGTAACCAAACAACATTATTTGGCTCTTCATCTGTTTATGTTTATGAGGCTTCCTTCTTTACACAACATAGCTTCCAGGCAAATGCAGATGGTCGATTTGTTACACAGTAATGTTGTATATTTGAACGTGAAATTTATAACTGAATCATAGGGCCTGATTCTCTTCTTTCTTATGCAAGTTTTAAAGCAATACACTTCACAGGAATTACTACTGATTCATACCAGTGCAACAGGTAAATCAGCACCATAAAATGTATAGAAGGCTAAGATCTATTAGGTGAGTGTTTCAAATTTATTAGTTACTGTGACCTGTGGGACAACGGACTGACCCACAGAATTCTGAAATGTGGTTCTTGGACTGAAGCCTCCCCACTACCCCAGTCTTTAGTATGGATGTGTGGGTCATACTGACTAATAGTACCAGCATGCAATGCTCACCTGGGATCAAGAGGAACCACTGGAGAAAGAGTATCATCACTGGATTGCCTTGCCATGTTAAAGATAAGTCAGTTCCATTATATGCAAATTAAATACAGTCTTCAGTTTCTCCAGAACTGATAATGTGACCCTCACTTGGATATCATCAAGTTCAACCCCTGCTGTAACAGGATTATTTCATAGAATATATTCTTCTAGTATTCTGTCTACCCTATCTGTGACGATTTCCTATGCTGCATTTTATTGTAACACATCTAAATAGTTAACAGTGATTGTGCAAAACAGGTTATTTTGTGTGTTCAGTAAATGTGCTACTGGAAAACAGCCAGAATCCATATTTTACCTGGTGTATTAATCTTGGCTGTTTTTCCAAGCTGGCTTTCCTGGTATCTTCTGCTATTCCCACATCTCATTCCCCATCCTGGATGTAAGAAAGGGCAATCTTTTTCAAGATGAGTTTGTCCATGCTGACCTTTAGGAGGTCCCAGAAATTGAAAGGAGACATGTGAAATTGACTGAGATGGATTTATAGTGTTTCTGGCAGAACAGGTTAAGTTAATACTGAACAAACTCAAAACAGAGCTGTCCAAACTCTTCCATTTAACATTTCAGCCCTGTACAACAACTCATGGGGATCATAAGGGGTGTATTTACTTATTCTGATTATAACTATGAATCATGCCAAGAGATACTGAACGTCAAAAGGATAGATAAGTGTGCTTGTAATGGGTGTCCCATTGCAAGCCCAGGTCAGGTTCCATATTTTGACACTGACATTCAGTCTGTTCAGTGTAACCATTTCACATCATTATCTGACAACTTTGCCTTAAGCAGAAACAGAGATGCAGGGGGAGAGAGGGGGGAAGAATTAGGGAGGTCTGTAAATCCATAGTTTTACTGTAAAACCAATATCTTAATAGTAATTAGGCCAAGATAATGGTATTCAGAGAGATATCGGGACCAGGGGTTAAATCTGTGTTTGTGGCAAAACTTAGTCTATAAATCAGATTTGGGTTCTAGGTCACTGAAATCTTCTGAGCTGCTCTAAAGATCTCTGCCTAAACTTGGGGAAATTTCTCAAAACCAGTAATTCACAAGAGATTTTAGTCCGTGCTCAGCCATGTCAAAATAGGTCTGAAAATATGCACTTTCTGCTTTTGGATCCAACTCGAAACTCAACTCACAAGGTAGTTTCCTATTCTGGAATTCAGTCTGAATTGTGCTGCATGGGTGTATGCTCATGTGGATCACATCCGAGGCTCCAATTTGGAACTACTTCTAAAAACTGAGGATATAATAATATAAAAATAGTTAGTATCTTAAGAGTTTGTCCCCAAAAAGTTGACGCACATAGGGAGCCACCTCCGTCTTACAATACTTCTAACTAATAATTTAGGACAAGAACTAAAGAATTCTATATCTACTGAAGATGGCAGGAGTAATTTTAGGTACAAAATGTCATTTTCTTAAATGAAAATTTAGCCAGGACATCAGGAACCATGGTTTTATTAGTCCAAAAAGTGCTATAGGAAACTGAGCACATGTGGTGAGGATTTCAATATCTCTTCAGAAAGATGAACATTAAGAAGCTCCTCCTGATAACCAAAACACTGGGATTACCTTGTGCACATCTACAGGTGTTAACTGTCAGAAAACAGCTGGATAAAACTGCAGCTAAATAAGCTTACAAATGTAATATTAAAAGGCAAACTGCCCCTGCCTCATAATGACAAACGTCTGTGCACGAAACTGTTGCTTTTATTTACTCTAGAACCTAGAAGTGGGGACAAAGAGTGTTTACATTTTCAGGCAGTAACTCAGTCAGTGTAAGTGGTATATTTGTGACTAAAGGTCAAATGCAAAGCTTCTCCGAGAACAACCATGTTAGTGTTGAACATTTTCTCATCCTATTTCAGCCACTTTCTGATATGTAACTGTATCTCACGTGATGGGAGGCAATGTTACAGACTAACACAAGCTGCTTATTTCAGTGCATGTTTTGCTGGAGTTTCAGTGGATTCTCTCACTGGTAGACTGTGAGTCTGTATACAGTCCTGAGCCGGAAATGGTGCATAAATTGCACCACCGTACCAGAAGCTCTTAGAGGCATCATGACTTTTGATGAACGTTTTTGTCACAGTTCCATTTCTCCTTCCTCCTTTCTCTGTGGGCGGGTAATAAATTTCTCTTGAGGTAGTGACTGCTGCTAGCTTATTCCAGCAGTGAATTACACCACCTGCAATGTCAGCTCAGCTGTGATTGGGGGTGCAGGGGGGAGAGTGGGTGAAGCAAAAGATTCATCAGTTTCCTTTCTTGTTCAACCCACTTGCTTCAGGGAGAAAGAAACAGACATGGAACATCTTCTTACATCTGCGTTCCCAGACTCGATCTTCAGGTAGCCTGCATGTGGAATACAAGGTATCAAGGGAACTAGAGATTTTTGTTTAAACTAATATGTTGTTTTATTTCACAAAAAAATGGCGTTTGGATTGAAATTAAATATTTGGCAAAAAATGTTCATTTGGATTGAAGTTTTTCAATTTGTCTATCAGTTTTCAACCAAAAACCAAAAGCTGAAAAATCTAGAGTTTTTACATTTTTGGTTTTCTTCCCTTAATGATGAATTTATTAAAGGGGGAACTCTATATCCTAGTAAAGAAGATTGGAAAGATGTTCTTAATGGGCGAACTGCAATTAAATGAGGGTAGTGACATTAGGCATCACGGAAACTTGGTGGAATGAAGATAATCAAATGGGACACAGTCCTACCAGAGTACAAAATGTATAGAAATGATAAGAGTCTGTTGTGCTGTTGCCAGAGTGGCACTGTATGTGAAAGAAAGAATAGAGTCAAATACAGTAAAAATCTTAAATGAATCAAATTGTGCTATAGAATCTGCATGAATAGAATTTCTCTGCTTGAACAATAAGAGTATAGCACTCAGAATATTCTACCAACCAGCTCAGTTTACCAGGATGGTGACAGTGACTACAAATTACTCAAGGAAATTAGAATGGTTACAAAGGCAGAAAATGCAATAATAATGGGTGATCTTATATATATCTATATCTGTATAGATAGATAGATAGATATAGAGAGATAGATGGATGTCACCTCAGGAAGGGATGTAGAGAGGTAAAATATCTAGGCACATTAAATGACTGCTTGTTGGAGCAGCTTGTCCTGGAACCCATAAAGGGAGAGTAAAGCACAGGATTTGGACCAAGAGGGGAATGCAACTGAACCGTACAGTAATAACAACTATAATTCAACTAAATTTAACATCCTTGTGGGGGGGGAGAGAATACCAAAGAAATCTACCACCACAGCATTTAACATCAAAAAGGGGAACTAGAAAAATGAGAGCACTTGCTAATCAGAAATTAAAAGGAACAGTCAAAGGGTGAAATGCCTAGAAATTACATATAAACTGTTAAAAACACTATAATAGAGGCTCTAACGAAACATTCCCCAAATAAATAAATAAATAATCAGTAAGAGGACCAAAAAATGCCACCCTGGTTAAACAACACAGTAAAAGAGCTGGTTAGAGACAAAAAGCCATCTTTAAAATTTGGAAATCAAATCCTTGTGAGGAAAACAGAAAGAAGTATGAACTGTGGCAAGTTAAGTGTAAAAGTAAATAAGACAGGCCAAGAAAGAATTTGAAGAGCAACAAGCTAGGGATAGAGAAACTAACAGCAATTTTAAAAAAATGCAAGAAGTCTGCAAAACAGTCAGTAGGGCCTCTGGATCATCGAGGTGCTAAAGGAACCCTCAGAGAAGACAAGGATGTTGCAGAGGGGGAAATAATTTTTTGCATTGGTTTTTCACTACAGAGGATATGGAAGAAAGCTCCATACTCAAGACATTCTTTGTAGATAACAAATCTGAGGAACTGTCCCCATATTGAGGAATTAGAAGGTTTTGGAATAAATTGATAAATTAAACATTATTAAGTCATCAGGATCAGACAGTATTCACACAACGGTCCTGAAGAACTCAAATCTGAAATGCAGAACTACTAAACTGTGGTATGTTACTTGTTGCTTAAATTAGTCTCTGTAATACATAATTGTGGGGTAGCTAATGTAATACCTATTTTTTAAAAAAAAAAGACTCCCAAGACAATGCTGCCTTTAAGAAAACTTTTGACAAGGTCTCTCACAAAAGGCTCTTAAGCAAATTAAGCAGTCCTGGGATAAAATGGGAGGTCCTCTCGTGGGACAGTAACTGCCAGGGACAAACAGGTAGGAAAATGGTCAGTTTTCACAATGGAGAGAGGTACATAGTGGGGTCCCCCAAGAATCTGTACTGGTATGGGTGTTGTTCATAAATGATCATGAACAATGACGCGGCAAAATTTAGCAGATTCTACAAAATTACCCAAGAAAGATTGTTAAGTCCAAAGATGACTCTGAAGGGATCTCACAAAACTGGGTGACTGGATAACAAAATGGCAGATAAAATTCTGGGTTGATAAATGTAAAGCAATGTACATTGGAAAATTAAATCCAACTATATATACAAAATTATGGAGTCTAAATTAGCTGAAAGAAGAGATCTTGAAGTTGTCTTGGATAATTCTCTGAAAATGTGCTCACTGTTCAGCAACAATCAAAAAGCTTAACAATATTAGGAACTGTTAGGAAAAGGATAGATAGTAAAACAGAAAATATTCTAATGCCAATATATAACCTCATGGTCCACTGACACTTTGAATACAGCATACAACCTCATCTCAAAAAAGATACATTAGAATTCAAAAAGGTACAGAGAATGGCAACAAAAATGATTAAGGGTATGAAACGGCTTCCATATGAGGAGAGATTAAAAGGAATGGGACTATTCAGTTTAGAAAAGATTCAACTAAGCGGAGATATCATAGAGATCTATAAAATTGTGAATGGTGTGGAGAAAATGAATTAGGGAGTTTTATTAATCCCTTCACATAACACAAGAACCATGGTTCTCCTGATGAAATTAATAGGCAGCAGGTTTAAGACAAACAAAAGAAAGCACTTCATTGCACAATGCACACTCAACCTGTGGAAATCCTTGTCGGGGGATGTTGTGAAAGTCAGAAGTATAACTGAGTTTAAAAAGAGAATTAGATATGTGCATGGATGACAGGTTCATTGATGACTATTAGCGAAGGTGGTCAGTGATGGATCCCCATGCTCTGGGTGTTCCTAAACCTCCAACTGCCAGAATCAGGAAGTAGATTACAAGTGATGGATTCTTTGAAATTGCCATCTTCTGTTCATTTTCTCTTAAGCATCTGCACTAGCCTTGTTAGAAAACAGAATACTGAGCTAGATGGAACATTGGTCTGACTGAGTATGGCTATTTTTATGTTCTTATCATTTCTTCCCTCTTTGCAAAATCTAAGTATTCTTCATCCTTAACTTTAGTAATAGCTATTCTCATCTGCTATAATTAAAAAAGAGGTAAAATGCTTGGTTTCCCTGTTGAAAAATTACCTGCTTTAAGAAAATATGTTTATTGGGAATGGACAAAAAAGAAACATTTATTTGGCTTGAAATATGCAAATGATAGTAAATGAAATGGTACATCATCTGAATATTGTTTCTATCTTTATTTCATTTTCAGGTTCTTACATGTACAAAAATTTCTTATTGATATACCCAAAGACAGAAAAAAAAAATCAAAGTAGATAGTGATGGGATGGGAACACAGAAATGAATGTATCTTGGGAACTTCCAAAAGTTTGTCTACCTCTGTTTAATGGGGCTGGAGCTCCATGACTTACAGTAGAAAGGGTCATATCAGAATGCAACAGTTATTTTCCACCTCTTGAAACAGGCAAGTACCGAGGTGGAGGTTGATGCTGATCTCTAGAACCCACAAGCTTTGGAGGCTGTGACTGGTGCCTCTTCCAGAGCTCCCTAAGATCTCACTCTTGAAGGGAAATTTAATTGGACATTTTTTCTGCGCCTTCTGTCATCCTCCCATGAGTTTTACCATAGAATGATACTGTAAGACCCACAATTATTATTGCTAATTTAGGGTATTTGTTCTTCACCTCTTTCCTGATTATCGTCAATAATTATGATATATATGTAATAAAGGAAAGCTTCATTGTATAATGAACACAAATGCTTTAAACTATTAGAGACTTTTAAGAACTGTTCTGATTTCATGTTACTTAAACTACCAGAATTGTTAAGGGTAGAATGGCTGAACCATTAAAAGGCATTGAGGCGGTTAACAGAAAAAAAAATATTTTTGACCTTGCTACTGACTTTTAGATGAGAATATTAAAAAAATGTATCCTCCATTAAATGGAATTACATACCAAAAGATAATCAGTAAACCTATTGACTCAACTTTTTATCCTACTGAAGACTGATACTTTCATGACAACATTAGAACATATTGCCGACAGTCTTTTAGACCAGCATTCATCTTTCATGTCTTCAGTCAGCCTTTAAAACTGAATCCAATGAGAAACTGCACAGTTAGGAGTAATCTTCTAGATAGATTTTACCTGACGAGGCACTTCAATAATGGATTATTGGCTAAGTCTATAATTAAAAGCCAGCCTTCCAGAAATTGTCCTCCTTGTTTTCATGCTTCAAGCAATTTGAAACAGAACCCCAGCAATGTGTAAAGTATAAATCTCATAATATACCTGTAATCGTGCTGGAGCAATTCTATCTGCTGCTATATAAAGAACAAAATGCTCCCAGTTCGTAGGGCCTTAAAGTGAAGATGTAATAAGGTTAGGACTCTGAACAAGGCTCTGAGATGGCTGTGGTTGAACTCAAAGTGGGCAATTCTTCCATCAAAATGTTTCAGCATCACTTTTTACCTTCGTTATCAATATTAGGACCTTTCAACCCTAAGGGATGGATCATGATTTAAGTAGTCACTGCTGTGTGGGAGAAATCTGAAAGGGAACGGCACAACCAGGCAGGAAAGCACTGTAGGCAGGAAAAATAGAAGGAAGAATGGTTCTGTGAATAAGACACTGGCATGGGACTCGTATCCGGGGTCAGTTCCTATACGACCTTGAGCAAGTCACTTAAGGGCAAATTTAAAAGGTCTATAGGTGCCTAAATATGAAGATCTTTCTTCTCCCGGCTCATAGACCGATAGCTTTTAGCACCAAGAAGGACAATCATGATCATCTGTTCTGACCTCCTGCATGTTTCAGGCCACAGAACCTCACCCACTAGCTCCTGTAAAAGATCCATAACCTCTGGCTGAGTTAATGAAGTTCTCAAGTTGTGATTTAAACACTTCATTACAGAGACTCCAGCATTTACTCTAGTTCAAACCAGCAAGTGAACCATGCCCATGCCATGCTGCGAAAGAAGGCAAGACATCTCCTGCTGTTTGTAAATATTCTGAAGAGTGGTTAGGTGGCCCAATTTTTTTGATGTGAGCATAATTAGAAATCTAAAGAGCTGGAGTTTTTAACTTTTCTGCAGTGTTTGAATATTGATCCTCAAATTTGATCTACTTTTCCTTTTATTTCTTTATACTGCACCTACTTGAAATATCTGGACTCTACAGCTATTTGTACATGGAACTGCTATGGATTTCTGTGGAAGTAGCTATAGGATTAAAAAACATGTCATACTGTACCTGCCTTTCCTGAAACAATTACTTCAATGCACGTTTTAGTTGATAAAATTAAGCAAACACTTAAAAATGCCTGCAAAGTGTACAATTAGTGATAGAGCTGGTTGGGAACTGAAGTTTCCATTTCACAGAAAATTCTGACATTTCAATTTGTTTTCATTCCAATTGAGAAAGAAAAGTCAAAATGTTCTGCAAAATGAAAATTCAAACAAATTTCAACTCAGGACCACCAAATATTATTTTGATTCATGTTAGTTAAACTTTATTAAACTTTAAACTATTAAACTTTACTTTAAACTTTACTATTATATACATAACAGTAAAATATTATATTTATAATAAAATTAATTTTCAATGCAATATTAAAGTTTAACTAACGTGAATCAAAATGACACTATAGAAATGAAACATTTCATCTTTTTTCTCTTAAAACTATTTGTTGAAATCAATACATTTGCAAAAAAAAGTTTACATTTTGATGGAAAACTCTCTTATCCAAAAAAAATAAAAATAAAAAATTAAACCTGTTCTGATTAACACCTTCAGAATGGAAAGTTTAATAGGCAACACTCTGGACTGGCCCTCAGGAGACCCTGGTTCAATTCCTAGCTTAACCACAAATGGCTTGAGTCTGAAGTTGGACAATTAGCTTAATTTATCCTGTACCTTAGTTTCTAATCTAAAAAATGAGGAAAATATGACCCTGCCTTGTGAAGGTATAATGCATGAACAGTTGTAAGGTACTCAGATACTATGGTGTGAGGGCTATGTAAGTAGATGGACTGGAATGTTTCTTTAAAATTAGTAGAATTCAGATGATCCGATTCAAATCCAAAGAGTTAGAGAATTGGATAGCTCGGGGGATCACTAGCAGGATAATATACCCTTTCACCCCTAAATCATCAGGCTGAATACAATCCAGCCCAGAAATATTGAAAATTATTACCATCTGTAGGCTTTGTCGTGGCTTATGTGCAAATAGTTGGTGGTCTCAGTCTCTTTCTTAATGGACAGGTGTCTATATCATTGTCACCTTCCCAATTAGCAGTAATTGACACGCTGGGTAGGAATCTGCAAAAAAGAAAAACAGCCTGGATTTTGAGAATGAACTGACTCTTAACCCTACAGGTGACTTCTCTTAAATAGGGGTGAGGAATAATGAGCAGGTCAGTGTGGGCAATTTTGCTGTACCCTGTACCTGTTCCTTGGACAAATAAAGGACATCAGTCTCCAGCATGAATGAGCTGAATCTTATTCAAGAGCTGTTATGCCTCAGAAAACCTTTAAAAATCAAATTATGTATCTTCCCTTGCAGCATAGGGCACAGTTCACTTGCTGGAGGATTCTCTGCACCTTGGAGTCTTTAAACCATAATTTGAGGACTTCAGTAGCTCAGACATAGGTTAGGGGTTTATTACAGGAGTGGGTGGCTGAGATTCTGTGGCCTTCATTGTGCAAGAGATCAGACTAGATGATCATAATGGTCCCTTCTGACCTTAAAGTCTATGAGTCTAAATGCAAAACACAAAAAAATGCTTCCCATTGTTCTAAGGAGAGGAATCTCTTGGTAGTGGCTACATAATATATTTCAGTATCCCTCTTTCTAGTGAGGGTAGGAAGGTTAGAAGACTAGTCCACATGTGCAAGCGCACACACGTGAATTAGTGTCTTCCTACCAGAACAGGGAGTAGCTTATGAGGCCTTACCATTTCATATGGGCTGTGTGCATGTGGAGATGGGATTGGCTTCCAAGAAAGGGAGCAATGGAGCAGACATCACCTATTGGGGGAATGATATTTATATGCTCTTTTCCCCAACCATCTCTAGAACATGCCACCACAAAGCTGTAGGATTTTTATCTCTTTGGCTTTCAGTGGTAGGATGACAATTTCTCTGCAAATATTCCCAGCCTTCAAGGGTTTTTGCAGCTAGAAAAGGTGGCAAGTATTTTTCCTGGTCTGGCCCTTATTTAGCAACATATAATAACTTCCTTATATAATTTCAATACAATCCTGTTCTATTTTTGAAAAAACAATCTCGTGCTACATCATCTCCCATTGCAACTTGGGTACTGGACACTTGGAAATTGTGTGCCATTAACAAAAGAGGAGTCTATTCATCTGTTAATGCTAGGGTAGTGCTTATGTTTCATTTATATGTTTATGGCATGCAATTGAAAATGAATGATAATCATTCTATAGTTGGGTTTTAATAAATGTCTTCTATTTACAGAGTATGCTTTGAAAAATGACATTCCACCATTTCCTTTTCTTGATGCATTGATTCTCAGACAAGACAAACAACTTCAGAAAATGTCTGAGAAATAAATTGTGTTGCATATAAACATTTATAGCAGCTACTGTATCATCCCAGATCATTAGTCAGTCAATTTATTACACTGAGAATTGTGTGCATCTGGTGGTAATTTTTCAGAGAAATATTCAGTCATGCTTAATAGATTTTTCTTTTGAAAGAAAGTATACGTCACCACCTCCACCTCAAGAAAATTGTCTGTAAGCCTTTAATGAGAACACTGTGGCCTTGAATCTCCATTAGTCTGCACCTTTGATAGTCATTTACAGTCAGTGTGAAATGAATACAAAGTGGGTGTAAAATACTGTGATTCAGTTTTTGTACCATTTACACCCACTTTATTCTGCTGTAAATGACTATGCAGAGGGTAGGGTAATGAAGAATCCAACCATGCTTCCAACACATGAATCCAACACATTTCATGTGTTTGTTCTTTGTGGCAATACAGTTCAAAATAACACTGTTGGAACAAATAATACTCATGTGTTCCGAGGAAGGAGTGGGCGGGGGGAGATCTGGTGATTAAGCAGGACACCTGGGTTCTATTACAGACTGACACTGACTTGCTGTGTGACTTTGGACACTTACCCTTTCTGTCAAATGATACCTACTTTGCAGGGATGATGTAAGAATTAATGTTTGGGAGGTTGTTTGATCCTGCAGAGAAAGGAGCTAAGAAGTGTAAATGTACTATAATCATTCTGTTTAATATGTTTCTTCATATACTTTTAGCAACCACCACCCCTTGGGTCTTGCTCAAACATTGCTGCACTATGTTTTGCAGTCACATAAGGGATTCTGACATTCTGCCAGTGTCTCTTAAAAAAAGAACGGGGGCTGGGGATGGGATTATTTTAGATCCCTGGTTAGATTCAGTGAGTAATCAGTAACATTCAGCTCATTGTTAAATTCAGTTTATCCTGAAACTAGATAATTGTAATCGATGTGTTTAAAAATAAGAAGAGGAAACCTAATCCTTCCAGAGGCAGAGTTTGCTACAGTCATCCTTGCTATTGTGATTTAGAGCCTGGATTTCCACCAGGCACAAGGTTACATTCGAATACCACTGGGAAACTGGACCTGGTGCAGAATATGACAGCCAGTGTATTTAATAGTGATAACTGCAAGGATCATGTTGCAGGAATCCTCCCAAAACTGCACTGAGTTGGTCAGTTTTAGGCGTTGATATTAGTTGTTGAGGGCCTAACCACCTTAGCCTCTGTCTGCACGTATGGAGCCATGTAGAGTACGGGTTCGATACGTGTACCTACATGCCACAGTGAAAGGCAGGCTGTGTCCATGCGTCTTACTGCACTGTATAGCTACAAGCTGTAGTGAAAGGCTCCATCTGTTACATGCTGCCAGATTTTTTCTCCACATCCTCTCCCCTTTCACGGTGGTGAGGAACGATTCTGACGGGGTGGAGAGGGAAGGAGCAATGGGACACTACACTGCTAAAAATAGTAGTGTAGCTGTGGGAGCAGTTGCTTGGGCATTTAGTCTTGTAGGGGATATGGTCATGTAGGGCACTTTACTCGCCTAAGCCATGCCTCACTGTCTGCACTGTAGTTTAATTGTGGGTACACTGTCCAGTACCTTGCACACCGACATAAAGGTAGATGTAGGCTTAGAGATTGCCTATCTCACAATGCACTTCTGTAGTAGGGGAGGTGAACGGACGTACTGTTACCCACACATCCTAAGACTGGGAACGGGGGGACTAAGTCTTTCTCTATGGAAGACGCTCAGCTCTGGAACTTCCCTGAGTGGGCTGACCTTCTTAGCTCTCCTAATTAGTGGGGCTTTCTCAAGCTTTCGACAGAGGGCATGATAATCAGTTTCACTTTACTCACTGAGTGTTGGGTTGGGAGTTTAGGTGAGGCTGACATTGATTAAATGAAGTTTGTATTGTTTTGTAACAATTTGGTATTGTTTTATAATATTGCTTTGGAACCAGTGCATAGGGCACTGAACTGGGAGTCAGGAGACCTGGGTTCTGTTTCTGACTCTATTTCTGCTGTGTGACTTTGGACCAGTCAACTTTCTCTCTCTGTGCCTCTATTTCCCCTGCCGCTCTTCGTCTGTCACGCCTTGTTTAGATTTTAAGCACTGTGGGAGTGGGCATTGTCTTTCATTGTGTACAGCACTGAGCACAAGGGAACCAAAATATTGGTTGGAGACAGCTAGATACTACTGTAATTAAAATAAGCAAGGATAACTTATAGTAGAAAGTCAACAGAATTCCATTTGTGTAACAGGATAGTGAGAGGAGTAGTTGGCCCTTAAAAGTTCAAAGCTTACTATGTTGTGACAAGTATATATTAGCCACACATCCATTGTTTTGTTGTTAATTTGAGCGATTTGCTATATTGAAATATAAGACACATCTTTATAGGACCCTGTAGTTTTCGTTGGGATGTCAGTACTGTAGGTTTGCCACAAGATACTTTCCCACTAGTGGAACATTTCCAGAGTTTTGGGCACCAACCATATTTTGATTAATTGAAGAGTAAGAAAAGGGCTTTTGTGTCCTTCATTTTTTGGACGATTGACCGTGTTTTTGGTGGAGCAGTACATTCTGGAAAGTAAGAGGAAAGACTAGTTTTGACTTACATCCTGAACTAAACCTTTCACAAAAAGTAAGTGTGGTTATGCTACTAAATAGCAGTGAGCATAATATAATCTAGTTTGACATGCACTCAGGTGGCATGAGACTAAGAGGCAGGATTGTGACACTGAACTTCAAAAAGGGGGCTTTTAACAGAAAAGAGGAAGTTAAGCAGCCTTAAGGGAAAAGTTAGGAAATTAAAATCCAGAGAATCAGCATGAAAGCTTCTTCGAGACTTAGATTAGAGACAGAATCCATCCTTATCCCAGAACCAATATGTGTGTGTATATATGTATATGTATATGTATATATATATATAAATGAAACAAAGCACAAAGGGAAAATGCTATGGTCAATGGCAAGGTATGAGAGTTTCCTGAAGCCAAAGGGTATTTTATATAATGGAAAGCCAGCTCAAGGGATGCTAATACAAAGGAACATGCAGACTTTGGAAGGTACGATATAAAATGGAGATTAAAAAAGCTAAGAGGAAATTTGAAACACAAAGAGCCAAAGACACAAAGACAACGAAATCCTCTTTAAAACTATTCCAGTGCATCAGAAGTAGCCCACAGAGTATCAGTGGGCCTGTTAGGCCTCCAAATTGCAAAGGGGCCAGTCAAAAGAAGAAGATTGCCGAGCAGATAAATGGTTTCTTTGCATCTGTCTTCACCACAGTGAGTGACAATAAAATGCCCACATCACAGCTACCCTACAGTGAGTTTGATACAGAGATATCAGAAACAAAAGCATTGGAACAAAGCAAGAAATGCCCTTATTACAATAATTCACCAGAGGTCAGTCCTTACTACAGTTTCTATGTAGTAATCACCCTCTGTATGGCTGGAGCACTGTAGTAACATGTAGTGTGTTGACCTTTTACTATAAAATACTGAACTGTGTTTACAGCAGGTGCTGTGTTCTTCTGTGTGGCATGAATGGGAAGAAAATGATAGTAAAAAGAGGGTAGTAGTGTTCCTTGTATTAGGGTATACAGACATAAAGGGAAATGTAATGGCAATCAAGGAGATTCGTTAGTGTGGTTACTGGCTCATCTCTCCCAGGTCAGCAAGAAACAGTTTGCCTGCCTGCCCGCCCAACGTCTTCATATAGAAATTCCTTATGTTCTTGTCTGAATGAGAGAGTCATAGACATTGCTTATACCTTCCAAGCAGTGAGGGACTGGGAGCAGTGACTCAAAAGGATGCTCTCCTCTTCCTTCTGGAAGGCAACTGTGGGATACTGCAGGTTTGGAGGAGGGTTGTAAGTAGAGCTGGCCAGAGGACAACAATTCCATTTCATGACACATTTTGAGGTTTCAAAATTTATTTTTATCCCACATTGAACTGAACCAAAACCTTGTTAATGCATTTTGCAAAAGGAAACTGTGTCACAAAGGTCAGGATTTTAATTCAAGCCTCACTCTAGAGGTGACTGGAGACCACTCTGGACCTCCTGAGCCTTCTGTCAAAATCGTCTTTTAATTGAGTCGATCTGCATGGAGAGATTTGGCTTCAACAAAACAGTTGTTTTTGGTGAACAAGATTGAGTCAAAAAAGTTCCAGCCATCTCTATTTATAAAACACCTAGATGAGTAGGAGATGATAGAGACAACCTGCTATGGCCTCTGCAAGCCTACATCTATGCATGGAGCAAGGAGTGTGATTCCTACCTTGTCTAGACATACTTGTGCTACCGCTCATTGAGCTAGCATGTTAAAAATAGCAGTGTGACCATACTAGCATGGGCAGCAGTGGCATGGGATAGCCATCCCAAGTACATACTGATTGAGTCCAGTCAGAGTTGTACTCATGGTGACTTGCCCAGGCTGCTGATGCAGCTGCCTGTGCTATTGTAACTATGCTATTTTTAGCATGTGAACTCAAAGAGAGCTAGTGTGAGTGTCTCCCCCGCCCTTCCCCCAAGCTGGGACTCCCACTCCTACCTAAGAGAACAACTGTGCCTTGCTGATTCTTTCAAAAGTCAAACAACATCCTGAAGCATCAATTATTTAGGCTTTCAAATGGCTTTTGAAAAAAGGCCCTTGCAGAAGGTGTCGAAGGAAACTTGGTAACCACAAAGTGAGAGGTAAAGTCCTGAGATGAATTAAAAACTTGGTTAGAAGGTAGGAAACAAAGAGTAGGAATAACTGACCATTTCCTTTGGCAGCATCTCTTTTACTTTGTTTGTCAAAGAGACTTTCATGATACTTCCAAGGAATGTTTAGTCCATTTCCTTTGATTTGATTTCCCATTTGATTCTATTTTATAGTAGGGAGGCCTGAATGGAAAGTGATGATTCCCCCTTGGTAGAAGCTGCTGTCAGATAGCAAAAGAGGATACCTGAAATGGCACAAGATCCATGATTGTTAATCACTTTTAGATTTCTGATTTGAGACCGCCAAACACTCTGGCCCCACTGGTCAGGTGGAGTAAATCAGTACAGCTCCACTGAAGGTCATTGTACCAGCTGAGGATCAGAACAATGATTTTCTTAAATGAATATCAGAAACCACTGTCACCAGTAGATGGCCAAGCAGTTTGAACTTGTGTTTTTTATACTCTTTTTATTGGATGGTTTAATTATAGATATCCTCTAACCAAAGCACCAGATTTAAACACCTTGGAAGGTCTAGGCAGATTCAGATTGGGAGTCTTCATTTCAGCCCTTTTTGGCTCCATCTCTCTGCAAGCTTCTCCTTGGGTCTCTCATTTTGAGTATTATTGTCAAATTGTTATACCTAGTATCATAGTGTTAAGATTAATTCCCCACTTTGGCACTTTGAGTGCAGAAGCTGAGGGCCCACAAGGATTCTAAAAATTAATACTGGCCACTGCAGGCTTTTATTAAACTCTCAAGGTTACAGATTTTCTCTGACCTTGGATTGGTAGATGCTGCCACCACCCAAGTGCAGAATCTCTTTGATAGCCCAGGAAGGCACATTTAGGAATTCCTTCTTGTGGGATACCCTCAAGCCCTTTTACCCCCTCTACCCCAGGAAGAGTTGAGAAAGGACAAAAGGGAAATCGGCTGTTGCCACCAGCTAAGTAAATAACATATGCACAAACCTCTTAAGACACAAAAATCCAATCCTGTTTTTTTTAAAAAGGTACATTTTATTAATAAATTTCAAGAAAATAAATGTGGAAACTCAGGCCATTGCTAGATTTTAAAAGAGCAACAAGGATTAAGAATCAAGAATGGAGCTACTAAGAGGGATTTTACAGCTGCTGGCTGACTAGGTGTCCATAAAAGTGAGCTAACCCCCGGCCCCCTTCATTTATATCACATACTGTGGCTCATAGCGGCTATCCATGTTGCTGGGGTGAAAAAGGGACCTTGCACAGCAGTGGGATCCCTGGCAGAATTTTGGGTAGTTCAATCAATGTTTGTGTCTGTTGAGAAGTGGGAGCTCAGCCATCTTTTGCATGGGACATCTACTCTCTTGGCCGTGTGTCTCCAGTCCTCACTCTGCCTATCCTTTCTTGTGGATTGGCGTTACACTGAGACACAGAGGTAGGAGTGTGGGACAAGCTCTTTGTACCTTCACTCCAAATCTTGCACAATGGGTGGATGCACAGAAGAGGACTGGTGCCCAGGAGATGGGACTGTTGGCCCATCTGAAACAAGTCAGCACAGTGATTGTGCAGCTCTGCCTCAATCTGGCCTATAAGCAATAACTGCATTGTTGCAGCATGGGTCAGATCTTTATTTTCTAAAGATCCTGCATAAAGAAGTGCAATAAAACCCACTTTGCAAACTTTCCACTGCCCAGTGCTTCAGGTTCCATACTCCGTCCAGCTCCAAATAACACATGCTAACTCCTCGCCTTTTGTTTTTAAGTAAGGACAGCGCCACAGGACACATATTAACACACATTAATGAATGGATTATGGGCTTGTCAAAGCTTCCGGTGATGAATTAGGGCCCATTAAAGACTAGGCATTGATTGCGCTGGAGACTGTAGCTCACTGTTTAATCCCTAGCAGGTGGGCACCGATACAAGCTTTACCATCTTGCATCAGCGGTGAACCTCGAATGTGACCTCTCAAGAGGGAAGAGGGTAATTCATTTGCCATGTTTACTTTATCCTTGACTCCTTTTTAGAAGGAGGTTTCTAACTGTGCTGAATTGTTCCAAGTTAAGAGAGGCAGCTATGTGAATGTGGCTGGCGTTCTTGGAGGATTCCATAACAATTGCTGTGTGTGTTTGACCTTCAGCCAGTTTTTTGAGCCAAGTTTCCATAGCCAAAAAAAGTGTGTGTGTGTTACGAGGTCTGTTACATTAACTGTAGCCTCTTTGGTGGATTTTCACTGTCAGGGCGTGTACAATAGATAATGCATTTCCCTCCACCCTCCTTAATTTCTGGGCAGCCAAAAGCACCGTTTGGCTTTTATGAAGCAAACCATGGTTTTCACAAAATCAAATGAAATAGTGAAGATGAAAGCAGATAAAAATCAGGATAAATCTGAAATCGAGACATTTAGTGACATTCCTGATTATTTGGGGCTAGGCAAGACTTAATATAATTTGGAAAATCCCCGTTTTCCTTTTGAAATGTCTATTGCTAATCAATGCTAATCAGATAAATGATAGACAGAAACATGGAGCTGTCTCGTCTTGTGTTTCTGCCTATCACTCAGACATTCATTCTTTTATTTTGGAGATTGGGTCTATTTTTTTTTTAAACCTCGCCGTCCTCTCTTCCCTCCACCAAAAACAAACAGATCAAAGTTGTATTTAATTTTTGGTTTAGTATTGGATTCATTTCTTTGATTTTTTTTTTTTGGTTCAAATCCCCGATGCAAAAATCACACACATTTGAAAGCAAGACATACTTGAGAATTTCAATATAATTTTAAATTTTAGTTTTTTCTCTTAGAAGCTATTTTCTCTTTCCACTTCTATCCTATGTGAAAGCTACGTGTTCCTTTCATTTATTTAAACTGTATTTTTCCTTTGTTGTAGGTGCACTTTCTCGAAGGGTCCAGTCTTGCTTCTCTCTCCCTGACTAAGGCTCAAGAATACGCAGATGGGTTTATACTGGTTTTGCACTCCATTAGAAAAGGGGTTGAGACAGGATCTGAGTATGCCATGCTGTCCACCATCCAACCAGTGAGCATCATTGGAACCTATAGGCAGGAGCATGTGCAGGAATTTAAATTTTACTGCTCTTTGGAGGGCACTGGTGGGGGACGCAGAACTCCCAGGGGGTGGAGGGAAGCAAACTTCTCTAGCCCAACTCTTCCTGCTTCTGGGCTGTGGTGGGGATACCAAGAGAGCTCCCCCTGCTCCGGGCTTGCAGCGAGGAGAGTGAAACTCCTTCAACCCCAAGGCTCTCTCAGCCACAGCCCCATTTGTTTTGCTGCAGTATAAACCCATGCCTGTTGCTCGCATGTGCTAAATTCTTAGCACCCATTCCAGATTACTTACAATGTAGAAGAGATTTTTTAGTACAAAGATATTGAAAATGTGCAATTTTAATTTGCAGTGAGCTGTGAGCACCACACTAGACTACCAAAATGAACTACCTACAGAGAATCAGTTTATTGCCATATCAGTGCCTGCAGGATCATTGTTTTCCTTGAACAAGGTTATACAGCCTTAGGCGATTAAGCTCTATTTCTCCACCTTGTGGAAGAAATTAAACATAGAACAACTGTGCTGGCAAAACAGGTGCAGTGCATAGGGCCACACAACACAAAAAAGCAGAGGAAGTGCCCTGAAATAAGGGTGGGATTCATTTATTTACATGTTGCATATTTTCCATAACTCAGTTTCAAGATCCAGAGGGAGTAACAGGAAGAAATTAACTGAAATGTCTATAGGCTGGCTGTTAAGAGACGAGACCTGCAGTAGCTTAAAGGTGTGCCCCTCTATCTCTTTTAGTATGCCAGGATGATGATGGGCTAAATCCAGAGACACTTTTCCTGATTCCCTTTAAAACTGTTTCCTTAAACCAACTGCAGTTGTTCAGGAACTTTCCATTTCAGTAATTTTACTGTTGTACCCAAAGAGATTTCACTCTTATCTTGTCCTTCACTCATTTGTTTCTTAAAATCCTCTAGCCTCCCACTGTATGATAGATTATAAACTCTTTGGAAGCAGAGACTGTCTCTTTGTTAGGTCTGTGTTCAGTGCCCAGCAGGACGGGGACTCTGACCCCTCATTAGGGCCTCAAGATGTGACTGCAATTCAATTAACTACTACTATTAATAATGAAATCATAGTATTTTATATAGCAGTTAAAGAGGTCTAAAGTGTCTCCCTGGCTTAAAATTTGAAAGAGTGGTCATCATAGCATTA
The DNA here is from genome assembly GCA_007922305.1 of Dermatemys mawii. Lineage (NCBI taxonomy): Eukaryota > Metazoa > Chordata > Testudines > Dermatemydidae > Dermatemys > Dermatemys mawii. The sequence goes on along the minus strand of ML677341.1, from coordinate 12,785,034 downwards.
AACACTACAATACTATTTATTATGAAAGTATTTCCTTATTGTAGCATAACAGGAAGGAGAGAGAGAGCCTTCTCCTTCATAATTCCCTTCGAGCCAAATTCTGCCACCTCCACTCACATTGAGTGTATCATCCACTTCTTGACTAGAAAACTCCTCAGGATTTGGTCCAGTAGGAGTCTTGACCAGGCAAGGACTTCAGTATTTGGCCCATTCACCTCAATGATATTTTTGCTTGAGTTAAGGACTGAGACAAAATGGTGTAAAGATTTCAGAGTGTCCCCCCAGACAGAGTTGGTTGAATTGTTCATTTCAGGTAAGATTTGTTGCAAATGTAGTCCATGTTTCCATTCACAAGGTACTAATGAGCCAATCCTTATTTCTGCAAACATATTGTTTATCTCATAGTGTATTGGTAGTGTGGTCTCTACAGAATCTGCTATTCAAAGGGAAACCAGCTGCATATCCGCTGTTACCTTAGTCTGGGAGTTGTTTCATGGAAATCAGATGTGAATATTTTATTGGCGAGTGAAGGCCCAGTTTGATTTGAATTCATTTATTTACAAGTTAAAGGTTTTGAGGTTCTCCTAAAACTTTATATGGTCTTTGGGTCAGGTTCTGCTTTTGTTTACATTGGTGTAAATCTAGAATATGTGTATTTTGTGCATTGTCTTCGGTGGGATCACTTCAGATTTATATTGGTGTAATTAAGAGGAGTATTTGCTCTTGTGTATACACATTCGTGGCCAGATCCTCTAATTTATGCCAGCTCAGAGGATCTGGTCCTTTAATTCTTAGACCCTAGACACTGGTTTAACATGCAGAGTCCATAATGCTGCTAAAAGATGTGGGAATAGAAACAGTCTGTTTTTGTAAGCATTCGTGCTCTTCTTTGTCTTTACCTGCCTTGCCCCTTCCCCATACCAAAACAAGGAGTAGTTTCGCTATCCAAGTAAATCAAGGTTTGACAATGTCTAATAGATCCCCCTTCACAGTCAAAAAGCTGTCAGCAGCAATCCAACTAGCCATGGGGCACTGGGTGAAACCAATGACAGCTGTGTGTGGTTGTATTCCTTTGTGGGCTAGCTAGAAAGCGAGAAATGTTCAGGATTGTTAATAGCCAAACAGTTGGACACATAAATAAAAAGTAAAGTCTAAGGCTGTTATTCAAGAGCTTATTACTAAAAGAAAAATGCTCTAAAACCATGGAAGCAAAGCATTCTTAAGCCTTGGGTCAGAGGAAAAAGAGAAACATTGCAAGCTTCTTCCATAGTTTGCTGTCCTTGATTTAGCATTTTGGAAACACACACACACACACACACACACACACACACACACACACACACACAACTTCTACTTCTTAGATGTTAGTTCATGATTTATTAGGTGTCCAAATGCAAACCTGAGAGCCACAAGATATATAGAAAACAGCCCTCAAATGGTCAGTCCAGATTTCCTGCTAGGAATAAAGGCTGTTATATTCATTAGGGAATCGAACAAAGAGAAACATTACAAGTTTCAAAAAACATGTCTGATCTGAAAGCTGTAAAGTGGAGCTTAAGAAATTCCAAAATGTGTGATTTGTTTAACATTTGTGTTACCTGCGTGACATTGTGTAATCTCGTGACACACTTTAGGCTGATAACTCTAAAGATCAAACTGACCACTTAGCCTCATGCTGGTTTTCCCATCCAGTGCTAATTATGATGTTTGTCTTTGTAGAGCTTTTATGCTCTTGGCATTCAAATATCTTTTCCACTTGTGGCCCCAGCTGGAGGAATGATACTTAAGAAGGCATGAGGCTGGGTTGTTTTTATTTCCATATTTGTTCCTTCTGTGCCTTCACCTACTTGCCAGAGGTTGACAGTATTTTCTCAGAAATGCCAGAAGAATTCCCATTACTTCAGCTAACAAGCACTGAAAGACAATTATAGCCCTTGCTTTCCTCACACACATGTTGTGAGGTTTTTATAGAGAATGTCTGTAAAATGCTTCGACATCTTTGGATAAAAGGTGATCTAGAAGTGTAACGTGCTAAAAAGTGCATTTTTAAAATCAGTGTAGCTGATCAGCTGAGGAGCTAGCTCTATTGCCCCATACAAACAGACACTGCAAATGAAATATTTTGATTTTATAGGGCCAGGATTTCACTCTGCAGTTGTCAGTGGACAAAGAACCCAGGACCTTTGTCATGAAAAACACAGACCTTCACCACCTAAGCTAAAAGAGAGAATTCTTAACATTGAGAAAGAAGTAGACTTTTATAGTCAAGGGGAAAACTCATTGGAGGGATATATGATCATATGTCCTAGGCCATCATATTACAATCTTCCTCTAAAGAGACAAGGTGGGTGACACCTTTTTTTGGACCAACTTCTGTTGTTGAGAGAAAAACTTTCAAGGCACACAGAGCTCTTCTTGTGACCAAGATATTGGTCCAGTAAAAGATATTTCTTCACGTATCTTCTCTCTCTCATATCCTGGGACTGACACAGCTACAACTACTCTCCACACAATCTTCCTCTAACTCACTTTTATACCTTTGTGCATTTCTAAAAATTCCTAATGAACAGGTCAGCAACATCAGTTCTCATGGATGGATTCTGTGAGCCTTGGGCTTCGATTTCAACAGATCTTGCCTCTGACCATTGTTGGGCCTGATTGGTTCTTTTATGGGAAACCTCAAACAAAAAACTAAGGAAGTGTGGCTGGAAAATGAGTAAATAGAGCTCTTTCCTCTGAACCAGTGTCCTAGTGTGTTCCTCGTGGGTTGGTTTTGGAGGTCGTCCGGGTGAGAAATAAAATTTTCAACTATGAAATATCCTGCGGCACTTATCACAACAGTAGGGTGCTGTGCCCTGACAGAGGTGGTTGTACATAGTAATAGATGTTGTCATGATTCTTTTAGCACTTTGGGATCCTTTGGAATGAAGGACAGCAATAAGCTTACATTTAAATACTATTTCATTATGAATATTTTGGACAGTCCCCTACAGTGACTCACGAAACCTGTCCTGGTAGTAAAATTGATAACAACTTGCCACCATTCACCCTAAAGAAAATAAGGCAACATTTATTTGAACAGCATCAATGCTTATAATTCTTGGTTCAGTAAAACACAATCTACTGTGATTGTCCGTTATTTCTCACGGAGCAATATGATATTGGTTACAAAGAGATGATTCAGTGCTCTAAAGTGCTGAGCAGCCTTGTGATAACAAAGGAAGTTATAAATTCTTAGCATTTCATAGGTGGCACTCAACATCTTGCAGGCTTTGGAACGTAGTACGTATATACTTTATCTCAGGCTGGCAACTGACTTTGTGAAAGTATAACATCACTCAGCTAGCAAACGAGATTGGGGAGAGATGGGCAAAGAGCTCATTTGAATATTTACTAATTATATAGTAATGCTGAAGCCTGTAGTCCTTAATCCTGAATCTGTGCGCTGTCAGACCTCATCAGCTCTTTAGTCAGAAAGCTGAGGAGAAAAGCAAGCAGGGGAGAAAAGCAACAGGTTCCACTGGAGATTTTGACTCTTCAAACTCCAGAATCATTTTACCTTGTGAGTTGGTGTTGTTGCTTAAAGATTGAGTGTCTCTGCAGCTTACAACATTGTATCACTGCATTTCCTTAGCGAAAATGTGGAGAGGAAACACTTATTGACCCACTGCACTGTCGTCGGCTAGAATTGTCTTGGATCCCATAAACACATCCCTTTCCCTGCACCTTTCTCATTTAACTTTAAAGTGTTAGATAATCCTGTGCTGTAGTTTTCATGATTCATAAAATATTTCCATAACTGGCATATAATATCCATTGCACTTTCCTTGGAAATCTCCTAATTATATACTGATGCAATACATTAACATATATTTTTATTACTGGACAAACTTACCTTTAAACTTTAGCCAACTTTTTCTCTGCTTGGGAAAGTTTTTCCCTACCAGTAAGTATGGTGTTGAGAAAATTCAGCCTTTTCTTTGATTATTATAATAATTAACTACTAACTTGTTCTTAAAGATTATCTGTCATTCATAATTTTAAAGTGCTTTATAAATTTCAGTGAATTAGGCATCAGTCCACTCCTGCCAGCTAAATATTATTATCCTCATTTTATAGATAGGGAACTGAGGCACAGAGAGGATAAATCATAGAAACAATCAGTGGAACAGCCGGAAATAAAACAAGAATCCTGGTTCCTAGTCCTGAGTTTTAACTACAGTGCCATTATTCAATCCTTATTGAATGTCACCATGAAATGCTGGATGAACTGTAACATGGAATGAATAAAAATGTTAGAGGAAAGTCTAAAGTTTCTTTATAGTCCATTTTTGTTCTACTGTCCCTTGTCAGGCACACTTCATTTGCCCAATATCCTTGTTACAATTCAGTGAAAACCACTAATCTGTTTTATAGACTAAGGGGGCCTCTGGAACAAGACTTTTGTTAACACTGCCCTTTGTATCATTTTGAACAATGCCCATTGTAATTGATGCCATTCCCTATAATAGAATACATATATCACATTCTCTTTCCCTCTAAAACCTAGTAGCTCCACAAAATAAAAAAGGCTAATGACACAAGAAGTGCCCAAAGCTCCCAGTTTTGTTCAAATGAGACATAAGCAAATGAGCCATTTCTGGTTAGCTCCAGGGTTGGTTTGATTAAATTCTAGAGCATTTGAGGGTTATTATTTATATGGTGCCATAGATGGTCACTTCTATCCCTGTGTAATCACCTCTGGAGTAGTCCTTGAATTATGTCTCGTGTAGGGTGACCAGATGTCCCGATTTTATAGGGAGAGTCCTGATTTTGGGGTCTTTTTCTTATATAGACTCCTATCATCCCCCACCCCCTGTCCCGATTTTTCACATTTGCTGCCTGATCACCCTAGTCTCATGACTAAGAGGAATTGGGTGTCCAAAATCTTCATGTAGCATTGGAAACCTCAGTCCAAGAGAAACAGGAAGAACCCTACTTTGTTGAAACTTCGTCACTTCTGCAGAAGCTAGTTTCCTTGATGCCTGAGGAGTTAGTGAATTTTAAAAATCCATGTTGAAAGGAAAAGAGACATTTTCAGGGGCTCATATTGCTACTGTATCGATCCACTTTTTTTTCACTTAATTTGACTTGGGAACTATATTAAAGATGAAAATGAAGGCTTACTTTCCTTTTGCTTTCTTAGCCATGAATAGGAAATGACACAATTACTCAAGTTACAATTAATTGGCAGCAGGTATCACTATAAAATTTTCTAATCAATTTCAGCACTGAAAGATGAAGGATAATTCCACTGAGAATTCTGTTCATTCCTTAACAGATCAGGTGCAATGAACACATGGGTAATACATTGTGCCTCATATGACTTCATTAATCCAATAGAAATTACACCAAAAGGAATGCTTCAGTCTTCATTTGTATTCAGTCCTGGGTGGTTAGTGTGCAACAATGTCAGTTACATAATAGAATTTAGCACAAGTATCTGCTCACAAATATGGAAAATAATGGCGCTCATAACATTGTAGCTGCTGACCTCCCTAACAGGATGTTACGCTGAAGGCAAGGAAAAGAAATAACAAGAAGCATGCAGCCTATTGACTGCAGTATACCAAGAAAGGAGTGTGTGCATTGGAGATAATGCCATTGAGAATATGGCTCCTAAGAGAGGACTGGATATTTCAGAATTCTGAGATTTTTTCCCCCCTTTTCCTCGCTTTATGCTTGGCCTCTCTTCTCTCATCAAGTTTGGTGGACTATTTTCACCCTCACATGCAACTTATGGGCCTGTTGAACAGTGCGGGTTGTTGGAAGTGGGTGGGTGAAATTGACATGTAAAGGACTGATCCAGCAGTGGGTAAAATTGATAATGTAACTGGCTAGAACCAGGATAATTAACATCTACCTGTCCTGAGCAGCCAGTAGTGGCACAGTGTCTTTGTTTACCAGAAAGCATTGGAGAAATGAAACCGTGAAACAATTTTGCCCCTGTGAAATCAAGCAATGAATGTATATCTATAGGAACTATTTTATTTGACACCATTACCGCATATATGGGGTATTTTCCAGATACTGTTCATTAAATGTATGTGTATGATAGTTCTAACAAAAAAAGTAAAATAAAATAAAACCAAAGCTAATTAATAATAACCTACACTGAGAGACTAATTACTATAGAACTGCCATAGAGAGAAGAAAGCAATGGCCCTATTATTTAATGGAAACCTCTGCCAGAAAGGCAAGTAACTAGCAATAGTACTTTTTCCCATTTAACTATATCATTGCAGTCAATAATAGCCGCAGGAATGAATGTATATGTTAGCAGCAGTTGAAAATTCTCTGTAAGTCATTTGTGTAGCTAGATTTCCAGATGCTGAGGCTGGCATAAGCTATGAGACTTGGAGACTGCAAGCTCTTCCCACTAGAGGCGGGCCCGGGCTGCACAGTCTGAATCTGGACTTGCCAGAAGTTTGATAATGTTGTGCTCAAGAATGTTGGGGTCAGCACATCTCTACTTCCTATGCGTATGGCATGTCATGAAGCTAATTATCATTTGTCTGGATTTAGAAATGACAACACAATGTTATTTATATATGTGCTGTAACTGAACATGTAAGTAAATTATTGATCATATAAATGATGGACTAATAGCATTTCCTTGGGTATAGTTAGTGCAGACAGGTTATGTGTCAACATGCCTAACTGCTCTTATTCCACTTCTGGGCCTGCCTTCTACAGAGAGTGGCAGCTATATCAAATTCCATCTTACTTGGTGGTGATTTTTTGAGAACTCTTAAATGAGGCCAGCGAACCCATTTTTCTGTGACCTACCACAGAGTCCAGTGTTTCAAAACCGAAGGGCCAATAGAAATATATTTCATTTGTATAGCTCTGAAAGAGCTACACATACATTAACTAATTACATTTCACAACACTTTTCCATGGTAGTTAATATAGAGGGATTTCTTCATCACAAAATTAAATGCAGCCTTCTCTCGAGTGGAACACAACAATTTCAGAGAGAAGGTGTATTCAGTTAAGAGTGCTGTCTCGAGCAGCGATCTGACAAAGTCTGTGGGGCATAATAAGCAGGTGGGTGGGGGAGGTGGGTGATGCACATTTTGATTGTGACAAACACTGCTACCAAACACAGCAGCAAAGGCGGCACTGGAAATGTCTATTTGGAGTATAGGGAGGAATTGAACTGTATTTCTCTTTCATCAAATCCTAACTTCTGATTCTGAATCATTAGGGAATTACTCAAGACACAGCATTTTATAGGGGTTCCCTGCTGACAGAAAATTCAGCCACCAACTACAGAACTGTGCTAATTGGTTAAGTGCTCTCAAGTGTCTGGCTGCATATTGGCAGGCACCGTGGTGGAACAGGTGGATTTGAAACCCAGGGAACATTTTAACATAGCTAAAAGTGAAAGGAGAGTGTGTGAGGGTGCCTAAAATCACAGATGTACCCAATGTCAAAGGACGGCTAGAATGAAAGATAAAAGGCAATGTTGTGTCTTCCTGTTTGAAAGCAAATATTGACAAATAAATGAGGCCTTCAACAGGTTTTAAAATTCTAATCCTCCTTTAGTACCCATCCAATCTCTGTGAGAAAGGTTTTATTTCCACTTTACAGATGGGAAACTGAGGCACAGAAAACTCATTTTCAGCAGGAACTAGTGATTTCTGCATTCTCAATTTTTGCCATTTTGCACATCAAATGTCTTAAGGGAAGAACATTTTCCAGGAGAGTCAACAAGTAAATAAACCAAAGCCCCTTTCAGGTGTTTCAAAATGGGCAGCCAAAATCATTGGTCACAAATTTTATGGAAATGACTTGCGGGAAATAACAAAACACCCTGTGGCAGAGCCAGAAATTAAATCAAGCTCTTCTTAGTCTATAGTCTGGTGCCTCAATCTCAAGATCATCTTTCCTCTCTGTGACAGCTTGCATAAGAATCACTGAAACTGAGATCTAGTTTCCTCATTAAAGAGAGGTTTTCATTAGCATCTAAAGAACTAGTAACCACCCAGCATTCAATCATCACCATCAATTATCTGTGCATAGCCCCTGAAAGGCAAATCTGATTGTCAAGCAGAAATCAAACATTATGTACTGGGTTAACCCCCATGATGTTCGCTGAGGTGTCCTATGAACTTTAGAAGAAATTTTTCTAAAATAATTTAAGCAAATTGCAAATGAGTTCCCACATCTGGCTTGAACTCATCTATCATTCATTGTAACACGAATAAATGAAGACATTCATCACAAAGCACGCAACAGAAATTGTGTTCTCCTATTGATATAATTAAATACTCATAGAAGGCTAAATGCATAATAGCTTCCAGACCCTTTATTTCATGCCAGAATTCAATGGCTCCATACTCATCTGTTCCTAGTCAGAACCATTGTGAACCCTCTCCAGTTTCTAAACATTTATTGCTGCTGCAGTAATAATAAACATCTTGCATTTATAAAATGTAATGTTGCCTAGAATTTTTCATTTTTCAAGAATGTAGATCACACTGTCTAATGGCTCTCATATGCTCAGCATGTCCACGAACAATTTGTCTTCTGAGTGGAGTGTTAATCTGACGCCTCAAGGACAGAGCTGGTTTCAAGAAGACTCCAAGAAAAGCTGGGAAGTTTTATATTTTGCAGAAACTACTGAAATTCCAAGTGAGCTGGTTCTGGGGTCACTCATGCTCTGGATCGTATTACCTCTGATTTGCAATATTTTGCTTAAATGGGCATTATTAAAGTATAAAGATAATTTTAAACCTAATGATATGACAGTTATTGTTCATTTCTTTACTGGAGTTGGAGATGAGTTGGGCAACAGTAGATGACTCTTTGGAGAGACAAAGGGAATAAACTCACTCCAAACGCAAAAACACTGAGGTAAAGTTCCCCTCTTGGGTAAAGTTTTAACCTCAAGATTTTGTCCGCAAATCAAGGTCTTTATTTCCACGGGAAGGAAGAGGTTATTAAACTGGCTGCTCTATGAGCATGCCCTGTGGCTTGAATAATATAATATCAAACTGGCTTGCAAATGGTGGTAGTATGGTCCCCATTCAACTTCCATTAATGTCAGTGGAGATATTTCCATTGATTTTAGAAGAGGTTTGATTGGGCCCCATGGGCCTGATCCAAAGCCCATTAAACAAACGTCAGTGGGCTTTGACTCAAACCCTGTTGTGTCTTCATCTGCAAGGACTGGGGATCCAAAAGAAGAAAAAAGTTGTGGAATTTAAAGCTACTTCATCAGATTTACCATCTAGCTAGGAAGAATTAAAAATGAATAGAGAAGAAAGATCTCAGCACCCTACCTATCTATTGTATTTATACATGATAAAAAGGCACTAAACAAAAGACAGATCATATAAACACACACATAAACCAGCAGAAGGTGTTTGGAATGATATGGTTAAATTTTCATAAAGTATTTCAAAATATTGCTTCCCTGAAATTCTTGAATATGTTGTCAAAACTGTCATCAAAATGGTTGTCAAAAATGCTTTGCTTATAAAAAAAAAACAGGTTTTATGTAAATTAAACATTTCCGTAAGCATTTCAGTAAGGTTTTAAAATACTGTCCCTGAAAATGTCACAAAAATACTTCTAAACCATTGACAGTTTTAGTCAAAAGGTTTCATAAAAAGGCCATTTTTCACAAGAAACACCCCAAAACTTTTTCATTTGAAAAATTTCAGCCAGCTGTAATTTTACATAAATTAAATGGCTAACTTATAAATTGGAGTGCACAGCCACACAGGGAAGAAAGAACACTCTTATGTCTTTGTAGACTATCCCTATTCTGGGTTTGACTGGGAGGGAATGGGTAGGGTCTCTCTCTTCCCCCAGGACCAGGAAGGGTAGGGAAACTTTGGTTCCACCCGCAATGTGTCTGCGCATTTGGGTGTTATAACTTGGTGCTGTTTTAGGCTAGCAGAGAATTACTAATCCCCTCTCACCATCACAACCAAGCAAGTAGCGGGGAGACAGGAACTGTGTCTCGTGGTTACTCTAGACGAGGGGTCAGCAACCTCTCAGAAGTGGTGTGCCAAGTCTTCATTTATATACTCTAATTTAAGGTTTCGCGTGCCAGTAATACATTTTAATGTTTTTAGAAGGTCTCTCTATATGTCTATAATATATAACTAAACTCTTGTTGTATTTAAGTAAATAAGATTTTTTAAAATGTTTAAGAAGGTTCATTTAAAATTAAATTAAAATGCAGAGCCCTCCAGACCAGTGGCCAGGACCCAGGAAGTGTGAGTGCCACTGAAAATCAGCTTGTGTACCGCTATGGCACAAGTGCCAAAGGTTGTCTACCCCTGCTCTAGACTGCTACCATTTTCATGCAGCAAACACACCAACCTTTGTTCAGGGCTATGCCTAAACAGATAAAATAGCCATAAATGATTAATATTGAAGCTCCAAAAATATTGGGTTAAAATTTTAGGGGCAATGGTTTGTCAATTCTTATTCTAGTGAAGGACTAATGTTGTTCTTGTGGTAGAGAAACCGAATTGGATTGGAAGGAGTATGTCCGGAGTCCCAGGAGAGGACTGGGACCAGAAAGGGCATACAGGCCATCCTAAACACCAAATAGTCCATTCTTGGGCTCTCAGATTTCCTTTCCGTGGAGAGGAAATCATAGAGATTGCACTCACTGGTTTCAGTGTCGCCTGGGTGACTACTCATGTAGTTTGTTCAGTTTTCTCTCTGGTTCTTGGGTTGGATTAGAAATAAGCGGGAGTGAGAATTATGTCCTTTTTATGGATCAAGCTGCACATTGCTCTACTTGTATCAGGTTTTTATTTTCTCTTGTCCTCCACTGGTTCAGCTCTCTGTACAACATGTATTTTACAGTGAATGATAGATATTCTGGGGGGTAGCACAACTAAAACTAGATCAGACCCCTTTTGGGTCCCTATGAAGGACTTGTTTTGATACTTGTCCCGGAATACTAATGGAACCAGAGGTTTTTCATGGAGAATGTTATCTTTTTAGCAGTTAATTTTTGGTATCCTGGGTGTTGACCTCAGTTATCAACAGAGTGGCTCCTTTTCCTAAGCTTCATTCTCACATATCACAGTACTATTCAAGTGACTTGTAGTGTAGGGAAATGGATAGAATGCTGGTCTTGGAGTATTTGGAGGTCTCATTTTGAATCAAGCTGCTTGTGGCACAATGAATATTTTAAATCTTAAATCTTAAATTATTTTTATGCACAAGTTTTCTTCACCTCCACCTTAGCACACATGAAATCCTGATCACCCAAACTGGTTGGGGGATGTTCAGATACAACTGTGATGTTTTTTTGTAGATACTTTAAATGAATCTTTTTGATTGTTGTATGTTCTTTAGAATTGTGTATGTGTGGTATGAGGATTGCTTGGAATTACAAGTTGTTACTTTAAGTGCGTGGGGGTGGTGGGAGAGGACAAGAGATTCCTGGTCCTGCTTGCAGGCCAGGGGCCTCTGTAGGAGATCAGATTTAGTTTGCAGAAAGCAAACCTAGATTAAGATGGGTTGCGTTGCGCCTCTGTGTTTTAGGGAGCAGCCTGCTTTGTTTCTCTCTCTTTTGGGTTCTTATGAGTAATTGTTCTGAATTCAAACAATACAAAGTATTATTATGTTGCAACTTTCCATCAAGAATATTTATCTAATTTCTCTGTCAACATAATAGTAAGTGCTTGACAAAGCATAGGTGGATGCAGCAGTAAATCACAATAAGCTGTTGCAGTAGATCAGGCTGTACAGTCAACTAAAGTTATTCTGGGTAATGAACAAATCCAAAATAATAATTTAATTAAAAGCAAATACTACACTATTTGTCACAGGGTCTGCACAGGACTCTGCATTCTTCCCCTGTGCCCTGTGTTCTGGCCAACAGAAATAGAGGCCTTCACACCCTCTCTCGGTGTTTCACCCAAGTGTCCTTTATTTACAGTGCATAGTCATTGTCTTCAGTGCAAGAAAAGTGCTCTTACCAATTCCCCAACAGTTACCCTGTCTGTCCTGGTTCCTGGGTCTCCAGGCCCCTGAGACAACTTGCCTGAAGCAAGGAGACCACTTAACAGCCTGCTGTTCCTTTCCTGGCCCTTCCTCCAACTGAGTATGGCTCAGGGCTTTTCTAGCCCTCTCAGCTCCCAGCCTCAGCTGTGTCCATTTAGCCCAGCCTAGTGCAGTGAGCTAGCCCTCATTAGGGATCTCAGCTGGTCTCCCTGCTGGCTGCTCCAAGCCTCTGCCCGTGGCCCTCCTGCTAGAAAGCAGAGCTTAGCCAGTAGGGGTAGGGCATTCAAGGGAGTTTTACCCCTGCCCTGCCACACTATTCAAATAGATTTTATACAGATTTTGATAATTTGGACTCCCCTTAACTGAAACAACCCATCAAATGATATATGAAGGATACACGTGGGTATAAATATTATTTGCATTACAATAGTGCCTAGACGCCTCAAGCAACATTGTGCTAGGTGATGTAGAAACACATAGTAAGAAAGAGTTGCTGCCCCAAAGAACTTATAGTTTAGACAGACAAGCATAAAATATTTCCATTTTACATATGGGGAACTGAGATGCGTAGAGATTAAGAGTAAAATTTACCTAAGTGACTTAGGATCCTAACTCCCAATTTATAAAGTGACAAGTTAATGGTACCTAAGCTACTAAGTCACTTTAAAAATTGGGAGTATGGCTCTTAAGAGATTTAGAGAGAGATTCACAGAGAGTCTTAGGCACAGAAATGCTCAACATTGCAATGCCTACCTCCTAGGTTCCCTGACACCAAGGGGAATTAATGGAGTTAGGTGACCAAGCTCCCCATACAATGCACAGGGAGAATTGGGCTCCTCAGCAGGGATTCTCAGAACACAGCAAGCTGAGCAGGGAGCTGCCTAAACTAGCCAGAAGTAAAATACCAATGGGAGGGCCCAAATCCACCAAGAGATTTAGGAGCCTAAATCTCATTGCTCCGATCTTTAGGTGCCTGACTACCAGGATGGAGGGAGATGCCTATCTCCACTCAAGATTCTCAGACATGAAGCATCTCCTGGAATGAGGGCTGACCTGTCTTAAGCCACCTTTCTCATGTAGAACAGGAGAAAGATTTCCCAGCCCATTATAGCAAATAGCCAAGTGGTTAGGTAGGGTGACCAGATTACCTGATTTTATAGGGACAGTCCCGATTTTTTGGTCTTTTTCTTACATAGGCCCCTATTACCCTCCACCCCCTGTCCAGACTTCACATTTGCTGTCTGGTCACCCAAGGTTAGGGCACTCATTGGGGATATAAAATCTCTACTTTTCAAATCCCCGTTCTGCCCCTAGAATCATTGAATCCTAAAATATCAGGGTCTGAAGGGACCAATCCCCTGCTCAAAGTAGGACGAATTCTCAATTAAATCATCGCAGCCAGGGCTTTGTCAAGCCTGACCTTAAAAATCTCTAAGGAAGGAGATTCCACCACCTCCCTAGGTAACCTATTCCAGTTCTTCATCACCATCCTAGTGAAAAAGTTTTTCCTAATATCCAACCTAAACCTCTCTCTCTGCAACTTGAGGCCATTATTCCTTGTTCTGTCATCTGGTACCTTTGAGAACAGTCTAGATCCATCCTCTTTGGAGCTCCCTTTCAGGTAGTTGAAAGCAGCTATCAAATCTCCCCTCATTCTTCTCTTCTGTAGACTAAACAATCCCAGTTCCTTCAGCCTCTCCTCGTAACTCATGTGCTCCAGCTCCCTAATCATTTTTGTTGCCCTCTGCTGGACTCTTTTAAATTTTTCCACATCCTCCTTGTAGTCTGAGGCCAAAACTGGACACAACTGTTGTTACCCTTCTTGGCAACAAGCAGGGCCGGTGCAACCCCTTAGGCAAAGTAGGCGGTTGCCTAGGGTGCCAAGATTTGGAGCGCCAAAAAGCGGTAAAGTTTTTCGTATTCAGTAAAGTTTTCATTTAAACAACATTTCTTGACCCCTTTGCCTTTAGCTGGTGAGTTTTTAGAAGGAAATCCCTCTTTGTCTGACAGTATCTTAGCTGGCATTACAGATTACAATAACTATTTTTTCTGGTGAAAAGAGAAGTTAGCTGAGATGCACTGTAGCTGCTGTTGCTGTTTTAAAGTCTGATCCCATTTCCTAAGAAGAGAAAGCAAGATAAATACCCAAAAGAGGAAAGAAAAGAACAGGAAAGATAGAAAATGCCATTTCTGACTCTGGTGAGGACTTTCTCATAGTGCCTCACTGCTGGAGAAATACAAGCATGAGGCAGGGTTTTATCAGCCACTTTGAGATCTGACAAACTTAGAAGAGGGCAGGGCTATTTCTGGCATTGCTTTTAGGTGCTCTTTCTGGTCCCAGATTTACAGCAGTTTTGCAAAGTATGAAGTCATGGCCAGCTAAACAAGACTCTTGTTGGACAAAAGCAAAAAAGAAGAAATAAACTAGAGAAGAAAAAAGCACACATGGGATGTGATGGGATGAGAGACAAAGTCATGCATCTGGTGGTGGCTGGTATTCAGCTGGAGCTGGTGGAGGTGATGATGTCATCTGGCTCCGTCTCCCTGGCCTGATCTAGTCAGGATATCTTTCAGGATGAGAATGAATAAGGACCGGGTTTCCGGAGACAGTGGAGGTGACAGCCACAATGGTGAAGCTCTCTTCAGTTTTTCTCCCAAAATCTCTTTTGTTAAGGAAGGACAATGGGAGTGGTGGGCAGAATATCCTCATCCCCTTATTATTTTGGCCACCAATCAAGCCTACTTTGCAACATGCCAATTTTCTGGTTTCTAGTTTCATACTTTTCTTGTTTATCATGCATGATCTTAACAAAGTCTCTGGGTTATATTAGTAGCTCTTTTTATTTGGACTACTTTTGCACTTTTTCTCATTAATATTTATCATTGTAAGTTATGAACTTTCAGGTACTTCTTACAGCTAAGCTCACAATTAGGGTAAATTTGTTGACCCAACTATCATGACATGCCCTATTCATCAGGTTATTGGATATTCTGGAATGGGTCCTGCATAGCCTCTTCTGTTACAGCTGTTCCACATTGTATAATTAAATATTAATTGGGCCTGAGACAGTGAGGAATGAATTCTAAAGCCCAGTGGTTGGGGCACTCACCTGGGCTGTGAGAGAATCAGGTTCCAGTCCCTGCTCCATAAATGTTTGTTTAATTAGTTGTGCTAAGTGGAACAGATCCAACAGGAGAAATTGAGAGGTAAACTTCTAGAATGCCCAATAGCCTAGTGGTTAGGGTAGTGCCCTGAGAAGTGAGAGGCTTGTTTTCAAATCACTGCTCCATATCAGGGAAAGCAGAGATTTGAATTTGGGTCTCCTACCTCCCAGTGTGTGTCCTAATCCATTGACCGTTATGTTGACTGGGGAACACACACACACACCAGCCAGTCCCCAACATTTTCAATCTTCTCACTCCAGCTGCCTTTTGTGTGCATGTGGAGGGGTGGGGTGGGGGACTGAACCAGTAGGTATGCTCCAAGCACATCAGCCACATTAGACCCCACAAGAGAGGGAGGTCGGGGATCTCTTGATTTGAGAATCCCATTGGGGCTTAGGCATGAGTAAAGGCTCTGAGCAACTCATTTGCTGTCAAGAAGCATCTGGACTTAGGCTGTTTTATGTCTAAACTACAGGGGTAGGCCACAGCTGAGCAGTGGTGGTGCCTAAGAAATAGTTAGGCACCTAAGTCCAGGTCTACACTAAACAGGTCAGTCTAGCCATGTCACTCCAGGGTGTGAAAAACCCACATCCCTGAGCAATGCAGGAAAGCCAGCCTAATCCCTGATGTAGACAGTGCTAAATCAATGGAGGAATTTTTCTGTTAACTTAGCTGCCACCTCTCAAGGAGATGAATTACGTATGTTGAAGGGGGCATCTTTCTTGTTGGCACAGGTTGTTCCACCCTGAAGTTCTACAGCTGGTGCACCACTGTACCATTTCACATGCACACAGGCCCTAAGTTTCTTTGTGAATCTAGCCCTTAAGAATTTCTGAAACTTTTAAATGAAGTCAGACATGAAGTCTGTGGTAGAACTAGGAATTTAACCCAGGTCTCTGGAGTCCCACTCCAGTGCTTTAATCACAAGATCATTTTTCCTTTTGATGGGAAAATGTTTATTCTTAGATAATTGCAAAACCCGGTGCACTGCCTCTTTTCTGCACTTCACATTTTATTCCATTGTTGTTTTCTTGCCAAGAAAATCATTGTTGGGTTGTGAGGAAAGCATTTAATTGTTGCTCGCATTTTGGCATCATGAAGGATGGGCTTGACACAGTAAATCCATCTTTTCACCAGACACAGCAGAATCCAGAATAGGAGCACTCACTTGACTTTTGGATTTACAGTGCCTACAGCTCCTCTGAAAATGACTGGTTATAAAGGTAGTCTCATCTGACTGATTGCTACAAATATAGTCATTTTCTTCAGTATAAAGACAAAGGCTACAATTGATTAAAACGTTTTACTGTTATCTTTCCAATTTATGGCATATATTTTTCTACTTATCTAGATACCTGTTTAGCTTTCTTCCTTAGAGTATCTTGCATGCCTAATAGGGCTGAAATTACTCTTTGTCTTTAACTAGCAACTGTTTCCAACCATTCACACTTGGTAAAAGGTATAGAAAGCAAATACAAAGCTGGTACTGATATTCTGTAAAGGTTTTGCATAAATTATTAGATAATCACAGCTCCTGGAAAGATTTCAAGTATTACTTAGATACTGCTTACATTCATAAAGACTTCCTGTGGAATGCATTGTACACAGCAAGGACCTGATATGCTTGTCAGAGGCCTGTGGAGTAATACTCACAGTTCAGTAGAGTAGGAAAAAATATACATGATGATTTGGGATATCATGAGCTTCAGAAATAATTGTATAAATTCTCTTTGGATTATGTGATTCTCTTATCACCTAGTTAAAACCATTAAATGCAAAATCTCCTCTGTTAAAACATGCTAATCCTTGGCTCTCGTCCAGGAATGCTTTGTACAGCTCTGATGGAGGGTGTGCAAAGATGGTGGTAAGCTACCCACATGCTTCCTCAGTCCTAGGTCTGGACTTCTGCAGGGACCTGTTACAACAAGTTGAGGTGCAGTTATGTCTTCGCCACGCCCTTTTTACCCTGGTCTCACACACCTGTTCTGCCAGAGAGATGGAGGGGATTGTGTAGAAGGTCTATGCTGCCTGAACACTATCCTATGCAATGATCTTCCTGTGACTAGCTACACTATCTTAAGGAGTTTTCCACAGTTGTGTCCATACCATTCACTGCTATATATTTCTAGTGAGGTTTTGCCCCAAAATATAGGTTGGTAGGACTGGCAACTAATAATTCATTATCATTGAATCATCATTCTCATCATTGCTACCCTTCACTAGTGAGGGAGACAGAGCATTGGAATCGTATTTCCATTTGCTTACCCAGGTTTACATTGTGGTTACTCCTGACTTATACCAGCATGAATTCAGACTCAAGCCTCTGGCATGAAAGAGGAAGGGCATTCGTAGCCTGCCTGAAATTATAATAAGCCAGCACTTTTGAGAATCAGGTTTTAAATTAGCCAATCTCAGAGATAATCCTTCCCTTCCTCATTGTGGTTTTCCATTCATCTGTTTTAGAAGACACAGATTTTCAAGAGTCGGATGTAATGTTAGCATCTTTAAGCAAATCCTTGCAACTGTGTCTTTAAAATTAAGACCATGGGCTGAGTTTGTTGATGGTATGACATTATAAAAGTCAATGAAGTTACACTAACGATCAGTTTAGTCTGTTGGTACTAACAGTTATTAAATCGATCTTGTGATTGCAACAGTTTCTGAACCATTATGCTGTATCAAGCCAATAGATGTCTGGGGCACTATCATGGTGAAATGGCTATGAACACATTGAGAAACAGTTTCCGTTGATCAGTAAGTTCAGAAGCTTGATAATGGTGAGACAGCTGGTGTACTGAGATCAAAGCTTATCAGGGTGACCAGTATTTTCTCATTGTTTTCTTGTGTTCTTCCATCCTTCTGTTGTTGTCCACCTGATGTCTCTTGTATTATAGTTAAACTATAGTGTGCAGTGTTATAGCCATGTTGGATATTGGAGAGACAGGGTGGGTGAGGTAATATCTCACTTCTGTTGGTGAGAGAGACAAGCTTTCAAGCTTACACAGACTCTACTTTAGGTCTCTTTCACATAATTTGTAAGCTCTTTTGGGGCAATACAATACCCATACCGATACCCCTATCCAGTACACATAATGATAGCTGATTTAGGAATGTTTATGATGATATCATTTGAATATATATTGTTTAAATAAGTAAAAACCACCAATGCCTACAAAATGTCAGCTTGCCAATGCTAGAACATTTTATTGCTAAAACCATACACACAACTGAAACCATATGTAACTATTTATTTTGCAATATCATAATCAAAAATTGGCCTAATAAAGATTTGGAAAAGGATAAAAAGGGTCCCACATGTTCAAAATGTGTGTTCAGACTGAATATTTTATGTAATTGCTTTTTAAATCCATGAGAATTACAGAACACTATATAAAGAATCAAGGTGTGAATTGTATTCACAATGCACCTGTTGTTTATATATTTGTGTAGATCTGGTATAAATTTTCTGAATTTTGAAATTAAAGAAACATTTTGATGATATTTTAACATAATTTTCTTCCCAGTTTTTCAGAGGATTAGAGAACTAGTTGACATTTTTTGAATTTTAATCCCTTCCTTACATTTCAATTTTTAGAAGTGGTGTGTGGGTTGGGAGGCACTTTTGAAAGAAATGTATTCTTTTTTTTAACCATCTCTAGTTTTTTAAGGCAACTTATAATATGCACCAACATGGCAGCGTCCCAGGTAGCATTACCCCAAATCCGAGAGGAAGAAGGAGAAATAGAAAGAAACACTGTACTCCTGCCTTTACTAATAGTTCAGGCATTTGCTCTATTTTACTTGCATTCTGAAGAAATTGTCATCCTCAAGAGTTCCAAGCCCTCTGTACTCTAAGGGCTACCTTATTTAATGTAACCTTATTATTTTCAATTACATGCAGAAACAGCTGATGACGTAAGGTAAATTTGCAACATGGTGCATAGAGAGTAATGGACATAGTTTCTGTATAGTGGGGTGTGTACAAAGTGTTTGTTATGTCCAAGAAAAGGCTCTACGAAGCCTGATTTTGGAGAGATGCTTGATATCTGCCAGGTTAAGAAATTTCACAACTACCTCCCTCCCCCGCCCCCGCTTCCGTGCTCTCTGAATCATTGGATCTGTTTGAATTTTGACGTTTGTCTTGTTATTTTGACCCATTACACTTTGTCACACAGAAGTATATTACACAGTGGCACTTGAACCAAACCTGGGTTCTGGAAAGTCCAGGAATGTGGGCCTAGATGCAAACTTTGCAGATGGAATGATTGAAAAACCCCAGATCCAAATACTCTGAATTTTTGGCTCTTTGTCCCTTCTCCTTATTGGAAATCTGAAAGAAATATAATCTCCTTGCAGATCTCTACCTAGCTCAAATCCATCTCTGATTCATCGTTTGAAGTGTAATTAATCCACAGAACAACAGGATCGAAGCTGGAATTTTCCTCTATGAAGAGAGGCTGCACCAGGCCCTATATACCTCTTAAGCCCTTAATAGTGGGTTTAAGTGGTGTATTGGACCTAATATTCTACCTCAATAAGCCTTCTATAAAAATATTTTAAGCACGTTAATAATTCACACCATGTGGACTGAGAGAAAGTTCCTTTATAATAAGAATAAGAATAAAGCAGCCTTGTCTCTATTTCACTGGATATAAGCAGTAGCAAAATAAGAAAACCCTGTTTCTAATTGTAACCTTTAAAAACAAGGAAAAAGCAGATGAGGTAAACCGCTAATGAAATCAGTACATTTTGGAACAATGTGCAGCTTTCGGTTGAGTTTTCCAAATATGTTGATTCAGTTAGTGGCATTCACCACATTCTGTGTCTCTTTGGATTTTGCTATACTCAAGTAGCCCCTATTGATCCACCTTCACATTCGTGTCAGAAAGCCAAATTCTGCCACAGGTTATGAGGGCAAAATGGTCACTGACTTCAGTAGAAGTTTGCAGTGTCTAAAGGAAGGCAGAATTTTGTCAATATACATTTTTAGGTTGAGAAGAAAATAAAAGTGTTGGAATTTTATAATTGTTTTTTAATTCATGTATAACCCTTTTGCCAAGTGTCAGTGGTAGTAGCCAGGACTGGGCTCAATAACACATCTAGGAGAACCCTTCTCAAATAAATTAATCTCATGAGTAAGTCACCACCCCCAACCTTATACCCAGTCATGTTTTGGGAACTTAATTATCTAACTTTTACAGGTGTTTCTTTCCTGCTTACAAACACCTGGGGATGTGCAGCTGCAAATATATTTTATTGAGCAACTTTGTAACTTCATTTTTACATAAAAATGAATAGGATCCACACAGAGTATTAGGGGTGTGGCTAACTCCACAGATCCAAATATTTACTTCTCTTCATCAGTAAGTCCTGCCGGTACCTGGTCTCTGGCTCAGAAAAGTCAGCTTCACCAAGGAACATAAGAACATACTCCACAGTAGTTATGCTAGGGTGTGAAAGAATGTAAGCAGCACTGGATATAGTCCTGTCATAGTGTACTCCCAGACCCAGGGCATTAGGAAAAGACTCTTTGGGTTTCTCCAGAACCAACATCACACCACATTGTCACTTGCTGGGGTAGATTGGAAATTGATGGTTTGGCCCTTTGACTTTATGCACAAGGTTATTACTCACATTTTGGATCTAGGTGAAGTACCTTAACTCGCACTGGTAGTTGGTCATCTGAGTTTCACACTGGACTACTCATAACAGTCCTTTTCCACAGTTTTGTACAGTCTAGTCCTAAGAAGTAATACCAGAGCCGGGGTGGGGGAATTCACTATTTTTGAGAGTTTCAAAATAAGAAATATTACAAGTTAAAAATTCAAAACTGTGGACTAGCTCCATCATTGTTTGAAAAATAGTAAAGATATTTTTCAAAAATGTATATGAATTTTTCCTTTTTTTTTTTTGTTTTCTATTTGGAAATTTCCTCCAAATTTTTAAATTGTGTCCAAATTTTAGACCCTCATTATTTAATATTCCTGAAGAGAATCTTGGGTAGCATGTGGAGTAAATTTAGGGAACAATTAACATTTTCATGCTGAGAATTTACATAAGTCACATAACCACTGGATAACCAGCCGAACATCAACTCCCACTGTGATACTGTGGGCAAAAGGGCTATTATGATAATTGGATTCATAAACAGGTAGGAGAAGAGAGGTTATTTTACCTCTGTATTACATAAGTCACACAACCACTTTTGAAAACTTTATTCAACATAAACTGAAGCATTTATTTGCCTACAAAGCACTCTTAAACTTTACAGTAACAATAATAATAGGAGTACTGTTCCTCCACTCCCAAAAAATATTCCACATAGATGTGGGGAATAATATCAAAGCTTGCAGTGGCTCAGAGATGAGAAACAAAAGGGTTAAATTTCTGAGACAGTGGAGAGCATCATTCAATCATGTTGGCCTTTCATCAAAGTCTGCCAACAATTTCATGGCTAAAGTTGATCCATAGTACTAAGTTTCTTCGCACACATTGCATTTTACATAGGATCTTCTGCAACTCTGTGATTCTCTGGCCTAAAGAAGAATGCTGCAACATTTGGTTTTATATGACTGATGCTACTGTTCCTACTCGGGTCATCTAAAGTGCTTTACATGAGAATATGTTTAATATTGCTTATGCAGCATTCTGGTAGGAAAATACAACACACTCATGGTGGAAACAGCAATAGGTTAATACTGCCTTGGATACTAGAAGCTGTGTTGGAAGAATAATTTTGGCTGAATACTGGAGAGATCACCTGCTCTTTTAGAAAACTGTGATGGATTCTTTAACTTCCGTCTGGGCAGAGATCAGAGATGAGCAGAAGCATGATCTGAAGCAATCAGGAATATCTGGATCAGTGCTCAAAGCGTTACTCTACTGCCCTTTGGAACACATTTTTTTAGTCTTTCATTCTCCACCTTTGCTCCAACGGCAAACTAATCCATCATGAAAGATGCAAGACTGTGCATTTATAAACTGTGTTTTGATTTGTTTGGTTTTTTTTCTTTTCTTTTAAAGACAAGGCTAAATATATATTTCACTTACTAAAAGAATCACAGAATTCATTTAGTTTGACCTCCAAGTTCCTGGATCTGTATTAACAGAGAACATTGTCAACATCAGGAGCCATCCAAGGCCCACTGATGTCAATGGAAATCTCTCTATTGACTTCAGTGCATTTTGGATCAATCTTACTGTACACATACATGCCTTTGCTTTGCACATTTGAGCCTAGTTATGAATAGTTTCCTCACTGTTGCCTTTGGTACTGAAATCTGTCAGGAAATTGGTAGTGCTTGTAAAACCTGTGGTCACCATTCTGTCAAAGGCAAAGCCAGGAAAATCCTGAGCTAGCTCCAGGAAGAGACCAGTTTTCCAAGACACTAGCTGAAGCAGAAGGTTCCAATACGTTTGGATACTATGTACTATGTGCTTGAAAGGCTTCTGAGAGAACACAAAATCAAAGTAGTACAGTATAGAGTAGGAAATGCAGATGTAGAGCTCACTTCTACCCAGTAAAATTATGCTTCCTGTTTAGATTGCAAGCCAGACCCTTTAAAGCAGTCATTGGAAATGTCATTTGTGATAATGCAATGAGCAGCCAGATGCTGCCATGTATCAGATATCTTCACATTCTACATGAAGGACAATGCAACTGCATTCATATTTGTGCAACACTTAGGCTCCTGAATTAGAAAGAGGAAAATCTCATACAGGGACATGTTGCCCTACACTTGTGTGCAGCCACTGGGTTCTAGCTGGTGCTGGATTTGCAGCAAGGTCAAGGCATTACCGAGATCCAGTCAGTGCACTGCTCTGAGCGAGATGTGGAATATGCTGCTTTTTCTGCCCAGACAGCTCTGTTGGAGAGGCTAGTGCTGGCTATCATGTCAGCCTTCTGGACATAGCTATTGAACCTTCCAAGTCTGATCACTGTGTGGAGGGTACAAGAGTGAGAGAGAATGATTATGCCCCTTGAGTACTTTGTAGGGGAGGCATGGTGGCCCTAGGTATTGACAGCATTATCATTAAGAATGTTTCTATCACAGCAGAACCCAGTGACCCCAGCCAAGCCTGTGCTAGGTGCTGTACATATGCATGTGAAAACAGTCCATACCGGAAAGAGCTTGGCAATGGAGAAGCATTGCTCCATACTTCTTTGAAAAGTCCTGTGGCAAGCAGCACACTCCTCCTATGCAGAGGGAGCGAAGGGTGGTCCAGAGATTAGGATGCTCACTTGGGAGACCTATGTTCAGTTCCCTACACAAGCTATGTGACTTCAGGCTAGTTAAATAGAGTATATCTACTCTGTTTTAAAAGCCATGAAAATGAGTGTCAGAGATCAGGTCTGCAGGCTTGCAAGGCTCACACTGCAGCACTAAAAACAGTGGTGCAGAAGTTTGGGCTCAGGCTCTTTAGCCCAGTGTGGGGATGGGCTTCAGAGCCTGAACCCGGGCAGCCGCACTGCTGATTTTAATGCCGTAGCTCAAGCCCCCTGAGGAGTCCAAATCTGTAGATCTGGGTTCTGAGGGTATGTCTACACTACCCGCCGGATTGGTGGGTAGCAATCGATCTATCTGGGGTTGATTTATTGCGTCTAGTCTAATGTAGACCTGGGCTGAGACTTGCTGCCATGTGATTTATAATGCAGTGTAGACATACAGTGAGTATCTCTGTGCCTCAGTTCTCATCTGTAAAATGGTGGTAATAGCACTTCTCTAAGTCACAGGGGTGTAGTAAGAATAGACACATCACAGATTGTGAGGTGCTTGAATACTATGGTAACAGGGGCCATATAATTATCTAAAATAGATTCACATGCAGAAATATACAACATCACTGAACATTCTTCCTGCAATCTATTTTATCCTCCGGATGTCCAAACTCCCATAAGCAGGGCATGCAATTCTCATGAAACAGCAGGAAGTGCAGAAGATATGAATGTAATAATAACCCAAAACATTGCAAATAATTTCTTCTGTGCCTCTAGCGGTAGTCATGAAATCTTTTAGCTTTCTGATTTTGGGTTCCAATTTTTCATTAAAAAATTTTACAGGAAATTTTTTAAAAAATTGTTTCTAAATTTCCCACAAAAAATAGTTGGCATTCTACTAACGTGGGAATACAGAAGTAAGCACTGGCAAAAATTGCTGTTGTTGAGCTGTCGTCATGAGCTAAGTAAATGAATGCATTTTCAGAGGTTACTGGTGCTATGCTAAAACCTATTGACCTAATGTGGAGTTTCTTGAAAAGGAATCCACCTATCCCACTTTATGTCCATTATCTGCCTCTTTGATTTACATCCAGATGATAAAGCGAAACCAGGAAGGAAATGAGAAGGACTGATAAACTATCTCTGCAACATCTGTGGGTGATCTTCCTCAAACCTCAGACATCTTTGCGCTGATACAGTAGGTGTGCCGCACAGCTGTGAGTTTGTCATCTCTGAGGCAGGGTCATTATTTGCCATATGTCAGTTTCTTTATGTAAAATGGATTCATGAGGATATTATAGGGAAGAGAAGAGGGTAGGGACTAAAAAAGAGATTATGCACAGCACCTGCTGAGGGAGCATTCTTTTCTTCTCACTGCTAACTTTGTACCCATTCTCCTTTAAATTTCATTCTTCTACATGTTATGGCAATGGTAGGAAAAGTTGCAAGCCTGAACGTACAAATAATTAGACTGGACATCAAACATCTGAGACTTTTCTTTTCCATTCTGATCATTTGTATGTGATTCCCCGTGTTTGTTTTAAGAGTAACTTATAGCAGGCATTACAACTCTTGTCTGTGTGTGTGCATGTGGTGCGTGTAATGTTTCATATATAAACCCTCTACTTTAGTTTATCCTTGATCCCTTTATACAGTTTTAGTATTTCACTTATCTAACCCTAATGAATCTTGTACTAAAAGGGGCAGGCCCTGCAGAAGTATAAAATTTTACGAACTCTAGGTAAAATATGCAGTCAAGTTTTCAATGAACTGTCATTTTCATGAGAGTTAAGAACAGAGCTTGGGGTTAAGAATTTCATGACTTTTGGCAATATACAGCAGAGATTTTTCTCAATGGGAGTGATATACCAGTGACATATTGTGCACTGAATGTTCGTTTTTTGGGGGGGGGTTAAACAGCTTGTATAAATCTACATGTGGAAAGATGTAGCTGTGGAGTAGTAAAATGTTTCAGCAGATCACTTGAGACATAGTGAGAGCCTTTTATGATATTAGGTAACCTCCTGGAAATGTTATTCTTATACCACCTTTGCTGGATCTTGGATAGACTGTAAAGATTTAAATCCCAGCGGTGGTGAGAACTGACATAAACAAAAACTATGTACCGTGAGTTTCCTGAGCCTCAATAATTCTACCTTGGAAAGCAAGTTTATTTTCTAAGAGCAGATCTTTGTCTTTTGTTGCTGTGCTCTAGAACTGCATAATGCAGTAGCATCATTGGGTTGTGTAATAGCGTGAATTATGCTCCATAAATATACTCTCCAATATGAAATGTGCCAGTAGAAATCTATGTATGTCAATCAGATGCTGCAGTGATGAGTATGATATAAATGTGGAGATTGAAGTTTTAACACTTACTCCATAGAAACCTCACAGGAGCTTTCAGTTAGGGGTGACTGGCTTCCAGATGGTGATTGCAACATGCTTCTGAACACTCAGAGGAGCTCTGATGTTGGTGCTGGTGCTGCAGCTCTGGGGTGAGCTTTCTGGGTATCTTCAGGAAAGTTGCTTTTGGTATCCCCACATTTGGCTCACTCTGCTGGTCATCCCGGGTCTGTGTTTCAATGTTTTCTCACATTTGTTTCCTGAGCCCAAAAATGGTGCTGCATTGAGTCAGTCTGCTCCAAGACAAGTTCGTCCATAAGCAGCTGCTTGACAGCCTCCTCTCTTCCTGTTGGCGCCAGCTAACTTCCAATCCACAAGCCAAGATAGTGACGAGATCTCTAATACATCCCCACCAGGATCACAGCACAGAGCATTGTTCTGTCCATGCAGGTTGACAGCAGTTGGAAAATGGCATTGGGATCACAAAAAGGTAGATAGGAGTCTTGGGCATTCTTGGGTTTGATTCCAAGTCTCAGAATTACAATTGTTTATGGTTGGCCTAGGCTATGTCTCTCACAACGCATTGTGAGAAAAGTCCCTGGATGCAAAGAAGCCTGCAGTTCCGCAAAGCACCATGACATACCCACCTAGAATGCTGCGTGCTTACTCCACAAAAAGTCCCTGCTGTTTGATCACAGTGATCCAACTGAAGTAGGAAACAGCTGGCTACATGCATGCAGTATGCAATAGGTCGGTACAAAATAGCCCTTTTCTCCCGAGGTAGACGAGGCTAGGCTCTCATATTCCCACCTTCATGGTACCTCAGTGCCAGACACTTGGTTCTTTTAATAGTGGATTTAATATATTCATATTTAAAATGACTGTTTAGTCATTTATATGACACATTGCATATTCAAAACACTTTACAAGTGTTCATGAAATGGTCTTGACAAGTTAGTTGGTAAAATCCTCAGGAAAGGGATCGTTTGATACTTGTTTGTACAGCACCTAACACAATAGGGCCTCTCTTTTATTGCAATATAAATAATAATAAAGATAACTAGCCTGTGCCTCTGTGAGTGCTGGGCATCTCTCATATTTTAGCAATACATATGATGAGAACTCTCAAGTCATCTGATGACACTGATTTTGTGTCTTAGCAGGACACATGTAATGTATTCCACATTGGACAATGGTTTGCTGCAGTGTGGAGACAGATTTGGAAGAGCAGAGGAGGGTGGATAACCAGCTGAACATCAGCTCCCAGTGTGACGCTGTGGTCGAAAGGGCTAGTATGATCATTGGATGCATAAACAGGTAGGAGTAGAGAAGTTATTTTACGTCTGCATTTACCTCTGTGCAACTCCTAATGGAGTGCTGTGTCCCATTCTGGTGCTCACAAGTCTAGAAGATGTTGATAAATTGGAGAGGATTCAGACAAGAGCCGCGAGAATGATGAAAGGATTAGAAAACATGGCTTATACTGTAAGGCTTATAGTGACAGAGACAAGGAACTGAATGTATTTATCTTAGCAAAGAGACAATTAAGAGGTGAATTGATTGCAGTTTATAAGTACCTACCATTAGAAGGTTTTCCCTCAACTCGCCAACTTCCCTGCTTTTTGTCACGCAGACAGCAAGCAGCAAAAGACCAGAAGTCCGAAGAGCAATGTGATGTTTATTGGGGTTAGTTTCCAAGCAAGCGTGTTCCAAAGCTCTTCATACCAGTTGGGCTTATCTCTATATGCCAATAGAGTCTGTTCTGCAGCGTTCCCTTCCCAACTCGAATGCCGCAGAGCCTTGCCTGTGTCCTTATTCCTGTTCTGGTCCCCTGCTTAGAAAGCATGACTCCAATTTCTCTTCCACTTCCTGTTTGACCCAGTTTATATAGTAATATTCTCAGATATAACTTTACCAATCATTTTACTGATATCTATCTAACCCAGGGGTCTCAAACTCAAATGGCCACGAGGGCCACATGAGGACTAGTGCATTGGCTCGAGGGCTGCATCACTGACATGCCCCCGTCGCTGCCCCCAGCCCCGCCCCCACTCCACCCCTTCCATGAGATCCTGCCCCTGCCCCACCTCCTCCTCTGAGCACGCAGCTCAACACTCCTCCCCCTCCCTCCTGGAAAGTGCCAAGCACCACCAACAGCTGTTTGGCAGTGGAAAATGCCTGGAGGTAGGTGGGGAGGTGCAGGGAGCTTGGCAGCTGCAGGAAATAAAGTGCGGGGGGACAGAAGGGGCACGGGGAGGTTGGCAGGCCACAGAAAATAACCCCGTGGGTTGCGTGTTTGAGACCCCTACCTTAGGTGACCTACTCCACTGCTTAACAAATCTGAGCCTCATACTCAGCCTCACTGTTACACATACAATACAAAAGTATAGTCAAAAATGAAAAAAATGAAGAGTAATATAGTATGCTATTAAATTTATTAACTTACTTATTTACTTCTGCTAAAGTTCACCCCTGCACTGAGCTGCAGCCCCACTCCACTCCTGCTCCGCCTCTACCAACCCTTTCCCTTCCTGAGGCTCAGATTTGTTAGGCAGTGGAGTAGTTCACCTAAGGTAGGGGTCTCAAACACGTGACCCACGGGGTTATTTTCTGCGGCCTGCCAACCTCCCCGCGCCCCTTCTGTCCCCCCGCACTTTATTTCCTGCAGCTGCCAAGCTCCCTGCACCTCCCCACCTACCTCCAGGCATTTCCCACTGCCAAACCACTTCACCAAAGTTCCCACCCCAACTCCCCCCCCACCCCTAGTCCAACCCCTTTCCCAAATCCCCGCCTCTTCTCCCCTTCTCCCCTGTGCACGAGGCTTACCGTTCCTGGTCCCTTGGTTCCAGAAACTGCTAAGCCACCAGAGAACTGTCTGGGGTAGGAAAAGCAGCGGGAAGCAGCATGCAGGGAGCAAGGGCAGGGGAAGGAGGTGGAGAGCTTAGTGGCCACAGAAAACAACTGAGGGAGGTCCAGGGGTGAGGAAAGTTTGGTGACCATAAGAATAGTATGGCCGCCAAACTTTCCTCACCCCCGGACTCCTGCACACCCCGAGTTGTTTTCTGTGGCTGCTAAGTTCTCCACCTGCTCACAGTGCGTTACTCCCCACACGCTGCTCCTCGCACGCTTCTTCCCATGCACTGCTTCCCGCTGCTCTTCCTACTCCCAGGCAGTTCTCTGACAGCATAGGCTCCCTATGGTCCCCCCACCCTTCTCTGCAGGAGGCTTACTTCTCCTGGCCCCTCCCTCCTGGAAACTGCTATGCCACCAGAGAAAGAAATAACTCGGGGGCAGGGGAGCCACAGGGAGCTTGGCAGGCCGCAGGGAATTGCTCCGTGGGCCGCATGTTTGAGACCCCTGATCTAACCAATCCTAACACGTAACATAATTCTCTAGCCATTTATATCTCACTACCCTAATTAGCTCACAACTAGCAAAATTAATTATACAGCAGATAGAAACAATTAGACAACCAGACAGAATAACAATAGAAAAGTGTGGGCCATAAAGATAAAACAATACAGAAAAGAAGGTTTCACAACCACAACCATTGGTATGTGATTTCTTGCCAGACAGGATGCTATCAGACTAAGTTTTCTTAAACCATCTTAAGATCAGTTCCTTTATCTGGTAGTGATGGGCATTATCAAGACAGGATCATCTTCCTTAGAGCTCAATACTACTTTATTTCAGTGTGACTGGTTTGGGATGTGAGGATGTGACCCTACACTTCCCAGCTTATGGCTACCCCTGCTGCTTAGCCAAAGGCCTTAGCCTACGAACAAGGCCTCAGACTATCCTAGTGAGAGAGGCCCATACACAGGTGGACTGTGATTTTGATTCTTTGTTTTTATACCTCTATAACTAGCTAAGTGATAAAAATACACCCAAGTTCTTAATGTATAGGCCTTTACAGGCAGGCCTGAAATATCTATATTCAAACACCTACATGAGGATCAGATATTTGATAATGGGCTTCTCAGTCTAGCAGAGAAAGGTCTAACATGATCCAGTGGCTGCAAGTTAAAGCTAGATAAATTCAGACATGAAATAAGGTCTAAATTTTTAACAGTGAAAGGTAATTGGTCATTGGAACAACTAATCCAGTATCATGGTAGATTCTCCATTACTGGCAACTTTTAAATCAAGATTGGGTGTTTTTCTAAAAGATAAACAATATTCTGGGGAAATTGTATGGCTGGTGGGAGGTCTGACTGGATGATCACAATGTTCCCTTCTGGCCTTGGAATCTGATTCTCTAAAATTATGAAAATCAGTCTCAGATTTCAATAAGAACAGAAGGGCCAACAAATGCCATCCCCGTTATATATGTGTTGTGCTTTGCCTGGAAAGAGAGAATCTTCTTTCTTGTAGTTTAGCCTTCTCTACTCAACCAGTTGTGGTGTTCTCTGAATGCATGTTCTGTCTCTCAGCACAGGCTGCTTTAGTGGCTGGCTCATTGAATATGTCTGCTAATTACTCAGAGCTAAAAAAGTAGCATCTTTAGCTCTAGTGGGTAAGGCCTTGTTGGACTGAAGGCTCTGACAAGATGATGCATGAGAAAACAATCCATAGGCAAGAGGATGTGGAAATGTTATTAGTGAGGGGATCAATATATGAGAGAGGAGAGTTTTGAAGAACAGAGATTCTCCAGTGACAATGGGTATATTAGATACAGAGAAGGAGAGAGGGGGACTGGAAAAGAGAAATGAGACAGTGCTTAGAGCACAAGCAGTAGGAGATTGCCTCAGTCCTAAGAAACTCTTCAGAAGAAGACAATTTCAAGTTGTAAATGGAATAAGGAGTGGATGGAATAGTTAGGAGGTAAAAGCAGGGGAGATGTAAGGAACAAGGAGGCGTGTAGGATCAAGTGAGAAAAGAGATACATGCAGGGATGACAATATGAAGAGCCTTGAAAATGAGGATGTAGAGCCTGAAGCAGAAAGACAGTACATGGACTTGAGGTAGAGCTGACATGGTCAGAGCAGGAAAGGAAGATGATTCCATCAGGGTCCTATTTAGAAAAGAGTGTAGATGGGCCAAAATTGGATCCATTCAATCAAACTTCCTTCATAACTCTTGGGGCTACGATAAAATTAACACGGGATTCAGACTATGAGCTTTTGGATTCGTTTTGATTTGGTTCCCAAATGAGATTTTGCAAAACCCAAACCATTTTCCTGTCTGCACCAGATGGAGAAATAAGAAGTGACAAGGAAGGCCAGAGAGGTTGAGGCTGAAGAGGCCAAGGTGAGTATGTGGACAGAGCAAATTTAAGATAATTGAGACGGAAGAGGGTAAATATGGAGCAGGAACCAACACTTTCACAGTAGCACTTTGTAAGAGCAGCTCAGCTCGCAGGGGTCAGATGGGGAAACCCAGGTAATAGCAGGCTACTAAATTATGAATGGAGAGAGAGGTGGATGTTAAGCTAAAGAAACTGAACTTCCTGTGCTTTTAAGTTGCACTCATAACAAAATCTGGACTTACTAAATAGGTTGTATTTACCTTGTATAGTTCCATGGTATAAATAAAATGACACATGTAATACACCGCTGTGAAATATGGAATTATTGTCAAATGAGAATTTGGGCAATAAGAAACAGCTTCCATTTCCATTGAAACTTCCTCTCTGAAAGGGTCTCAACATTTGCTTTAGTTTTTCCATCTTCCTTCAGGCTCCTGTGGAAATGCTGCCAAATGATCATAATCAAAGTTTTCTGGTCTGGTTGCAAAACTCTGAGAGTGTCATAGTTACAGGGAACCTGATTTGAGTATCTAACTTTCATTGATGTCAAAGAAACATAATTTGCTTTTAGAACTGATGAAAATTATCAATTCACAGAAATGAATTGTTTAGATTAAGGAGTCATCACGGGCTTTCATTTGATGTCTTCCAATAGGCAGTTCTGAAAAGCCCAATATCAAACAAGAAGAGAGTTAGCTAGATGATTAATTCCTAATGTGACTAAGCAATTAAGGAGGACCATTACCATTTGTGGACCAGATTCTCAGATTGTGTAATTGAGCATAGCTCCACAGACTTCACTTCAGCTGTGTCCATTTACATTAGCTAAAGATTTGTCCTGTAATTCTCTCTCCCTGAATTGTCGGAAAAAAGTCACTGTTGAAAAATACAAAAATTCATTTTGAGGAATGTAAAATTCAAGGGGGATAGTTAAGTCTGACTAAAATAAGCATTTAAGTAAAGGTATGTGGGAGGGACAAAGGCTTGCAGCACGATCACCTAACTGCATCATTTATTCTGAGCATCAGCCATCACTGGAAATGGAAGTGAATTTAACAGAGGAAGCTGAAGGAGCAGAGGGATTATACATCTAATTTCTGATAAATGTTCATTTATTTTTTGTTCTCTTTAATTCTTTTAATTCTGGGATCTGCATTTTTCTGATGCAGCAGCTTGTGTCAGGAATTTTGCAACCCCAGGCTATCATCAAAGCTAAAAATGTGGCAATAAGTGACCACAGAAATATTTATTTCTACCAGTAAATTCATTGCTTGGCCATAAAACCCCTCTATACATAGTCATGCTGGAACTTCTAAACCATGAAGGAAGTTAATCTCTCACATACCTCCACAAGAAACAGTGGAAGAGCCTGATGAAAGTATTCCCTTTGCGAGCAATTTTTTTTCTTTTTACTCTAGAACAAAATAGTAATTTTCACCACCTACTTCTCTAAAGAATGAAAATTAATGCTTTGGCATGTTCTCAGTAGCTGCAAAGAAGACGTTGTCGCAAGAGCCAATCTTATGCTTTCCTATCCAAAACTATTTATGTGTATTTCCCATTCATATTGCCAACGAGTGTAATTTACAAACACTTTTTTCATTACGTATTTTGGAATCATTAATATAAAATAGAATCCAGTTCTGCAGCTGCTTGCA
The DNA here is from genome assembly GCA_007922305.1 of Dermatemys mawii. Classification (NCBI taxonomy): domain Eukaryota; kingdom Metazoa; phylum Chordata; order Testudines; family Dermatemydidae; genus Dermatemys; species Dermatemys mawii. The sequence goes on along the minus strand of ML677341.1, from coordinate 12,752,375 downwards.
TGTCAGAGCAACATCAGGATGGTGCCAATACAAAGAATCCAATGGGTTAAATTCCAAGGTCTTCGAGCAGTTTGTATTCAACACTCACTTACTCAAGCTCTACTTGACTCTAGTCATATTTTGCCACCTTAAGAATTGATTAAAACGCAGAATTCATTCCATTGTACGTTACACCCTTGTAAAGATGAGCCAGAGACTAGGGCAGAGGGAAACTGGCAAAAAATACAAAGAAGGCAAGAGGAGGAGAAACATGGTGGGGGAAAGGAGCAACATCAAAATGAGGTGGACAGAGAGATTGTGCGGGGAAAGGGAAGAAAGAGAACTGGGGAAAGCAGGGTGTGCAGAGAAAATCATCAATGATTTAGATTAATGGCATAGAGAGTACATTTATAAAGGTTGCAGACAATACCAAACTGGGAGAGTTTGCAAGTGCTTTGGAGGACAGGATTATAATTCAGAATCATCTGGACAAACTGGAGAAATGGTGGGACGTAAATTCAATAAGGACAAATGCAAAGTACTCCACTCAGGAAGGAACAATCAGTTGCACACATTGGTACACACTGTCACCCCATCATCGGGATCCGCCCTGTTAAGCAGGCGATTTCAGCCAAGTGGATCCAGGCCTCCTCACCGAGTCTCTTAGGCGAATAGTCCATAGTCTTTGGGTGAGCAAAACAATCAGTCTGGAGCTCTGGAGCCTCTAGGCTGGGGCAGGTAGCAGCATTTGGGGAGGGGAATTAGCCTCCTGGGCAGGGCAAAGCAGTAAGCAGACTGAAAACCTGGGCAGCGCAAAGCAAACAAACAGTCTATGGCATTGCAGGCAGTTGCACTGGGGGGGAATGAGGTAGCAGAAATGGAAGAGGTACAGAGATAGTTGTGGGAAATGACTGGAGACATGGACAGGCGTCCAGATGAAATGAGAAAATGAAAAGATAAGGCAGAGTTACTTTAGAGAGGAGCATAACAGAGGTATACTAAATAGTGAACACTGTAGAGAAAGTAAATACCAAGGAGATTCTGTTGCCATTTCACACACTACATGATACACTACAAGAAAAATGGGCAATGAGTGCAACGGTCAGGCAATAAATTTGGAAAAGAAATGCCTCTTTACACCCAGCTGAATTAGCTCTGAAACTCTCTGCTATCATTGAGGAAAAGAGATTAGAGGGTTAAAAAAGTTAGGTATATATGTGAATAATAAGTATATCCTGCATGAACTTAGCTCAGATAAAAATGTATGAAGGACATCATGCTGCCTTCTTCAAGGAAAAAGAACACCATTAACTGACAATTAACAAGAAATCTTCCCTATGGGCCAGTTATTCCATTAATGGTGCTTCCTGTGATGCAGCTGCCATTGTCCGCTGTCAGAGACAGGATACTGGAGTCAGTGAGTCTAATCTAGTATGGCAATTCCTGTGTTCCTAGCCAAGGTGTTGTGCATTCAACTTTGGCTTTTACTGATCCTCTCCAAACAACTCTTCTTTTAGTGAAGGCCCAGGATAAAACTAGCCACACTAATCACAGCTCCTGCTTAAATTGCCATTGAAGGCTTTTCTCAGTTTTAATCCCTAATACATATTTTTCTAACTATCTTATAGTTTTGTACTGTTGTCCATTTTCTAAGTAGCTGAGCCCCCTCCATGTTAAATTGGCAATAATGAATGAATAGTGGATTTTTTGAAGTCTGGGCTCTTCTTCTTTTCCAGGAGAACTGGTGGGAGTTTGAAATTTCCATTCCATGGGACATTCTGACCATTTAAAATTTATTTTCATTCCTCATTGTAATGAAAAGTCACATTTAGCCACAGAATGGAGATTCCCCAAAAATGTGAAATTGAACCATTTCATTTAGCTAATGGTGAATTGTTTCATTTTGATAATGTCAAAATCTTATAAAATAAAATATTAAGTATATTTATAAACATATTAGAATTAATATGTTGGGATAATATACACATCAAAACTAAATCAATCAAAACATTAAAGTCAAAACAAAATGTTTTTACCTTGTCTAAACTAACCTTGTCTAAACTAATTTTGACATTGCCGAACGAGAAAGTTGAAGTGTTTCATTTAGACATTTTTCCATCACATTTATTTTCAAGCAGCTCTGGTTTCTAGGTTACAGAAAACTCTGCTTTAGGTAGATTTTTTTTTTTAAAGGGAACTGTTGATGTTGTGCCTATTCCTCTCACTGGGGTGGAAAAGCTTTCTCAAATAAAAAAAGTTTGCAGTGCTTCCGATGGAGTCTAGATTCTTGATTCCTGTAATCTTCTTTGGCAGTTTGTTCCAAACCTGGAATCCCCTCAACAGAGGGCATGAGCTCAGCTCTCTAGAATGTTCTGTTCAGTTATTGTTTTGGCATGCTGCAAACATTTTCCTGAAGAAGGCAACTGGTTATTTTTAACAGTTTCTATCTTGGCTAAACCCAAATGGAATTTTATGTGAGAAAACAAACGAACCAACAAATCCCCAAACAAAAAGACAGTTCTGTACCCGAAGGGCTTTCTTTCTGCTGACAATCAAAGCCTTGCTGTTAAAAGAGGTGTGAGAGCATCTCCAGAAAAGGCCGTTTGTTATTAGCTAAGTAAATCATTACCAGCTTCACACTCAAGATTCCATTTATATATTGAGGCAGGAAACTTCTGTTCCATGCTGGGTGGCCATAGAACAATTCCATAGCCCACAGCTTCTGCTCCTTCAGGACTCTGGGAGATGTCAGGAGGGCGCTGAGCCTGAAGTCAACCGAGCTCTGCTGGCAAAACTGAGAGGTGCATCAGACTGACAAGCAGCCAGGGAGAACCTAAAAGGGCCACATGCCAGATGATGGCACCTTATGCTGACAGCTCCAGAATAGCTCCTTGCCTCACAAGGGAAAGTTTCTGTTTTCAAAGGACAAGCTGGGACCCCATAACAGCTCTATAATAGCTCTGTGTAGCCCTTTCCACTATAAAGAGCAGTTCTGTGGCAGTAGTAGTCCCTGCCCATGGAAATGAGAAACACTCAAAATCTGTAGAGGTTTGATCTCCAAGTAGTTCCATGGGACCTGAGTGCAGACAGGTTTGGAATTTTTCTACCCTCCATTTGCACAGTCCCCAGGGTTAATCACTGGGGTATAGAGCTGGTCTAAGATGCAACAGTTTGTAGAACAGGGCCATGCGTTTGGCCCTTTGTTAGGGCAGAATAGTTTCATTATTAATAACCTGCTTATTAAAGAGCTCTAGGAGGTCATGAAAAATACATTTTAAAGAGGACGTTTTACCCCACAGCAATCCAGTGAAGTGGAGTGGGAAGAACATTCTTATAAAAAGAAATTTATTTGGCCAGTCAGCTCAATCTAATGTTTCCTTTGCAGTTTCAGCTATTTGGGTATAAATAGACCTGTTAAAAATGTAGTATATTTTGGGGGGAAATATTAATAAACTTTTCTGTGTAGCCCTTTCCATTATAAAGAGGCTGATCATGCAGCTGCTAGGTCTGAAAGACGAGTATCCCTTAAACAGAATAGCACAATATATACTAGAGTACTCTACAGTAATAGCCCAAAATACTGTGGTAACACTGTTGTGAGCTATATGGCCAGAGCCCCAGCTGGTGTAAATCAGCATAGAACTTGCCTTCAGTGAAGCAGATTGACTTACACCAGCTGACAATCTGGCTCTCCATGTTTGGGGCTATTACTGTAGAATGCTGCAATAAGGATTCACTAAGGAACGGAGTGGGAGCTCCACACTCATCTCTGTCCAGGGGACCAGCACAAGATCTATATGCACCTATTATGTCCTACTTAAGCAGTGGTGAATAACCTGGGCACAGGCTCTCTGCACAGGGTGCATTGCCCTCTCAGAGTGGTGAAGGGGCACTTCTGCAGGGAATGTTTGACTGCCATCTGGCCTGGGTAGGAGTGGCGCATGTGAAGTTTAATACAGCATTGTTGTCATAACAGGGATCCTCAGGCAATCTGCACTTGCTGAAATTCATTATCCTTCTATGAGAGACAGTTAGCCAAATTCTTCCCTAGTGTGTATCAGTGAGGCTCCACCAGGGATGAATTTGACCCAGCGTATGTTATACAGAAGTGTATAATAAGGGACACTTCAACCGTCCTCAGAAATAACTGCTAATGGTAGAGTCCCTCCTACCAGTCAGCCTCCCTTTTCCCTTTAAACTGAACCAGACCTGGCATTGGACCATCTCTTGAAGCAGTGCTAATCCACTTCCAAGTGATTCTTCAGGTTGTACAGTAGCACAGGATTCTGCTTGGAATAAACTGTTAACACCAGCAGTAATGGAGTCATTTTAATTAAGTGTATGCAAAAAAGTGGGGGAGGGGCAACAGAGCCATTGCTAATCTTGGTGACTACAGATCATGTAAGTTGGTCAGGCTGAGCATCCACCCTGCTTTTTCAGTTCTTGTTTATTGTATTTGCTTGTGACTGCCCAGTCCCACCTCTGGGCACTTTAGTTCCTGGGAGCATTCGTGCTCCCCTATTTTCAGCACCATAAAACGGAGGCCTGCTGTTTTAATCACGCCTCCCTTTCTCAGTGTTGTTTGCGCCCTGGTACAACCCATCTGCCTTGAATCTAGTGCTCCACTGGGGCTGCACACATCTGCCAGCCAGACTACCTTCGTACACAATTACTCAATCCACCGTAAGGCTCTTTAATAGGAAACAAGTGTGACAACAGCAAGCCCTTCTCTCTCTCGCTCTCTCCTTAAACCACAGAGTCAAACCGCTCTAATAGAGATGAAGCTTGATAGATCCGCCCAGGTGTAGGTGAAATGGTAGAGCCTCAGGGATAATAGATGCCGTGCTCTTGTGCTGAAGTTCAGCACTGTGTCTTGAAGAGTTGTCTAGTAGCAGTCAGATGGGCTTCTCCTTGCTCAGTTAAAAAGTCAGTAAGCTTCCTCCAGCTTGTATGTATGACTAATTTAGAATGCAACCTGGGTCTAGGTGAGAGCTGCAGAACTGTCTCTTCTCAGTGCATGGACAAAGCACAGCACACAGTAAGTGGAAAATTTGCATTTACTTATTTTACTTGGGAATTAATTAAGGGTGTTTACTTTGGAAGGAACCCTCTAAAGACTGGTTCAGAAATGAACCAGAATAGCTTGCGTGCATGTCCCCTGTGGTTAGTCTCCTGTTTCATTTTACACCTTGCCCTGGCATTACCACTGCTGCTTGAATGCTCAGATTGAATTCCTGATCTGAAGAGGACCTCTGAGCTAAAATGTGGCATTACTGATAATAATAATATATCTTAGTCAATGTCTTTATCCAGTTAGGTCTCTATGCTATAAATTTTATTGCTGGGCAGAATTAGTGATGTATTTTTATTACAAAAATGCAAAAAATAAATGCTTTAAATAGAGGAGCAAAAAACCAACAAATAAATGCTTAAACTCTTTGTTGTAGCCAGCCAGGGATTTTGGAGTCTAAAAGATGAAAGTAGTTTACTTTGAAGAAAGCTGTATTATTTCTTTACTAAATTGTTCCTTTAAATATTATCAAAATAACTGCAAATGCTGAAATTAATGTATTGGAGCAACTGCACTGATAGTGAAGTTTAAAAAGCAAAAAAGAAGGTCACTTGTCTAAACTGCATGAAACGGCATATTAAAACCAGATGTATGGAATCTCAACTTTGACTTCTTGGTCTTTCATGCTTGGTTTAAAGCAGCCTTAAAATTGCATTTACTTTGCATTTACAACTTTGGATTTGCTGTTAAACTATGCTTGAACTTGAAGTTAAGATTTGATCTTAACACACACACACATTCTATGAACCTAGTACTCCAATTTTACTTTGCTATAGGGAGTCTATTTACTACTGCATCATATATCCTGAAGCACGTTAACAAGCTTGCTGTGATGGTCTTTCAGGTGGAATGTCAGCCAATGTAAAAGAATGTGTCTGGCGTATGTATAAAAACATTCTATGTGAGAAATAAATGTGCAACTAAGAAAGGATCCACCAGAGTCTCCAATAGATGATGACATAAACAAAGAATGCACACCAGAAAGTGTCAAGATATTCTATTTTCTGGAAAGCTCAGTGAGATGACAGTTCTTATGTTAGGCTTTATTTATTTTCAAATATTACTCGGCTTGGTGTCTGTTGTCATAAGAGTGGAACAAATGACTCAGCACTATTATGCTTATAAGATGCTTTTAAGTAGTCTTCCCTTTTTTCAAAGAATTATTTTCTGTGCACTTGGACAGGATAGTAAGTGTTGTTTCAATTAGCCCTGGCTTTAGGCTGCTAGAGTTTCCTTTGATCATGACAATGGCTTACTTTTGCTGCTATGAAAAGTCTCAGGTAGTAGTACTGTAGTTACAGTGAGCTTCTATACATAGCAATGGTGATTTGAAATTGCTGAAGTTGAGGGAATGGAGAGGTAAGCATCCCACAAGAAATTCTTAGATTTGCATTGCTGGCATCAAATAGCAGTCAATGCCTACCCCCTACAGGGAGAGAATCTAATTTCACTAGTGCACGAACACTATATAGTAGTACGATTCACACATATGAACAGTGCAGATAGTCTCTAGCTCCAACAAGTGCTCTTTACTGAGGAGGTCAGACTATGATTAATAGGAAGTGAGTTTCAAAAGGCTAGTTCTCTCTTCAGCACCACAGATAAATAGCAATGGGCATTTTATTTCCCTTCAGTATAACTCAGTGGTCAGGGACTTTTTGAATTTAAACATTTAAATCAGCAATGCACTTTTTATATACGTAAAATTTAGATTTTAATTAATTACACACAGACTTGGAGATTTACTACATGTCAAATGCACAATGACTTCTGCACACAGAGTATTATCCTATTACAAAAGTAGCCCCTTTGGGAATACTCTCAGAGTAAGGTACTATTCAATATGAGTAAGCCAGGTAAAATTGGGACCTTAATTACTAAGGGCCAGATTCTATCCACAGATTTTGATCCAGGAGTATTCACACTGAAATCAGTGAATGTGAATCTTCCACCTTTACACGTGTCAAATTCAGTGGAACTTCTTGTTGGGTAAGGGCACTACTCAGTGGGAATAAAGGCACAAGAGTCTGGCCCAATGACACTGCTTGTGGATAAGATTCTATTCAGCATTAGTAAAACTGACAGAATTTGGCCATAAAGATTCTCTTGAGGCCAAATTTTTGCCCCTTCCTCATGATGAGTTGAAATGACTCAAATATTCATTCCAGTGAGATGATTTACAGAATGAGGTATTACCCACTGGGGGCAATAGTACAAATACTGGCCATTGGTGTTTTATGTAGATATATATGCTTATAGAGAAGTGAAATTCTGAATCATCAGATTTTTGAATAAAAATATTTTAATCAGTACATAGTCAAAACAGAGGGGTTTTTTTTAATGAAACCCTCCCCTCCTCCCCAAAAAAAGTCTAAACAGGCATTTTCCACAGAAATTTATCCCTTGTTGCTTTAACATAAACTTAAACTTATCTGCTTCCCAGGAAACATACAGCCCAAATTCTGCCCTCAGTTAGAGCTCATGCTGTCCATTGGCTATCCATGCCTTGACTTCAGTGGTTTTGTATAGTAACTGAGGACAGAATTTGGCAATAGTTGTTTGGAAACCATAACCAAAACTAACTGTATTCTCCAATGTGGAGCCCCAATACAACAAACGCTGGTCATGGTAAACAAAGAACCAGAAACCAGTTGTAACTTTGAAATTCATTTGTCAACTTTGGTAATAGCAATAGGATATATATTATGGTGTTGGGTAAATAGGCTTTTTTCATGACAGCCTTCCCAAAAATGAGGGATCTAGCTCCTTCCCTGATTTGTTCAACAGTTTAGCCTATTGAAGTATCTTTTATGAACTTTGGATTTGTGGAGTTTTACTGCTAAACATCACTACTTCTCTCATGCGCACACACACACACAACACAAACTCACACACAGATGTTCGTAAGCAGCTCTGTCTTGTTTCTCATGTTTCGAAAAAGAAGCTTTGGTTCCTTCAAACACTTATCCATTGGCATCAATTTCAATGCCCTAGTTGCTTTGAGAACTGAAAATGTGGCACTCCATCAATAGGCATAAGGACAAAATCTGCCCTCAGTTGTACCACTGTTGACATCAAGGGTGCTTCAAGGGTATAATTCAGGTTACATTTTAGGTCATATAGTTCATTGTCATTACCCTGGCTAAAAAACAGACCATGTAACTATGTTAATAGTGACACTAGTTGTTGTTGTTGTTTGTCAAATGTTTACTAAATAATTATAATGTGCTTTTGAAGTCAACCTGTCAGCTACTGGAATTAATAACCCTTCTACTTTTAAGCTCTTCTGGGTATATGAAAAAAAATAAAATTAAAAAGGTACTGGAATACAAATTTTCAAACTAGAATACATCAGATTAGGCATCTAACTCCATGTTTAGTCGTCTAAGCAAATGATTTGATTTTTTTGTCAGAGATTAGTGGTTTATTTTTACTGCCACTTTTGTTTAGGTATGTAAATATCGATTTAGGTATCCAAGTCAAGGCACTCACATTTGACAGTTTTGGCCTATGTTAATTCCAGGAAGACTGGTTTTTCAGCCCCAGAGCAAGTTGGCTATGACTTTCTTGTTTAGTATCTGTAGAGGAAGTACAAATCATAGAATATAAGGCCAGAAGCAACAATTGTAATCATATAGTCTCACCTCCTGTATAACAAAGGCCACAAGACTTCTTTAATTTAATTCCTATTTGAACTAGAGTTAATCTTTCAGAGAAACATCCAATGTTGATTTAAAAATTTCCAGTGGTGGAGAATTCACCACAGCTTTTGGTAAGATGTACTTTATTCATTGTAAAATTAAAAACTTGTTAGTTCATTATGAAATCACTCGGTCAAATTCTCTGCTAACTTAATTCTATTATGCCAGCAGAGAATTTTCTGTGAGGAGTCTTTTCGAACACATAGCTTTAATTTTATTCTTATCTGCTAGTCTTGTGGAAGCTGTAGGTATTTCTTGACCCAATGAATCATATATTATCTCCTTTGATACAGGTACTGCTGGCTGCTAATATTTAATAAGTCTTAAACTGGACAAGATGTAGAAATAGTGCCTACGGACACAGCAATCTGTTATTGATGAGCATCAAAAGATGACTCGAATATTAGCGAAGATTACAAGAAAAAACAAAACCATATATGTATATATATATATATAGAATATAGTAGTTTAACCCTGTTTAACAAGTGATCCAGATCATCCTGAATCCACGATTTATCCTCTTCATTATTTACCATTCCCTCCATTTTTTTTGTCATCTGTAAACTTTATCATGATGATTTTATTTTTTTCTTCCAGGTTATTGATAAAAATGTTAAATATCATAGGGCCAAGAACCAATACCTGCAGGACCCCACTGGAAACACACTCACTAAATAACACATTCACTTATCTGCATTGAACCTGTCTACAAAAGTTCTTAGACTCACCTGTCACATTACCAGATGTATTTTTTATTGTTGATATGTTCTAAGTAGCTGAGAAGTTTAGATGCCTGTGGCTTTAAGGAGATAAAATCACAAGTAATGGGAAGAGGGAAGTAAGGTTATATAAAGAGAATTGAAATGGAGAGTTATACTTTTCTAAGAGTTGAGTACAGTTTTACTTTCCCCTAGCTAGAACACATTGCACGCAAATGTTATAAAAACAAACAGCAGTGGAAACAATAAGTGTATTTAAAGAGCAGCATGCTTATATCTTTGTTATAAATGGAATGAGTTCACTTGGAGTGATTAATGGGAAGTTAAAATTTCTATGCTGGTCTTTAAAGGGTGGCAAATATATATAAACCTCATAATATGCACCTATAGCATGCAAAATGACTATGAGCTCGATTCACCACTCCATTAATCCGCTTCTACACTAGTGTAACTCTGTTGTAATCTGTTTCATTACACTTAAGAAATGCAGCTGTGAATCAGGCCCCATTTCTTTTTCATATATGAAAACTACTTTTCTCTCACCTAAATTTGGGGGTAGTGAAATGAAACTATACAAACAGCAATTTAAAAAAAATCTTTTGTGTTCAATGAGCCAAATTAATCACTGGTGTAATTCCAGTGACTTCATTGAAATGAATACCAGGGCTGAATTTGGCCAGCCATTTTTATTTGGAGCTGCATTAAACTAACGGTCATTTATGAGTTCTGTTTCTGTGACGACTTTGAAATAAAAACCCTGTAAAATTGAGACAAATTGGCCAACAATCCTGCATGGAGCATGGGTTGAGGTCAAAAATGTGTTTGTTAAATTTCCAGACAGTTGGGCTGGACTTTAAAAGCTCCATAAATTTAAAACAGTCTTTGAAATATCAGCACAGCAAATTCACATGTTGCATATCACAGATGTCGTCATACCTGAGTAATAATATTAGTGTTACCATCAAATTTACATTTGACCAAATAAAAGAAACATGTATGGTACAAAGTAATGAGTTTTCTGCTAGAAGGTTTTGTCCTGCTAGTTTTTTTTTTTCATACTACAAATAGATCCCACTCTCTGGAGAACTGATACATTGTACTTTTTATTAGTAATATTATTTTTGAAATAATATGTAAGATGCCTTGAGCATGCTCAAAAACATAGCTTTTAATGGTGCTCCTTTTCATTTTAATGTTGTGACAATATGAGTAATAAATGGCCTATGTTTATAAATCATATACTGTATTTTCTCTGCCATTAAAGGTAGCAGACAAACACTAAGACTAGGGTTTTGATATCATATATTGCAATAAATTCCAGGGCTTGTTAGCAGGACCAAACCTACTCCCATTCAAATCAGCTAAAGTCTTTCCATTGATTCAGTGGTAGCTGGATCAGGCTCATCATACTCTATTAATATTAGGTCAAATCTCAAGAAGAATAAAGTGTCTCCCATCTACATACCTATTTAAATAACTGGCCAGATTTTCAGAAAAGCTCAGCTTTCAGCTTCCACTTAGGCATTCAGTGAAGTGGACAGATTTTCAAAAGTATTCGGCACTAGGCAGCTCCCGCATTGTCCTCAATGGGATCTGGAGGGAGATGAAGATTTTTGAAAATCTGCCCCCATCAGTCATATGCCAAAGAGATCATGAATTCTTCTGCAATTGGACCCCCAATGTGAGCACTAACACTTTTTGAAAATCTGGCCTGTAAGCCTGACTGCATGTCCATCTTGGTTTATATGCCAGTTGTATGAATCACTGGATAAAATAAGTAAATAAAAAAATTATTTATTTTTCACAAAGTTCAAGTTTTTCATGTGGTTGAAAGCAGGTGTGTGCCTATGTTGCTGGTAGAAATGTAATTACCTTCTATTTCTATTTCATGGGCTGACGAGAACAAACCATGGCTCACACATTGCTTAATGCACAACTGGAAGACACTCAGACACTATGGTCATAAGGGTGGTGTAAGAACTTGAATAGAATAGGGAAGACTAGAAAGGAGTATATATTATAGTGCTAGATCTACTTAGAAACAAATCCTACCCTTTTCTGCCTTCTGTAGACAAGAAAAGCCTGAATGCAATAGAAGAGGTGTGGGGTTCCACTTTGATGCACTGGGGAGGATTTGAGGAGACTGTACAAGAGGTCGTCACTGCAGAGCCCAGCTTGGAATGGAGTGCAGCAGGTCAGTACAGTTTAACAGTCTGTGAATCAACAACTCCATGGCTCAGCTGGCCAAATTTCCACAAGCTGATGGAGGGGGACAGCATGTCAAATAAAGTTATGTCATTTTTTTCTGGGAAAATAATGTAGGTGTCTCAGTCCACACAGGTGTCCAAGTTACATGACACCCCACCACAACTGACATTAATTGGCAGTCTCAGTCCAAAGAAACCAGGGACATCATGCTCATGACATCTAAACTACCCTTTTTATCATTAGAAATGTTCCCTCCGGGCTAGGTTTAAAGCACATGACAAGGTGTTGTGCAAAATCACATATAGCCAGTTCCCATGCTGTGTCTATTCTGTGAATAAACAGATGACTTTACTCTCTAGGGGTGAAATTCTGTCAAAGCTCACATTGACTTCAATGGGCCCAGGATTTCACCTTGGCCCTTAATTTAGCACCTTTTACAAGAGTTAAATTCATATACTTGCACTCACCAAAGTGTATGTCAATCACAACATTTTTCAAGCCTAGACCAGTGCTAAGCTATGAATTTACCTGTTGCTTGAATTCAAGTGCTATTCGCCAATATCCTGATGGGTCCCCACAAATTACATGCAGGCTAAAAATACTGACAATTGCATCACTGAACACAACTTCATTGGTAGAAAGCAGAGTTTTTTAAACCTTATAATCTCAGGTGTTTTGAATTTGTTTCCATTTCAAAAAGCTGGTGGCTCTTTGTCAAATTTCATTTTCAGTCAAAATTGTTTCTAAGTTCTACACCTGCAAAACAAGTGTCCAAAACTTGTAAACTTTTTTTTTGCCTTCATGTACAGTGGACAGAGTCCAAGACAAATTTTATAGCTAAGTTATAAATGCTAGAAAAATGGAGTTTGTAATGAAAGTGCTGACACAGCCTTAATTATTGCAGCATGAATGGCTTTATTATATAGTATATACAGTGTCTATACATACACAGTACATGTTATAGTGTAAAGAAATATTCCAGTTAAGCAAAAAGCAATTACTTAACAGCTGTAGAGAGCTAAATATAAACAGGCTAAGCCAACACCTCTATGCTTTTTGAGAAAGTATAGAGAAATGTTATTACCACATAAAAGGGTTTATATTTTAAAAGACTTAAAAGTACAGAGAGCCAGACCCAGCTAAAGTAATAAACTGTGCCTGAGAATTTAATTAAAAAGCCTCAAGTTACTAAAGTCTATTGAAAAACAGAGGCATTGATTCTTTGAGTTAATTTTGTCCTCCTCTGTTAAGTGCTTATCGGGTGTTAAAGAATTAAAATGCAGCCCCAGCACTTTAAATAGAGAATAATTTGTCTTTTTTTGATTGAAGGTAATTCTTTATTCTGTCAGCTTGTAGACACTGTAATAAAATGGAGAAGGTGGATATAATTGGGTAACATAGTTGGATTTAATTTACCTTTAATTAAGCAAAATTGGAAAAGAACCTGGGAAATCGGTATAAAGGAATTTCAGTAAACCACCATCAGAGTATCTTATTCTCTTCACATAATCACAGCTATAAATCTTTGCAATGATTGTCCAAGGGGTATGAGAAGCTGTCCAGAAAGTACTGCTATGGTATACCCTCTATTTAACACATACAGGCCTTTAGAGTCACCTTTGGCTAACAAGACATTAACATTTAACAAGCTACACCTAAAGATTGACTGTGGTTGCATTTGTGAAGCCCTTGGAGCTTTTCATTAAGTCAGATGCTATAAGGAACTTTTTCAAAAGTGAGTTTTGGTTTTGTTTTGTTTTGTTGGTTGGTTCATTTTTTTGCTATTTGGTTTCAGTGTCTAAGACATTTTAAAAGAAAATGAGCTTTGCTTTCCTTCCCTCCCCCATTTAAAATGCCAATGGGGGCTCCTGAAAATGTCTTTAAAAGTGATGGCTTGGATTCTCAGTTGTGCCCAGCAGAACTGGGATCAGGTGATTGTGCGTGTGTGTGGCTGCAAAGGAGATGTTTATGGCTCCCTGTTTCAGTACTACAGTAGCTCTGACATATTTTGCACCATTAGATTATACTAGTGAAGTATAGGCAGAGTGCAGTCGTGCTTGCGTCATGGACCCAACAAACCTCCTGTGCCAAAAGCTACAAGGTGGGTGGCATAGGGATCTCTAAATCAGTTTGGGGCTGTTCTGTTCTGTGGAAATGTCCAGCTGGAAAGATCTTCTGCTTTTCTCGTCTCTTTGCATTGCCTAGAGGAGCAGAACAAAGGAGTTGGTTGAAATAAGAAATCTGGCTCAATCTGCATAGTATATAAACATACCCATGTATTCAAACTTCTGCATTCTGTGTTTGACTTCCTGCTTTGTTTTATTAGCACTACACAGCTGAACATTATTGGCTAGGCTTGTTCTTTATGTAGCACCTAGTTGTAGATGGATCTTGTGAACTCAGGCACGTACAGAACAAAAAGCGAGAGTGGAATGAATCACCTGCCCAGCCTGAAGGCACAAAGAGGCGCCAGAGTGACATGTAGGTGTTATAACTGGAAGACAATAAAGAAAAGGTAGAGTTTTAGCAATCTGAAGCAAAGGGAAAGTGTTTTGCCATAGCTAATTGATTGTGAGGCTGTTGCATGGAAAGAGGTTTTCACATGAAAGAAGGCAAAGGTTGGGAATGGGAAGAGAAGACAGGAGGAACAGTATAGAGAGAAAGTTGAGTGAATTGCAGAGAACAGGACTTTGTGTAGGAGGAATGAGGTCTGAGAGATGGAGGAGCACTATGCAAGTAAGAAAGAGACTGTAATTTAACAGTATGGCCAATCGCTCATGCACCAATTGAAAATTAATCCTTAATCTTGAATAGTTATCTTGTTTATCCAAACTAGCCTACCATGGAACTACTTTCCAGCACATATGAGGGTAATAGGTAGGCAAAATTCAGGTACTGATAAGAGAGCCTCCAAAGATATGAAGGTTTGCTTTATTTTGAATAAATTAGCCTGAAATTTGCATACAGCCTATGGCATGGTCACGAGTTTCTGCACTGCCCCATTATTACAAATACTTAGAGTCAAATTCTGATTTCAGTTACACCGATGCAGAACAGGCACAACTCCACAGATGTCAGTGAAGTCACTCCTGGTTTACACCACTGTGAGTGAAGAATCTGGCCATTATCATTCCAATAATACTTAGATCCTCAGAGAATCATTTATATCAATGTATGAATCCTGATGAAATTTCTATAAGGTGTGCATTATTTTTGCCATTTTACATATGGGTAGATAGTGGCACAAAAGATAAAATTATTTCCCCTAAACCAGGGGTCTCCAAACTATGGCCTAGGGGCCGGATCCAGCCTGCAGCTTCAATTTCTCCGGCCCTCCAGCTGAGCAGGCACGCCGAGCAAGCACCCCTTCCCACGAGCTGCGGCCGGAGGAGTTAAGAGGGGGACATGGCAGCGGCTGGAAGAGCAAAAGGGGCGGGGCGTGGCAATGGCCAGAGGAGCAAAGGGGGAAAATTTGCATATATTTGCATATATTGAATTTTTTCACAGTCACTTCGGCCTGCGAAGCCCCTTCAAATATCTAATATGGCCCCCATCTCATAAAGTTTGGAGAACCCTGCCCTAAACCATACAGCAAATCAGTGGCAGACTCAGCACTAGCATACGTTAGTCCTATGATCAAATCTTTCAACATATTTGCTGAGCTGCCTGTTACCTCTGTTTTAATGTTTTTTGAAAAAATAAAAATAAAAAAAAATCAGTATTAGAAATACTTTTTCTCCAGTCTATCCATGAGTGGATTTTCAGTATTAGAAATGACACTGGCTTCATTATTATTTTCTAGGAAAGATATCATAGGAGAATTGTCCATTCACCACAATGGTGTCAGTATTCAGGACTTACCTCAATACCTTACTGCAGTGGGCTCACTCAAAAAAAATCTTCTGGCATAAACTTGTCAAAAAATGGGAGGAGATGTCCACCCAAAGTGTAGATTTTTCAGCCAAAAATATTAAACCAAAATGTTTTTTATTAGAAAAGGCCACCACAATGCTTCATGGGAGTTGTAGTCTGGCTGGGGATCTCAGTCCCATAGAGAAGAATGGAGGATATGATGTACTTGAATGACAACCTCCATGAGGCACCACAGTGACATCTCCTAATCAAAATAGTTTATTTTTCGGCCAAACTGTTTTGGGTTATTCTCAAAGAGAAAGGGAAAAAAGACATTTTGTGTGATGCTTTTCTCACACACACAAAATTATTGAGTCCAAAACCCAAATTTCTGTTGGAAAAAAAGCTTTCCGGGAAAATCTTTGACTAGCTCTACTTTTAACATTTCAGCTTCACATTTCTGCTCTGCAAAAGGGTTGTGTGGGTAGCAGCAGGGGAGGTCACCACACCCCACTAAATGTGGAGGTGAGTGCATCAGAGCTGAACAAAACATGTAGGGGTGACGTTGAGGCTGGTTCTGGGGTAAGCCAGAGAATGTCACTGGATTCACATTTATGCAGAACCAGTGGCCTAATGCCCTACTCAGTTGGTATGCATGTCCGGGATGTGGAGGGGGGGAAAGGAGGGAGTAAGGTGATGAATAGCTATAGCTATCAGCTAGAAGCTGTGGAGAACATGCCTTTCATTCCTTTACCTTGGCCTCAGTTTGAGAAGGTGGATTTCACTCCTAACAATTTGCAAGTAACAGTCCTAAAGCCTCATGTAGCAGAAGTAAATTTCAGTCTCAGTGAATAGTCAAATATTTTATTCCAGCCAATCTCTAGATTCTAAACACTGAGCCTGGTTTTCCTCTCACTTCTATCAGTTTTACCCTGGCATAACTCTATTGACTTTGCAGTGAGTTTGGCTTTAAACCACCATAAGTGAGACCAGCATGAGGCACTATATATTTAAGATTTTAGGTCTGAATCAGATCACATTTCATTACATCCTAATAGTCTTTCAAATTAACTGTATTTTGTCCCTGCTGCATAATTACTTTGTAAATTGCAATATGTAATGTATCAAGCCTTAGATTAGCTCTCACAAACCTGTTTAATGGATGGCTATTTTGTTTCCACTACCTAGCATGTATCAGCTGAAATCAAATACAGTAGGATCCTATTGTTCTGTATTCATAATTCATATGATAAAGTAGCAGAACTACATCAGCTGCAACAAAGATGTTAAATAACTTTAGATCTAATTATTTGTCATTGCCAGGACCCGTGGATGCCAAAAAGGTAATTTGGTAAAGTTTCAAATATAGTATTTACCTACTGCATGCTAAAAAGTGACTGAATTCATGGAAACCACCTGATACTAATGTGCTGACTATTTGTGGTTTTTCTGTAGCATTCAGGAGCCTCAGTGGAGTCAGAGAGCCCAAGAAAAGATGGGAACAAAGAGGGCTGCTAAGCTAGTATTGAACCTTAAGAGAATAGAATCTGATCCCAAACATTTCAACTGCTTTTTTATTTAAATATTAAATTGAAAAACAGTGTCCTATAAAAATCCCGTTCACTTCAACAGGAACAGCATCAGAACCATAACAAAAAATGTGTGCCTAATTCTGTTCTCAGTTCCACTGGCATAAATCTGGAGTAACTATATTGACTTAAAAAGGATTTAGTTCACAGAGTAGAATCTGTCCCCAGACCCTGCCACTAGTATAAGTGATAGGAGAATCAAAACCCACAGCAAGGAAAGCAGATATATGAGAAAAGGGCTAGCCATCTCAATGGTCAAATTAAATATCACACAAATAAAGCTAAGTAGGTCCTCATTCAGATGTTATGGGTTTATGAGCCCTAGCAGGCAGATCATGCTATTTGTATCATATTTAACTTGACTCTTTCCTAATATTTTAATCTTTCTGGGCTGTAGTTCCACATGTGTTAAGTGGAGATGTAATAATAATCCTTTTCTCTAGCCGTAATGGGTCTTGTCTATTTTCACCATAAGGTTTTTGGGGCAGGGACTTTCTCTTACTATGGCCAGGTCTATACTAGCGGGGAGGGTCAACCTAAGATACGCAACTTCAGCTACGTGAATAGCGTAGTTGAAGTCAACGCATCTTAAGTTGACTTACCTGCCGTCCTCATGGCGGCAGCGGTCAGCAGCAGGCTCCCCCGTCGACTCTGCCTTGCACCTTTTGGCAAGCTGGAGTTCCAGAGTCGAATTTGGGGATCGATTTATCGCATCTTGATGAGACGCGATAAATCGATCCCCGATAGATCGATCTCTGCCTGCCAATCCAGTCAGTAGTGTAGACATGGCCTATGTGTATGTACAGTGCCCAGCCCAAGGTCCATGTCTCAGTAAGTACTATTATAATAACTACAATTATTCACCTAAAAGTTACATTAACAAAACATTATGAAGATCGTCAAGTCAAGCACTCAAAAGTTAGGAAATGGCAGAATTAAAGTTACCCCTGCAACCTTAATTTCAGTCTCATTAGGAGTATGCATT
The DNA here is from genome assembly GCA_007922305.1 of Dermatemys mawii. NCBI lineage: Eukaryota > Metazoa > Chordata > Testudines > Dermatemydidae > Dermatemys > Dermatemys mawii. The sequence continues at coordinate 12,734,271 of ML677341.1, read as the reverse complement.
ATGGTATAGTCTTTAATTACATGACCACATATTATTTTTTCCACAGGACACCTCAGTCTCTTCCTATAACCTACTGGTCCCCAGTTCCCCTCCTGACACCCAGTTTCAGTCTTCTTATCCAGCCATTTACAGCCTTCTCAACCGCACCAATTCCCAGTTTCCTTCTCTCACGACTTGCTAACCTCCCATCCCAGTCATGAAAATGAGCAGTACATAGGTGTGATGCCCTGTCCCTTTCAATGTTTGAGCATCCCTCTCTTCCAATGAAAAGCTTTGTGTTGTGTTCCATGTTGTAGACAGAATACATGTTTTCCATGGCAGCTAGCTGTGCTTAAATGACCTATTTTGTGTCTGTATATTCTTCACTTCTGGATCTGGATATAACATTTGACAGTGACAGATTTCTGTCCCACACATGTCCAGTGCTGCATCTGCCTGAACAAAAAGAAGAAAAAGGAAGAAAATAATATAAAAAAGGAGGAAATAGAGGCACAAGGTGACTGATGCTTTTGCTGCTGGGATAGCATGAACCAGCCAGCTAGAGAGGGGGAATTGGCAATTAAAAACAGAATAAAGGACTAGACCATTGCCTGGGGGGAGCTACTGCAAACAATAAGTAATGGGAAATGCAAGCAGCCATTTTGACAGACCACAAGCAAACTGGGAGAAAAACAAGCTTAGTCTTCACTGAGGATCTATAGCCAGCAGAGGGAGCCCAGGTAAAGCCAAAGGAAAAAGTCTGCAGTACTGGCACTCAGCCAGGAGAGGCAGATCAAAAACAGATAGGGCAGTAACAACAAACAGCATCCCTGTCGCATAGATGTCCAGGAGGTGTGCAGGCAAACAGGAGAGCAGAGAAAATGGCAACTTTTATGGGTAATGTTGGTGAATTCGACGACAACCGCAAATCATGGATGGTGTACCTATAACGTCTTGAGCAATTTGTAACTGCAACACCATTCCAGATTAGAAGAGTTTCAACCTTGCTGACAATGATAGGTCCAAAATCATATGGACTGCCGTGTGACCTATTGTCTTCAACTGTGGCATGTACACCACAATTACTGCACCAATGCAAGGATGTTTTTCTCCTGTCCCATCAATGACAGCAGTATCATATCGGTTTCATCAGCAACATGTGGCAAGCAAAAAATCAGTAGCACAGTTTGCTGCTGCTCTAAGGAACTTGTCAGAGCACTGTCAGTTTGGACAAACCTTAAGTGGTACCCTGTGATCCTTTTAATCTCTGGATTACACAATGACCAGGCCCAGAAGAAGTTACTGACTGTATCAGTGCTTGCCTTCAAGAAGGCTGTTGAAGTAGCAGTTGCAATGGACACCACAGAGAAAGTTTTTTCTGAAATTTAGTGCGAACCAAGAAACTCACCTCATGAATTGATGAGACAGAGAACCATGGGAACATAAGAAATTTCCATGTGGCCATTGTGCACAAATTTCTCACGCTGAGAAGGATTGTTAAACATGCTAGATCACTTGCAGAAAGTGTCAGAAGAAAGGACACATGATCATTACCCATTACACAGTTCAGTGACCAGCAACACAGCATATCACTTCATCCAAGAAGACGCCTATGAAGACTGAATAAAAAGTTCTAGTGACATTGACCACGATCCAGCACTACATGTATTATCTCAGTCTGGAGATACATGGCATCTGGGTTATATCCTTGATCAAAGGAGTTCCTTTGAACTGGAGCTGCCGTTTCACTGAGTTTGCCTCTACCTGTCACCAGACTTTGTCACAAGTTTCACTGGAAGAAACTCCACAGTTTTCAAGACTTGCACCAGGGAGAAATTAGACCCAGAAAGGGTACTCCAGGTGAAAGTTTAGATAGACGGACAATCACTGGCTTTATCCTTGAATGCGATTTAAGGAAAGTAACCACTATTATTTGACAGATTTTGGCTTGAGAAACACAGGGTGAATTGGGCCAAGATGAAGACAAGCATAGAAACACTTTGAAATCTTCAAGACATACTAAACAGACATTCCAAAGTTTTTGAAAAACAGCTTGGACAGATGAACAATGTTTTTGTGAAGCTCTCTGTTCAGACACTCGTCCAAAGTACTGCAAGCTCTGAGTTGTGCCTTATTCTCTGAAGCCTCTGGTGGAAGTTGATTTGACCATTTAGTGAATATTGGAATCCTGTCACCAGTTTTCACACAGCGAGTGGCATACTTCTGTTGTACCAGTGATCAAGAAGGATCTCATCTGAATTTGTGGAGATTTCAAAGTAACACCGAATCCAATTTTATGTGCAGATCAGTATCCACTACTTCATAGTGAAGATTTGTTTGCTGTTGTTAGTGGAGGACAGCGATTCAGTAAATTGGATTTGCTCAGTGCATACCTACAAATCGCAGGTGTCTCACAATCAACACAAAAGAGCTTTATTTTACTACAACAGGTTGTCTTTTGGTGTCTATTGGCACCTGCCCTGTTTCAGAAAGTCAGGCATGAGATCCTGAAGGGACTGAATGAAAGTCAGTGCTATTTGGATGACATCCTTATTACAGGAAAGGATCAAGAGGATAGTCTTCAAAATTTGGATGCTGTCTTGCAATGTTTGGAAGTGTTGGGCTGAGAGTATATCAAGACAAATGTCAGTTTTTTCAAACCTTCTGCTGAATATCTTGGACATGTAATCAATAACAAGGGTTTAAAGAAATTGCCAGAGAAAGAAAAGGCAGTTCCTGAACATGTCATAGCTAGATTTATTCGTAAGATTGCTTAACTACTATGGCACATTTCTGCCTAAATTGGCAACAGTAGTAGCATCTTTACATGAACTATTATGAAGAAAGAAACAATAGAAATGGTCTAAAGTGTGTGAGTGTGCATTTAACAAAGCAAAGCAACTGTTAAGATCAGCCAGAGTTCTTAAGCGCTTCGATGCTTTGCTACCCATGTAGTTCTCTTGTGATGCTTCACCATATGGAGTGGATGCAGTTGTTTCCCATATTTTTTCTAATAACATGGAGAAATCAATTGCCTTTGCATAATGAACATTCACTACTCCTGAGAACTATGTGCAAATAGAATGAAAAGCTTTTAGCGCTATCTTTGGAATTAGAAAGTTCCATACCCATCTATACGGAAGACTTTTTACCTTGCTACTGGATCATCTTCTGTTGATTTCAGTTTTTGGACTGAAACATGGAATTCTGTCATTGGCTGCTGTTCATATGCAATGTGGAGATTTGCTACTTTCAGCTCATTCCCATACTATTCAGTTCCCTAAAGGGACTCAGCACAGCAATGCTGATGGGCTGTCACAAACTTCTAAGGATGATGTGCTTTCTCTTATGAAAGGGAAGGGTTCTACGGAGTGCAGTGTTGGATCAAAAGAATCCACAGTTTACACAATTTATGTGTTGTCAATATGATCTGTCTACCTTATGGGGAATGTGAGTGATCATTCCAAAATCATTTCAATCTTAGGTTCTGGAAGTATTTCACAAAGGTCATTTTGGCATTGTATGGATGAAGACCATAGCCTGGAGTCGTATCTGGTGGCAGGGGATAGTAAGGAGAAGAAGGCAAAGTGTAATACTAGTGTCAGCAAACTCAGCATGATCCTGGTGCAGCTCATCTAGACCTTTAGTCGTACCCTCAGACTCCTTAGACTTGTATTCACATGGACTTTGCTGGACCTTTAGGAGATTATATATTTTGGGTCGTAACTGATGCCCATTCAAAATGACCATATGTTTTCAAAATGACTACATCTACCAAGACCATTCAACATCTTTGTACCATGTTTTAGCCAGTTTGGTTTACCATTACAGTTGATGAGTAACAATGGACCTCAATTCCGTTTTGAAGAATTTCACAGCTTCAAATAGAATTTGGCACATATGCAAACCTCTTTACTGTCCTGTTACAAATGGACTAGTGGAATGCTTTGTACAAATATTTAAGCATGTCTTGAGAGCTAACGAGTATATTTGGAGTCATCAGCGGAAACTGGACAATTTCTTGCTTGTCTACAGGCACACAGCACTTGCTACTACCCAAGAGTCACCTGCAACCCTTTTCCTGAAGTGATCTTTACATACTTGCTGGGACCTGCTCCATTCTGATGTTGCCTCACATGTAGCTAAATCCTAAGCTATGCAATTGGTCAGCAATGTGATATTTGTCATCATTCTTTTCATGTAGGAGACTAAGTGTGTACTCACAGCTACAATTGTAGAGTGAAATTAGTACCTGGAGAACTTGTAAAATATATGGGTCCTGTTTGTTGGGGTAAAATTATTCAATGTTATTTTATGGAAATGACATATGGAACATTGCAGCCTCAGTGAATATGAGAGTCCAGGGATGTTCCAATGGATTTTCTGATCCTCTGATCGAACATCCTTCCTTCTGTTAAAACTCCTAATTTTGATGACTTGTTGGGAGAAACTTTGTTACCAGGGCCAGCTGATTCCTTACCAGATCCAGTTAATTCGTTTCCACCAACTGTTCCTGTTCAGGATGCTGCCACACCATTTCACTGCTTCATCCCAAGGGAATGTGAAAACCAGTGATGTGCCTGAATTTATAAAGTGTTAGGTTAGTGAATTGCTATTCCAGGGCATAATAATCCCTTGCAACTTGAGAGTCTGGTGTAGTCCACCCACAACTTTTAGTTGGGATTATATAGTGTTTCATGTTAGTCATATAAACAATAATATATATGTATTTGGGATGTTTGTTAAAGTAGGATGGAGAAATCTGAGGTCCTGCCCCTTTAAATGGGTGAGCTCTCCCCTCTCCCTAGTGAAAAGTCTCAATTTCATGTTGTTTTCAGTTTTGCAGCCAGAACAATAAACATTTCCACAGCAGCTAGCTGTGCTTAAATTAGTTGCTCTTTGTCTGTATCTTCTTCTCTGTTGGGTCCAGATATAACAGTAAGCTCCTAAATGACTTAAGTGCTTTAGAAAAATATACCCATTGTGAGTGGTTAATTTATATAATAAGATTCTAGGATTGTTCCTGTGTCTGTGTCACTGAAGTCTAGAATATCTGTTGAATCTGTAAAGCAATGGAAACAACTACCGACATGGCTGAGAGCTTTTTGTTTTGTATAGGAAATCACCAAGTTCAATCATAACTGGATTTTGCAGTCTGTTATCCTCCATTTTAAAAAAGTTGCAGCTGTTTTGACTTTACAAATTACACCTGTGTGACAGTTATGCATGTATTTATGCCATGCCAAGAGTCCCAGACCATTATGATATCAGCAGTAACTCAACCAATCGCTACTTTTCCACTACAGCTAATTTGTATGCAACAATTTCATTGGTTGTATGAGGGAGACTTCACAGATGGTGAATTAATTGGCCCAGTGGCCACAGTATTTCAGAACAGCCCAAACAACAGAATCATCACACTGTGTGACAACAAGGACTTTCATCTACTACTGACACAACAATAACTTTTTATTTATAGGATATCCTTTCCCCGCAAAGCTCTGTCCCAGTCAACGTAAACATTGATAGGTACTTGTTCATAGTGCAGCTAAGCTGAACAATATACTATATGAGCAAATAACGTGCTTTATTAAGTCATTTGATAAATTTCCAAGTGACAGTCTCTCAGGGAAACTATACAGATATGAATGCATAACTGGCTAAAAAATCAAACACTGAGAGTAATTGTTCATGATTTACTGTCAAATTCTATATTTTCATTAACGATTTTGAGGCTGGAGTAAAGGGCACAGTGGTCAGAGTTGCATATAATCTAGATCTGGGAAGTGATCATACATTGCATAAAATTAAAATCAGATAAGGTGCAACGTTCTGTACTGATTTACACTCACTGAAATAACTAAGATGTACATCAGTGCCGAACATGACCTGGAATTGATAAACCTAGGAGACGGAAGAATAAAAATAATCAAAATCAGACTCAATATATGTGAAATGTTCTCCATTGAAAGAAATAATGTAGGGCCTAATATTGGGCCAGATTCTGACTTTGCCTTGTGCACAAAGGGACAGGAGGAAAGGTTGCAGGGAATCCTATTATTGTCTTCACAGTGGGGAGCAAGAATCTCAGTTCTTATGCTCACTTAGGTAAGATCCAAAGCCCACTGAAGTCTATAAAATGAGTCTTGCCATTGATTTCAATGGGCTTTGGATCAAGCCTTTTGAGCACAAGTACTGGAGCTGTCAAAGTGCTACCGGTGCCACAAGATACCCAAAAGCATTTGCAAAAGAAAAACAAGGAAAGTTGTATTTTTGTTTAAGTTTGCTAGCTGTGTGGAGTTGGATGGTGCCAAAAACTATCACAATTGTATAGCGCTTAGTGATGCATAGTCTTCTTGTAGGGTGCACACGCCCCTTGTGTCTCTAGCCCGGGAATGAATGAACTGTAGGCTGCTTCACTAGCCACATCCCTCTTCCCTTGCAGAGCTGCTCTCCTGTGCCTGCTTCATCCTACTCAGGCCTGGGGAAGGGAGGAATTGCTCCCCTTCCCCCTCCATTACTGTTCTACTTACATGTGGAGCCGCGGAGACGTGCTGAAGGGCTGTGTTCCCTCCTGCTTCATCCTGGTCCGTGTAAAAGGGAGGCTTCAGATGCAGAGCTGCCCCTTTTAAGCCGTGCATTCCTAGGGGATGAGTCAGCGACCATGTTGACCCTTTTTCAGCAGTTTTCATCTCTTCCCACCCCTCAGCCAAAAAGCACCATTCCCTTCATTCGGCCCACCACCTAAATATGCCCCCTTGCTTAAGGTGCAGGGTAGTTGCCAGTCAATAACCGCATGGCTGCCTAATCCATTTTAGCTGATTACCAGTGGCTGTGCCTGACAATTCTTTTTATGATTTTTCATGATGATTAAGACCAAGGGGAAGAGGTTAAGCCCTATACATACAGGGAACTCCCACTGCATTTGTCCCTCAGTGGTGCTCTGCTCTTGAAGCCTGTATCTCTTAGGCTAGGATATAATGAAATGAAATCTGTGAGCAGGTGAGACCAACAGCACTGACCCCTGCTTATGGTCTTTCAGCACTTATTAACTGAGCAGTTTTCAGACCCTATATAATATCATAAAACAACATTTTTAAGAAATTGCCAACTCCATACCTGTGTGCCTCTAGCTTTTTCATCCCATGCCAGACTGACAAATTGCAGCACTAAACTGGCGATGATAGGTGCTAAATTCAGGAGCCTCATTAAAAAGGGTGGGGGGACACCTTGATCCTTATGTAGTGTCTTATATACAAGGATTTCAAAGTGCTCTATGAAAGTGGGCATTGTTTTCTCCATTCAGCTTGTTCTTGTTATGTTAGAACATAATCTTGACTTTGTGGGCACTCAGCGTTTCACAGGAGGTGCTCAGGACCTTGCAGAATGAAGCTCTTATTTTGTAAGTAAAATATTTAACAATGGTTATTGGTTTTAACATGCAGATTTTGAGGAAATCCCAAATTTAGACAGAAGGATGATATCAACTTTTTTCCTGCCTACATCCCTGATCCTACAAATTCCTACTCAGACAAATAATCTGTACTTTTCTGAATATGCCCATTGACTAATGCAGTAATTGCATCAGAAAGAGTCACTCATGGGAATGTGTGTTGCAGGATCAGACTCTTGACTGATTTAATGGTGGTTGTCCAGGTCTGACCATAGGTGTGACTTCTTCATTATCTGGAATTGACATAAAGACTAGCAAATCTAAGACTTTTTTTTGCTAATTCATTCACTTCACCAGTATTCTTAATTTCACAGATCTTTTGACAATACACAGTACACTGTTTCTATTTCAAAACTTTTATGGTGAAATCCAAAAAGTTCTGGATCATCTGATCTAATTAAAAACACAAACATCAGGCCACAATAATATACCTGTTTGCATTCTTAGTTTTGAGTAACTTCAGGAGGAGTTTCATGGAAAGCTTGATAAAATTCCAAGAGAATCGGAGCGGATTTATGGTTTCAACTGTCATTCAAGTGAAAACTGGTACTTTTGAATTGTTTCAATCCAAAAACAAACACAATTCATCTTTATGTCTGTCATAACAGGAAGAGAGAAAAAGGTTTGTCGAAATAAATGCTAATGTCACTAACGCAATAGAGCCATTTCCAGAGTTAAGGGTAACAGTGCTGAAAATGGGTCAGTTCATTTGGAAGCCCTTTCACTAGCATTAACATTTCATGATCCTCTGGAGAAAGAGACATCTGAAGACACAAGACAAAAGTAATTTCAAGACAGAAGTTGTATTCTATGAGAGAAAGGTCTGATTTCTGTGCTGACAGTTGAAATGTTTTATGTCAGTGTCGACATCAGAAGCCATAGTCCTCACCAAGAGAGAAGGATGCTCCTTTCTTTCTCAATTTTGTCCTCTTTGTTTGGACATTCCATGGACTTAGTCCAATCTGCATCATATACCTTCTCTCTTTTTCTCTCTTCCTTCATTTACCTAGCTCTAGCGTCCTCTTTCTCATCCAATGGTCTCATCGCTGTTGGTATGACATCTGTCTCTGATGCAGCTCTTGTTCTTTTGGATCCTTCAGCCTTTCAATCCTAAAGGATCTTGCCTTCTTGACATCCCATCAGAAAACCTTTTTTTTGGTGTTTGTACAGCTCCTAGCACATTGGGGTCTGGGTTCATGATGAGGGCTCCTAAGCACTACAGGAATACAGACAAGTAATTAATAATAATAGTACATTTTGTTTTTCCTTACCCATGCCACTCTCTAGTTCTATGAAGTGTTATTGTAGCCATGTCAGCCCTAGAAAGTTAGAAAGACAACCTGAGTGAGGTAATACCCAATTTCTGTCTCATGCACTAACAGAAGTTGGTCCAATATAAGATATTACCTCACCCACCTTGTCACTCTCTAGATCTGTTATTTGTATTTAGCTAATTCTCTATCTATTCTTTTAACTCCACTCAGTGTTCTGGGATACAGTTTGTGGGAAAGACGCTGTACAAATTAGTTAGAAGTGTCTTGCTTTAATGTCAAGGGTATTTGTTAATTCTGAAGATGGTATTACTGGGGAAGCAGCACAGTCCAGTGGATAGGACACTGGACATGGCTCAGGAAACCTGGCTTTTGTTTTCAGCTTTAGTGCTGACTTGAGTAAGACACATCATCTCTCTGAACCTGTTTTCACTCACATCCTTAGTCTGTCTTGTCTACATAAACCATAAGCTTTTCAGAGGGCAGGGCCTGCCTCTCACTGCGTGTATGTACAGCACCTAGAACGGTGAAACCTCATGCTAGTTGGTGCTTCTAGGATCTACTGTAATACCAATACTAGGGACACCATTTTGGAGGAAGTGCCATCCCTGAGATTTGATTTATAACATGCACTGATCATTTGTTTTACTCAAAGATCCCATAGCACATTTTGTACGAGTCAGGTGATAATTTCAACTCAAGTAATTACCTTTTGCCTCCCTAAATTCCCTCTCTCATTTCAGTCGGATACACTAATTTTCATCTTCTGTGTCAAGTTCTTATGTACTAGTGCCATGCACTGCAAACAATTGCCATATTTCACTACACTGGCCAATGTAGTGGCCCCTTGATATAGCTTGTATTTCAGTTTGTGAAGCACTTAAGGTTATTTTAGGATGAAAGGCCATATATTGCGGTATTAATATACCATTTTTAATATAATGTACTGTAATTGCACAAGCTGATAGAAATATATGAACAATATTTTATGGATAATATTCAATGAGCACAGAAAATTAGAGAGACCCTAAATAGATAACAAAATATAAATTATAAAATAAAATATTAAAATGTTTCATCCACTCCTTAGCTCTTTGGAAAAAGATATTTTCATCAGTGCCTCATATCTCAGCTGTTGAGGTCAGTGATTAACATTAGCATAAAGTAAAAATTCTTAATAGCCATCAGTTGCAATGTAAGGTATCGGGGTTTTGCTTATTATATGTGACACAGAAGGAGGAAGTAACACAACCTGCATTTTATTACCTTGAATCAGAACAAAGGGGTTTCAAAACTTCAAATCCAACTGAAAGCAGCTGTTGGGAAATATCATTACATTCTACCTTAAGCTACAAAAACCAATTTAACGGTGACATTTTATTTTATTCAGATGGTCCCCTCTTTTATTCTGTCTCAATGGATGAACCCATGGAAACTGTATCTGGATAAAATCACCAGAAGGTGAAGGGCCCATGACTGAAAACATTCTTTAAAGATTATATAGGATAACAGTCAAATGGAATAGCAGTACTAACAAGAGCCAAGGTCTCTATAGCTACAGGAAGCCATATTACAACATTTAGCCTTATATATAAGAACACAGAGTGTCCTTGTGATAGTTGCAGTTAAATTTTGATTAAAGTGAAATACAAAATATTATTGACTAAAGTAAACACAGATATTAATTAAGAAAAGCACAACTCACACTTTCTAGATCAGCATATCATGTTGTTTGTAAATGGAATTAACTCTTACCCCACTCACTTCAGGTCATATTTGTTGCATGGAATTTTTGTAACAATTCCCATGGCTTGGCTAAATAATTTTTGAGGGATTCCTTCGAACTTTTCCCTTGAAGGGTAATGCATGCAACCCATGTAGGGACTGAGCACAGCTCTTGGGCTTCTGCATCTGATTTCATTGCCTAGCAGTATCAATAGAGATTAAAGTAGAACTCTGAGCTAAATTAAGATTGAAGGCCCAGATCTTGCTTTCATTTAAATAAATGGCAACATTCCAGTTGATTTCAGGGGGGCAGGATTAGACTCCAAGAAACAAATTCTGGTCTGTTACACCCTGGCAGACCGATACAGGAATAATACTTGTGTGTATAGTATTGTTAAAAATACATATGAACAAAATAATAGTGAAAAGCACTGGATTGACAGTTCCATAGAGTGTACTCTTCATAAAAAAGTTCACAACTTCTGTGACTGTGTCTGACTTATAGGAGCCACCTGCAGGAGAGAGAGTATTATTTAACATTCATGGTCCATTCAGTCCTTGACCTCTGCCAAAACTGCCTACAAAAATAATGATTAGTCTCTGTGGTATGGACAAGTATCCGGTAGGGCTAAAACCACCAACTCACTTGTTGAACCATCATCAGATTATAAAAATGTTTGGTCTCCGGCTGGATCCAAACCACTAATCTTGTACTGAGAACTTCCTCTTCGTACAGTTTCTGTTGCGTACAGTATAATATCTTACAGGATCCTCTGCTATGTTTGTCCACCTTTTTATAGGCATGGAAATACTGGAGAATAAGCTCAAGCCCCACATGTCTGTTGGTTGTAGCTTATCTGCATCTTTCGTTTTATTTCTCACTGTTTTAAGATATCTTTTCAACTATCTGAACACTAGTCCATCTGTAACATCAGTTTGAGAATCACACAAAATGTAGATCTGTGAAAAAGAAAACATGTAAAGTGAACCTAAATATATATTATGTAATTATATATAATTATATTTTGATGGCCTATGTAGTATAACCCTGATGAACAATGCTAGGTAGACTATATTTTTGCATGGTGTGAGTTTGAGTGGCTAGCTAGTAAAGATCTATGGTGCAATTATCAGCATTTTAATGCCTTCTCTTGCAATCTCTTACATCAGTGAGTAACCCTCATTTGCATGAATAGCTTCATTAACTTCAATAGGCCTACTCACCTGAGTAAAGGTTTGCAGGATCAAGTCCTTACAAAACTATGTTTATGAGAAGAAGTGAATTAGGAAAGGCTCTTTTTTAAACTAGTTGTCACTGAGACTCTCGCAAACAAACGTGCAAAGACTTACTCAAACAAACACACATGACATTCTGAAAAAGTTCAAGCTAGTCAGCACTGTCAAAGAAATTTCTTGTAGAGGGAAGAGCCTTGCTTACTTTGAATAACAGTACTGCTGAGGCAGGAGAATCCTCCCCAAATCCCTGTTGATCCAACTTTTGTCTTTGTGTATAAGAGTTCAGTGGAGCAGACTTGAAAGAGATGGAGAGATTAGAGCTCTGGAAGCATTTGCAAAATTCTATAACTATTATGGTGCATAAACATTGGGAAATTAATTGATTTTTCCCCATGGAGTTGTTTACTACATGCAGTATTTGAATTGGCAGGAGTTTAATAGGTTGGTCATTTTGAAGTAAATCATAACGCCATTTCTTAAAATAAATTGTTAGGTTTCTCCCAGTGGATCTCTTCATTATTTACACAGCAACAATGTGGAAGGCAATTTTCCCCATTGTTTTGGCATACTCTGTGCTTGTTTGCAACACACAGAATAGTATTTTTACATGCCTGAGTGGCTGATTTATGCATCCAAAGGCTGCCTTCATTTAAAAGAGGTGAGGTGTGCCAATAATAAAACTAAAGATTTACAAGTATTTATGCATCAAAATACATATTCATGCCAGAATATTATGACAAAAGTGTCATCAGCAATTAGCAACATTTTAACTCTGTATAAATTGTAACCAGTCACTCACATATTCCATCTACCCACTTACTTCTACTCTGTACTCAAAAAGCAGGGAAATGCTCCAGGTACAGCAAAATGAACTATGGAAATGCTGATCCATGTGCTTTCTGCTAGAGATGAGTATTTGTACATAACACATGTGTAATATTAAAAAGATAAATTACTGACACAGTGGGCCCCAAGATGAATCTACTTGCATATTTAGGGACTAATCCGGCAGTTCAAAAGCAAGCAAAACTCCCTTGGCAGGCACCAATTCAGCAAGATCCTTAAGCAAATGTCTAACTTTAAGCATGAGCTGTGAGACTACTTGCATACTTAAAGACAGGCACATGCTCACGTGCCCTGCTGAATCAGGGTTCAGAACTGTGGTTAGGATGCTTAGAGTCTGAACCTGAACCACTGAGTTCAGTGGAAGTTTTGCCATTTCTCTCTACGGCAGCAGGCACTTATAATGCTATTCATTCTACTCTTTTATAGTTATGAGATTACTGGGCACAGGACACATATTCCAAAACATTTTACCATAACAAAATAAAGGGCAGGTGAGAAATATGGATATAAAAATGTAGCCAATGTATACGTTAAAGCTTTTGCTAATTACCTGTACGGGCTGCTTCTGAGTTACTGGGGTGGAGTTTATGGTGGTGGTTTTCTTCCTGTTAAGTCCTAAATAGCTTAAGACCTACCTATCTGAGAAACCACCTCTCTTCCCATGCTGTACTGCCACAAATGAGATCAGCAGAGGTGCTCAGAGGAAATCCCATTGGCATAACAGAGAGGGGGGTCGCTGGCCAGTATTCTCTCGGAGGACCCTGTGGCTTTGGAATGTGGTGACTTCCTTTGGTTCCCAAATAGCCGAACGTGATTACCTTTATAGCAAGCTTTAAAGCCCATGTTTTCCCAAGATATTTATTCACGGTGGAGCATCATGAGAGTGAAAAATTGATGGAGGGGCAAAATATCATAACTTTTAATTTGCTTGGCTTGCTGGTTCCGGTTTATATTGAATGGTATTGCTGCATATTAGTTGTGTTGGGGTTGATGTGGGTATTTGTAAGTTATGTTAAGGGCCTCTAGAGAATATGATAAGACACCCTTCTGTATGCAAACACATATATAAAGTGACTTCTGCGTAACAATTTATCTTTCCCTACAGGCCAGAACCTGTGAGAGGCAAGAATCCTCACTGTGACCAAAACCCTCTCAAAATGTTATAAGCATTTTACAGAATTTGTATGTTTTAGAAAATGTGCAACACAAAGTGTTTCTAATTTCCCTGTGAAATCTTCACATATCTCTGATCACCATCTAATCTGAGCCCCATAAGTATTGCTCCGTTGATCTAGTTAAATCGACCTAATCAGGAAGTCCTATTATCAGCAAGAAGTGGGTTGTTTTGAAGCAGGATTTTCATGCTAGAGAAGATGTTCCAACAGATAGATGTGTCAGAAAGGTAGTAAGTATAATATTTATATTTATTGCCGTGATTATTATTGTAACTACTGGATCAAATAGAGTGGTGGAAGAGGGGTGCTGCCAAGGCAGAGGTGTTCCTTCCAATCATATGTACAAAATATCTGTGGGGTGTTACGCGCATGGAATATCACATGGCAGGAGCGTAGAGTATTTTTACCCCAAAGCACCAATTCAGATATTTCTTTGGTAGGGAAGGGGGCAAAGTCTGGCTGGGGAGAGCATAAATTATTTTGACCATCTCCCATTCCTCTATCCAGCCCCCGTTGGTGTGGGTAAATGAAAGCTAATGCTGTCAGACACTATTAATCTCCTTGCAAAGCCCTTCCTCCTTTAAGGAGGTTCCAGGGACAGCAGACTTGTGCTACTCAGGAATGGGTGAAGGTTGCAAGAAAGCCACCACTGTTACTGAACACAGGGACTGCTCAGATCAGAGGATTTCTGCTGGGAGTCTGGGATAGATCCTTGCTTTCTTTCACATGGGAGAACCTCTCCTTTGACATGTGATTGAAGAATGGAGTTGGAACTCTGAGTCCAGTCCCCCACACCTCCCCGCTGATACTTGCTTAGAGATATGATCTGGCCCACATTTTTTAAATTATATCGTGAGTCATGGAGCAGGGAAAAGTATAATTATAAATAGTCATATTTTTACCCGCAATTCTTTGGCTTCTCCACACTGAAACATAGTCAGAATGGCAGCCTTGAAATCAGTCAAGTTTCACGAGTATAACTGAAACCAGTAAAACTGAATTGACTGGAATCCGAATCAGGCCTATAAGCATTAAGATGAAACCTATAGACCAGGGGTTTCAAACACGCGGCCCATGGGCCACGTGCAGCCTGCAGGGTTATTTCCTGCGGCCCACCATAGGCGCCAACTCCACTGGCAGCCAAGCTCCAAACATTACTGTTTATATTTTATTAAAAACTCTTTTTGAATTACAGTTTTTTAAAAGTTAATACATTGGCTTTTAATAGCATACTATATTACTCTTCATTGTTTTCATTTCTGACTGTACTTTTGTATCATTGTATGAAAAGGTTTCACTGCTGCGGCCCTCGGGCCAATGTACTAGTCCTCATGCAGCCCTCATGGTGATTTGAGTTTGATGTCCCTGCTATAGACAGCTGGAAAATCAAAACCACCTCTTTTCCTTGAGCATTTATCTTGTTCAACTTGGGGGGCCTGGGATGAGTTGGGAGTATCAAAATTCTGTTGTGCAAGTTGTTAAAAAGTAACCTTATGTTCTTCATGGATTTAAAACTCATTGGTTCTATTTATGTGGCAAATAGAAAAGAACTATCCAGTTCTCACTGTGTTCGCCACCACTGACAAGCAGGTGACAAGAAGGTAGTACTGAGTTAACCTTAGGTGATGATCCCCTAATGAGTTTCTAAAAGGGTTGTTGATGGGAATACTCTCTGGTTGAGATGCCAGGGACGTTTATTCTTGTTTGCTACTTATAAACATGTTGAGGGAAAGGCAGTTTTTTGATGACGGAGGAGTCTGAGATTTTATCCCCTCTGAGGTTCAGTGTTCATTTTACTGAGAAAACATTTGACTCTGAGAATTGCATGAAAATGGTAAAGGCTGTGATGTTCAAAGCAAGATGCAGGAACATTTCTTTTGGTAAAAGGGAACATGCTGAACAAACAAAAATCAACCTTTCACTTTGACAACATTGCCACTGTTCATTGCTAGGTGGTACAAGGCTATATTGATAAATTATTTCACTGGCAATTGTGAATCTTAATTGTGGAAACTGACAAACGTGTAAGCTCAGCTTCATTTGCTCTACTCTGGTGACAATGGGGCTAATCTGGGCAAAGTAGCATGGCGGTTTAGTAATATTGTGATATCGATAATGATCTTCAGAAATATCCACTAGAAACTAAGAGCTGACCACCAAAGATTTTAACTTGTGTCTCCAGCAATATATAGGAGTGTGTTAAATCACAGTGCTGTCTTCAGTTTTTCTCTGTTTCTTCCATAATCTTTTCTTTATGGTGTTTTTACTGTCTTAGCTGGTGTCCCTATGAACAAATTCTGTGCTTTGTTTTATTCTCTTTTAGGCAGGGAATCATAAATTTGAACTACTTTGGTAGGATTAAGGCACTGACAGGTAAAGTCCAGAAAACATCAGGGGTAAATGGATGCCATTATGAGAATCTGGATAGATGGAGAGAAGTTCTGCCCTCTGCTGCTTGCAGCTGTTGTTAACGTCAAGGGAGTAGCACACATATGACAGCAGAAGCTATAGAAACGTCAAAAGACGAAGTCTTCAAAAATCAGCACCTAAACTACTTCCAAAAAATATTCAGACACAGGTGTGAACAAGTATTTATGAAATTCAAGCATCATATGAAAATCTGAGTGCACAAATATGGATATTTGGGTGCCCAAAATGAGGGTTCTGTGCCATAAGTACCCATCTGCATGCAATTAGTTTTTCCTGGGATTGCACGCAGAATTGTTTGGAAATTTAGCTAGGAAGATCATCTGGTTAAAAGAGAGATCTGTTGAACATGTTTCAGAAAAAAAAAATTAAGTTGAATTATATACACCTATTTTCAAGCTAATGAAAACCAAAGCAGGAGTCAAATAATTGCTCACAGCATTGAAAATCTTTCTGTAGCTTAGAAGGCTGCAGCCTTTTCAAGCAATCAGATGGGAACTCATTTGAAAGGGTTACAGTAACAGGAATCTATGAAATACTATACTTCACCCTTTTAAATACATAAATCTATTTTTTGGTCTTCATTGTACAAACAGTCTATTTCTTTTCTAATCATCTTCCCAAATATTTGTCACAATATTTTTTTTTAAGAATCAACATGTTTGGATTCCTTTGTTTTACAGTTTTCTGTTACTTTAAAAAAAAGAATCTCAAGCATTTTAATTAGATTCAACAGTCTGGACGTGTAGAAGGATTTAATACAGAACAATTCACTCCATGGAAAATATGATTTGGAGAGGGGGAATCTCATTTTTTTTTCATAATAGAAATGAGACATCTTGAATTCCAGATGAACCAGCAGGGATTGGAACATTGCATGAACTCTGCCCATCTGTAGGAGTCCTGGTTAAAAATTCATTATGAAGTGCTGGGGTGACAGTTATTGAAAGAGGATAATATTAATAATAAATGGGAAACCCACACACCAATCTTGGGGAGTTTTAGTGTTACCTAATAGTTTATTAAGATCAGATTCTTGATGACAAATAATAAATCCAGTGGCATATATTTTCAAAATGCATGGTAGTGTCCGTACTTGGATAGTGAAATGTGGTTTAACTGTAGTTTATTTTATTTGTAGTGCACTACAAATGACATCAGCCAAAAGTACCTATCTAATTGACTAAAAACCTGTTTCTGATGTCACTTTACAGTATAACTCGCCTGGGAGAAATTCTGTTCTGTTATACCAATGAAAGCCTTGTGTGCGCAATGCTGCCTGCATTGAACTGAGTGGAGTTGTAACCATTTTTAAGAGGGCTGAATGTGACCAGTTAAACTCAGTGTTATTTGAGGGATTGTCACTTTCCAAATGTGTGTATATCTCCTTTCAGACTGGGGCCCCAATTCAGTTATGGGGAGGAGGAGCTGGGTAGACACACGGGTGCTACCGTAATAGGATTAACGAGAGCAAGATTTGGCTCAACATCAGTTTGATCCGAAATCAGAGAAGAAAATCTAGTGTAGTCGATAGATGTTCACTGTGAAACAAAGTTCTCCCCCACCACAATACAAAACTGAATTTTGCTAACAGCAGGTGATTGCTAAAGTGTGTTTAAACACAGTATTTTATCGTTTGGCTCAGACTCTTCACCCTGATAGCCTACCAATCAACTCCCCCTCCCCCCATTTTTAAACCAACAAACTTCTGAAGTTTTCTGAATGCATCTTGGCTTATACAAATCTGTTGTAAAGCTCCAGCTGTGTGGGCATGTTAACTTAACATGATATAGTGTCTATATGTGTTCTAATGCTAACATCAACAGAGGGAGGGAAACACATGACAGTTGGTAAAGATTTACTTCCGAAATCATGGCTCTTGTTTGCTTGCACAAATGGCCGCAGAGAGTGACGAGTGACCTGCTGCTCTGAGTGCAGGCAAGTTACAAAAGGCAAAGACAAATGGTACCCCTGCTCACTGACAGATGAACTCAGCATTCTTCAATAGAGCTTCACAGTGAAAGCAGGTGGCAGTATTATTAGTCTCAATGAGGAACCTTTGCCCTGGGCTAAAGGAATAACTTCGGCAGAGATGAGTAATGCTGATTCCAGCTTGCATATATTTGTTTTATTGGAGCTGCTTTAATTAACATTCTATGAATATTCATAAATTACCTCTGAATTATATAATATGGTGTTAGGAAAGCCAAAAAAAAATTCCCCAAAAATGTGGGCGGCATTAAGGCAAATAGTTTAAAATATGAGGACACTTTGTGCTTAATTTTCACTTTTTGATGCAGGTTCTCACAGTGTTTTACAAAGATGGGTCTTTTTTCTCAATTTACAAATGGGGAAATTGAGGCACAGAGCTGCGGCAGAATCAAGAGTAGAACTCGGCTCTCCTGAGTCCTACTTCCCTGTTTTAATCTCAAGATAAGGACTTTACAAATGGTGCTTGATACCTGCAAGGTTTGAGATGGCACCTGCTGAGTTTCACTTAGCTGGTGGAGAAGATGCAAAACCCTGTGGTTGCTAGGAACCAACAGGAGACAAGATGGGGAAGAAAGAAGTAGCTCACTCCCACCACTGCCGATGCCCCCACCACTCATTCTACTCCCCTCATCCAGTCTTGAGATGTATCTTCAGTCCTTTCCTCTTCTTCTTGATCCCAGCCAGTATTCTGCCATGGGAGTTGAGACTTCAAGAGACTATTGAGATAACTCAACAGCAACCTCCTCTCAGTACAACCCACCCATTATTTTATTGATCTACAGACAATGCAATGAATTTTTCCTTCCACAAGGTAACCTTAACACAATGGTTAAGGGATAGTGCCCCTAGCCTCTGTCTGCCAGAAGCTGGCAATGGGCAACACGAGATGGATCTCTCGATGATTACCTGTTCTCTTCATTCCCCCTGAAGCACCTGGCATTGGCCACAGTCAGAAGACAGGATACTGGGCTAAATGAACCTTTGGTCTGACCCAGTTGGGCCATTTTTATATTCTTATGAGTGACTGGAAAACATGATATAATGAGAGGATCACCTTGGATCCTACACAACGTCCAGTTGCCTAGGAGAGGGAATCTATTTGTATTCTGATACTAAAGAAATACATATATTTTGTCTGCCTTTTTGCCATGTGAACATTTTTTTAAATTTTAAAATGTTGTTTAAAAAGGGATGGTGTTCATTAGATAATCGAAGAATAACAGCCTGTCTCTTCTTCTTCTTCTTCTTTATTGTGCTATAACCCTTGGGGCACTATTAAAACAGCCCAATTCTGTTGCAAGTGTCATCTGTTTTTTATTTGTTTTTTGGTTTTGAATTTGCACATTTAATTCTCTTCACGCTTCCCAAAGGTCAGCATAGGCAGGATATTTTCTTCAATTAATAGTCTCACTCTAAATCCATTTTTGTATGGTTAACTTCTAATGGCTTGCTTGGCCTCTCTTTGGAACTACCTATCAGGCTTGTCATCTACTATAAATACACCAAAATCCATGTCTGGATTTCAGCGTGCCAAGACATAGCCCAGAACTCATCTTTCCAGCTGTGCCTATTCAATCTACAAAACTCATATGGTCAGGGTTGACCTTACCAATGCTGCCATGGATGGAATGGGAGATGATAAAATACATTCAAAGAAGGAAAGCTGACTAACGAGCCAATAACATAAATAATTGTATTATAGCAAAGAGTAGAAAGCAACCTCAGCTACATTTATTTGGCTAACTTACAGAAGTTGTACTTTATCTGTGAAGATTGTTTTCAAAAAGTTCTTTGCAGACATATTCCATCCTCCCTGTGCCTTCTAGAGGAAGTCAGTTTAACTTGGTTTAAACTATGAGCCTACTGAAATTTTCATTTACTTTATACCATCAAGTCTGTGTTTGTCCATCAACCTCTTCTTTCACTTGTGTCCATCTTAGGTAATTCATATGGCCCCCATTATCATAAATTATCTGAATTCCTCTTTAATATATTTATCCTCACAAAGATCCTGTGAGATGGGGAAGCAAAAGAACTGCTTCTCACAATGGCGTAATTGCTTTCTGCACAAATGGAAGAGAGGCTATGATCTGCTTCCGAATTTGCATTTTTACTACCACTATGTTGATAAAAGCTGTTTTCATGAACCAAATAAATTGCATTAGAGAGAGCAGCAGATTTCTCACCATTTCACTCCATTCAGGAATCAGCAGCATGCAGTAATTTCATCTGAGTGATTCATGTTAGAAGGACACCAGACAACAAGGAAAACTATACATTATTTACATGTAAACAATAACGTCAGCAGTAGCAGTCATATAGAACTGGTTAATATCCCCCTGCTGAAAAGTAAATAGCTCACGCTTCAGGCAACAGAAAGGCTAACAAAATTGATAATGGGATACAGAGTCTTCACCTCTAGATCACTAGAGGAATGATAAGTAAATGGTTAGTGAAAGTCATTACCATCTGAAGTTCATTAAACGGTCGATATGTTCTGGTGACATCAGCCAAGTTTAGTGGAGAAGCGTCCGTACTTCAAAAAACACCCCCATATCATACTGGTTGTCAGACTCAGCCGAGAGGCCGAAAACTGAATGTGTATAGAGACTAAACTACGCTCCCTACCCAAAGCATAGTCCATCCAGAAAAACATGGAAGCATATTGAAATGCCAGTGTGGGGCAACTTCTGTCCTGGGCCATTCTTCTTCTGTGGATTACAAGAGAACTTTATTCTTCAAGCATCGTGACCTTGCATCTTTCATGAGGAATACATTCGCTTTTTAAAAAATCGCTCTGTTTCTTCATCTTTATTACCAATAACCATTAAACAGAAGCCAGGCTGTTCAATTTCACAGGTGAAATATTTGCCAGAGGAGGCTAGATGAGTTTGGAGTGTGGGGAGAATCCACGGTCTAGGCCAAGGGAGGGGATTCGACCACCAAATCTTTGTGGAAGTGTGATTCTCTTTTCCTAGGATGAGTTCGTGTTCGATACAGTTGAGAGTTGGACTGCAAATGATTCCAAACATAGAAAACATGATCTTCCCCACACTGCCTGAACCAGACCACAGGTGAAGAGCCACTCGGGTTAAGAACTGGACTGAGACCATCCTATGCTAGTAACACTAAGGGCTAGATTCATAAAAGGAGCTTAAGCATTCCAGTGTCTAACTCCTGCACACTTTTTCATCCACTGGAATTCACAGCCCTGAGTTAGGTGCCCATACTTTGCATCCATTCATCTAAGCCTGTAGGCCTGTAACTGACAGGCTGGAAAGAGAGACTTATCTCCACTCCAGGATTCTCAGCTATATACCCCCTCCTGAAGTTAGGCACCTAAGACAAGTCAGTTCTTTCTCACAAAAAGAGCAGAGAAAGACCCACATGTAGTCACTAGCTCCATGGGTTGGATATGTGGAATGTGGGAGACCTGTTTCTAATCTCGGCTGTACCTGATCTGGTGCAGACACTTGAACTGAGATCTCCCACATACTAAGTGAGTGGCCTAATCAGCAGACTGGGGTGGGTGGTGCTCTCCCTCTTTCCTCATGAAGAAGTTCCACTTTGCATACATAATTATTCATTGGGCCAGAGAGAAGGTAAAAGGGACCAATTGGCTACGGCATTCAACTAAGATGTGGGAGTGTCCTGTTCAAGTCCTTGGGGCAAATCAGGCACAGCAGGAATTCAAATTTGGCTCTCCACATCCCAGCTGAGTGCCCTAAACCTCTGGGCTGTTCAGTATTCTGGGGCAGGTACCCACATCAGACAGCCCTCTAAATTCCTGACCTGCTTGCCCATGACAGCCTTAGGGCAGATGGGGCATGTTCTAAGCTTGCCTACTGGATCAGGCCCTGTGGGTGAAAGAACACCTAGTTTGAGAATACCATCAGGTCTTATGCATGAGCAAGGGTTCTTGGAAGCTTGTTAGTTGTGGGGTGGTGTCAGGGCTGAGGTGGCTTTGCACATTGATGCTGGCATAACCTTAGGCTACTATGGAGTTTTGGCATCCCCAAGGTTAGGCTGCAGCTGAGTAGTGTGAATGTCAGTGGCACCTAAACGTTGGACTTAGGTACCACAAGTGGCAGCTAGGTATCTAAATCTCTTTGTGAATTTAGACCTTGACCACATTCCTAACGAGGGTTCCAGGACAAATTAAATAGATACCACATTCAACGAATCCATCTCAGTTTCCAGTCTGAGCCCAATGAATGCTGGGTAAAGACTTTTGCAAATGGACTGCAGATCAAAGCTTATTTTCTGGAGAAATCTGTGAATTAAGAAAAACATGAGAATTTCATGATAGCTCCAGGAGCAATTCATGGTAGACACAAGGGGAAATGTATGAAACATGTTGCTCTTTGCAAATTGTTTGTTTGCAAAGCTCAAATTCCCAGCATAGTGAATTGTTGGTACTGTACAGGTTTACTTTAATATGATTATTTTTAAACTATTGTGAAGAAACTACCATGGGAAACTGAATAAATAAAACTTACTTCACTTTATTTTCACAAGAGCTCGATCTGTCCTGTTTACAAATACCTATATTAATCATTACCGTCTGAGAATCCAGTGACCCTATCGTATAAATACTTTTTCTATTATGAAACCAAGCTTTCTGTTAGCCTCAGTGGCTATAAACTATTTGCTAATTAGTTTTCATATGTCCCTCCATCTGCAGATTAATGAAAGGTCTTTCTTGCATTAGCTTAACATCACAGGTTTAAGATGAAATGTTATTAAGAAATGACAGAAGTAGCAACTGGGCCCCAATCCTGCAGACATTCAGGCACCACACTAAGAAAGGCACTTAAGCATGCACTTAACTAAAGAGGAATTAAGCATGTGCTTAAAATTAAACAAGCACTGAAGTGAAGTCTTGAGAAAGGTCACTTTCCTAAATCACAGTTTTAAGGATGTGAATAACCTTACCTACAAGAATAGTTCCATTCACTAAAAGGGGATTACTCACATGGGTAAAGTTACTCACATACTTAAGTGTTTGAGGTCCCAATCCTGCAACTTTCCATTGAAATGAAATCAACTGGAATTTGCCAAAGTTCTGAGTACAGCATTGTGCCCTGATGTTGACATAGAGAAGACTATCATCTTAGCCAAGAGAAAAAATCTTGGCTACCACTATATCACAGCCAGTAAGGATATATCTGCACAGCAGTCTATAAACTAGCTTGAATCCAGCTAGTATGAGTAGCAATAGAAGTGAAGACAGCACAACATTAGCTTCAGAGAGCCAGTGAGCAAATTACGGACCCAGGGTCCGTGCCAGGAATCTGTTGCCCATACAGAAGCCTGTGTTGCACTGTCTGAATGGTGGTTGTTACCTGTGCTAACTGGATTCATGCTAGTTCACGCAGGCTAGCATAGCTTTTACTATGTAGTTATACCCTAAAAGAAGATTTTACACTTGTGTATCGAAGATCAGAAATGAGGCCCATTGGCTATTGTATGCAGACTGTGGCCAGATTTTGACCCTTACTATTTAGTTTTCTTCTGGTGGGTTGACTCCTGTAGCTAATTCCTGTTTTTCTGAACACTACTAATATGATGTGAACTTGGAGACACTTGTATTGGTCCAAGTTATGTTGTGCCAATATTGGTGTTGTCCACTCTCACCCCAGTTCAAAACCTTAAGCTGTATGCTCCCCAAGGGTGAACCTTATTTGTTTTCTCCATGACATTTTGATAACTTTGCAGCTGCAAATAACTTATCCTTCAACAAAAACATCACATGCCATGTTAGCTGTATAATCTTTTAGGATAAGAAACTATTTCCAGTAATTCTTGTACTTAAACTGCATCAGAAATTTCCCATCAGCGTAGGAAATAGGCTTTATGATGCTGAATCAGAATGTGCCATCAGTCACAAGAAAAGTCATTTTGGGGCACCTCATCATAGAAATAATATATGATTACCACCCTCTTTCTTTTTCTTGTGATGACGTTTGGTCTTTCAGCTGCTCCTCCTCCAACTCCTCCTCCATATTAAAACTGGGATTATGTATAAACTTAGAAGTTTAATACCCTTTCTGTATGGTAAACGAACACATAGCTAGCAAATCACATGGCATTTTCCCCATTATAATTAAAAACTGTTGAAACTAACCTAGCTCCTTTGTAAGGATAAATGGGATGCTTTAATCATAATTATGCCTCCCCAAGAGAGCAAAGTAGGATGGAAGGGGTAAATGAGAGGAAGGAAACTTGGTAACAGAATAAAGTCAGTACAAAGAATCATTTGTACAATCATGTACTTATAAATCAGTATAAACATTTTGATATGAATGGAATACTACATTTTCATTTGACAAAGTAATAAACCACTTATTCTTCTGTATTTGTTTTGATATATATATAATATTGTAGTACATGTGTATCAATCTGCATATATACTTGGGCTAAATTCTGCACACAGTTACACTGGTGAAAATATGGACTAACTCTGTTGATGTCAATGGATTTATTCTTGATTCACATTGCTGTAATAGGTTTTTGTTTTGCCCAAAATATCCACTGCAATCAATTCCACCTAGCAAGATAGTGTAGACAATTTAATTTTCTTTATTTCCCAAACAGTTGTCAGAATCATAGCTAAAGAGCATAGATCTACAGTCCCAGCCAAGAATAAGATGCAAACCAAATGAAACATGAGAGAAATAGTAGTGACATTCAGAGTTCCACAGAATTGCTTTTCATGAGCTATCATGTAGTATGGAAACATTTGCTTATAAATCACAATAATAAATGCTGCATCATTTATCATGATCACTTCATAAAAAAGTCAGAGAGTATCAGTGCTGGTTTGGTTAATTAAAGCTGACTTTATTTTTAAAAATAAATTAACACCAAATATCAAAAGAGATACAGGAGCTGGGTATAGTGTAACTCGGCAAAGCCTATTACTAAAAGACTGAGTGAAGAGTGTTAAAGTGGAAAGTAATAGAATTTTTTAAATTATTTTAACTTGCAGAGGAAGATGGGTCAGAGGTTAGGAAACTAATGTAGAATGTAGGAAACCAGCGTTCAATCTCTACTTCACCGCAAACGTTTGTGAGACCTTGGGCAAATCATTTACCTCTCTCTGTGCCTCGGTTCCCCATCTTTAAAATGGGGATAATATTTCCCTACCTCAAAAGGGGCATTGTAAGGATAAATGGATAAAAGATTAAAAAAATGTGAAGGGCTTTGAGATCTACCGATAAAAAGTGTTATGAAAGAGTGGAACGAGAAGTCATATGTGGGCTTGGGTTATAAAATGGTCTGCAAGTGCAGATGACCAAACAGCTATGTAACTTATTTACTGAGCAGGATGTTAGAGATTTACTTGAGTAATGTAAGATGTTTAACAGATTGGCATACATTAATGATATTCTACATTAATATAGATCCCCCTGTATTGCTAAAAATACATTTCCCATGTGAAATCCTGTTAGTATTATAAGGGAGAGTAATTTTAATTTAGGCTGAACCTGACTGGATTAGGATGACCAGATGTCCAGATTTTATAGGGACAGTCCCGATATTTGGGGCTTTTTTAAATATAGGCTCCGATTATGCCCCACCCTCTGTCCTGATTTTTCATACTTGCTATCTGGTCACCCTAGACTGGATAGTAATATTAAATATTACTAAGTAAATTCATCACTGACTAACTTGGGTTAACAGTTAATAAAATCAATTCAGGTTCAGATTGTTTAATCTGTCCTCCCTCTTAGATATTTTCATTGCATGTTTCACAGGCATTTGTGGTTATTTGTGATTGTACTTAAAGGTTTTTGTTTTTGTTTTTCCCCCCACATTGCGTCCTTTTATTCAATGGAATAGGTAACAGTAGCCACATAAGTTAGTAGGCACTGACCCTTTTCATGTGACATGGAACCCCTGACATGCATCATGTGACTGGAACAAGTCAGCACCTTGCCAGGCCCAAAGTATGGTTATAATCATAAAAGGGACTATTCAAGTGATATCTTACTCTGCTTCTGTGCTCCTGCTTTTATATTCAGCTGCTTTCTTTACAGACAAAATATACTGTCATGAACAAGTTGGACTCTCTCATGCTTCAGACATCAGCATTGTTGCCACCTAAGTCCTTACCATAGATTTTTCTTAGTGGCGAAAGGAGAGAATATGCTGTTCAAATCCCAGGCCAAGATTGCTGCACTGCCAGTTAGGGTGAAAAAGAAAACCATTCTTGGCCATGTAAACAAAACTAATTGGCTCTGGAAGTCATTGACAGATAATTAATAGAGAAGCCTGGCATGTCAATTTCACAATCGTGTTTGTGACTATAACTAATTACTTCGCAAAAAGATCATGTCAATTTTGGTGTTCAAATGCAGACTAAGAAGCAAGAATATTTACTTTGAAGTTTTTGAATGGCTAAATACATTCAAAGTGTGAAGACAATTCACTGCACAGCACCAATGGGCCTGAGTATCATGCATGTCTGCATTATATAGTTTAAAGTGCTATGGAAAGAACTGTGCAAATAATGTTTATTATGGCATAAATTAACCCTATAATTGTAATTAACACAATATGAGTGTAATCTTGTGGTTCCACCCAGACAGGGCCAGAGGTTAGTTCCTAACATAGATTTACCTGCTAATAGAGTGACTCACACACTCACAATATTTCAAGAGTTACAATGGATACCTCCAATGTTTTGCACCTAGTGTAACGCCCACCTGAATCAAGCAGGTGTGTCCCTGGAGTCCAGTCCTCCATGTAAAATTATTTGTATTGAAGATTTCCCATTGGTCAGGTTCAATTCCAAATTCCTTCACATCTCACTTGCATGCATCTTTATAGCAAAGCTTAGGACGTTCTGTTGTTCTTGTTCCCTCTGATAGCTCCCCGTATAGCATGTCCTTGGGTATGTGTCTGTCTTCCAGCCTATTCAAATGGCCCAGCCAGCGCAGTCATCTTTGCTTGAGCAGGGCTGTCACACTTGGTAAATTTGCCCTTTGAAGAACCTCTGCACTGGTGACTTTATCCTGCCATTTGGTGTTGAGTATGTGGCATAAACAGCGTAGGTGGAAACTGTTTAACCTTTTCTCCAGATAAACATTAGTTGTCCGTGTTTTCCCACCATACATGAGAGTGCTGATGACGCAAGCGTGGTATACTAGTATTTTGGTCTTGATGGTAAGCTTTGAGTTGTTCAATGCTCTTTTAGTTAGTCTGCTAAAGGTGGTGACAGTTTTTCCAATATAAACATTTAGGTCTCCATCCAGTGAGACATTGGCAGTCACTATGAAACCTAAATAGCTAAACTTTTGGACTACTTCTAGGTGGTTTGCATTTAAGGTGATCGAAGGGTCTTGTGGAACCTCCTATCCTAATACAACCATTTTCTTAATGCTGATGGTGAGAGGAAATGCCTGACAAGCACTTGAAAGACATGAGTTCTTGAAGTAGATCTTCATCATGGGCTATGAGGGCAGCGTCATCAGAGAATAGAAATTCCCTGATTAGCACCTTTTTGTCTTTGGTCTTTGACTTAGGTTGTGAGAGGTTGAAGAGTTTCCCATCCGATCTTGTGTGAAGATACATTCCATCTTTCATGGCTTTAAACACATAGCTCAAGAGTACTGAGAAGAAGATTCCAAAGAGTGTAGGGGCAAGAACACATCCTTGCTTCACTCCACTTTTCATCTCAAATCACATATAATAATAAGCTCTTCAATCTAATAGAGAAAGATATAACATGATCCAGTGCCTGGAAGCTGAAACTAGACAAATTCACACTGGAAATGGAGTACACATTTTTAACAGTGAGGATGATTAACCATTGAAACACTTTACAAATGTCTCTAGTGGACTTTTAAATCAAGATTGGATATTTTTCTAAAATATTTGCTCTAGGAAACCACTGTTTCGCAGCGCAAGCGCTGAGAGGGAAGGAGAGAGTGGGGAGAAGCAGGACCCAGCGGCGCACTCAGGGCAGGAGGCAGAGGCTGAGCAGAGGTGAGCTGGAGATGCAGGGCAAGGTGCTGCTGGTGGATGCTCTGCACCAGCCAATATTTCCCCATGGGTGCTCCAGCCCCGACACACCCATGGAGTTGGCTCCTATGGATCCCATGTAAACTGGTGTGAATCCAGAGCAACTCCAATGACATTCATGGGGCTAATTCAGTATCATAGAATCTAGAATCATAGAATATCGGGGTTGGAACGGAACTCAGGAGGTCATCTAGTCCAACCTCCTGCTCAAAGCAGGACTAACCCCAACTAAATCAACCCAGCCAGGGCTTTATCAATCCTGAACTTAAAAACCTCTAAGGAAGGAGATTCCACAGCCTCCCTAGATAACCCACCATTGTGTAACTATGAAGTTACGCTGGTGTAATACAGAAGCAATGCAGTGGTGGTGTGGCCCATGACACAAAAACCAGTACCACTGTTTATTTCCATTGTCAGCACAGGGGACATGCTAAAACAGGCATGGAAAATATACTATCCAATCAGACTTTCAGGAGAGAGGCAGTGTGGGAAAATATGTGTCTGTTCTATGGAACTAATGGAACACTTTAGTCTCAAAGATTCCTAAACTGGGTTTTATATCAGCACTAATGGGCTGGGCCTCAGCTGGTATAGATTGACCCATTCTACTGACTTCAATGAAGCTATGTCAGCTTATCCCCATTGACAATCAGATTCTAAATTTGATAAAAGAAATAAAAAAGAGTCAGGAGGTCTTCAGAAGAACTGGCGGCACAGAGAAAAAATGCTGTTGCTTTCATATTTACAAAGCTTAGAAAATCTACATCCTATATGTGAAAGCATGGCTATGGTTTTAAAAATGAGATGACATGGACAAATGTTGCTGCTTTTGGGAAAACAATTGTCCTTTTTTCTGTAAGGTGAGCATTTTCTTTCGTGGTATTCAATACTGAGAAAACAATTGCTAGCAATATTATTTTTCAAAACGCACTTTGAAATTCTATCTCAGCTTGGAAGCGTGTTTCTCTTTTGTTGAATTCATATGTTCCAGCTCTTACCTTAAATCCCCTTGTTCACAGCTTTTGAATCACCCCGACAAATCCTCCATGAATATGACAAGCTTAAAAAGTTACATTTAGCCTAGTTCTGGGCAAGGCCAATATAACTTTGCCCAGATGGTAAATCAGCTATGTCATGTCATAAAAGCAGACGTTATAAAATGATAAATTCCTGAACAGAAGCCAAAAGCACATGAAAAGAAAGATATGCCCGATTTAAGAAACGGCTAAATGAATACAGAGATAATGTTACTAGGAGAGGCCTTAGTTAAAATTATCTAAGGTAAATGCCATTTATCTTGTTTAGGTAGATTTTATTTAAGAAAGGGAAGAGTGATATTTCCTTAAGTTCTTTGCCACCCTTGGAAAAATGACTGACAGATAAACTCTTTGCAGTAATTTTTAGAAACATTGTAGATAACAGGAGGTCCCAGTCCTACAAACCTATACTCTTCCGTGAGTAGCCTTTAAGCCAGGGGTCAGCAATCTTTCAGAAGTGGTGTGCCGAGTCTTCATTTGTTCACCCTGAGTTAAGGTTTCGCATGCCAGTAATACATTTTAATGTTTTTAGAAGGTCTCTTTCTACAAGTCTATAATATAGAACTAAACTACTGTTATATGTAAAGTAAATGAGGTTTTTAAAATGTTTAAGAAGCTTCATTTAAAATTAAATTAAAATTCAGAGCCCCCTGGACTGGTGACCAGGACGCAGGTCATGTGAGTGCCACTGAAAATCAGCTCGTGTGCCACCTTCGGCACTCATGCCATAGTGTTGCCCACCCCTTCTTTAAGCCATGCAATTGTCCCACTGCCCTCAGAATATACTCATGAATAAGGATTTGCAGACTGGGACTGTTGATTTCAATGGGGCTGAAACAAAACTGCTCATCTGAGTAAAGGCTGAAAAATAAGGAAAAAAAAGTGGCTGAGGGGTATTTATAGTCTTTACTCTCTTACTTGTTTTCTTGACCATAAAAAATCCTCGAGCGTCAACTACATTCCATAATATTTCTGATGATTTGGTCTCAGGAATCAAGCTGAATGTGATTAAGGTGTCACTGTATGGCTTATTTTTTATCTGATGGGAAGCTAAATTGCCCCAAAGACCATCATTGAAAGTTCATTAGGACAGGGATCATGTCCTTTTCTGTCTTGTACAGCAAGATGCACGCAGCTGGTGCTTAGCGCATAATTAATAATAAATAACACATACAGGACCTGATCTTAAGTTCCTTGAAATCTATCAGAGACTTTCTAGCAATTTAGTGGGCCTTGCATTGGGCCC
The DNA here is from genome assembly GCA_007922305.1 of Dermatemys mawii. NCBI lineage: Eukaryota > Metazoa > Chordata > Testudines > Dermatemydidae > Dermatemys > Dermatemys mawii. The sequence continues at coordinate 12,703,855 of ML677341.1, read as the reverse complement.
ATTTTGTACTGGATATAAAAGAATCCTCAAACCAGTATGTTTTATAGTGCTGGGTGAGAGTCTGTCACTGGGTTTAAAGCTCTTTTTAACAGGCAGCTTCTCAGGAAAGGGTAAGGATTCACTGCTATCTATGTATATTCCTTAGACTAGACAGATCTCTTATTTTATTTGCCTCTTTCTCAAACCACCACTGAGAAAAGCCACCTTCAAATAGCCTTCAAGAAGTAAGGTGCTTTAGGGGGATTTTTAAGTGACAAGCACCGTTACTAATAAATTGTCTCAGAGTGTAAAAATGTGACCTCCCTCCCCCTCAGGTGGTTCAGCCACATTGTTTGCAAACTGTGACAAAGTATCAGATTCCTGCCTTTTTGCTAAGCACTCACCATGGGACAATACAGTTCCACGACTTAGCGCGCCAGCTTTGATTGTGCAGCCTGTAATTAGGGATTCGGATGAGGATGAATGAAAAAGAATGTCACTGTGCAATTGGCTGTAACCAATGTGACCTTACCTGATCTTGTCTCTTTAAAAAAAAAAAAAAAATGACCTCTGGTACCCTCCTTGCATGATCCATATATGTAGTGAGCGCAGACACCCCTGCCAAGCTTTTCATCGTTGTGCTTTTAAAACCATTAGCTTGCTTTGTAGTCTTAGCGAGACTTAAATTTCTGAGCTATCATAAATGAAATCTTAGAAGATACCTTTCAACATATGCCAGGCACAGTTAAAAAAGGGGGAAAAAAGGCCACTATGGTTTCTTTAAAGGGGAAACGTACACAGGGTGAAACGCTGCAGACTTTTGTAGAATGTGGAAAGTCTGAAAGATGCTAACAGCCTAAGGACTGAAAGAAAATAGGGTGCTATTGGATAGAGAAGAGATATGTAGCTAGTCTCCAGGTTTTAATAGGATTTTTTTTGTTTGTTTCTCTACAAATTGTTTTGCCTCTTCTCTGTCAGGTTGTGGGTTGGTTGACCTCACTTTCTCTCCCAGTAACTTACGCCTAATATTTCTTTCTATTACACAAATCAAATAAAATGCTACCAAGGAGTTGTCTTGCACAGTCCAGCTGTTGTCTGCTGTCATGGGGGAAAATGTGACTGGGAACAATATATGTCTCAATTTATTTAGGAAAAATCAGGTTTATGGGTTTTCCAATGGAATTTTTATGTGACTTTTGGACTGCACCATATGGAGCATATTCAGCCTTTCCTCTCCACCCTTCAAATTTCTTAGTTACAAGCAAAGATGGTCCAAAGCTGCCAAACTGTATCTGGTCTTAGATCTCAGTCTAAATTTCCTGCTAAGCACTGGGTGTTGTGATCCAAGTTCATTATTGAGATGAGCTTGTGGTCTCAGATCCAGAGATGAATTGTTCTATATTTGTTTCAAACATTTGTGTTTGGGTAGGTTCCCTGTAGGCAGCACACTGTAAGAAGGGTACTGCACAGCTCCCTTCCCAAGTGCAGGAGGTCTGGGCTAATTCACTTTCAGGGGAAGGCCAAGAGGCAGATCTTGCCTGGAGGGAGAGCTTGGAATATGATACAAAGCAGGCTAACTGTGCTGCAAATAGAAACAAATAAGCCACCTGAGGCTATCAGAGCCACTCTGGTGGTGAGAGCCTAAAGACATGCTAGTACTTTATTTTAATGATAAACAGCAAAACAAATTTGGAAATGAGGAAGAGTCTGGAGCCCTTATAATACAGATACGCATCTTAGGGATGGTCTACAGTAGGGGGAGGGGTTGACCTAACATAGGTAACTTCAGCTACGTGAATAACGTAGCTGAAGTCGGCGCATCTTAGGCCGACTTACTTGCCGTCCTCATGGAGGCAGCAGTCAGCAGCGGACTCCCCCGTTGACTCCAGCTTGCGCCTTTTGGCGAGCTGGAGTTCCAGACTCAACAGGAATGACTTTGGTGATCAATTTATCGCGTCTTGATGAGATGTGATAAATCAATCACCAGAAGATCGATCACTACCTGCTGATCCTGCGGGTGATGAAGACATACCTTTAAAGTAGTTGAAGGCAAATAAAATTTTATCAAAGGAAGTAGGCGGATGGATGTTTGGTGGGGAATCACTTCAGGCTTGTCTTCACTATCAGGGTAAGTCAACCTAAGTTACGTCACTCTAGCTACATGAATAACCCCAGTATCTTCACTGCCCTGAGTCAATGGGAGACACTCTCCAGTCGACTTACCTTACTCTTCTCAGGGAGATTGAGTACTGGGGTTGACCAGAGAGCACTCTGCCATTTAGTGGGGCTTCACTAGACCCGCTAAATTGATACCCGCTGCATTGATGGCAGCAGTGTCAATCTTCCGGGAATGAAAACAAGCCCTTGGAGATATAGACCCAATTGAGAGATCCTGGAGATGTTCACCCTCCCATGCATAACTGTTGTGCTGTGAGAACTGTTGCTTTTAGCTTTGCAGGATAGTGTGTACATCAATCTTTTTTCTCTCTTGTGGTTAAAATGTAGGAGGGAAAAAACCAACATGTTCTCTCCATGGCCTTCCTTGTTCTATCACTTCTGTGTTGGGAAGAGTTATCATTCAGTCGTGGTCATGGCATATTGTTCATCCCCATTTTTGTTCAAGTTCATATGGACTTCTATGGAGTTAACCGTATCTCCATAAAGGAGAAAGTAAACAAGGTTTAAGGGATACTGATTCCTAGGTTTGGCCCAGATTCTTCCCCCATGCAGGAAAAGCCCACAAACAGAAAAGGAAACTCACTAAGGTTCCCTTAGGAACTTTCCACCCTGTATCGCTCTGTCTGGTGGGGGGTGATCGCCTCCCTGTATCGTCACAGAATGGACAGGACTCTTGGCCTTAAAATGTGCATATCCCCTGAGTTCAGCCAGATGCTTGGACAAGCCCCTATGACTTTATGCTGTGTCTTGGGGACCCATACCATTAGCAGAGCTGCCTCAGAACTGCTCTTCCAGGCACAATCCCACTTGTACCTATATACATAACCCCCTCTCAAAGTGAGTTCAGCACCACCAGCGTGGTGCATATGGAAATTAAAAGCATTAATAGCATGGCTCAGTCAATAGAAACTTTGCTATGGAATCACTCCAAGGTTGCTAAGGGGATGAAACTTGTTTCCCTTATTCTGTGTCCTCCTGGATCTTACTCATACATTGATCCTCAGCTGCATGGAGGAGCTTCTGTGGATTCTTCTGTGGAGAGATGTGCTCCCTGATTGGTGATCTATGGGGCATTCTCCCCTTCTGCCTCCAGAAGTGAAGAGGATAATTTGAGCCTAAATTTGTACAAGGTGCATTAAGAGTTGAACACTTTGCTGTCACTGGGCTTGGAGGTGAATTAAACCTTGTTTCCTGCTATATGTTTCTTGAGTGGCCAGTATGATGAGGAACTGATCTTGATTAGGGTCCCTGGGCGGCACTATAATACAAAACAATAAATAATAATAATAATGAAACTACTCTCACAAGCACTTCCGGAGTATTAAACTTCTGCTATGATTAGGGCTTTGAATTCCTACAGGTTTTGGAGCAGTGAGTAGTGGCATTCCTTCACATCTCTCTTGTGACCTGGACTATCTCTTCAGTTCTGCCTGTGGACACAATCCCTAGGCCATCCCAAATTAGACCAGTGGATAGGGCGTTGGATTGTGACTTGGGCAGCCCGGATGCTAATTCCATCTGTGCAACCAGCCTGTTGTGTGACAGCAGGTAAATCTCTGTGCCTCTACTTCCCCTTCTTCTTGTTTGCCTGTTTTACCTGTTTACAATGGGATGGGCACTACTCTAATCCAGATTATTATAATTAGAATCTTTTTAGCATAGGAGAGTTGGACACATACTTACTTCCTTTAATTGGCCAAAGGATTGCTGATTAAGACATTCCCTTTCCTTAGGATATTAGTGTGCTGGGGATGGGAATGAGAGGCCAAGACAGGGAACAGAGCCTGGCTCTCCAAAAAGCCAAAATATTTTACGCTTTATGGAAATAAAAATAAAATGGCATGAGAAAGAAATTGCCTACTTTACTAAACAATCCTCCAAACCACTTTTTCCAAATGAGAAAAGTATGTTCCCTAGTATAAAATATTTATTATCCTGAAAACAATGTAGAAAGCACATTAGAGCCCATTACATTTGTATGAGTATGTGTGTGTTCCTTTAAGATACAATGCATTCTGGGCAAGCTGTGGGACATTAGTCTTTGTGACCTACGGCTTTCTTCTGTAGTCACCATTTTTAATGACTGTGGATGACGGAAACTTGTCACAAACATGTCTCCAATCCTGCATTTTTTTGGCTTCTCCCAAGCAGCCCTTTTGCCAGAACATGGATAGCTGTTTCCAGCTGTATTAGTCATTCTCCACAAGGTAAAAAAGCCTATTGTGAGAAGATGGAGTGTAATATTTCAAGTTACTTGCAATGCGTTTCTGACCCCCTCTGAAAATTGAAAGCTTGAGTATATGGTGATGGGTGAATCCAGCTTCTTAATGAATCCAGCACTCGCTGCAAGCAGGCTAATAAAGTGAAGGAGCACCTGGTTTACACTTAGCATGTGTCAAAGCTTAGCTCACTGAACTCACTCAGGGAAGAGCATATAAGCCACCTCCTGTAAAAGCAACTTAAAACAGCTTGGAAAAAATCCATTGTATTTAACTACACACCTGCACAATATCAAAGATGATGCATAGATATTTGTGTGGCTTACTGATAGCTTAGAAAACAGAAATAGCTCAGCCCTGATTCAATAAAGCACTTAACCATGTACTTAACTTTAATTGAACGCTTAAATCCCACTAAAATTGTTCTACACCATCTTCTCACAGCTCAGTGGAATTTAAGCACGTGCTTAACTGCATTACTGAACTGAAGTCTCAAGAACTATGATGGTACATACATAGCATATAGCCTAGGATGCTGAGTAATCTATGATTTGCAGCTAGATCTGATGTCCTCTGACTGTAACTGTTTTGCTGTGAGCCAACGCACTGGCTACAAGAAGATGAGTTTTAGCAAATGTTAACTGGTTGTTAACATAAAATACATGTTTGCATTTTGCAAGAACATTATTTCCATTATTTCACAGAAATATATGAAGGAGTGGATGTGATAAAGCAAAACACGAACCATTTCTGTGGTAGCATGCCTCACTTTGCAGCATGGAGAAGAAGTGTTCTCTCCTAGGAATGCAAGTGGACCTACAACACTGAGAAATAAAAATGGAAAGTTTTGAGGAAAGAGGGTCTACAAGGGAAAAGGCCCCCATGACTTTTAGCTTTGTTACTATGACATGAAAGAGAAAAGGGGAAGGGGGTGGGTGGTTTGTTTCCTTCCTTGAAACATGTCAATGAAAATGGGGGGGGGGAGTTTTTATTGACATTTTTCTTCAAATATGTTTGTGTTTTTGTCAAAATAAATCCCATCAGCTGACAAATTTTCAGGTTTTGACAAGTGAAAACTGAAACAATTGAACAAAAAATAAATGTTGAACTGAATTTTTTTTTTTTGGTGTTTTCAAAAAGTGTGTTTTAAACTAAAACATGCTGATCAGCTCCAAATGAAAGTTCTGTTTAAGAAAGAGATTTGTAGTGGAAGAGTGCATTCTGGGTCCCTGTTTGGGACATAATGACATTTTTTTTGAAACCTGATGCCAAGATACAGGTATGTGAAGGGGGTTAGCACAGTTCTGCTTTGAGCTGAGTTTCCTTAAATAAGGAACATGGCTTAACATGTGTTAACACAGCTGCTAATCTTACACCTGAGTTTCCTCAGTTTTCCACGGATGTAAGCAGGGACCTGCAATTCATACCTTGTCTGCTGCTGTTTGCTTGCAAGCTGATTTCTGCAATGCTTCCTGAACAGAGCAACATTACATTGACATCTACCCACTTGGGAATACTGTCCCTATAAGAGAGAGGACAAGAAATCCTGATTTTGAATTTACACCAAAATCTTGGATTCTACTGAAAACAACAACAGTGCGAACATTTGAGTTAGGATACTGCACTCACAGGATCTGTTGTTGCTCTCTTTGCCCAAAATTTTAATCTGGCCTTTGCCAGAACACCCTAAACCCTGATATACAGCTCTCTCCCAGTAAAATCATCCAGTGCTTGCTATGCAAAAAGCAAAACGTATACCCTGCGAGCTAGCTGAGGCAGGTGAGCTCCAAATCGCTCTCTGGTGATTGCATTACCTACCCACTGAAGAAGAAACAGAAAATCCATTACAGATGATGCAAGTGAGACAACCTGAATCAATCTGTCCTTACATTGGGCCAAATGGTGGACTCTATGCTCCTGCTGGTGAACAGTTACTCATAGGAATTGTCATGTTGATTTCAGTAGAATTACTTGTGTGAGTAGCTGTTCACCAATGGGATTAAGATCTTCACAATCTGATCCTTCGCAAGTATTTTGCAGTTGTAATATGCCCATCGCCATGGTATCAAGCTGCAAGATAATCAAACACACAGGAACAAAAGTACTTGCAAAGCAGAGCCAGAGGAATGTTGTGGTAACCAAGCCCTTGTTTGAGGGCTCATTCATAAACCCTTATTAATTTTTTAAGTCTCCATTACCAACCCAGACTAGTAAGAAGTCGTTTCAGGTCTTTTCTTCTACTTTATGTTAGGTGGAAGGCTACATCTCTTTCCCCCTGACCTTCAGAGGATGAAAATGTTGACAGTCATCACAACAGTTTCCTATCTCTCTCTTCAAGCATACTTGCTAAATACAACTTTAATTTAAAATATATTTTTAAAAAGCCATTTGGAAGTTTGCCACTGACTTTAGTAGGAACAAGATCAGGCTTTCAAATGCCAGCATTGTATTTTTCTTAAAGCATCTAAATCCAAAAGGGATTAACCTAGAAGCTTTCCTGTTTCGGAGGGCTTTTAAACAAGATTTCTCAAATGAGTCTTTAAGCCCACCTGTCACCTGAAAATCTTTCCTAAAGTGGCCAGGCTTTGAAAGGTGTTTGTGTGTTTTGCAAGCATGCAAGATCCGTTTGTACTAATTCTTAGTCTAGCCACAACCTAAAAGAAGTATTATGCTGGAACACAAAACTCTTGTGTTTTCAAGGCTAACGTACTTGTGCTTCTACAATTAATTTAGTGAACATAGCAAAATCTATTGAGGTATACAATGTATGCCATTAAAATTATTCATTTAAATGGGTTATTTCCATTGTGCACAGGTGGAAAACTTATCTCACGTTTTTTTTTCTATAAAAGCCTGAAATAAGCACACACTGGCAAACAGCATCTAATGGTGTCATTAAAATGATTGTAAACATGCCTGTTGTGGCAGATGTGTGCTTTCTTTCTGTTGATATACATTCAGATTGTTGGTTAAGATCAAACAAATGCAGCCTTTTAAATGTCAAAAATGTCTGCATTCTAACGGGTTCTGTTTCTAAAGAGATCTGTTTCCTTAGGAGCCAGGACAGCTATAAAATAGCCAGACTGCATGATCGGATCCAATGTCTACCCTTATTTTCTTTGATTAGAGCAGCGCTCACGATATCTGTCTCTCTGTGGTCTACAGTTTCAAGTGAACAAGGGATTATGTGTTGCATCACTCTGGTTTTAGGAAACATTTTAACAGAGCAATAAATGTAGAGAAATATACAAAACTCAGAGCTGGGTGCATATATGCTTTTTTCTTCCATCTAGCAATGTTGCTCGCAGTTTGAGTGTAATTGCCAGCCTGACAATGATTATTTACTCTGCTACACAAAGTAACATATCTGAAGCTGTTATATACTATAGGACAGGATGAATTTAAACACATTTCCTCAGAGCCAAATCATCAAGCCTCAGAAAGGTTGGTGGATTGCTCTGACTCAGGCAGTTTCTCCTCTGCTTGGAGCTGGGTAGACAGCTAGTTTGTGCAAGGTTCTGCAAACCCATGTCCAGGAGAGCACAGCTTGCTCAGGGCTTGATCTGCACTCATGTGGAGGATAGTTTTGAGGTTGGGAAAAGAGACATCTTTGAGGGAGCCAGGAGATTTACAACCATGTGTGTCTCTATGCCATCCAGTCATCACCCTTCTCTCTTACGATGATGTTTGTGTAGTAGTCACACATCTGGGGAGGGATTGCTTCACCAACAAACTTTGTGGTGCTTCCCTGCACACAAAGGGTTGTGTGCAGAATACATGACTTGACATCCAGAGTTTAAACTTTAAGACAAATTATTAATTGAGAATAATAGTCACAGTCTTTAAATTTAGGTAGTTTCATGTGTTTATGGTAATTTTATTTACTGAGATCTTTCCAGAACTAAAAAGCAGAAGTATTCAATTAGCCAGGAAATATGAATGTAGTCAGGTCTGTGCTCTATACAGCAATCCAGCTTTATTATCCAATTGAACTTATATCAGCTAATTGTTTTCTTCTATACTTAAATAGAAGAATGAGATCCTTAGATGGTGTGAATCAATAGTTTTGTTGATTTACATCAGCTACAGATCCTGCCACCTATATCAATGAGGGCTTTGGAGATGAATGTTACTCTGTGTTGAGTGAAAGTTTGAGATCTCATTCTGCTCTCACCTAAACTTCTGTAAATCAGGCATAACTCTGTTAAAGTCAATGGAATTACACAGGAGTAAAATTGATGTGAGCGGGAACAAAACCCAGCCCATATGTTACAGTGAGCCATGAGTAATGGTTAAAGATGTACAATGTGCCTTTCTTTATTTAAAGCACAAAGCTCTTCACCTAACACTACATCAAAGTCGTAGACTTCCTGACTTCCGTTCTCTCTTCGCTCAGGAGCCTCCTGAGAATAACTTGCCTTTAGTGTTATTAGATTACTGTATTTGGACTTGAGACATGACACAGAAGCAACCAGCATCTGCACAATATCTCTATGCAGCTCAGTTACCTAACTGAAGTGTTCGCCGTGTTCTCTGAACTAGATTTAACATACAGTATCATGCCATGTAGATTTTCTTATTTCACCATTTCAATATTTGGACCAAATTTGATATTCATTATGCTAACAACTGAGTTATACTGGCTGTATAGTGATGTACCAGAGAGGAGAATTTGGCTCATGTTAGAGCTTCCTTCTTTACTGCCTCTCAAAAGCTAAATCAGTCCATCGACAATACACACAAAACAAAGAATCCACAAAACATTTATTGATCCTTCTTAGCTTTGTGTTCCTCTCTTTGCAACTGACATAACTCAGAGTTGGTGGATCTTTACTTTTACAAGGATCATTCTGGCGTGCGGACTGGGTTAACGAGGTTCACCACACATGTAGCTATTAGAAAAGCCTTCCTGACTGACAGGGAAGAGGTGAACCTGCACTACGGGTCAATGCCTGGCAGGACCTTGTGCACAAGACACGATGAAGATCCTATTGAGTAGGCAGAGATAGTTTGTAATTATGAACATTCAAAATACCTGATTTTCCCAGGAATAAAAAAGCATTAACAAAGGTGGTTTTGTAATAATCATGCTTAATCTCAGTTTGTTTTTTGAAAACAACAGGAGAAACAATCTGTGATTTAAAGAAGTAAATATTTCGAGTTACATCTAAATGGCACTAAGTCTTGTCAAAGATGTTTGCTAAATTGATACCCCTGTGGTGCTAAAGGTTTATATTTGTTTTAAGGCACAACTAAATTTCTATGAACTATTTGATACAGGTTTCAAATAGTGTGTGTTAAGCAGTTTTAGGAAACCCACTTGGTGGGCTGTGCAAAAACTACCCGACAGTATTTTAGCCTTTCAGCCCTGATCCTTTACCCACTTAAGTCAATGCAAAACTTCCATTAACCTCAATAGTTCAGGATCAGGCCCTTATTGCCTCTGGTTAAATTCCTTAATGTCTCTTTTTCTGAGCTGTGAGATTAATTGAGTATAAAAGGATGGCCCAGTGGTTAAGGCACTAGCTTGCTGCTTAGGAGATCTAGGTTTAATTTCCTGCTGCACCAATGACTTCCTGTGTAAACCTTGGCCAAGACACTCTCTCTGTGCCTCAGTTCCACATCTGTAAAATGGAGATAATGCTTCACGGGGTGTTGTGATGATAAATGTTAAAGATTGTGAGGTGCTCATATGCTATGGTAATAGGTGTCGTAGTAGTACTTAAAATTGGACATTTTACAGAAATGTTTGTTACACAGCATTTCTGTTGTATTTGCAAGCAGCAACGTTATATTTTAAGACATATCTGTTGAAAGAATGAGAATTGATTTGCAGTGGGTGCACTAGATTATGGTTTCATTTCTTTTTAGTGGCATCTGCATTGCAGTATTGCATTTTTAAATGTTTAGAAATGGTTAACTTTCAGCATGAGACAGACAAGGTGGGTGAGATAGTACCTTTTATTGGAGCAACTTCTGTTGGTTAGAGAGACAAGCTTTCGAGCTACACACAACTCTTCTACAACAACTTTCAGTATGAATAGCTGATTGAGAATTTTTAAGGACAATTGTCATTTCATTTCATATAATATTAGGCAAGACATTTCGAGATGGAGAAATCACAACTGGTGAAGCTGGCAAAAAATAATCTACAATGTGATGAAATTATGATCTAACCAACCTGTTCTGACTGTTTCAAAGTTTTCTTTTAAAATGTCTCTTGTCAAGGTATGGAATTCACTAAATGAAACAATATTCTTCCCAATCACAAGAAATCATTCCCACATCCCCCCAGTTCAGTTGTATTTTTGCGGTAAAATACCCCACCACACACAATCTTGTGATACCCCTGAGATATATAAACTTTAATACAAAAATAGTCATAATAAAAGTCTTCATCCTTTTTCATACGGAGGTGCATTCACTAAGGCAAGTAGTCCCATTCAGTTCAATGGGAGTCAGACTTTTTTTAGTATCTGGACCAAGATGAAAAATTGGTGGCAAAGATCTATTACTAGCTTCCATTTTGAGCATAATCATTATTATAAGCGTAGAAAAGAATGTTTCCTACGACAGTCTTTAGAATTGTATTCTGTTTCTTTAACAAAACTCGTTATCCACAAATGGCAAAAAAATTATCTTGGAATAGCTCTGCAGGGTCTCATCTACAAATTTACTTTTATCAGAGATTTACCTTTCTAGATGCATGTTATTTTATTACCTTTTGCCTAGCCTAATAAATATTTATGGTGTGATCCTGCCTGGCATATGATTATGTTTATTAACATTGTTTGGAATATATGAACTCCTGCATAGCTTGGCAAGGTGAAGTACCCTGTAAGTGTACAGTGGGGATAGGAAAAGCAAGGTTTCAAACTGAAATCAGTTACTGAACATTGATTGTCACAGAATCAAGAATTTGTGGCCTAAAGTCATCCCTTATAAACTCTGACACTGAAAATTTTTCATTTGACTCGAGTGAAATGTTGATGCTTTTTCAATGGATTTAGAAATGGTTTGGGATGTAATATTGTCCCCAGGAAAAACATCTTCACTCTTTTTAACATTTAAAAAGCTGAACTCTGGAAAATTGCCTTTGTATGACTGCTTCATTTGCATCACTGAAAGGCTGTTAAGATGGAGACATTGTTAGAGCAATAAACATCTGCTCCAGAAGTGTAAACAGTACTTATGCAGCTAGGATTTTGCATTTTACAGTCAGGAAGTTTAGAGTCTGCAAAGTGAAAATGTAACACCCTTTGAATGCAGATTCCATCATTCAAGTAAGAGGTGTGATTTAGGATTCAAGTCTGAGATCTATTCTGGAAGGAGCTTTTGACAGAACACTGAATTACTTTAGGATGCTAATTAGCATCATTGTGCTGCCCTATGAACTGTTAAAGACTGAAAAGGTTGGTATGTAATCTCTCTCTAACTGCCTTTTCAGAACATGATTTGAACAAAGAGAATTTTATCCTATACTACTAACATAATGAGTTTTAACATAAGACTTGCTTTTTAAATGGCAGGCTAGGAACAAACTATATCTGGGAACCTGGCAGCACTAAATTCTAAGGCTGAACAATTGGAAGTCAGTTACTTATTGTCAACTATTGACCTGCTGTTTATAATTCCGGGTGCATTGGGTGACCAGCATGTTTTACATGGATCTGAATATTAAAATTACACTCTCCACCCTAACTTCCTTGTAAATGAACAACACACTGGCATATGACAAAATTTAATTTTTAAGATAAATTATCTAATTTCAGTTACCAAAAATGGGGACAGACATATTTTCTTGTTTGATATCCATGAGTGGGTTGGCAGGTTATCCTTAGACAGATCAGCTCACACATGCAAAGATCACTAGACAAATTTGCCTGGGATTTGTGCCAATGAAACTTTATCTACTTCATGGTTATTTTTACTGGCAATAATTTGTTATATTTAAACATTTATGTTATAGCAGCACCCAAAACCCAAGTCAGGAGTGAAGTCCTGTTCTGCTGGGTGATGTACAAACACAGATCAAGTCCCGGAGGACTTACAATCAGACACAAATAGAGGCAAGGCCATCAAAATTTCCTCTTAGGGTATTTACACCAAGTAAAAGACCTGTGGAAAAGTCTACTCAGCCTTAAGCCTACTGCCATTCTCTCTCTCTCTAGAGATGTTTCTGACACTGTATTCACACATTAAGACCCAAGTCCACCACCAATCAGCAGGGATGGAAGTGGATGAAAGTAAGAGGAAGCCTCGCCTCCCCCATTTTCAATAGCTACTCTGCGGTCTGTGGACTAGTACCCATCCCTCTGTGGTTTAAGATTAGCAGCCGTGTTAGTCTGTATCTGTAAAGAAAACAAGGAATACTTGTGGCACCTTAGAGACTAACCAATTTATTTCAGCATAAGCTTTCGTGGGCTATAGCCCACTTCATTGGATGCATAGAATGGAACACACAGAAGTAAGATGCATTTATATACACAGAAATATGCTTTCTGAATTCCCTTCCTTGCCCACACTAGGCTGATGCTGAGCACATGGAACTGGCTTTTCAGAAGTATGCAGCACTAAACTCAATCTCATCCCTCAATTATTCCCCTTACTTACACTCCAAGCATTTGAATCAAAATTGCCAAGAATTAGATGCCAAAGTAATCCAATTTATGATTTTTAGCAATGGCTCAATTCATGCTCTAAATGCTCTCTCTTGCTTCATTTAATACAAATTGTCCTTAATTGGCAAATACCACACAAGACAGAAAACAAAAATGAGGCCCCGCCGGATCTTTGAAGTCCATTTCTTACCCAAATGGGTGTGTTTGCCAGCTTTACTCTTTGATCAGGGTACAGTTAAGCCTTTTTCCTACCATCTTGCTTGCAATATTATCTACCTCATGCCTGTTAGAAGCTCTGAGCTGTGCCTTTCTTCCAGCCAAAAGGGCAAATGGTAATTGGTGATATCCCCTCCCCTACCACAGCACGCAACCACATCCTCAAACACATGCTTTGTTCATTTAAGTAGCTTATATATTGTTAATACAGCCAGTGCAGAAATACAGCATGCAGATTATTGGTGTATTTATTTGTGTATGGGGACTAATTACAGAGGGGCAAAGTAAAAAAGTAAGCAAATGGCTATAATGATACGTTATTTGCAAACATTTCTGCATCTCTCTTATGAACTGGACTTTTCTATGGTAATAAGAGCTTTCACACTTATATTAATTAGAACAAGCTTGACTATATTAGATTATCACTTTATTTAATTATGTATTGTTTATTTGAGGGGTAAAAGTAAGGGCAATAAACAAAAATTCATAGATGCCTGTGACCTATCTGTGATCTTTACTAAAAGGAACTGACAAAATGGGGAGTGTGCCGGGGGCGTGGGCATCCACTGTTGCTGCAGCTCCAGGGTCCCTCCCCGCCACAACAGGTCAGAAGTGCAGGGGTGCCCACCACGGCTTGAAGCTTGGGGCCGGCGGCTGGGAGCTGCAGTGGTCCCCCCACCATGGCTTGGAGCTTCAGGGCCGGCAGCTGGGAACTGCAGGTTCCCCCTGCCATGGCTCAGAGCTGCAGAGGTTTCCCGCTGTGGCTTGGAGCCCCTGAACAGCGACGGGGAGCTGTGAAGGGTCCCTGCTGCATCTTGGACCTCAGGAGCGGGAAGCTGTGGGGGGACTCACCACCTGCAGCAGCTGAATGCTTCTGGAGCCACCACTGGCTGACAGCTGAAGCTGAAAATTTCACGGATTTTGTGATTTCTGTGATGTCTGTGACATAATCTAGCTTTAGGTATAAACCTTCATGCTTCAGGTCATAAATCAGCCATAACAGATTAGGAAGAAACTTTCCTATGGGCACGTTAATCCCTAATTGCCCACTACAGGTTTTCATTCATCGTCCTCGAAAGTATCTATTTAATTGTCACTATCAGAGACTGGATACTTGTTTAAAGCAGCATGGAGCTTTCTGTGTCCATATGGAAGGACTCATTACAGTACAGAAAGAGAAGTTGGCATTTGCACATACAAACTTAGGCCCCAATCCTGCAAACACTTAGGAATGTGCTTAACTTTACTCCTATAAGTGGCCCTGTTGAAGTCAACGTGGCTAAAGCGAAGCACATATGTAACATTCTGGTCTGCTCAATATAACTTTCACAGAAGAGGTTTCTGCAGCTGTCGTATATGTGGATTTCTTGGTTATGGCAGAGCTGGAAGTCCTGAGACTCTGCAGACAGTCCTGAAGGCCTGAGAAATCTGTCCTTTCAACAAAAGCTGAAAATTAGACAGGCATGAAGGCAGCAGGCAGAATGCTGCATTGGAGCCTGGTGAAGTTACTTTGCCTTCCTCTCTTCTTCTCAAGATGGCTATACCCCACTTGCAACTCCCCAATCCTCTTCTGAAGCAAGGGAGATCGTGGTTCATTTATTTATCTTACTTCACCTTTTATATTTAATTTTGATGCTCACTGAAAGCTGGTAGTGTAATTCGAATGGATTACCTAAATTCAATTATTTCAAAGCTACCTTAGTGCTCAAGCATTTTGCCAAGAGCAGTCACTACATTCTGAAGCAATTGTTGTTTAATTATAGAAGCTTCTTATCTACTTATGTAACTTTTTAACCACTGAATGTCTAGACAGATGATTGAAATGCCTCATTTTTTCAAAGAGAACTGCTGTTGAACTGTGAAGTTCATGAAGAGTATCAGTATTTACTGTAAATGGAGATTTATTATAACTAGAGATGGACCTATCTATCTTCATGTTGTGGTATCCTCTCACACTGAGGATACCCTTCTGGGGGAGGGAACTTCAGTTATTAGGAAGAGACGGGTAATAGTTATGGGGGATTCAATCATTAGAAACACAGATAGCTGGGCTTGCAATGACAGGGAGAACTGCATGATGGCTTGCCTGCCTGGTGCGAAGGTTGTGGATCTCTCGAGCCATCTAGATGGACTTATATGTAGTTCTGGGGAGGAGCTGGTGGTTGTGGTACATGTGGTACCAATAACATACGGAAGAATCGGGGAGAGGACCTGGAGGCCAAATTTCAGATGCGAGGTAAGAGACTGAAGTTCAGGACCTCCACGGTAGCATTCTCTGAAATTCTTCCAGTTCCAAGCACAGGGCCAGTTAGAGAGGCAGAACTGCAAGGTAGGGTCTCAATGCGTGGATGAGAAGGTGGTGTAGGGAAGAGGGGATTAGATTGATTAGGAACTGGGGAATCTTTTGGGAAAGGGAGAGCCTATACTGGAAGATAAAAGGCTCCATCTAAACCAAAACAGAACCAGATCGCTGACACTTAAAATTAAAACGTTTGGAGAGCAGTTTTTAAACTAAGGGCTGGGGGAAGGCCGACAGGTGTGGAGAAGTACATGGTTTGGACAGAGACATGTATAAATGGAAATTCTCTATGTCTTCATAATAAGGAGAAGCGGAAGATGATAAAATATGGGTAGGATCTGATAAGAAACAGTCAAATGAAAAATAGTCCCATTCAATTACATCATGTAATGGCAGACAGTGAAAAAGAGACATTTTTTGTAAGTCTTTATATACAAATGTTAGAAGTGTAAATAATAAGGTGGGTGAGCTAGACTGGGCCATATTAAATGAGGATATTGATATAATAGGCATCACTGAAACTTGGTGGAATGAGAATAATCAATGGAACACAACAATACCAGGGTACAGAACAGGTTGTGCTGGTGGGGGACTGGCACTATACATGAAAGAAATCATAGAATCAAATGAAGTAAAAATCTCAAATGAACCAAACCGTACCATAGAATCTCTATGGATAGTAATTCCATGCTCTATAATAAGAATATAGCAGGAGGGATATATTACTGACCATCTGACCAGGATGGTGATAGTCACTGTGAAATGCTCAGGGAGATTAGAGAGGCTATAAAAATAAAAAATAATAATGAGAGATTTCAACGATCCCCATATTGACTGGGTACATGCCACCTCAGGACGGGATGCAGAAATAAAGTTTCTCGACACTTCAGATGACAGCTTCTTGGAGCAGCTAGTACTGGAACCCACAAGAGGAGAGGCAATTCTTCATTTAATCCTAAGTGGAACACAGGATCTGGTCCAAGAGGTGAATGTAGCTGGACCGCTTGGTAATAATGACCATAATATAATTGCATTTAACATCCCGTGGCAGGGAAAGCACAACACAGACCAGAATTGTAGCATTTATATTCAGAAAGGGGAACTACACCCAAATGAGGAAATTAGTGAAACAAATTAAACGGTATAGCACCAAAAGTGAAATCTCTGCAAGCTGCATGGAAACTTTTTAAGACACTATAGTAGAGGCTCAACTTAAATGTATACCCCAATGTAAAAAACATTGTAAGAAAACCAAAAAGAGTGTCACCATGGCTAAACAACAAAATAGAAGCAGCAGTGAGACACAAAAAGGTATTATTTAAAAAGTGGAAGTTAAATCCTAGTGAGGAAAATAGAAAGAAACAAACTCTGGCAAGTGAAGTGTAAAAATGAAATTAGGATGGACAAAAAAGAATTTGAAGAACAGCTAGCAATGGACTCAGAAAGTAATAGCAAAAAAATATAAGTAAGCAGAAGCAGGAATATTGCTAAATAACCACTGGGGCCACTAGACAATCAAGATGCTAAAGGAGCACTCAGGGACCATAAGGATATTGCAAAGAAACTAAGTGAATTATTTGCATTGGTTTTTATGGCTGAGGATGTGAGGGAGATTCCCAAACTTGAGCAAGTCTTTTTAGGTAACAAATCTGAGGAACTGTCCCAGATTGAGGTGTCATTAGAGGAGGTTTCGGAACAAATTTATAAACTAAACAGTAATAAGTCACCAGGTCCAGATAACATTCATCCAAAAGTTCTGAAGGTACTTAAATGTGAAATTGCAGAGCTATTAACTGTGGTTAAATCAGCTTCTGTACCAAATGACTGGAGGGTAGCTAAAGTGACACCAATTTTTAAAAAGGGCTTCACAGGTGATCCCAGCAGTTACAGGTCAGTAAACTTGATTCAGTACCAGGCAAACTGTTTGAAATGATAGTAAAGAAAAAAATTGTCAGACAGATAGATGAACATAATTGTTGGGGAAGAGTCACCATGGTTTTTGTAAATGGAAATCATGCCTCACCAATCTACTAGAATTACTTGAGGGGTCAAACAAACATGTTGGCAAGGGGGAGCCAGAAAAAATGTAGGGCACTTAGATTTTCAGAAAGCCTTTGGCAAGGTCCCCCACCAAAGGCTCTTAAGCAAAATAAGCTGTCATGGGATAAGAAGGAAGATCCTCTCATGGATTGATAACTGGCTAAAAGACAGGAAACAAAGGGAAGGAATAAATGGTCAGTTTTCAGAATGGAGAGACGTAAATAGTGGTGTCCCTCAGAGGGCTGTATTGGGACAAGTCCTATTCAACATATTCATAAATGATCTAGAAAAAGGGGTAAACAGTGAGGTGGCACAATGACACAAAACTACTCAAAAAGGGGCAGATAGTGAGGTGGCAGATGACATAAAACTACTCAAGATAATTAAATCTGAAGCAGACTGCAAAGAGTGACAAAAGGATCTAACAAAACTGGGTGACTGAGCAACAAAATGGCAGATGGAATTCAATGTTGATAAATGCAAAGTAATGCACATTAGAAAACATAATACCATCTATACATATAAAATGATGGGGTCTAAATTAGCTGTTACCACTCAAGAAAGAGATCATGGAAACATTCCAGATAGTTCTCTGAAAACATCAACTCAATATGCAGCGGCAGTCAAAAAAGTGAACAGAATGTTGGGAATTATTAAGAAAGGGATAGATAATAAAACAGAAAATATCATATTGCCTCTATATAAATCCCTGGTACGCCCATACCTTGAATACTGTGTACAGATATAGTCGTCCCATTTTCTAAAAATATATATTAAAAGTGGAAAAGGTCAACAAAAATGATTAGGGATATAGAGCAGCTTCCATGAGGAGAGATTAATAAGACTAGGACTTTTCAGCTTGGAAAAGAGATGACTAAGGTGGGATATAACAGAGGTCTATAAAATCATGACTAGTGTGGAGAAAGTAAATAAGGAAGTGTTATTTACTTCTCATAACAGAAGAACTAAGCGGTCACCAAATGAAATTAATAGGCAGCAGATTTAAAACAAACAAAAGGAAGTATTTTTTCACACCACACAAAGTCAACCTGTGGAACTCCTTGCCAGAGGATGTTGTGAAAGCCAAGACTATAACAGGGTTCAAAAAAGAACTAGAAAAGTTCATGGAGGATAGGTCCATCAATGGCTAATAGCCAGGATGGACAGGGATGGTATCCCTAGCGTCTATTTGCCAGAAGCTGGGAATGGGTGATGGGGAATGGATGATTGATGATTGATTACCTGTTCTGTTCATTTCCTTTGGGACACCTGGCATTGTCTACTGTTGGAAGACCTTTGGTCTGACCCAGTATGACTGTTCTTATGTTCCTGTGTTAATCTATCAGCCCAGTTTGCTGCTGTATCTGTATACAACTTTGTGGTTGGCCTAATCTCTATTAAGGGATGAAACAAATGAACAGCACTAAATATTCCTAAACTTTTGGAATGTTTGGACCCAAAAATGAACTTTGCAATTCAGGGTCATCTGACTAAAAACACTGGCTATGTTTGTACTGGCCACAATTGCTCAAACTTTTTACAGAAGGAAAAGAAAGCTCAGGCCCAGTAAGCATTGGGGTAAATAACTGTTGTTAACCTTCCCACACCCACAGTCACTTCCTAAATTAAATAACATATCGAGGTCTGTTTTCATATGTTCATCTTTGTCTGGACCATAGGTGAGTCCAGTTTGACCAGACATCTAAAAATTCAAGTAATAGACATGGACCAAAAAGACTTGTATTTTTTTGTGTTTAAATTATTGGCTAGAGGAATCTCAGAGTGGTGACAGGTACTTAGAGGGTAAGCCAACCACTAAACATAATTACATATGCTATATTAGAAAATGTTAAACAAACAAGCATCAGACTTATTAAATCTCTAGCTTTGGTTCCATTGGGGTTTTATTGAGATTCCAAATATAAATCCTTGCACCACTTTTCTACCTCTATGGTAATTGAACTTGCAGAAACATTGCGGAGCTTGACAAAGCAATTCTATTACAGTCAGAGCAAACTGGAAATGGGGAGAAACAAATAGATATTGTTAATTAACCTAGGCACATGGCTGGCCACGAGAGTTCTGTTTGAGAAGACCACAACAACAACAAAACAAAAAACACAGCATTTAACCACTAGCATTGGATCTGCAGCAGTCTAGTTAATTATCTCAATAATGCCTAACTCATAAGCTCAGAAGATTGTTTGACAAGCCTGTTGGCTCTTCATCCTAGGAGACCACAATTAAAAGTTCTGGAAACAGATTTAAAAGCAGAACTTTTTTTAAAAAACAACATTCCTTTTTCCACAATTCTGGCTAACCCTTTGCTTACCATGTACCCTGAATAGAAAACCAAACCTCGTCTTCCTGAGGCATGTGTAAACAATTGCAGCTCCTAATTAGCCACTTGTTTTACTTACTAAGTTGCTATGCCACTGAAATATTCCAAGCTAGCCCAAATCCTCAATTGTCCATATTATCTTTATTGACTGCCATATCACTCTGACTTTGTCCCATAGCAATTTAATCTGTGCTACTGAAACTAGTGGGCAGAGAACAACAACAACACAAACAACCTGACTCTAAGTCTAAATGACCTTCCATGAACAATTCAAATACCCCATTTAGTGGCTGCTTTTGATTTTAAGTGATCTTCTTTGCTTAAATGTCTCCTGCACTAAAAATGTTAGGAAGACAAGACTTAATTTTCCCCCATATTCAGTGTCTAACTGAACTGGCATTTTTAATGGTGCGGGGGGAGTTAGAAAGTCCTCCATGGGGAGGAAGGGGGGTAAATAATAGAAAAAATGAAAAAAATCTAAATAACGGTAAAGCTAAATAAAGCTTCTCTAGATCTATAAATAGCTTCTCAGGTTAAAAAAGAAAGACACAAACCAACAAAACCCCACCACCCCTAGGAATATGTTTATCCACAAATACTTTTCCATGAATTTAATCTCTAAAAAATATAACTCCTGCCTGAACTCCCACCCTCTCCCTGTATACCAGTTGTCATACTACTATACCACGTTATGTTTTCTGCATTTTCAGCCTCAACTGAAAATGTTTATCTACCATGCTGGACTTACAAGCAACTTATCACATATGTGCTACTGTTCCAAATTCAGATTCTTCTTTTGTTATCTACTAACTGTGATGGCATCCTCAGAGTGTAATCTGGGACTGCTGTGCCCCCTTAACTCTCCAGCCTGGGCTGTCTCTCAAAATGCTTTGCTAGTGAAAAGCAGCAAACCCCTCCAGGTGCTGTTATCACTCAGTACAAGTGCGTGTGGTGCCCCATACCCAGCTATACTACATGAATGCTCCCAGAGCTACTCACAGATCACACAGATTAAGGCCCCAGACAAATCCCGTCAATTCCCAGCCTTGTACCTAAGGAACATACCATCTTGTATTGCTCAAGACCTTTTCTTGAGCAATGTGAGTTTATTTGTTCATTGCTTCATCAATGGAAAGTGGACATGCACCAGCCTTTGTAAATTGAGCAGATTTACCAAGCACTTCAGGCAAATTCACTGGTAAAGATAAACAGTAAAGCAAAAGTATTGATTACAAAAGGATAAATTTTAAATTATTTTAAGTGATAGGCAAAAAGTAAGAGTGATTACCAAAATAAAATAAAATATAACCACACAAACTATATTCTCAACCATTTTAGACTGGATAACATCTAGATTGAGGAGTTTTCTCACCCCCTTGGATATTGCAGTTCATAGCAGGCAGGTTTCACTCTTGAAACCTGGGATAGTCTCCTCTGTTGGAGTCTTCAGTCTTCTCAGCATCCTTGTTGCTTGCAGCATAGTAGTAGGAGGAGAAAGGCAAAGCATGGGTCACTATGTTCTGTTTTATACCCCTAGTCTATGTGCACAAGTCCAGGCATGTCTGGGGGGCATTGCTGAGTCACCAGGCAAGGTTGAACAATTCCCCTGGTGTGGCCTTGTGCAAGTGAGTCATTGAACTGTAGCTGTCTTGCTGGACAACAGCTGTTGATGGTTGTTCAACCCCTTCTCAGGCATTGGTGATCTTTGGGGAGCTTATATCTGGGCGCTTCCCAAAACGACAGCATATTTTAGTTACAATCATACAACACAATTCTCATAACTTCATATGCATTAATGATATACATATTTAGATAGAACCGTGGGTTTCAGCAGATAATAGCCCTTCCCCTGATACCTCACATAGCATGCTTTATATGCAATATCACAATTATGTATAAATTCAGAGTATGGGGCTTACAGGATGCTCCCTGAGTTATATAGTGTCACACTCACACACTGAGAGAGAATAACTATAAGTCATGTTATCCTCCAGGCACTTTCCAGAAACAACTGTAAGTTCTGCCATTCCACTATGAGCCAGACAATCCAATCTAATTAATCATCAGCATGATTGCAATATTTCACAATGACCTTTCCTTATTCCTCCTTAATATGGCTCTGATTTTGCATATAGCTACACTATCTCTCAAAAGTATGTACAGAACACACCATAACATAATTATCTGATTCATCACACAACTATTTCTCTGAATAAATATATCTCCATCTCTCTTCCTTTCTGTTTTATTCGTAAGACACTTACCATCTTGAAATCACTTTCAGTCTCTGACCTGAAATTCCCAGTCATCATTTGTATCATGCACCCTGGTAGGAGACCTTGAAACCTTCAAAGAAAATTCTGTAGAAAAATTGTGCTTTCAGTGCTAACCTGCTTTTAATGAAAAATTTGCTCTTAGCAGTCTCAACCTTGTTCCCATGTTTGATCTACTTTTAAACAAAAGTATCTGGGGACACTGTGAAATCCCTATGCCCCTTTCATTTGATCTGTCAAGTGATGGGGCACTCAGTGCCTTGATTTTCTGTGTATGAGCATACAAACTCAGCTCATCTCCACTAGAAATATGTGTGATTCCAGACGTTCCAAGAAGCATCCAAATATTTGGATACTTATCTGATTCTTTGGTGCTCTTTCCCATCCAGACTGTAACACTCACTCTAATGTGCTCCCTCCAAAATCCCTGGTTTGCCTAGCTTCATCTGAAAGATAGCCGCTTGGGGTGGTTGGTCAGCCTACTCCCCTAATCTGAAAGGGATTCTTCTTGTAAAAGGCAAGTTGCAAGACACACTTTCCCCATCTGGAAAAGGTTCTTTATCAGTGTTTGGATGATCTGCACTCATGTAATAAGCAAATACCATTGGGATCCAGCAATCCCTCTACTGTAACGCAGAGTTGTCATTTTAACATGCCATGACTCTAGGTCTCATCTGTATTTTATTTGGCTCCATCAGTTCTATACAGTAGCATCATTTAATTGTCACTATGTAGATTATTTTATACAAATAACTAGTTTTATAAGTGCAGAGTATCTTTTTCATAGTCGTAGGTGGGATTCTAAAGTACTTTTTTCTCCATATACTCTGTGCATAGAAATTGTATTGATTTCAATGGCACTTCTACATATGATATGAGAAGCATCTACAGAATCAGCTGCTAAGATAGCACATTAATAGAAAGTTGTATTTTATATGGTATTTTACATAGTTATTGACTAATTAAGGATGTCAGTGGCTTCTAAGGACACATTCTGGTGTCACCCTTGATTAACTGGGACGTGCCAATGCATGATGAATGTGGTGCATATTGTGGTTGCTTAATTTTTCAACTATGATAGAATTTTTCAACAAAAAATGTGCTTTTTCTTATTTAAAGTTCTCTGGAGAAACATTTGCACATAGCAAGATGCTGACTACTCGATTTGACTGCAGTGATTTATAAAATTATTAGTATGCAGGGACAAATTTTGAGACCCTTACTCAACTTTTGCTCAACCTGATCTCAATCAAAACACCCACTAAACTCAGTGAGTAAGGACTCAAATATTTGACTGAAAGAATATCTATAAACTTTATATTAATCCTTCCTACAAATTAAGGCTCTGATTACATAGGTACTTAAGCACCTGAGTACTACTATTGACTTTGATATAATTCCATTGACTTCAATTTATTCTTGACATTTCAATAGGACATTTCACTTACTTAAGGTTGTACACATCATTAAGTACCTTTTTGAACCAAGACCTAATTCTGCTGTTATGATTTTAATTGGCTAATTCATTATTTTTTAATCCTTAATAATTCTTCCATCTTGACAGTCATCATATCTTTTGGAGAATAATTACTAATTATCATTTCTTTTCTCCACTTTCTAATCAAGATTGCTATTGTCATCACTCTGAGATCAATTTTAAGACATGTTGGGCTAAGCTCAGGTGGTTAACTATCATCACACTAGCAGTTACTCACAAGCTGTTGTCATAGTTTTGAATGTTGCTGTTTCACAAATAACAGAAAAACTATGTTTAACTAATATCAAGGCAGGGAAACAAACTAAAAAAAGCCCAACAACCTGGAAATTCAGACTTAAGAATAAAATTCTACTTGTAATTCTTTCTGCCTGGACACTGTAGCGCACGTGTGTGTGTGTGTGTGTGTGTGTACCCTTTGATTCAAGTGCACAATTTCTGTTTATACCAAAAGAAGAGCTATACATTCTAAAATGGTACTCTGCCTTCCTTGAGATAAAATGTCTTTGGTGAGAATAATAATATTTGATATATATCCTTTGTGTCCAAAGTGCTTTCTAAATTGACTTTGATCATATGTTTGTGTTGAGGAGTAAATGCACCCAGTGGTCACACCTATCAATAAACACATAACATCATTAATTACATAGGAACTGAATGACTAATGGATATGAGTCAGGACTCTTGAGCTCTCTTCTTGGCTATGCAACTGATTGGCAATGTGCTAATGGGCAAGTTGGCTAACTGTAACTCTAATTCTCAGTTTGCCCAACACTAATCCCAGAATGATGCTTCCCTATCCCACATGCTATAAGTAGTTAATATTTTCAAAGAGCTTTGAGATATGTGGATGAAAGCTGCTTTCGTAGTGTTGTCTGACACTTTTATTATTGAGAATACTGAATCTAACCACTTACTGATTGGCTTCTGCTCATTTTTGACAAGATTTATTATCAGTTTTACACCCTTTAAAAATTATTTGTTGTTTGTTTTTCAGCAGTATCTAGAGTTTCCAAGTAGGGTTTGAGGTTGCATTGTGCAGGGCAGTGGCTGCACAAGTCACTTGCACAAAGGGCTTTTACTGTCCAAGTGTCTGATGAGAGATGACACAAAGAGAATACAAAATTGGGGTGCAGGAGGAAAAGTACCCATAAAACAATCATGCTTGATACAGTAAAAAGTCAAAACACTCTAAGACTGAAAACCTGCCCCCACTGACATCCATGGAAATTTTGCCACTGGGACCAGGTTTTCACCCCAAGGCTATAGACATTGTTAATCTCCTGCTGTTGCTGGGTTTATTAAAGGAATGTTTGTTCTAAGAAAACATCCTTGAACCTAGATTCCAATCCTGCCGGATTCAGGAGTTTTGTCATTGGCTTGCCATAGAGTAGGTGTAGTGAGGTGGCTGCCCCACTCCAGGAAAATTGGCTTAAAACAGCGCAGGAAAGGGTTGTAGTTGGGAGCAAGCAAGCTCCAGGCTGATTGGGAAGGCAGCCACAGCTGGGGCCAGACCCAGTTAGGAGGCAGCTGGCCCTTATAAAAGGGCTGCTGCTTTAAAGCTCAGAGGGAGTCTCCTCTGGCTATAGAGGTAGACAGGCCTGGCTGCTGGAGCTGGACAAGGTACCGAAAGGGGAGCAGGGCTGGGGCAAGGCAAGGCAAGGCAAGGCAAGACAAGACGAGCTGGGGGAAGCTCTGGCCTGGAAACCCCCAGGCTGCAGGGCCTAGGGGACGGCCCAACAAAGGGTACTGGGGTTGCAGGGGGCAGCCCATGGCTACAGAGGCAGAGGCAGCAGGCCAAGCCCTGCTTGCCAGTGATGAGTAGCAATTATACTGCAGTCTGCCCCAGTGAATGGGAGCAAGTGGTGACTGTCAGTTACCTAGACTGAGGCAAGGTGGGGATAGAGGGTTGGGGGCTCCCCAGGGAGGGGAGACCCAGAGCTAGACTGTGAGGTTACTGCAGGGGTGCAGCACTCCAGGGAAGAGGGCACCCCAGAGAGTGACACGGGGCCAGTGACAAGCGGGACTACAGCCTGCAGAGTATGTTCCAGAGCTGGAAGATGAGCTAATTCCCGGACTACCAGCAGGAGGTGCCGCAGGGGTGAGTCACTGCCTTGCTACAGTAGGATTTTACTCCAGGCCCTGAAAAGGCAACAGCATAAGCACCTGGCAGGCCTAATGCAGCAAAGATCTGTGGAGATTTCTCCTCCTACCTGCCAATAAGGTCTTGCAAGACTGCTGCTTTGTCCTTCACTAAAAGCACTTGGTATTCTGCAAAGTTTTGTCCAAGACAAAGTACATTTTAATTGTCGTAACATTTCCTGATTGTTTTTGAATTTTCTGAATTTATTTCTGGCTTTGATTTTCATTGGAACTATTTTCAACAGTTTGAAAACATTCTTTTCTATCCTGGCATAATAAGAATAATAAAAATTATTTATTAATTAAAAAAGGATATGGGTCTTTCATTGAAATGAAAGGCAGTTTCCATCTTCCAGAACCTGCCTATTGACATAGCAAAAAAATTAAAAAAATGTGAGACAAACAAGCCATATGTTTTGCTTTTCATGCATCCGGCAAAAATGTGATTTCTTTTGCTATGTTTCTCCAGTGATGATAATTTATTCCACAAAACTGACATTCATACATTTCCCCTCAATCCTTTTCCTCCCCATCTTTCTGGCCAAATCTACTATTTTTTACCATCACTTATGCTTCTTTGTCTCTTTGTCTTCTTATACCTAGGTGTATATTCCTGGTGTGATGGAGTCAGACCAGAAGGATATAGGAGAGTGCTGGAAGGCAGATATATTAGTCTCATGATGTGCAGGTCCCTGTTCCCTAGTTAGCCAAACAAAGGCTACTCCAGGCCAATCAAGACACCTGGGGCCAATTAAGAACCTTCTAGAAAGGAGTAGAAACAGCTAGCCTGGTTGGGACACCTGAAGCCAATCAGGCACTGGCTGAAACCAGATAAAAAACCCCCAGTTAGTCAGGTGGGCTGTGGGTGTCAGGGGCTGTGGAAGGAAGTTATGCTGTTGGTGAGACTGAGTGGTGGACAACATATCGTACAGAAGGAAGGAGGCCCTGAGGTAAGGGTGAAGTGGAGTTTGAAGAAGCGGGGACTGCTGTGGGGAAGTAGCCCAGGGAATTGTATTGTGTTTTGTGGATAAAAGGTCAGCCATCTTAGCTGATACTATTAGGGTCCCTGGGCTGGAGCCCGGAGTAGAGGGCGGGCCCCGGCTCCCCCCTTTTCCATCTTCCATACTGGCCTGTGATGAAGGTAACTCACTAGGCGGTGACTCTTGCCAACTATACTGAGAAAGGGAGGTCACTCTGGGGCCTAGATGAGTTTCTGAGGCCCCTAAATCTGCCAGGAAGCGCAGTACCTACAAGTACAGACTTGGAGCTTTGTCACACTGGGTACAAGAAACTTTTCACAACATTGATAAAATCATAATCCGTTCTTTAGTCCAATAGGAAAAGGCACGAAAAGATCCAGTAGTTAGAAACTGAAACTAGACAAATTCACACTAAAGAGAAACAAAATTTTAACTGATGGTAATTAGCCATTGGAACCATTTATTTAGGAATATGCTGGGTTCTCTGTCATTTGAAATGTTTAAATCAAGACTGGATAACTTTAAAAGACATGTTCAAGCTCAAACAATAGTTATGGACTTAATGCAAAGATTGCTGAGTGAGGTTCTGTGGCCTGTGTTATGCAGGAAGTCCGACTACAATGATCACAATGGTCCCTTCTGGCCTTAAAATCTGTAAATCTATTAAATTTTTCATCTAGTTCTCCTGCTAGAACCCAAATCCATGCTTTGCTCCTCTTTCACTTTCCCTTTTCTGGCCAGTCTGCATCTTACCTCCTTCCTCCCCCCCACCCCTCCAACAATCCATCCAAAATACTAAAGTCATTTTTCTGCTGCCAAGATCATGTCAGTTACCTGATAAAGTCCATTCACTGGCTTCCCCTTGCCTCTTGAATCAAGGTCAAGCTTCTTGTCCTTCTCCTCAAGGCTCACCCAAACTCCTTTGTTTAAATCTCTCCTTTTGCTGCTTATTCGCTCTGATCCAATCAAGCATATGTCCTAAGTGATCCCTTCATAACCTTGTTCCAGGACTGATTTCATGTTCTTTCCCATGTTGCCTCTTATGTGTCAATGTTTTTTCCACTGCAAATGGCCACCCTCTTCTCATTTACATCATCCTTAAAACAGATTCCTTGCTAGATTCATTTAAGTGAAAATTCATCTAAGAAGTATAACTGCCTAAAAGAATCTTCTTTCTCTTTTGAGATTAATTTTAATCTACTCAGCCAGGGTATCTTGGACCAAATTTGTATCATGTGGCTTATTTACAGATTGAAAACTCCTTGAGACAAAGGTTCCATTCATTTACTAGCCTCTTAGATACCATAACACAATGTAAGAGATGAAATCCTGGCCCCATTGAAGTCAATGATAACATTATTACTGGGGCCAGCATTGCATCCAAAGAGTTTATCATAGGCTCTGTATTGTCTAAATGGACTTTATGAAGCTTCATGGACTATAAATCTGTATTTATGGGATTTAAAATGAAAATGATTGATCATAGACATATAATAAAGTGTTCTGTAAGCTCATTCAGAGCTGGATATCTGTAGTGGTCCTCTATGGTGACTCTGAACTCGCCATCCCCTACACATAACATTTGCATACTTCTGATCTGCCTTCACACATTGAGGCCTGGATCTTGCAAACATTTAAGCACATACTTAACTTTAAGCATGTGAGCGATCCCACTCAATGTCTTCAGTGGGGTATCTCATGCGAGTTAAGTTAAGATAAGCACATATTTGCAGGACGCAGCCCAAAATCCATGTGCTAAAAATTTTATATAATGATCCTAATCCCCAAAGGCCTCTGGGCACCTTATCAAAAATTAAATAAAACAATATTTTCAAAATAGACATGTCCCAGATAAACCATAAAATCACCAGACTTTGGAACAAAAAGGAAAAAAAATGTTCTTGAGAAATCTTCACCACATGTGAAGGCTGAAATCATGCAGGCAGTGTTTCCTTTCTGTTTCGAACATGTCAATGTACAGTGTGCTAATCCATGTCTCGAACCAGCAACCTGCAGTTTTGAGTGATAAGAATTAAACAGCAGCAAAATTGACTAACTTGACCATTTGGTAGAATCTGGGGAACCCACCTGAAAAGCAGAAATACTATTTGTCCATAGAATTTGAAGAAATAGACACTGGAAAGATGCATTGCTGGTGTACATGGGCATAGATCAATTGAGCTATATTTAATTACACCAGCTGAAGATCTGGCCCAGTATTTTGTAATGGAAATACAGGCATAAGCTCCAGATGTTTCTGTTTAAGTTTATAGAACATTTGTTGATGTGTGTAGGTTTTGCCAATATATTCCAAAGCTACAAACTCGGCATACCAAAAAACAAAACAAAAAAACACCTCCTTTGGAGGTCATCAGGAGTTTTGGGTGCCTCTGGACTGAAGGACTGGACCTAACAACTGTTGTTATAATATACAGGGCAATGTTCGGATACTATGGTTACTATAAAACAAATGAACAAACAAACTAAGGCCCAATCCTAATGACATTTATATATGTGAGTAACTCTCCTTAGTCAACTAATTTCACTGGGATTTTCAGTATCACTAATTACTTACAGGAGTGAGAAATGTATGCCCAGCCTTGAAAGTCATCCATTGCAGTTATATGTGCTTCACCGAACAGGGCACCAGATAGTGAGTCAAGAGACATGAGTTCTCTTTTAGAGTGTTTCATTAACTGTATACAGGGTAAGCTAGGATCTGGGGAAAATCACTTAGAGAAAAATAGCCCTCTGATTTTAAGTAGCTCATAGGCTGGGTAAGAACAAGTTTCTGTTCACTGGTTCACAGGCAGCTGAGACTTCAGATTCGGTTGCCTGGCAAAAATTGCCTTGGGTCTGTGTTCTCAGTCATTCTAGAAAATTGAAGTAAATAAAATATTGTGATTTCTATGATTGCCATTATGTTTATCCTCTTATGGGCTACTGAGGCATTTTTAGTCTCTCGTTTTAGTGTGTCTGACATGCTCATTATTATCATAAAAATTAATATTTATATTACTAATGATTAATTTATATTGTATCAATTACAAGGCCTTAATTGAGACTGAAGCTTGTTGTGCTGGGCACTGTACAGACATATAAAAGACAGTACCTGTCCCTGAATAAATATTGTGGATTGTTATCATTTGTATTATTGTAGTGCCTAGGAGCCCTAGTCATGATCTAAGACCCATTGTCCTAGGTGCTGTACAAACATAGAACAAAAGGAAAGTCCCTGCCCCAAAGTAGTTACAATCTACATATGCCCATCTGGACTGAAATCTAGATAAGCTCATGCAGTTCTGCACTAGTTTAATCCAAGACTAATTTTAGGTGCTCACTCTAGCTATTTCCATAAATACATTTTGTTCCTTGTATCCCTCATAGCCAGCAGAAAATAGCCTTATGAAGCTAGAAATTATCTGCACTTGAGCTGTTGCATAAGAATGGCTGTACTGGGTCAGACCAAAGGTGCATCTAATCTACTTTCCTGTCTTCCAACAGTGACCAATGCCAAATGCTTCAGAAAGAATGAACAGAACAGGGAAATTATTGTGTGATCCATCCCCTGTAGTCCAGTCCAAGCATCTGGGAGTCAGAGGCTTAGAGACACCCAGAGCATGGAATTGCATCCCTGCTCATCTGGGCTAATAGCCACTCATGGACCTATCTACATGAATTTATCTAATTCTTTATTGAACCCAATTATCATTTTGGCCTTCACAATCTTCACTGACAATGAGTTCAACAGGTTGACTGCGTGTATTATGAAGAAATACTTCATGATTATGAAGAAATACTTTGTTTGTTTTAAACCTATTGCCCATTAATTTCATCATGTAACCCATGGTTTTTGTGTTATGTGGAGGATAAATAATACTTCCTTCTTTACTTTCTACACACCATTCATGACTTTATAGACCTCTATTATATCCTCCCTTAGTCTTCTCTTTTCTTAGATGAACTCTTCCAGTCTTTTTAATCTTCCTCATGGAAGCTGTTCCATACCCATAATCATTTTTTGTTGTCCTCTCTATACTTTTTCCTTTTCTAATATATCTCCTTTAAGAAGGGGTGGCCAGAACTACCTTCAGAATTGAGGCTGTGAGTGTACCATGGATTTATACACTGGCATTTTAATATTTACTGTCCTACTGTCCATCTATTTAATAATGCTTTCTAACATTAAGTTAGCTTTTTTGCTTGCCACTGCATGTTGAGGAGATGTTTTAGAGAACTATCCACAAAAGACTGAAAAATCTCTTTCTTGAGTAATATCAGATAATTCAGACCCCATCATTCTGTATGTATAGTTGGGATAATGTTTTCCAATGTGCATAACTTTGCATTTATCAACATTGAATTTCATCTGCCATTTTGTTGCCCAGTCACCCAGTTTAGCATACAGGAACTCCTCACTTAACGTTGTAGTTATGTTCCTGAAAAATGTGACTTTAAGCGAAACGATGTTAAGCGAATCCAATAACCCCATAAGAATTAATATAAATGTGGGGAGTTAGGTTCCAGAGAATTTGTTTTCACCAGAGCAAAAAACTATATATACACACACAGAATATACATTTTAAACAAACAATTTAATATTGTACACAGAGATGATGATTGTGAAGCTTGGTTGAGGTGGAGAAGTCAGAGGGTGAGAGATTTCCTTACTGATAAATGATGAACCAGGTTTTGGCTGAGCCCTCAAGGATTAACACATTGTTGATAATGTAGCCTCACATTCTAAAAGGCAGCATGGCAGACAGAGACACACACCATGTGTGAGAGATCGATGCGCATTGCCCCTCAAAGTATGCTGACCTCACTTTTAAGTACATTGTCTTTTTAAGTGGATCAGGAAGTTGACACAGCAGTTGCTGCCCCAAGCTCTCTGTCTCTTTCAGTCCATATCTGCACCCTGCTCTATATAGAGAAGGGATAAGCAGGGGTGCAGGAGCAGGGGGGAGGGAGACACCCTGACATTAGTCCCTCCCTTTTCCCCTCCCATCCCCTTCCCACCCCATAGCAAGCAGGAGTCTTGGGGAGCAGCTCCAAGGCAGTACGGGGGGAGGACAGCTGAACTGCCAGCAGTTGATAACCTGCTGGGTGGTTGCTACACAGGAAACTTAGGGAAGTGGGCAGCTGATAGGGGGGCTGTTGGTCCACTCTGGTTCCACGCCCCTACCAGCTAGCTCCAACGGTCTGTTCTTCCTGCAAGCAGTGGACAAAGTAGGCTGCTGCCGAATGACTTTATAAGGGAGCATTGCACAACTTTAAACGAGTATGTTCCCTAATTGATCAGCAATTTAACATCGAAACGATGTTAATTGGGGCAACTTTAAATGAGGAGTTCCTGTAACTTCTCACAGTCTGCTTTGACCTTAATTATCTTGAGTAATTTAGTCTTGTCTGCAAACTTTGCCACCTCACTGTTTACCCCTTTTTCCAGATCATTTCTGACTATGTTGAATAGCTGGTCCCCAGTACAGACCCCTGGGGGACACTGCTATTTACCTCTCTATCTTTTGAAAACTGACCATTTATTCGTACCCTATCTTTTAACCAGTTACTGATCCATGAGAGGACCTTCCCTCTTATCCCATGACTGCTTACTTTGCTTAAGAGCCTTTGATAAGAGACCTTCTGAAATTCTAAGGGTACCACATCCACTGGATCACACTTTTCCACTCTTTTATTTTTACCTCCTCAAAGAATTTGAATAGATTGGTGAGGCATGATTTCCCTTTTCAAAAGTAGTATTTTCCCCAACAAATCATGTTCATCTCTCTGTGTGATAATTCTGTTCTTCACTATAATTTCAAATCATTTGCCTGTTAGAGAAGTTATGCTTAATAACCTGTAATTGCCAGGGTCGGCTTTAGAGCTTTTTTGAAAAATTGTCATCATCTTAGCTATCCTCTTGTCATCTTGCACAGAAGCTGCTTTAAGTGATAGGTTACATACCACAATTAGTAGTTCTGCAAGTTCATATTTGAGATCCTTCAGAACTCTTGGGTGAAAACCATCTGTTCCTGGAAATTTATTACTGGTTAACTTCTCAGTTTGTTCAATATCTGCTCTACTGATGGCTTAAACCAGGACAGTTCTTGAGATTTGTTACCTACAAAGAATGGCTCAGGTATGAGAATCTTCCTCACATCCTCTGCAATGAAGACCAATATACAGAATTCATTTAGTGTCCTCACAATGGCCTTATATTCCTTGAGTGCTCTTTCAACACTTCAGTCATCCAGTGGTCCCCTTGATTGCTTGGCAGACTACCTAACTCTGATGTACTTACAAAAAAAATTGTTTTTGTCTTTTACTAGTTGCTCTTCAAATTCTATTTTGGCCTGCCTAATTATACTTTTATGCTTGACTTGCTCCTTTCTATTTTTCTCAATAAGATTTGAATTACAATTTTTAAAGGTTGCATTTTTGCTTCTAACTGCCTGTTTTACTCTGTTGATTAGTCATGATGGCATTTTTTGACCCTCTCACTATTTTTTTTACATTTGGGGTATACATTTTGTTTGAGCCTTTGTTATAGTATTTTTAAAAGTTTCCATGAAGCTTGTGTGCATTTGACTCTTCCTGTTCTTTTTAATTGCTGTTTAACTAGCTTCCTCATTTTTGTGTAGCTCCACTTTTTAAAGTTAAATGCATCTGTGGTGGGCTTCTTTGGCATTCTCTTCCACTCCCACATGGATGTTAAATTTAATTACATTATGGTTGTTATAGCCAAGTGGTTCCCTGTGTCGACATTTTAGACCAGATCCTGTGCTCCACTTAAAACTCAGTCGAGAATTGCTCACATCTACATCTAATCCTGGAGTGTTATTTGGTACCTATGTATGGTTAGGCTTGTTTTGATCAAGCTAATTTCAGAAAACCTGTATTCTACCACAGGGAATCAGAAGAGTATTTATATCAAGGGAAATATATTCTGAAAGCAAGGTGTTTAAAAGCTTAGTAAAACATGAATGTTCACTATCATTAGTATAGGATATGATGGTATTTAAGTGAATTACAATCAAACAACAATGGAGGACACTCTCCTTTTCCCTTTCACTGAGTACCTGTGTAAGTGGTTACATGGATTGTCAATTCGTGCATTGCAGTAATGTGCCAATACTTTTTAAATCACTGGACCACTTTGTAGAGCCAAAGCACTGAAAACCATTTGAATGGTGATTACTGTAGCCTGATCAATCTGACGTCCATGTATTCAATGACTGCAATAAATATATTAATGTGCTTTTTATGTAACTTGTGTGATGGAGTCAGACCAGAAGGATATAGGAGAGTGCTGGAAGGCAGGTATATTAGTCTCAGGATGTGTAGGTCCCTGTTCCCTGGATAGCCAAACAAAGGCTACTCCAGCCCAATCAAGACACCTGGGGCCAATTAAGAACCTTCTAGAAAGGAGTAGAAACAGCTAGCCTAATTGGGACACCTGAAGCCAATCAGGGACTGGCTGAATCCAGATAAAAACCTCCCAGTTAGTCAGGTGGGCTGTGGGTGTCAGGAGCTGTGGAAGAAAGTTATGCTGTTGGTGAGATTGAGTGGTGGACAACATATCGTACAGAAGGAAGGAGGCCCTGAGGTAGGGGTGAAGTGGAGTTTGAAGAAGCGGGGACTGCTGTGGGGAAGTAGCCCAGGGAATTGTATTGTGTTTTGTGGATAAAAGGTCAGCCATCTTAGCTGATACTATTAGGGTCCCTGGGCTGGAGCTCAGAGTAGAGGGCGGGCCTGGGCTCCCCCTTTTCTGCCTCCCCTAATTAGTCTCTGAGATTGGGAGACAATAGAGACTGTGCCAGGAAGGATAGCTTCTCCTCACTGGTTTGTGATGAAAATGGCTCAATAGGCTGTGGCCTTGTCTCCAGAGAGAGAAGGGCTCCATGGAGGGTCACAGTGAGCCGCTGAGGCTAGTAAAAATCCGCCAGGAAACGCAGGATCCATGAAGATAAGGACAGAGCTTTGTCACACTTGTAAAATATATTTATATTTTCAGATTTCTGCAGTATATTCCAGATGGGTCACATCCATATAAATATAACTGTTTAAAATGGCATTCAGGGCTCTTTTATGACTAGCAAATCTCAGAAGGTCTTTCAAAATAAACTGAGACTCCTATAAGGCTGAATGGATCTAATTCAAACATTACAAGGTTATTCTCCGAGATGGCCTGGCTGACTGACTGGAAAAACCAGAGTGAGGAAGAAGGAATATTTCACACCTTGGCCACGTCACAAAAATAATTGAGCAATTGGCAATGGAGGGTCAGGAGGTTTTTGTTTTTGTTTTTTAAAGAAATCTCAGCTTCCTTGAGAAAGGGGAAAAGAGATTGGGAGAGTCACTCTCTGAGCACCCGTCTAAACTTGGAAGTTGTTTTGGGGTAACTTGGTGTGTCAAAATAAACTGCCTTGCCTCCACACACAAATGTTCACCAGACATCTCAGTACTCTCTAATTAACACATTTTAAAAGTGAGTTTGTTGACATTCGAGATGAGTTTTCTTGCAGCAAGGTAGGTGCACATGCATTCCAATTTCAGATCAACTCTTCCGCCTCTGGCAGACATCTCCCTGTTATCCCACACTGCTTTGCTGCCTAGCTGGGTTGGCCTGATTCTTTACTTTTGTGCCCTCTACAGCTCTGTGTAAATTCATTGGGTTTCACCTCCGTGTTTAAATGCTCCCACTGAATCAAGTGGGACCTGTTGCAATTCCAATTCCTGGTGAGTTTGCACACATGGAGTCATGTGCCAATTATGTATCAGCTCATGACTCTGCATGGTTCCCTTGTCAGATCCTAGACTTCTTTGCTCTCTGCAGGGAGGAGACAGGAGTCGACTTTGTTATGCAACACTGACATTAAAAATTAATGATGTTGCAAGAGCTCATTGGCTTCCTAAAGTAATGTAAGTTGGTTCTGTTCTTTTCTAGTAACTGAAGAGGGAAAACTATCATTTTTGCTTGTACTGAAGCATGACATTGAAAGAGATTGTAGGCTCTATGTTGTTTTGATTCTTTTCCCTCTAAACTTTGCTCCTACTGTTGCACACAATGCTTGAATTTAAGAAAGCTGTTCATACTATATCATTGGTCACAAGTCCGCAGTTGAGCCTATACAGTAATAAGTGGTTGGCACAGACTGGTGTTATACTCAGATCCTGATCTCAGAATGGGAAAACTGTGTGGGGCCACCCGAAAAGAGTTAAGAGCAAAAAGCCTAACACCTGAGGAGGTGGAATCAGATAGACCAGAAAAAGGATAGAGGTATAGCTAGCCCAATCATTGTGATATCATCTTTTTTTATATCTAGAACTTCAAGTTAAAAGTTTTGCTGGAAGCAATCCACCATGAAGGAGCATCTTTTTTAAACTTTGTCTTCATGGCTATTTGAACAGTCTATAGCCACTGCTGCTCTCTCTAAATTCAGGACAACCAGGTTTGAGTTTAGCTTTTCCCATAAAACCAAAAGCTGTTTTTACTCCCTGTGTGATACCATCAATTGTCCCTAATTCCAGGTCTACTATGTCAGAAATGGGAGTACAAGGAGAAATCTGGTGTGCAATGATCAGATGACAGCTCCCAGGAAAAGGGATAAGACTGCCATTAGGATCACTTGGATAATTACTAACTTCTAGAGCCGTGTTCTCAACCCTTAGTGCTCGTCACCCCCTTTAGGCTTAAAAATATGCTTGTTCCAACAGGAATTAATTCAGGGAAGTTCTTTGGCCTGTGTTTTTCAGGAGGTCAGCCTACATTATTGCAGTGGTCCCTTTAGGCAATAAAAATCTAGTTATGCAATACAAAAACAAAGTCTTAGGGCCCTCTCTTCCACTGGCATGCTGGGCAAACAGGAATTCAACCCAGCACTCTTTGTATTAAAAATTGTATTAACTCCCAGCTATCCTTACAGCACATTTTTTAGCTTCTCTGTTCCCCTGTGCTTATCTATATTAAACAGGCTAGATGGACTATTAGCAGAATAGGTTCTCCCTCAAGTAGATCTTATGAGCCATGGACCTCTATTATATCCAGAGGGAAATTTCAATGTACCAGGAATTCAGGATTGTGCTCCAAGTAAATCAAAATAAACAAAATCTCTCCATTGTAACTACACCCATTCTGTAGGTACCAGGAGAGCAATAGGACTACTCTGTAACAAGGCAACCTAAGTAAAAATTGCAACAGCATACTCTTTGGCAACTTGTCTCTGTACTTAGGGGGTTGAAAGGCCTGCTTAGATTGACTGCATGGGGAAAATGCTAAGCGGAAATTACTTTTTACATCAGTGTGTATCACCCTACCCTAGTAAATTAGTACAGATTACTATCAGCTTTCAAAAGCAGCAATGTATCTTCTCCCACTTCTGAGAGCTGAGCAGAGGAAGGCCTAGATGGAATATGGAGTGGTAGCCATAGTAACCATCAATCCTATGAAGCTACAGCTAAGACTTTTTCCGCACTTGTCCTTGTTGAACCTCATTAGATTTATTTTGGCCCAATCCTCTAATTTGTCTACTTCCCTCTGTATCCTATCCCTACCATCCAGCATATCTACCACTCCTCCCAGTTTAGTGTCATCTGCAAACTCGGTGAGGGTGAAGTCCATGACATCCTCCATATCATTAATAAAGATATTGAACAAAACTGGCTCCAGGACTGACCCTTGGGGCACTCCACTTGATACGGCTGCCAACTAGGCATGGAGCCACTGACCACAGTTGCACAGTATGGTCTGACAGTAACAGTTTCTATATTAGAGAACAATAGCTCCTGATTCTGACCAGACTTTTAATTCTTAGATTTAATAGCGCCACATCAAGTCTTAATTATGCCTTTTAAACCCAGAGAGTATAACCCCGGAGTAACTCCCTCTTTCCTCAATAATCTGTAAGCAACATTCAGTTCTGTTGCACAAATGACAGTCTCTGGCCTCCACTAGCTAGCTGGGGAGGAAGAGTGTATGAGCTATGGCTTAGAAATAACAAGTCATTAGCTGTAACGTAGCCTTAACCTTGGTTGTGTCTTCAAACTCAGCAACTCAACAAAAGGGCTCCATCACAGCTTTTCTTGGCCTAGGCCTACAGTTGCCAACTCTACAGGATTGTTTTGTAGTCTCCAGGAATGAAAGATTAATCTTTAATTAAAGATTATGTCATGTGATGAAACCTCTAGCCAAAATTGGCTACCATACCTAGGCCGCAAACGGAGAAGCAGCTTTCTGTTCTAGTTCCCTGCCCACAGAATGGAGCCTGCTGTGCCTTCTACAGCAGCCTCTGACCCAGGAGGTTCAGCCTTGTCCCAGAGAGTATCTATCACTTCATCATGGGATTTGCAGTTCTTCAAAGCCAGCATATGGAACACAGAGGTCTGTTTAATCAGAATACTCTGATAGGTTCAGAGGCTCCTGCGACAGGGCCTACACATATAAGCTTTACTAAAGTTTGGATTGCCTCATCTTGTTGCTTTTTTATGAGCCATCTAGTAATGGGAGCTTATTGTGGACAAAGTGACATGTTTTCTTCTTCCATGCATTTCACATGAGGAGCAGATCAGTCATGTGCATGGAGGAAATCAGTTTTAAAGGTCCAACACCCACATCTAAGACCACTGGCCTTATCAGAGAGTTTCTTATGTTTTCTGCAAATTAAACTTAATCTTTCTGACATGAAAGCCATGGCTATTTCACGTTACATGAATTATGGAATGCATATATGCACTCAAGTTTCTCACTATGTTGAACATACACTTCGGTGCCATTTGCTTTATGCTTATACGCCCTAGCGCCTTCAATATGATCGTCCATTGATTTAGATAGATGAGATTTGAGGAGTTCAAATGAACGTCAGCAAGATAGTTTCATACGTTCAAGAAGTTTTCCATATATATGTCTTAATTAACCTATTCTATGTGTATATAATTTTCATAAAAAAATAGAAGTGACAAAAAATTTGCAAAAGCTTTCACTGATTTTGTATGCCTCAAGTTTGGGCATTCTGCGTAAGCTGTAAAAGGAGTTGGACACCCAAAATCAGAGGCCATGTTTGAAAACTACTGTGTGCTAATGTTTCCCTTTGTTTAAAATGAAGATAATAATTCACCCATTTTTAAAAAAAATGTTTCTTTTTTGCATCTAAGTGATAAGTATTATTAGCCAGAATTCTGCACACAGAAGGTTGGTAGGATCTGATCCTTTTGTTAGCAACCATCAAATGACTTTTTCATGCAACACTGGAATTTAAAAATAACTTGATGTCCAAGATATATCTAGCAAGAAATGAATTGCATGTGTCTAATTTTTTTATTAAATTAAGCCTTGAAGTAAATCAAGCTGAATTTATGAAAAAACTCAAGTAGTTATTTTTACTAGTGATGTCATTATCAATCAGCTAAAGGCCTAATCATTTTTAAGTTAACATAAGCTAAAGATAGTTGCTTAGAGTGTATATTGTATCCCAGCAGTCTTCTCTAGCTATGTGTTTGACAGTAGTTGTAAGAAATAGAGGGCAGAACCAAAACCTTATGAACTTTGAATTTCACCTTTTTCTCATTAAAATGGATGCTGCATAGGTCTTTACTTCCACAATGACTTGATTTTACTTCAACAAATCCAATTTGTAGTCATTTAATTGGCTTCCAGTAAATCACTGCTTATAGTTAGAAAGCACATTTCATTTTTTTTTTCCTCTTTAAAAATCATTTACAGTTGTATAGGTGGGTACGGTATTGCTTTGTATTGTACGGTGAGGGGAAATACAGGGTCAAAAGCAACATCAGGGTATTAGTGTTTAGGGCACTAGAGAATGCCAGTGCTTAATGAGATGGTATGATTGCACTCAGAAGGGAAGAGCAATGGGTGAAATCATTATGAGATGAATATGATCTAGACCTTCTGGACCATCAGAAAAGGAGAAGGGAATGCGGAAGACCAACCATGCCCTAGAATATAGGTCTGGTCTGCACACAGATTTTATACCAGTATAATTATTGTGCAATTATGGTTATTGTACAATTTTTTACTGAAATAGTTATATTAGTATAATCTGTAGGCTGGGTACAGTAAACCAGTACAGAGATGCATGAACAAGGACTCATTGTTTTTGCTTATACCAGAGTAGTTTATTCCTATACTGGAATAAAGTTTAGTGTCTCACATACTTAAATACAGCATCCACACTGGGGGGAAGGAGAGTGGGTTAGCTGCTTTAACTCTATTGTTTAATACAACTTTTATGTGTAGATAAGGCTATACAACTTAAGCAGTACAACTTTTACATGTAGATAAAGCTGTAGGTAGGAAGATATCACACTCACAGAGGAATTGTGACCTCTGGCTCCTCTACTTTATGCATCTTCATTAAAGCAATAGTTCATGGTTTCCATTTTCCAGATGGTTCAGAAGCACCACACTACATGGAGCTATGATCATAAAACTAGCATAACACCATATAAATGTGCATATATATTGCCAATGTGTCAAGCCCCATGACCGTAGTTCCACAGTAACACTCTATATTTGTGATGTCATGGTAATTACAGGTGGATATTATATAAATGAGCCATTTATCATATTTTAACTTACATTTAATTATTTGTGCACTCTAAATCAAACGTGCTTATCTTACATAGTGCAACATTTTACATATTTATGGCTAGACTATGCTACCCTTACTCAATGATTAACATGTGACTGCCCAAGTAGCACCTTTGAAATCATTTGGGACTATTTTCCTAGTAAGGAACTACTCCAGGTTGCTAAGGGTTGCACATTTTTGCTCTATATGAATAAAATAGAACATAAGGAACAAATCCACATGTATTCACTAAAGGACCCAAAGCAGCTAAAGACCCACACGATGATTGCATAAGGGGCAGAGCACCAGAAACCTGCCTGAGAGGACTCCTCTCCTTCCCCTAACCCAGTAGATTGTCTTTGCATCTCCCTTATTGTGTAGGATTGTGGTTGGTCAGGAGTATGGGCCAATGTATCCATGCACTGTGCAGATCAATTGACTGAGCTCCGTTTGCAAGGGATGCCTACCTCCACTCTGCTAATCCCTGTTCTGAATTAGCATCTGTGGTTCAGATGCACCAAGAGCTATTCTGGCTGGGATTGAGGACACCAACTCGTGTTTATTATGCAGCAAGTACATGGGGTGTATGCTTCTTCCTTCAAAACCCAACGCCCTCCAAACATTTTTGCATTTTGCAGCTGATTGGCTCCCCCCCTTAGGTGTTTCTTCCTAGGCTTGAGAATAGTAAAATAATGGATAACAACAAAGGCTTGGACTTTCCCTGATGAAATAATAAGGGTTGGATGTATCAAAAACTTCTTTGAATATTCTGACTGATAGCTTAAGTTAGATTCTGTTTTGACTTATAACTGAAAAACACATTTTCAGGCACTGTAGCCAAAAGGAAAAAAAA
Source organism: Dermatemys mawii (assembly GCA_007922305.1). Classification (NCBI taxonomy): domain Eukaryota; kingdom Metazoa; phylum Chordata; order Testudines; family Dermatemydidae; genus Dermatemys; species Dermatemys mawii. The sequence continues at coordinate 12,662,633 of ML677341.1, read as the reverse complement.
ATTGGAAGGGAGAGATAAGTGCAGTCAGAATATAAAGCTATTTTCCTACAGCTGATGAAAGAATACCCAGCATCTCTCCCAAAAATCACAGACAAGTCATTTTTAAGGATATAAAAGTCCTCCATCTGCTTCCTCAGACTTATGCCCTAAGAAATATCAGCATTTTTTTTCTCCTTCTTTTGTAAACCTAATTAAAGATAATTTTTAACCTCAGCATCTCTCAGTCTTTCAGATGAAACAAACAAATAAACAATAAAGCCCAACTGACCATTTTTTGTCATAAAGAACCCATTGCATTTTTAGAAATAATTGGGGTGTTAGTTCAAGTGTCCGTTCAGCTCAGGCGATTATATTTTCCTGGTCTGAGTTATCCCTAGATGTTGGGTATTACTTTCACTTCTTCATCCAAATGGTTACTATTTACTATTAAACAGCAGCTGCCAAAGCCAAAATCGCAGGAAGCAAAGACCCTGGCAATATATTCTGAACAGTTCATTCTGTTAGAAAAGGACTTTTTACTTCATCCCAGTTTACAGCAGGATCGTAATTTTGAAGCCCAGTAATGGGGATTTCATTGGAGCATCATGATTTTGAGAGGAGATCTCAAATATTCAAATAGGGAAAACCATACATTTTGGCGACACAGAAATTGTGATACCATATCAGACCTTAGGTTCATCTAATCCAGCATCTTGTGTCTGATAATGGCCAACATTAGATTCTTCAGAGGAAGATGAAAGCAACTCTTCAGTAGGCAGATGTGGGATAATCTACTACGCTGCCATAAAGGTGTCATCTTAACCTCTGCTAGTAAGGTTGCAAATGCTGCCATAAAATTCTGGGAAGAGCTGCCCCAAATTCCCGACAGAGTTTGAGACAACAAAACAAGAGAGAAACACCAAATGATGCATGCAAGGCTTTAGAGGAAGCACAGTTCATGTTGGGACAGATTTTTAAGAGTTTAGGGCACGAGATTATAGGAACATCAGTGAGAACAGAATTGGGCCTACGGGATGATAAAAAACAAAAATTAGAGGGCAAATTTATACTTTTTCCAAAGAGTAAAAACAAAGTTGAAAATGCACAGTAGGGGGAAAGCAACCGTGCTATATTCAATTTAAACACAAAGCAGGACTTGTCATTCCCTGTTGCTTAGTTACATTTTTTTTAATATTGCAAGAAGCTTGATCCAAAGATTATAAACACAAGAGAAAAATATGGTTGAAAACCTTCCCATCAAATTACTATTCAAGCAGTGGGTGAAAGAATGTTAGTTTTATTTTGTATAATTCTCCCTATCCCAGAATAAATAAGAAAAGATTTGCTTATATAAAGGGTAAATTCATACTAGAGCTAGTTTACGGTCTATAGCAAAATTGGCCTGCATGTGAACAGAAAGCAAATCTGTGGGTTAAATCCTCCAAGATAAATATGCTATCCTGAACCATGGAGTAAGCAGTAATCTTACATTGAAAGAGACACATTGCAAATGGCCTTTGGCATGTCTTTCTATGCTTTTGACTCCTGTGGAGTTGTTATTACAATGTTAAAAGTCTTACTATATAGTTGAAATATTTATAATATCATTTTAATGAAACTTAATATTTGGCTAGGACATGGTGACATTTTTATATGCTTTCTTTTTTAGAGTATTGTGTCCGGAGTGTAGGGCTTGAGGGCAACTATTACTGTGTCAGCGTAACACATGTTTCCAATAGGTAACTGACACATGAAAGGAGAGGAATGTGATTTAACGTTACAATTTTATTTCATGCAATTAAACATATGGCAGGAAAGACGACACAATCCAAAACAATATGAATGTGGAAGCGCCCAATAAAAGATCCCTCCAAGGGTCTGATTTAATAATTTAAGGTTAAATGATTCATTTTGAAGAACTTATTTGCTGGGTTTGGACTTTTTGTTTGTTTGCAAGTTGTTAGTGCAAAGCTAATAATTTCTACAAACCTGTTTTTTGGAGGGTGAGAGGAGGGTCTGCTCCACAGATCTATCTGGGTTTTACACCCTCACCTATCACCATAGTATCTGAGTACTTTTACAAAGAAATCATAAGCAAAAGCAGTCACTGGACTGATTTCCTTCCTGTATTTCCTGAGGAAATTGAAATTATGATTCCTCTCCTCTCTTTTAATGTCCCTCTTCTCTCTCCTCCCCTTTTCTCTTGTTTTTCTTTCCCTCCTCCTCCTTTTCCCTATTCTACCTTATTCCATTGCTGCTTTTATTATGGCTCTGGGAAAATGAAGCTGAAATGAGTTTTTGAACTTCACTCAGACGGCAGTAAAAGTTTTGGTCACTGTAATCTTCCCTGGAAGTGAGGAAAGTTCACCAAATTTGGTACTGAAGGGTAAATAGGAATTCCATGCTTGAACAATACTACCGACCACCTGACCAGGATGGTGACAGTGATTGTGAAATCTTCAGGGAGATTAGAGAAGTAGAAAACACAATAATAATTGGTGATTTCAACTCTCCTCATATTGACTGGGTATATATGTCCCCTCAGGAAGGGAGACAGATAAAATATCTAGCACATTAAATGACTGCTTCTTGGAGCACCTTGTCTTGAAACCTACAAGGGGAGAGGCAATTCTTGATTTCATCGTAAGTGGATCACAGAATCTGGTCCAAGAACTGAACACAGAGGAACCACACAGTAATAGCATCCATAATGTAATTAAATTTAACAACCTTGTAGGAGGAAAAAATGCAAAAGAACCTCATTTCTATAGCATTTAATTTCACAAAGGAGGACTGTAAAAAATGAAGAAGTTAGTTAAATGGAAATTAAAAGGAACAATCACAAAGGTGAAATGCCTGCAGACTGCATGGAGACTATTAAAAACAGCATAGTGGAGGCTCAAACTACATTTGTACCTCAAATCACATAAAAACATAAGAGAAACAAAAAAAAAAGTCACCCTGGTTAAAGAGCAGCGAAACATTTGGTGCACTTCATCCAACGCACTAAAGCCCCAAAGCACCCAAGTTGAGGAAACCAGTCAGTCACTACACTCTCAAATGAACTCACAAGGAAAATGATAAAAGACAGAAACACCACATCAGCTGTGGGTGATCACTTTGCACAAAGCAATCATTCTGTGTCTGACCTATCAGTCCCCATCCTCAAAGGAAATATGCACAACGCTTTTAAAAGATGAGCCCGGGAGCTTAAATTGATAACTGTGCTAGACATTAAAAATCACAGACTGAACAGAGATTGAATCAATGGCTTATCAAAACAATCTATTACCTGATACGGCTATATCAGGAGCAGCAACCTTTGGCATGCGGCCTGTCAGGGAAATCTGCTGATGGGCCAATGGGAGCTGTGGGAAGCAGCATGGGCCGAGGGATGTGCTGGCTGCCACTTCTCTCAGCCACCATTGACCTGGAACGGCAAACCACAGCCAGCGGGAGTTGCGATCGGCTGAACCTGCGGATGCTGCAAGTAAACAAGCCATTTAAACAGCAGATTTTCCCGATGGGCCGCATGTCAAAGGTTGCCGATTCCTGGGCTATATCAACACTGCATACAACATTTTCCAGACAGATTTTGGCTTATCAGATATTCTTCGGTAGCTTATTCAAATGACAAATAACCTTGACCCAACACAAAAGAGAATAAAGTGGTATTGATTCAATTATGAGACTGCTGTAATTTCAGATTATTATCCTTGAAATTTATTCTTTAATAAGAGTCACTTACAAAGTGGAGTTAATTTTGTAAAGTTCGATGTAATTTGATATCTTATTCAATAAATATATGACTAGCTTAGGACTGTTACTTGATAACTGTTTATTTACAATATGTAAAGGATTAGATTTTCAAAGACTTCCAATAGATTTGGACATCCAATAATGAGAATTGAACTTCCAAATCTCTTAGGCGGTTTAGAAAATTTCAGCCATATACATTAGTTCCTATTGTTAATTCACAAATTAGTTTTTAATGTGACTATTTGTTGACTAGCTGTCATAGCTTCTTTAGGATTTTAATGGGACAAGGGTAACTACAAATTAGAAAATTGTAGATCATTCAGTTTATTGTCTGCAATGATGGAAGATTTGTACAAGTATCTTAAAGGTGGAGTAGAATAACCACTGTTTGATTAAGGTTAGCCAGCCATCAGGAATTCAACAAGTAACATCATGTCTGACTATCTACTATGGTATTAAATATATTACCATCAGGGTAGATACAGGAAATTTAGTACTGTAGATATGATATGCTTTGAATTTCAGAATCCATTTTACTAGACTCTGATATTATAGAGATTAATGGCTGGTACAATGCTTCATGGTATGAGGGCTTAAACAAAATGCTGGGAAGAACACTTATTTATGGGTAAGAACAATGAAAGCTATGATTGGAACTATAGTTATGAATGGGGCATTAGAAGTCAAGTGTTGGACCTCTTTAATATAACAAAACTGGATGTTTTTCACAGTGATGTTGGGAGTCATGAACTCCATTATTTAATTTATGCTTTCTTAACCAATATCTCTGGCTCTTGGCAGTTTGGCATCTGGGTGAGTAGTTGGGATGATGAACACATTAATAAATTTCATTGAAAACTTCAGAATTAAATCCTATGCTACATGTGAGGCTAATAGATTGCAGAAGCTTAGAAACAGAAGGGAGACAGAAGGTCGGAGACACGAAAGATCAGAATAGACTCTCAGCAAATTGTTTGATCTCCAGGGCTCATGAGGACCCACCTATTAGTATAAAAAATCCTGGGCTGGATCCTACTCCATAGGAGTCAATGAGAGTTTTGCCATAGATTTTTGATGGGAACAGGTAAGGTTTACCTGGGTGATTCTTTACTGCATATTAATAAAATATCACAGCTCATGCACTGGTTTTAATATTGCAATTGACCAGTTTGTTCAGAATATGTTTTTTTACACATGTGGTTCTTATTGAGCACAACTTGGATTTCTTATGCATCACAGGATGCTGTTTTGGAATAAAGTATTGTAAAGTTTATCTGAGGCATGGTGCTTTGTTATTCCTTTCTTCAGCCACCTCCTTCATGGGAGGAGGTGAGGTAAATTTTTAGCTATCACTAAATATTTTTTGTGAGGTACCTAATTTTAAGATATATGAATCCATCTTGGATAATTATATTGTCCCCATTTCTATAGTATCTGAGTACCTCACAATATTTAATGTAATTATCCACATGACACCTCAGGTGTGGTAAGGCAATGCTATTATCCCCATTATAGATGGGAAATGAGGCACAGGCCTGGATGTACAAAAGAAGTTAAGCATTATTAGTCATTATGAGCAGTCTATTGGCATGTTGAACTATATTGGTTTATAGCAATTCATTAATCATTTATTACAATATCTGTTAATTATTTATGAATCTTTTATGAACTATTTATAAATAGAAACTTAATATAATTCATGACCATCCAAGACTTGATATAAAGTGTGAACTCAGAATGAGTAGGTTTTATCAGTGTCATCTCATGTGCCATGAAAAAGGATGATAATGACTTATTCTGTATCTAAATAAGAAGCTTTATAAAATTCTAAGTTACTACAATAATTTGTGCTGAAGATGAAGTTTGGTTGGTTTGTTGCCACCTGTTTCCTGTATGAATATTAATACGTTTTGCATGATTGTGGTGAAAACATGGGACCTATTTTATTTGTTGTTGTGTTTTATGGATTGAGAAATTGCTTGGGATATGGCTTGCATGAAAGGCACTATTTAAGAGTAAATTGTAATGTAATGAACATCTATACAAGCCACTTGTTTGACCCCTTCTGCAGTTATCTGTTCAGGCTTTGTCATTGCACAATGGGAAGACTCATCTGTTTTGATGGTAAAACCTGTGAGGACAGAGAACACACAGGAATTTCCAATAGTTTTCCCTCTTCAAATATTTTTCTGAGGGTGGATTTGTTGTAGGGATTGTGGAGGAATCTGGTTCACCAGTCATTCTTTCACTTCCTCTAACTTCTTGTATATTTTTCTTTGCTGCAGCAGGGAATATGGCATATCCTGAGCACTGAAAGAAAGGAATTCCAATCATATGCACCATGTGCAAATTGAGGTAGCTGGAGGAATTAGAACCACAAAGCTGTGATGGGTTGGTGTGAGGTGAGAGAAGCTTTATAATCTACAGAGCACTTGATCCATGTTCAAGTTGTGAATGTGACTTTTATAGAAACTAATAAGAAGGTGGTATTCCAGCCTAGTGATGACTTTTTTGTCAGGGTTGCCTCTATCTCATTCACTGTAAATGGTCCCAAAAGATTGAAGTAATACATTAATTCATGCAAGACTTAATTCAGTATTGCCCAGAATTCTAAAAGGGTTCTATACAGTTCTTGTATAACAAGCTTCTTCCTATTCTATAGTACCTTCTCTGGTTAGTTAAACTTTCCCTCTATTATTTGGCTAAAAATATGTTGTCATACCATGGTAACTGCCTAACTTTGCAAAGAATGCTGCCTCTGTGAGTTTAAAAACCTGGCAGAGAAAACTCCAGGCTGTCCTTACAGTAGTACAATTAAAACAAAGCTATCTACTTAGTTGGGATCAGAAAGGTATCATCTGAATCTCTCCTAAGCGAAATAAACTGGGGAAGTCTCCTTCCATTGGACTATTGCTCTAACCTCTACACACCCCTGTAATAGCATGCCCCAAGGGATTATGAAATTGAAGAATAGCTGTGTCCGGCTTCAGATGCTGTCACATTAAAGTGAGAAAATTTAAAATGGAAAAGGGAATCAGCTCTTTCATTATGAACATTACTGGCCCTGTAAGAAACACTGAGGTGCAAATGGCTGAGAACCAAAGCCCTCAACAATTTAATCACTGGTCCTGAATATGCTGACTGTCAGTTAATTGCTTTGAGAGTGCCCAAAGGGTCCAACCCAAAAACCACCCTAGGATTCCTTAGCTATTCATCCCATGTGACCAAAGCCACAGCTACGGGAAACAGCTTTACTGCCTTTTTTTTTTTTAATACCCTCCCTTTTCCATAGTTCTTGCCAACCTTGTACACAGTAGGAACCTTGGAAACAAGCTCTAAACCCTCTCCTTCCTGACATGTCCATGAACAGCTGCAACTACTTTGACATTGAGAGCAGTTGTCTTGATAGTGCCATTGAAATGCTCCACAAAGATACCAAAAATGGAAATATGGTATACCATATATGTTTAGTGGCCTTAGCACAAGAAGAATATGGGTGGTTTTCAATGCATACTGTGGAGGTCAGTAGACATCAAACAAAAAATATAAAAGGTCTGATTCTCCCCTCACTGTTTTTATAACTTACTGCTCTTGATTTACACTGGTATAAGAATCAAGCTCAAACAGTATTGTAGTGACCACAGGCAAAGGTCAAGGGTGAAATCCTGGCTCCATTGACTTCAAATGCCCAGTGACTATATTATTGTTATTATGTGTTATTATCCACTTTAACCTGACTTTCTTTAGGGTTACTCTCTGCTAGAAAATTCTTGAATTTAAGCAAGATAACATCCCTGTATCTAGCTCGATGTTTAAAATTATTGTAATTGTGCTTGTTTAAGCATGTACCCCATGTTTTATGAAATTCCAAATTGGCTGTTTGCTTCCTGAGACGCCTAAAGCAATTCCAGCCACCAGCATTTCAAGGAAATAAAAGACAACTGTGTGAAAAATACAGGATAAAGGTTATTTGTCAGGAACAGCACCCCACAGTGTTTTATTCATGGCATAAAACCACACATCTGTGTTACCGTGTCTGAGTCTTTGTAGCTCCCTGGGAGATCTTGACTGGATAGGGAACATGGGACTTTCCATACTGAGGGTTTGGTCCTGCCGTGTGTTCAGTATTCTGGCCCTGATCCAGAAAAGTACTGTTTAAGCCAAGAATAGTCCCATTGCTATCATACAGGGCTGTGACCTTGACATCAGTAAGCCTACTCATGTGCGTAAAGTTAAGCAAGAGCTGAACTGCTTTTTCTGGATTGGAACTGAATTCTTAGCCTCTTGCAGGACAAACCTCTTGATACAGAATGTCCTTTACGACACATGGTCCATAGCCGTTGCAGATGTGTAAGCCCTTGCTGGACCTGTAAGAGGAAATCATGGAGAACAGAATACGCCACAGGTATCTAAGCTGCCACTGACTGAAAAAGAACAGCCCAAACAAGGGGCCTTAATGACAAAATATTTTACTTTTCATTGTTTCATTTCTTAAGAGGATTTTTTGGTCTGAGCCTCAAGTTCCCATGAAGCAGTCAAGAGGTTTCAGTGCATTGTCTGCATCATATTTTTCTCTTTGCTTTGTAGCATTTCCTTCAGAGCATTTAGCATGGCACAAACTACTTTTTTTTTTTTTCACAATCTGGCCTCTCTGTGGTACTTACATGACTGGTCTCCATTCCATGCCTCAGTATCTTGATCACGTGGTATGAAATTATCTAAATCCCCATTCTTGGGCAAGTAGCTTGGTCCTCAGTTGCTAAAATGTTGGCTTCAAAGTAGACCTCTATCAGCCACTTCCGACAACAAGCAGGGAGAGGGGACTAGACCAGCTGCCTCCTTATGAAAGAGCTGAGAGCTAGACAGCAAGCGTGTTAGCTGCCCTTTGTCCACAGTAGGAGTATTACCATTGAGCCTCCTCCCAAGATGATGATTTAAGGAGGGAAGCCCATCCTTTTTGAGAGAGAGGTGTTTGGGTTAGTGGGAAGTGTTGGTGGAAGGTTTCATGTTCTGGAGAAGGAGCATCCCTAATGTTAGATTACAGCAATAGGCATCTGGACATTTCTAGATTTTGAATAATTGATAGATTATCTTTTCTCAGTAATTGCTTTGCTTCTACCAAGTTATTTGTTCCACGTCTGCATTCAGTGCTGATCTCAGAACACCTCTTTTGTGCAGTTGATGGAATATACTGATGTGATGTCTTGCTCAGGCCATCCAGAATTGTGAGCCACTGTGTTACCGCTCTGTCTCAGCAAGACCAAGCTTTGCTGCTGACACACCATCACATTTACCTTGCCAACAAACTCTCCAGATCTCTGCCAGGCCAAACCTTGCCTTTCAGGTAACAATCAGTGAACCCCAATTCCTGAGTTCTTCAGTGACATCTCCTTGAAGTGCCCAATCCCTCTAACTAGACACACCTGAACGTTACTAAGATTGCTGCCTCCAGAGAGACAGAGCACACACCAGCCTATTAGGTTAGCTGAAGACTGACATTTCACTTCAGTATAACAGCACTGCTGAGATGGTTTTGTTAATAAAACAAGAATACGTTTATTAATAAAGAGCATAACTTTAAGTAATTTCAGGTCAGAGTGAAAGAGATATGAATAAAACACACTTTCTAGTGACTAAAACAACAGGAAGTTACAATCTTTGCCTAAGCAGATTTCTTAGCTATGGTCAGTTCCCAGAAACTTCACCCCTTTGGTTGAAGGATCCACTTCTAGCCTCTTTTGTCCCTAAGGTAATGGATGCCAAAATGGCTTTCTGTTTCTGCTTATATTTCCCAACATCCGTTGTTTCTGTTTCAAGAGCCAGGCAGGCTTCCTGGGGGTACAGCCTTCATCCCCCATCATAATCATTGTGGTCATCTCCCCCACTTGCTGGTTTGATGGCTTTGTTTTTCTTATACGTAAATGTACTTCCATTGTTTCTGCCCTTGTGTTTCTTAATTCCCACTGGAGACACAATTAAGCAGATGAAACAACTTTACTTTGTCAAGGACAAGCTGGGCTTATGCATTTAAGCCTTAAGAACATATTTACAGCACACATCTGTAATTCTTTATACACCCCCAGTAAATACATCACACAATGATATTAACGACCAGTGTGTTATCAGTTTGTATATAATACCTCATATGACACCTTTTAGATACAGTGTGTGTTGGGGCAATGAGTGTGTCAGGCCTGATGTGAATTATGATATGATGTTGCTTCTGCAGTTAGTATTGAGGGGAACCTAAGATCACACCATTGAATAGTTAACAATGAATGTTGTCAATTGAAAAAAACAACAACAACCCACTCTCATTCTAACTCGTCACAAAGACTGAAGGGTAGCAGAAGCCAGATGAGGCCACAAGGACTGGTATAGCTCAGATTAAAATCTAAACACCTACAATGATGCACAGATGTGCACTGACATTTTTAAAATGGGCACTGACTTTTTAAGATTATGCATGCACACTGAATATTAAACAAACATATGAACCTCCAAGGGCAGATTCTACCAACCAGTGCTTCAATCTCTTTAGATTTGAGACACTGGCTCCTATCCTACATTAAGAAACCAGAAATACTGCTTGTTAACCTGTGTACAACAAAACACCATATTTCGTACATCTGGGTTTCAAGATGAAAGGAAGGGATGCATGTTTATATACCCATGTCTTGGATAGGAAACAGCAAGCAATAATTTGTTCTCACTACATATAACACCTTCCAGCCAAGAATCTTATAGTGCTTTCCAAACATCAGTGAATATATCTTCAGAACATTTCTAAGATTTATTTACCTCCTAAGAGAGATTATCTCAGTCAGAGAAACTGAAGCACAGATGGATTATAGCCAACATTTTCAAACATCAGAGCCTTAAGTGATCTCTCTGTCTGTCTGCCCAGTTGTAGTGTTTTATACTGCTACCCATCATCTTCCTATCTCAGCACCATCCATTCCAAATGAAAGGCAAATGTTAGGTGCCTTGTGGATTTAGTTAGGTACCGAGATCCATAATTAAGCATTTTTAAAAGTATGTCATTTGTGGTTCCTCAGCACCTATGAGAATGAGACCATGATTTAAATCCCTAAAGATGTATTTAGGAGCCTTAATGCAGACATCCAAGTTTGAAAATGTTGTCCCAAGAAGTCTGTTTCAGAGCCAGGAATTAAACTCCGATCAAATAACAACCACAAGCACATTCTATATCTCAAAGAGAAGGGACGAAGAAGTGTGGATTATTCTTCCATGCAAAAAAATAATAATCATAATAATGCACCAGAACCTTGAAATAATATTCATTTTTTTACAATGTTTAAAATGCATCTCTAGGCTAACTGTAAATAGGTCACATCAACAAGACATTGTATGTATCTATTGTTTGTCTTGTGGTAGAAACTAAAGGCCTCAATCTAGGCATGATGCATATTATAATGGAACAACATTCCCTGTGCCAGAAAGCTTGCAATCCAAGTATATAAAGGGAGGGGTGGATGCAACAAACAAATAGGGGGAGAGAACAAGGAGGTAACAAGATGATTATGGCTCATGAAATAAATGGAGTGAGGGGGGAGTCACAATCCCCATCAGCAAAGCTACCATTATCAAGAGTTTTGTAGGTATCACAGAAAAGATGGGTTTGAAGAAGAGATTTGAAGGTAACATAATGGTTTGCAGATTTTCCTGGGGAGCTCCATTCATGCATAAAATCAGGATGGGAGAAAGCCCAAAGGTGCCTACATGGTGCTGAGGTATCTGCAGAATAAAAACATGATTGACCACCAGTCTGATAATTCTATTGACTTGGCCTTTGCTAATCCATCTGGGCTATCTCATCAGGTGTGACTGTGCTTTCAAGAAGAGCTATGTAAAGACGTGGTGGACAGTGGAGAAAGGAGTAGCAACCAAAATGATTTCTGAAACTAATTTTCATTGTGCAGCCAAACACAAATCCAATCTGTTTGAACAGAATCAATTTTCCTGTCAGAACAGAATCGATTTTTCTGTCATTTTGCATATTTAAAAATAAAGTGCATCTCTCTCTCTCTCTCTCACACACACACACACACATACACACACTTTTCATATAGATTGTTACACAGATACAGCTCTAGATGGTATGTTTTTCAGAATACAGGTGATTATTGTGACCTCAGGATGGATTGGACATTTCTTCCTCTTCGTGATGGTCGTGTTGAATATATGACAATTAATTCACATTCTCCTTTTATATGTTGAAGAACTGGAACTGTACCCATATCCTCCCCCATCCCCCATCCATTCATATGGTGAGTTCCATCTGCAGTCCAGACTTGCCAACAAGTTTTAAAATATGTTGCTCAGAAAACAACCGCAGCATCTGGATCAGTGTGAATTTTACTTTGGCAAGTTTCATTTCCTGGCCTTTTGGCTGGACAGACCTTTGACTGTTCAGGCACCCGTGGAAATCCTGTACATCTAAATGTGATGTCAGCTCATAGGTGGGAACCTTGTTTCCCAAGGGAAAAGGATTTTTTGCTAGAGACTGATACCCACCATAAAAATCACATCAAATCAGAATTTGGGGAGATCAAACCCTCCAAATTTAATGTGTTGAATCCTGGGTTTTAGTTTAGTCCATTACAAAAAAAAGGGAACATTAGTCAAATGCACACACTGATCCATCTGGGATTTTAGTTGGGGCTCTTGTCTACTTTGTATAAAATTGATTTTAAGGAACTTTTTTAAAATGATCACATTGTGCAAACAGCATAGGGATAGGCAAATGGATACGTTATTCTTCTACAGCAATGCTCTAAAAAGAAAATGACAGTGTTCTTTATAGGGTCACGTAGGTGCTGTTCAATGTAGTACAAATAAAGATTTTTGACAATTATAGAAACATATATCAAATTCGCCTTTGGCTGACATGCTGTGGTATGTAAATTCTAGATATTAGGAACAAGTATGCAGATCCCTGTATTAAAGCATTTGTTTTATTCATACACATAAAGTTAGTCTTCATCCAGATTTGTTGATGAATACAGAAAGAATTTTTTAAAAAAACAATATAAAGATAACCACTTCTTTATTCAGTTGGCCAAGACTAACATTAATTTGTTACACCATCATGAAATAGAGATAGCAATATAAGTTAACAACAACATTATTGTTTAGGATACTGTGTCCCTTCAACTAGATACTTAAACACAGAAGTAAAAAACAATTACAGAAGTTCTAACGAATACAGATTTATTCCACCAGATAGAACAACGTCTCTAAGGGTATGGTTACACTTACAAGATTATAGCGCTATAGGTTATAGCGGTCCCCTTATACAGGAATATGTATAGCGCTATTGTATGTCCACACTCAGATGCTCCTGCAGTATAGCATGGCCACATTTGGGGCACTTAATGCGGCATTAAGAGCAGCGCATTAGGGCAGGTATCTCAGCATTCAGCTGGGTGCAACGTGCTTTTTAAACGAGGGGGGTGAGGGGGGACGCGTTGTGTGTATGCAGAGGGAGAGAGACAGTGGTTTTTCCGTTTTTCTGAAAGCCTGTCAGTGAGCCTCCGTACACAGAAGGCTTTGTTTTCACACAGGCTCCCTCCTTAAACATTTGCATTGCTTATCTGCCGAGTTAAGAAAGAAACTCTAAAGAGGTACTTCCGCATTCCTCCAGCCGAGTTCAAAACAAAGGGAAGAGACGTCAATTGCCTTAAATGGCTCTAGGCATCTCCAGAGATTACTTGTAGCGCAGTGGGTGTCCACATCCTTGCTGTAGCGCTACAGCAGCTGCGCTACAGCCCTTATTCCCCATGCGGAGGTGGATTAATAATAGCGCTATAACTCAGCAGTTATAGCGCTCTACGTGCCTTGCCAGTGTGGACGGGGAGGAGGTTATAGCGCTCGTGGGGGCTTTATAGCGCTATAAAGTGCCAGTGTAGCCATGGCCTAACTCAAGCAACAGCAATGAAGTCTCTATTAAATTATTTAAGAGGTCTGTATGCTGGGGATTAAATCTAGCCATATTGTATATAACATATGATGCAAGATATTTTTAGCATTCTTCGTAACCTCTCTGATTCTCAGATGCTGTAGCTACAAAGATGCTAAAAGCCATATTTGGTGTCTATAATAAAAGCTTGTATTTAATACCTGTAATAACCTGGAATTTTAAAGATTAACACTCTAAATCTGATGAACTATTAAAATGGATCTAACTTTGTGTATGTCTACACTATGAAATTAGGTTGATTTTATAGAAGTTGATCTTAGAAAGCGATTTCATACAGTCGATTGTGTATGTCCCCACTAAGTGCAGTAGGTCAGTGGAGTGTATCCTCTATACTTGGCTAGCATTAACTCACAGAGTGATGCACTGTAGGTAGCTAGCCCACAGTCCCCGCTGCCCTCTGGAATACTGGGTTAAGCTCTCAATGCCTGATATGGACACAGATGTTCTTGAAAGCACAGGATGTGCCAGTTGGGACATCATGGTGGCAGTGGGACAGGTTGATACAGTGGGATACCGATTCTGGGCCCCGCAAACAAGCACAGACTGGTGGGACCTGTAACAATGCAATGACTTGCCCCTGCAGCACCTCCTGCTGGCTGTCTGGGAATTAGCTGCTGGAGATGTTGAAATGCCAATAGTTATCTTTGGGGATCCAGCCTACCCCTTGCTCCCATGGCTCATGAAACCGTATACACTGGGTGTCTTACTACTGCTGACAGCCTGGTAGGAGTAAGGAGCAGTTCAACTTTAGGAGGAGCAAATGCAGAATGGAGATAGAATGTGCCTTTGGATGTTTAAAAGCTCGCTAGCACCATTTGCTGACTAGTTTAGAACTCAGCACAATCAGTATTCCCATTGTTATTGTTCCATAATATCTGTGACAATAAGGGGGAGACTTTACAGCAGGGTGGGAGGTCGAGGCAAATCACCAGGTGGCCAATTTTGAGGAGCCAGACACCAGGGTGATTAGAAGAGCACAGGCGCACTGCGCATCAGGGAGACTTTGAAAAACAGTTTTACGATGGCCAGGCTACAGTGTGACAGCTGTGTGTGTTTCTCCTTGATGCAAAGCCGTCCCCTTTGTTGAATTTACTTCCCTGTAAGCCAATACCCCCTCCTCTTTGATTACAGCTCCCCCCACCTCTTGGCTGTTCACCGGGGTGATCCCTTTCAGCCAAGCGCAAACTGTCCAGCATGCACGGAGCACTTTTGCAGTTCCCTTACAAAAATCCCCCTATTTCACCCAGGTGACCATGAATGATATCACTCTCCTGAGGCTGACACAGAAAGATAAAGACCAAGTGTTGCATGAATGCAACCAAAACCCAGGACCATTCACTGCCATGCTTTGTGCTGCAATGATTCTAGACTACTTGCTGCTGACTTGGCGTGGTAAAGCATCCTACCATGAAGGATGAAAGAAGGCATCCCTCCTCAGAAACCTTCTGCAAAGGCTTTCAGAGTACCTCCAGGAGAGCTTCATGGAGATGTTCCTGGAGGATTCCCACTCCATCCCCAGACACATTAACAGACTTTTCCAGTAGCTGCACTGATCGTAAATGAAACCCAATTCATCAGGGCAAATCAAACATTAAACACAATTGCTTTTAACCCCTGTAGTATAGTTACAGATGTTCACTCACCAGAGGTGCCTTCTCTACTGTCCAGGAACCAGGGCCGGCTCCAGCTTTTCTGCCGCCCCAAGCAGCAGATTCCACCCCCCCAACCCTCAAGTCATGCTGCGAGAGCTGCCGCTGAATTGCCACCGAAAACAGAAGTGCAGACAAGGACCGCCACCAAATTACTGCAGAAGACAAAAGCACAGAGAAGCGCTCGCCGCCAAATTGCTGCCAAAGACAGACTCATTGACCAGCCGCTGAATTGCCACCAAAAGGGAAGATGTGCAGCCCCGCTAACGCATGGCGTGCTGCCCCCTAATTTTGGCATATAGTTTAGCATTTCAGCGGCTAGTGTAGACCTGGTCATAGTAAAAATTCTTAACATCCCACAGTGACTTTTGTGGGGACAAAACATTCATTCAGAAATATAAATTATAAATCTGAAATTATTGTACTTGTATTACCAAAGCATGTAGAAGTGCTGGTTATCGACCGGGCTCCCGTTGTGTGAGGTGCTGTACAAACACAAAGCAAAAGACAGACCTTGCCCCAACAAGCTTACAATCTAGGTATAAAACAAGAGCCAACAGAAGCATACAGACAAATAGATGGAGGAGTACAAGGAAACACTGAGACAGTATTGATCAGCATGACAGGCAGTGGTATTGGTGTATCAGGCTTGGTGGGGTTGTCCAAGATGTTTTGGTGACTCTCCATTATGACACCCTAAAAGGGCCAAATGATTACACCTTTGCTTTAAGCCCTATGACTTAACAAACAACTTAAGTACATGCTTAACTTGGACTCTGTGAATAGTCTCATTGACATCAATGTTGGCTCATCATTATCAGATATAATTTCCTAAATCTGCAGTCAAGTACTGGAACTTTATATGCCATTCACAGCAGACCTAGGCAGAACACTAGCAAGAGCTACTAGCTACTCTGGATGGAAAGGTACTTGTTGCTTTCTGTGATATGATGTGAGTGCCAAAGTTTGATAGCAAATGGATAACAGCAAATTTTTGATCAGTTTCTTGGTCACAATCCTACTTATCTTCTGAAAATATTTTAAGATAGCACATCCTAAGAAAACTATAGTATTGTCACCTTGCTTTTCTTGGGATAATGTTGTGTGATAAATACATGCAGACATGTTTAGCGCAATTAATCTAAATGTATATCAGAAAGAGAAAGCACAGAGTAAGAAAAGTAGTTCTCCATGGTAGGACATTAATCAAAAAAGAATATTTGCATTTTACACTTGCCTTCCTTCATGAGGTTTGTCCTAATGTTTAGTTGGGCAAAAAACTGGAATATAGGCAGAAAGATCTTCTTTTTTTGAATGTCAGAGAGAAAAGCTATAAACGTGGAAAGCAATATGTTTCTTCAAAATCCAAGGATGCTTGAGAAAAGGGACAGCAGGAGACTCTTATAAATAAAGAATGATATATTTCCTTTGACTGCCCACATATAAATATGTTTGTACAATGAAAATAAATGATATGGAACTTGAAGAAATACATACTTGATTTTGATATAAAGCCTGTTAGGCATAATTGCTCAATAATCGTTTGTCTTAACAAAAATAGCTTTTGTTGTTTTGCCAAGATCAATAAAAGCTTGAGTTACCTGCCATATGAATGCATGTTGGGTAATAAAGAAAAGAAACTGCCCAAGACACCTAACTTTTTATAAGTTCATAGAGTCCAGCTTTACTGGTTCATCAATCAATTTAACTTGCTGTTTCATGCTGGCTTTTCCTCTCTCACCTCATTTGCTACCAATTTTAATTTATCTTATGCACCTACTCACTGGTGCATACTAGATGAATTCCCTCTTGCATAGCCGGCATGTGCCCCTTTTGAACAGATTAACCTTCATGTGTTAGCCGTGTAGAAGAGTTGTATTTTCTGAGTTTTACATATAGCTCATTGCAGTAATTCAGCCCTACACAGTGAACAAACAATTAGCAAATAGGAAAATTAGCAGATAGAACAAAGCCCACATGTTTTAATTCTCAGTTATAAATTGCATCCAAATAGATTAAAATTGTTACACAGATCCAGTTGTGTGTGGAACACTGGAGGGGATGCTCAATCTGTACTTTAATGGATTCCTGCCTGAAACAATGGCAAGAAGAGAAAGAGAAATAGAGATAGGGAAAGCCAAGAAGGAGGTTAATTCAGTAGCAGTTAGTTGGTTTCTTGCAAGTTTGTGGCATGGACAGTCAGATATAGTGTTTTATGTTGGCAGTTAAAGCATTCCTGTTCACACAGTATTAACACTTCACTGGAGAGTTCATTGTTTTAATGTTGGAATTGTTAGAAGGAAAATAAATTAATTATCTTGTATTTCATGTTGCATCTCATGTTGCTCACACTTAGAGTAAATATGACAGGTGAAATGCTCTCCAGAGGGAATTTCAGTATGGCTGGAGAGTTCAGAGTTTTTGAGGCCTGAAGAGGACCACTGTGATTAGTTACACTGACTTTCTGCATAACACATATCAGAGAATGTCACCTCATAATTCCTGCAGTGGATGCAATTATTCTTTGCTACTAAATAAATATTTAGAGCCCAGGAACATGTGGCTGAATGAACGTGGTGCAGCAGACCCTCAACTGGTGTTAGTTGTCATTGTTCTGTTACATCATTGTAAATCCAGAATCAGTTTGCTGATGAGCTTGATATAATCAGGCAGAAAGCTCATCATGAAAAGCACCTCCGGTCAATTGAGATTACTCTAGGAAGATTGTATGTCCACCCTCAATTCCAGATTATTGATGAGAACTTCACCTTTCTAGGCCACACAGGATGCATCCTCCTTCTGACTAGAACTGCTCCTAAGCCTAAGGCTAAGTTTGGTGAATTTAATGGTGAGGTGCTGGGAATATTCTTTACTTCCTTTTGAGAGTTTATCACTTAGGTTTTTTAGGAGAAGCTCTCAGAGAAGGTTGAGAGGAAAAGACACAATGTAAGAGTGTCTAAAATAGATTACAGTCTGATATGTGTTTAGTCCTGGAGCATGTCAGTAAGGATGATTAACTTTTAACATGGTAGTCTGGACAAAAAGACCTTCCAACTACAGCTTCGGGAAAGAATTCAAGAACTCCAGTAGGAAAAAAAAAGCACCAGTGGGATTCAGTGTGGAGGTGTGCTGCTTGGTTATAGTGTTCCATCCTGCAGTGAACTTGATCTACAGAACCAGTTGGCTCTTGATAAAGTTGTTAGCATACTGAGAGATATGATAAGTGATATATGAAGTTATAATTTGTGACATCACAACACTAGTGGAAAGATTGGTTTAGAGACCAGATTATCGTCTGTAACACTCAAGGGAACAAGCGCCCCATACTTAGTTGTAATGGAGAAGTTTACAGAGAGAGTCTCCCAAAGGCTGTAAATTAGGGGTGTGATTCCTAGCTCCCACAGATGTACCCATGCTAGCTCCCATCTGAACTAGCATGCTAAAAATAGGAGAGGAGCTGTGCTAGTACGGGCAGTCCCAGTGGCAGCACAAACTAGCAGCCCTGAGAACAAACCCCCCTCAACCTCATGGTTGTGTGCTCATGGTAGCTAGCCTGTGGCCTGGTCTTCACTGGTTGCGGTTGGGATCGACTGCAGATATGCAACTTCAACTACGTGAATCACGTAGTTGAAGTCAGCGTATCTGCAGCCGATTTACCTGCCGTCCTCACAGCAGCGGCAGTCGGTGGCGCGCTCCCCTGTTGACTCCAGCTTACGCCTCCAGTCAAGCTGGAGTTCAGGAGTTGATGGGCAGTGCTGGCGATCGATTTCTCGCGTCTTTACAAGATGCAAGAAATCGATCGCTAAAAGATCGACGGCTACCCGCAGTAGTGAAGACATACCCTGTGTCTTCACTGCTGCTTCTGGTTCCATTGAGGCTACATTACTGTTTTTAGCAGCTAGATCAGATCCCAAACTGATTGCTGGTGACTTTGAACCCCTAAGAGATAATTGTTCATCGAGCCATAGGTAGCTGTTGGGGATGAATTGCAACCTGAATTATATTTCCAGTTCAATAAACTAAGTTGTGCCTATTTTTTAATGCTTAGAGTAGTATTGGGCCTTCAGTCTTGCTGAGCTGAGAGATGGGAGGTGTACCAGGGATTTAATTTGGGGAGATGCCGTAGAAGGAAGTTACTTGCTCTTCCTGTGCTGAATGAAAGACAGGTTTCAATTCTGACTCAGTGAGGAAGGGAAAGCCAGAAAGGAAATTGATCAGTTTTTGCTTTCCAATTCCTGGCGTAGATAGTGAAAAAACTGTCCTGAATTGGAGCTAAAGCAAACAATATCAGCATATAGTACAGGAACCTGGTAATTCACGTTGTTTCCTTCTTGTTATTTTGTCTCTATTTCTTGTGACATCCTGTGTCAGCTACGCCTAGAAGCAATTCGACAATAATTACATACATAACCTAGAGAAATCCATCATGATAATAATGTTCCAGTAATGTGGCATCAGAGCCTTTGGCTAAGGAAACCATGATGATGGCACAGAATACAGCCATACGGCATTACAGACAGGAGAGAGAGGGCGGGAGGTTCTTGCTTAACAAAAAAATGTCACCCATTTTGGAATAGAGTGGTTCTTGAAAAGCATCAATTTCATTTTGATTGTATTACATTCCTAATGCATCTTTCCATGGGGAGATTCATGCTCAACATTTTCAGTTGATTTAGGTTTAAAAATCACACAGGTAAGGTGAAAGAAAGGAAATAATGAAAAACAATTTCAGTGGAAAAACAAGTGTTGATGGTGTGACTTGGCAATGAAGTAAATTTATGAAGTGATTTGATCTTGGGTGTTAGCACCTCCTTTCCTTCCAGCATGACTCAGTGTGAAATTAAACATCAGAGCTACGTGCGAAAATGTACATCCCTGGTTTTTGAAAATAATAAAAATAATAATCAAAGCTTTTTGCAAATTCACTTTAAGTTTTTGATAATTGCCAAACAAAAAAGCAGTGGCAAAAGCTGACCAGAAAACCTGTTTTCATGGTGAAAAGGGGGAAATGTTTGTTATGGGATAATGAGTGACACGTTGTGATACATTCTAGAATGGAATGCTAGTGCTTTGCTGATGGTGCTGCTGGGTGGCTGATATTCTTGAGTGAAAATAGGAAATGGTTGTCCTTCAGCAAACTTGAAAAGTTCTCGGGTTTTCACAGTAAAATTCACATCTCCCCTTTGCTCCCTTTGGAATGTCTGATGGGAAGTGAAGCCAGAAAAAAAGCAGCTTTGGAGGTGTGGCAGTAACTTGTGGGCCTTGTCGTGAGCTGCCATAAAGGGTTCATTCACTGAAGACAAATTCTACCTCTACAAATGATATGCAGCATCTGTTATATTAATCCTAGACTAAATAGTCATTTTGTTTTCTTTTTTTTTAAAGAACAAAATTTAATTTGGTAAATTCCAAATGCCAGTGAATGCTGATCATTTCAGTATCCGTCCCTCAGCCAAATTCTGCACTCTCTTTGTTTCAGCCATATGCTCTTTCCTTTATGCTGTATAACAATCTTGTTTTTGTAAGTTCATTGGAACTGGCAGATAACTAAGAGAGCTTGAATACCAAAGCAGATTCAAAATTTACTTTATACCCATGACTAATGTCAAATCTGAACTCTATCTAATAGAAATATTGAGTAACCTCACGTTAATCTCCTCTCTATGCCAGCTATGACTAACTCTAATAGCTAAGGTCAGATCACTATCCCTGATATATTTCTTTCTTCCCCGAGAGTTTTCTTTGGTAAGCAACCACCCTGTGGATGAACTCCACTCTTCTCTCCCCACCCCCACTCCACCCTGCAAATCAGGCTGGCCTGGCACAGTAAAGTTTAAAAACATTACGCACACCCTGTAATTTAAAAATCCTTGACACATGGTGGCAGGAATTCAACATGACCAAACCAGTACACTGGCAAACACTTGTTCCCTAATACGTTGATCTATTTACCTATTCTGATGTTGTGTTGATTCACCAGCTTTTCAAAATGTGGCAGCATGGGGTGAAATACATGGTTGGAAAGTTCTGAAGCACCTTATTTTTAAACCACTTGAGGACCCCAAAAGGAACAGAACAAGCAGACTCAGAAATGACTTGAGAATTTTGTTTAGGAGAGCAGAAAATTGTATGATAGAAATATTGTCTTTATTGAACAGATGTTTTATAACAAAAAAAATGCATGGGATATTACATTTTCTCTGCTATAAAACGAAAAAAAATTAAATGTTACAATAAAACAAAAAATCCTTACCCTATGGTGTATAAACCTAAAGCAATGGTAATCAACCTTGATGCGTGACTAAAGTGCACATCTGTCCAGATGATTTATGGTGGAACACAATCAGAGAATAAACTGGATTTTTTAAAAAAACTACAGTTCACTGAAAGAAGATATTATGCTCAACAGTGGGGGCATAGCATTTTCTGTTTTTGAATTTTCTTTCCCACTCTATTTTCTAATCTTTCGAAGAGTTACTATCCATCTACAGTATTCATTCACTATGGTAGGCATAGAAACTCCTTTCAATCTCTTCTGTGTAGAAGCACAGATCTGTACTCACTGTCATAGATATGGACTGTTCTGTTTTAGTTATGAGAAAAAAGCTGCAATTTTAAAATAATTCTTTAAACATTTTAATGAATGGTAAAGTAAGAAGCCTAGACATTAAAGTCATTTGTTTATCCACAGTGCATGCTTCCCTTATACCCCCATATAAAGGCTCTCACCTGGAGGGAGCATCTCTTGTGATGAAAGTATTCATCGATTTTCATGCCTACCTGATCTTCTGCTTAGGCCTTGGCTACACTGGGGATGGGGGGAAGGAGAGAGAGGGTTCAGACTAAGATACACAACTCAGCTATGTTATTCGTGTAGCTGAAGTTGCAGTATCTTAGTTCGACTTACCTGGCCGTCGCCACGGTGGCGGTTCAACCGTGGCCACTGCCCCGCCGACTCTGCTTACTCTTCCTGCTGAGGTGGAGTATAGCCGTTGATTCGGGGATCGATTTATCGTGTCTAGATGGAATGCGATAAATCGATCCCTTATACATCGAGCGCTACCTGCCCATCCGGCGGGTAGTGTAGCTGTATCCTTAGATGGTTAACAAAGATCCCAGTTGTGTCGGGGACATTTATGATGTGGACAGTATTACCCGGTGACAAAGAGTCCTGTGGCACCTTGAAGACTAACTAAAGTATTAGAGCATAAGCTTTCGTGGGCTAATACCCACTTCGTTGGATGCATGCAGTGGACGAAGTGGGTGTTAGCCCACGAAAGCTTATGCTCTAATACTTTAGTTAGTCTTTAAGGTGCCACAGGACTCTCTGTCACTTCTGCAATTCCAGACTAACACGGCTACCCCTCTGATTCTAGTATTACTCAGGGAACCAACTGAAGATTATTGAATTGTTAAATTCAAATAGACTGCTGAACTGCCATCAGATAATGTTTTTTGCTACAGACATGAACTGTGCTCAAACCAGTGACCTGTAAAGCAAGTCTCCCACTCCCTTAACAAGCAGATAGGTATTATAAAGGAAATATCACTTGGATTACAACTGGAAGCCTGATGCTGCTTCCATTGCAGTCAGTGGTTAAACTCTTAGTGATTTCAAGATTTCAGAGCCAAATCATTTATGACCCAGTGTTTTTACATAAAAATGATCTCCTAGCAATTGGCCGTGTTTCAGATGGTTTGAAAATTACAATATATATAACATTTTTCATGGGCTACTGGTTGAAATGTTCATGATATAATTTAGCATAGTAGCAGGATATTTCCAAGAAACATACTAAACTATGTAAGAACTTAAAGTAGTTTTTATTTTTTCCCACAGACTAATCCTTGGCTTGTGTTTACACAGTAGTAATGAATCCACATTTTCAGCTATATCTTGCCAAGTCAGTTTACTCTATTGACTGGCTAGGCTTACCAAATTTGCTGCAGGGAGATAGTACCTGAGAGTCTCACTGTGCAAAACATATGGATTCCTGCCTCAGGGAGCAAACAAGTTGTGCTCATGTATTTATCCCATTTAATTACCTTTTCAGAAGGAAATCACATGTAACATCTATCCCTAGTAAAACTGGCTTAATAAAGAAAGGGAAGGACTTACATTAGTCAGAACAGGGCAATCAGTAATATTTACAGCCAAGCCATTGTTCCAGAATAACATTTATATGACACAGTTCTCTTTGTGATGTAGTATGTTGGTCCCAGGATATTAAAGAGACAAGCTGGGTGAGGCAATAATCTTTTATTGGACCAACTTCTGTTGGTGAGAGATACAAGCTTTCAAGCTCACAGAGAGCTCTTCTTCAGATGTATTTGGAGTTAAATACATGGAAGATGCAACTACTTGCTGAATAAGTGAAAAATCAAAGATTCCTCTTTGTGAGACTGTGGTGTGAACATCCAAACCAAGTAACAAATCAGAACGCGGTCTGCCAAACATGGATTCAAAAGTGAAATGGACAATATCCACAATGTCACAGAGAAGGCCTTGAGAATGGTTTATGGATCTACAACCGCATCTATAGAATGTTGCTCTGCAGACACAGGCACAAGAGAGCTAAATACACTGTGGAACAGATTAACATAAGTAAACACATATTTCAAGGGAACCGTTCAACATGAAGTGGCCTGCTAACTCTCCTGTCATAGGAGTGATAAAAATGCTGGGCGTGGAGGGTGGGGAGGAGGTTTGTGGTTTACAGATTGTTGTAATAAGCCCAAATCAGTGCCTTTTTTCAGTCCATGATTTTTAGTGTCCAGCAAAGTTATGAATTAAATCTCCCCGGCTTGTCTGGAGGTGTTGTGCAGATTTCCTTTGAGAATGAGGAGTTGAGGACTGATAGGTCAGATATAGAGTGATCATGTTGTTAAAATTGACATGATGTTTTTGTCTTTCATCATTTTTAGGTGAGTTCATTCAAAAACAGAATGATGGTCTCATTTTATGCACATAGTTTTTATTGGGGCATTTGGTGCACTGGATGAGATATACCACATGTTGTGATAGCATGTGTAGGGCCCATGGATCTTGAAAGGTATTATGGGAGCTTCTCTTTGGACAGTCGTACAGCTGTATTAAAGAGACTAAGAGGCATGGCTGATGGATTCATTTACTGCCTGCAGTAGAAGTCAAATGCTTCATTTCATTGCATTATTTTAATCTACAGATGCATCTGCTTCTGCATCTCTTATTAATCCTGGGACATTTATCATATAGCAATCAGAAATTCCTTTAGTAATTCTGAATCCTTGAGATGTTTTGAAGTAGCAACATTTCATGGTGTTTTACCTGAAAGGCACAGTCCAAAGGAGAACATTTATCAAATTAAATTATTTGTCTAACTAGAGGCCTAAAATAGCTGATGAAATATTTTGACATGAGAAATAGATTATGGGTCAGAACCTACAGTCTTCACTCAGGCAAACATCAATGGAAGGTTTGCTTGAGTCAGGACTGCTGTTATATTGGGGTGATCTGCTGTGAAATTCAATCAGTGAAGACCAGATGCTTTCATTACTCTATTGTTATTATTCCTCTAAAGTATAAGACTATTTCTTCTCTCTATCTTAAATGGAGATCTATCTATGCAGCAAAACTACATTCAAAGAAACTTTTGAGTGTGACAGGAAACAATACAGAGCCAAGGATATTAAAATGAATCAGGGAGGGCTATCATTTACAAAGCTGAGTCTGGAAATTGGTTTGTCCATTTTCACTGATAATTCCAAAGGCAAAGAAATTTTTCTCAACCTTTTTCACTGCCAGATGGATGCAGGTTAAAAAATGTTAAAGCTTCTGGGAGTGCTTATTCAATTATGACCTGAACTGAACTCACTCTGTTCTTGCCAGGTTGAGATTTTACTTCTTCTGTGCAGTGTGTCTGTTTTGGGAAGGTCAGAGTTTGGTGGATATGCACACAGAGATCATAGCAATAAGAGAGGGGAAATTTTTATCCATGTTTCTGCAAATATAGGATTGTTCCTGACTGTAATCCAGACTGTGGTACCCTTATTGAGCTGGAATTCACCTTTGTGTAAAATGCGAGCACAAGGCTTGTCCAGCATTTCAATCCCACCTAACCCTATTTTAAGGATTTAAGTGATGCCCAGGCCTAATACTGGTCCTCAGCATAAGGGTAAATTTCACCCCTTGTTGAGAACTTTTGAACATTTGAAGTCTTGCCTGCTTGGTGTAGCGCTCTGTCCACCTCTAGTGACACCTAGCCCAGATAGAGATTGAAAAGTCTGTTACTGCCTTGGCTAAGAATCACACAGCTTTTAATTCATGCATTAGAGACTCATACACTAAGCTCCAGAGGTCCCAAATCCCATCCCGCTTACCGACGCCCGGGATCTGTCGGTATTATGGCTGCATAAGAGAGTGCTCACTAGTGTGAGTAACATAGGTGCCAACTCTATTGGTGCTCCGGGGCTGGAGCACTTATGGGAAAAAATAGTGGGTGCCTAGCAGCCCCCTGATCAGCTCCTTCCTCTGAGTGCCTCCCACTTACTGTGGATCAGCTGTTCAATGGTGTGCAGGAGATGCTGGGAGGGAGAGAGTGGAAAGGGGCAGGAAGAGGTGGGACAGGGATGGGAAGAGCTGGCGGTTTGGGGAAAGGTGCGAAGTGGAGGTGGGGTCTGGGTGGAGTGGGGGCGGAGGGGTGTCAAACATTCCCCAGGAACTTCGGAAGTCGGTGCCTCTGGTGAGTAAGGATTGCACAGTCAGGTCTTGTGTATGTTGATGATGCATCCAGTCTAAATGCTCTCCTGGTGTAAACCAGTGAAACTCCATTGATTTCCATGAAGCTGTGCCAAGTTATATCAGTTGATGAATTGACCCTAGTGTATGTAATAAATGATACAGTATAATAATAAAATACTTGTCTGTATGGTGACAGGGGTTGTCTAATGTGGGTTTAGTTTAAGTATGACTGAGCCTGTGAAATAAAACTCTTCACAGAGTAACATTTTGTGCCCGGACTAAAATGTACACAAAATATATTTTGAACATATGTTTGATTAAAAATTGCTACATGATTACAGAACTCATGTCTCAAAATCATATTCTGTAGTTCCTTTGATTTCATTTTAAAATGGGTAAATATTGATAAAATCCACATAAACATGCACCCACCCTCCAAAAGAAGCCAATAAAAAAAGCAAAAATGCTTTTGAATTCTAGAGCCCCATCCAAAGTCCATTCATATCAATGTTAGTTGTTCCATTTACTTCAGTGGACTGTGGATCAGGCCCTACAAATACAGGAAAGAAATTTAGGAGCCCATATCAAGATTTTCCAAAGTCACCAGTGATTTTAGCTACCTCAAATTTTGGTGCCCAACTTGAGATACCTTAAAGAGGCCTGATTTTCAAAACCTGCTCAGGAGTTTCTGAAAGTCAAGCCTCTTCAGAATGCCTCAAATTGGACATCCAAAAATTGAGGTACCCAAGTAAAGAGTTATTTTAAATTAAAAAAGAAAGAAATCTTGACCTGGGTTTATTTTTATTTTTCATATTTTCATGACCTAGATATAAACAATGGATTCCCTCCTCCTCTACTGCAATTAAAGATACACAATTTCTATTCAGCTAAAAAATTCAATCTGAAATTTTAGTCTGGAGAATGTTTCATCTAAAATTATAAAATTCTGGAAATACAGCTAATATTTTATCTTGTACAAGTGCTGATAGAACTTTAACAGAAGCATGACAAAAGGTGATGTTCTCTACTTTGCTTAAGTAAATAGTTTAATAAGTTTTAGCAGACACATTATGGGAAATAAATAGATTTGAGGAGTAAGTCAAGGCAAGATTGTCCTTGCATCAACTTTTGTTTAGAAAATCATAAGAGAATCAAATAGGAGGCTTAACAAGCTATGGTGAGTGATTTACCTATCCTCAGTGGGGCTCAGAGTGTTGAACCTGTTTGATACTGGGACACGGCTGTCTATCTCTTCCATCAGTTTTGTTAGTAGAAGATTAAGGCACGGTAAAATAGAGCAGAGCACAAAAAATACTTTCAAACAGCAATAACCTAAGAGCAATTTTGGCCCCATTTCTCCTTAATATGACTCATCTCAGCCTCCTCAAACCTAGAGTTACTCCACAGCCTTTTCCTGGAGTTACTTTGTGTAGTGGGTTGATCCTAAGCCTACTGAAATGTCTGGAAAGAAACCTGTGGACTTGAGTGAATTTTGGAGGAGGGCCTTCTCCCAGAGTGATGGAGTTCTGAATTTGATCCCCAGACTGGAAAGAGGAAGAAGACTGAGGGGTGAAGGAATTAGATGCCCATCTGCCTAGCCCTACATCAGTTTTTCACTCTAGACCTCTCACCTGCCCAATCCCCCATGAGTTTTGCCCTCAGCCCTCCCATCTGCCCAGTCCCCGATCAGTTCAGCTCTCTACTGCCCAAATATGTATACTTGTGGTAAACAAATATTTAATAATGGGCTCTGCAATCCAGCAGAGAAAGGTATAACATGATCACATGGCTGGAAGTTGAAGCTAGACATATTCAGGCTGGAAATAAGACATACCTGTTGAATGGTGAGAGTAATTAACCATTGGAACAATTTACCAAGAGTCATGGTGGATTCTCTATCACTGGTCATTTTAAAATCAAGATTAGATATTTTTTTTCTAAAAGATGTATACTTGATGGCTAGTGTTACACAGGAAGTCAGACTAGATAATCACAGTTGTACTTCCTGGCTTGGAATCTATGAATCTCCAGAGTCCATATGATGACTGGAAGAGACTGCAAATATTGTAAGGTAGAGAAATACTATCATGAACATTGTTTTTCCCTTTAGCAGAAAAGTTCACTTATTTCATTGTAAATAATTGTTAATCCAATTTCCCCAAGAGTCACTTTGGTATTTTTGATAAATTTGTAGCTTTTTTGTTGTCATTTTAGTGTGCATGTTGACTGCTTTTATGGCAGTTGGCATGAGCTATCTGATGCCTGAACTTTTGTCTGAAAGATTATTAACATTGTCGGTTGGAATCCTGTTGAGCAGGCTTATAGTAATGTATTTCCACTGGGTTTCCTTATTCTTTTGATCCCATCTGTCCCTTTGTCAGCACAGAAATTCATTTAGGGTGGTTCCCTTTTATCAGTCACCTTATCAAAGCTGAACTACTCAGTTTTCCGTATATCATGCTACACATCATCCAAATAAGTAATCACTTTCTTTCTTAGCCACCTTCACATATGCTACACAAGTCATTAAATAATTTTCCAACGGAAATACCACAACAACATTAGGTGAGGATTGTCTCTTCCTATAGTTTGTATAGTGCCTCGCGCAACAGGGCCTCAATTTCAGCGGGGGCCTCCAGATGTTACTGTAATACAAATAGTACATGTAAAGATAGTGTTCCAGATAACTTTACCAATATGCTTTCTGTTAACTAACCCTAGAGCAATCTCCTTTAGCTTCAGTTTGCTCTTGATCCTGCATGGCCTTGCATGATGTGCAGCAGAGAGTGCACAGTTTGTTGCATTCTGGTGCAGGCATGAGTGGCAGCTAAATGTGGGTGCCTGTGAGGTTAATTGCTAGGCAAAGTTCTTATCAATGGACAGCAGAAAAGCTCGAGTATCCTGCACCTGCTCCCTTTCTTGAAAAGGTGCAAGAAAAGAAAGGAGCGGAGAATGGATTTGTCAGTGGAGACAGGCTTCAACACAATCATCCACATACTAACAAGGTGCTTAGCTACATGTTTCTCTCTTAAACCTTAATGCAGCTACGGGGCAAGAATAACTTGGCATCCCCGGAACAGCACTCATGCAAATAAAGGATCAGGTTCCCCGGCATGCTTTGTCCTGATCATTATATTTTACCTTACACATGCAGTATTCTCACCTGTGCTGTACATCAATATTATTCACATATCACCAGAAATCTGCTTGTTCACTGTACAAAAAACAACTATTCCCCCTACTCTTCTGCTGTGGCAGATTCAGGGAATAGGGCAGAATGAAACCATGATGTCACCTTTCAGTGAAGTGGGATGAATTTGGCTCAGTGTCTTTTATCCAGGCTTCTATTCATAAAGCGTTTTTTCTTCTTTCCAGTATAAAGCATCGTGAGTTTCCTTCTATTAGTGAGACAGTTCTGACAAACTCCCATTGCAAATCAAGAAGACTTCATTTAGCTACAGCATAAAAAGCTGATATTTTGTACAATGGCAACATGGTTCCATTTCATCACAGTCTCTTGCAATAGGCATTTTCAGACAAAGTTAAATTTGAAATACTCCCCTATTATATAAAATAAATACAAGGTTTTGAATATTTTAAAACAATACCATGGTACCTGATTAAATTACTTAAAAAAAATCATGTCGATCAACCCATTTGTTGTACCTATAAATTAGGTAATGATTATTAAACCAATATGAAATTATCTTCTCTTAGGGGAGCTGAAAGAGATACCAGCCACATAGGATTCATTGCCTTAACCATTAAGCACTTATGGCAGTGTAAGGTAAGAATTTCTTATATTTTAAATTATTTAAAATTAATTATTTTGACAGTGGTTGACATGCAGTAGTGAAGAATTCTGACAGAATTATGATATTGTTTAAACATATAGGCTAAAATTTTTGAAAGTCATGGAAAGGAATTAGATGTTCATTAATTTCCTATTCAGATTTCAGCTATAAAGCAATTTAAACTCACACATTGATTTGGCAGGGTCTGAGATGTAAACATACAGTGCCACATTTTCATAATGCTGGTCTATTTTTTGCCAGAGCCAACTGCACCTGTAAAATTTGCATCCCACAGGTTTGGATTGTGTAAGTGTTCTGATTTTGCTTTTGCAATTCATTTGCCAGGCACAAATTTCAGAGGAGCAAATTTCACTTGCAAAAAGTGGCCTTTTAAAAATACACCCCAAGCTATCAAGACTTCACAATCATTGTTCAAGGCACTAGGATCCCAGTTTTGCATGCTCCAGTTTTCATGGTCTCCAGGTGAGCCAAAAGAATACAGGCTGGCATATCTAAGTAGTTTCCACAGCCTTTATCAGGAATCTAATGCCAAGATTTTTACTTGCTGCTGTAAATAAGCAAATTATTTGACACTAAAGTTTCTAAAATGATCATTTATGCCTTGACCCTGATCCACTGCTGGATTTCAGTGGCTATATTTGCTTAAGTAAATACAGAAAGATTTAGCATTTAAGAATAGTTGGAATTATCTGTGACAACTGCTTACAATTGTAGATGATTTTCCTTTGAGAAAGGCTTAGAATTTTAGGGCTAAATCATGAATATAACTCTGCAGTAAGTCCATGTTGTTAGTCGAATGGAGTTACACCACTTTAACTGGTGAAACTGATCAAAATCTGCCCTTTAGGGCTAAGACTGTAACTTTCCTCTTTCATGGGGTGGTTTACACCCTGCTAGCTGCTCTTGCTTTTATCCCCACAGCTGGACTTTCAATCTGAGCAAGGCCAGACAGGGAAGAAAGAAAGGCAGAATTCTCACTTCTCTGCATGGCCAGGGAAGAACTGTGACAATCTAGCCCTTAGCATTTAAGCCATAGATCAGTGCTGCATAAGCTAACTGAGCTTGGCACTATTGGAAGGAGCTTGCTGAACTGTGAAAGACACTGAAATGGTTATGATTATAGGAGTTTTGAAATATTACAGGCAGACTGAGAGAAGCCTTTATTCAGTAGTTCAAAGATGGGCAGGATTAGCATGTACAGAGCCTCTTCCACTAAACTCTTACATAGCCCATTCAGTCACTGTGTTTGAGGGTGTGCAGGGCTTTCTCCTTTGGTGTGCCCTAGACGTAGAGAGGAGGCCTGGCCATGTACCCTTCCTCCACATTGGGCTGGCCACACCTGGGAGACAGGCTGTGTAGTCTTAAAGGTGAATGTTAAAGGATGCTATATCCGCTCAGGATGGGGTGTTCAGAATAGATTGTGCATCGGACACAGATGCTCCTTGAGTTCCCCATGGGGCACTGCAGCTCTGCATCCTAGCCCCAAGACCCTTGGCTTACGTGTTGCCCTATTATCCCATGAACAGAGATAAAGGAATCTCAGTTGTGGTTTGAAATCTGTTCAGAGAAGAATCCATATTACTTGAATATGCAAAACACATTGCAATTTTGAATACTTGGTTGGTCTCTGGTCATCTTTGTTCTCTAATGACAGCTGGATAGCAGCAGAGAGGGAAAGTGCTAATGTTACCTGTGTGTGTCAAAACCCTAAGGAAAACTGAGATGTAGTTTGGCTCTACAAGTACAGGACAGTTCTGAGGGGTTCCTGATTTTCTGAATGCCTGTTCTCATATCCTTAATTATAATGCTTTAAAATACCCAGAAAACGCTTGATGTTGGGTTAATTTTAAACGAGAAAAAAAAGATCTTAACAACTGGGGAATATGTAAGTTAGCAACAAGCTTTAGAATGGGGAGAGTGTCATTTCCATTACTGTGAAACCATGGCTGAGCCCAAAGTTTAAAGAGAAATATTTTCAGATACTTCATAATATTGTAGTCCAGTTTTCATAACTATATTCTACCACTGTAGATGAAGGCTAAATATCTACCTTTTCTTTCTGGTAAATAATAATCTCCTGACTTTTTGCAGTCTAAATGGCCCCCGAGGGCACTAATAAAACAAGTCATGGCTCACAAAGTAAATTTCCTGTGCACTAATTGAAAATGGTTTCAAATTTATTAGAGTTTCTGTCATCACCCTGAGACCCTGAGCCTGTGCAGTAGTCACCATGACCCTTAAATATATACCTGGGTGATAAAAGAAAGATTAAAGAGCGGTTGTCATACAATAGCATTAAAAATAATAAAACAATAATGATGAGTGTTAAGCTAACTGAACGCTGCTTAAAATGCGGCATGTTAAGTTGAAGCGGCAATCCTTTGGAAAGATTTGATATTGTACTGCCAAGTTCGTTCCTAGATGTACCTAGACACTTACTGTAATAAATAGGCTCTTAAAACTTTGCTTTAAATGCTCACGGAAGGCTCCTTTGCTCTAAGAAGACTGGGAAAGCATGGAATTGGGGGGAGCTATCTCTTTCCTGTGTTCCTGTTTGCCTTGGTAAGCCACAAGAAATGCAGTTCTGTGGGGATCCCTGGGGTGATGCCATATTCCCATGGCATTCTAGTTCCCCTTCCAAAGCCCCAACATAAGTGGCTGTGCGAACCAAGTCCTGAAATAACTCATGCAGATTCCCTTTCTGTGTTGTGGAACCCCTCCTTCCAAAATGTGATTCCACAGGGGGAGAGCTCTTGAGGGAGGTATTACCACCAGACTTCATGAACTAGCTGTGCCATCAGGGATCCAAGTTTATCAGGTGTACGTGTGCATTAAGTGGTAAGTACAGAGGCACAGGGCCCATATGTAGATGGACTTTGCCTCCAGTAGATCCCAAAGAAAGAAAAGAGCCATCATTAAATCTTGGAATTTCCATTATATTCAGATCCAAACTTTGTGACTTCAGCCATCTCTGATACTGAGATATATTCTTAGCCAGTCTATCCAGTGGGACTGCATATTATTAACTGCTAACTATTTTATCCAGCCACAATTTCATTATAGAAGACTCCTGCTCATGGCAAAAATGGCAGAGGGCCAGATGATCAGCACTTGTACTGCTCTAAAGTCATTTCCAGATGTGCAAAAGACCAGTTGTAATTATTGTATTGTACTTGTGGGAATTGAATCTCCTACATATTGTAGCCTCCATAGGCTGGCAAGCCTATTAAAATGCCAGTCACACCAGCAGCATAGAGATACTTTGTCATTGATGCATATTCTGAGGTATTCAAATATTTGTGTGTGTACCCATGACATCTTTATAAATCCACAAAGAATCTTTCCCCATCCTCCAGCTACTCAGATGATTAATAGAATTCTAAGAACTTTATTCTGAATTAATGACTGCTGCACTTCCATAATGGCCACCTCATTTCTTTTAAATTCTTTTAATATTATTTTTAAATCTAGCATTGTTACTCTGCCCTGTAAAGCTTCATGTAGTCCTTACCGCCCTGAAACATTATGTAAAATCAACAATGCATATGCTTTGCAGAAAAAAACGGAGCCTATCTGTGATGGTGCCATTCCAAAACCATTGGATGATTAATTGTGATATGGTTACAGAGGCTATATCTACACTTAAAATGCTACTACAATTGACTTACTATAATAAATAGGCTATCAAAATTTGCTTTATATATGACGGGTAGGCTCCTTTGCTCTAAGAATACAGTGAATGCATATCTCTTTCCTGGGTTCCTGGGGTTCTCCCATCACTGGGGTTAATCTACCTCCATGAAAGGTGACAGCTAGGTCAATGGAAAAATCCTTCTGATGACCTACTGGGGTCCATACCAGGGGTTAGGTTGGCTTAACTACAGTGCTCTGGGGTGTGGATTTTTCATACCGTTGAGCGACGTAGCTAGGTCAACCTAAGTTTTCTGTCTAAACCAGCCCAGAGTCATAACCAGTAAGGTGAATTTTGGTAAGGATGGAATCATTGCCATAATTTTTCAGCATTTTGAAATTACCTCTATGCATTCTGCAAACCTTCAGACAATATGGGGTTAGCCCAGGTCTACACTGTGAAAAGTTAGGTTAACCCAGCTACCTCCCTCAAAAGTTTGAAAAATCCACATCCCTGAGAGACATAGTTAAGCCAACACAACCCTTGGTGTAGACAGCGCTGTCAATGGAAGAATTTGTCTGTCAAGTTAACTACCACCTCTCAGGGAGGTGGATTAATGAAGGCGATGGGAGAACCATTCCTGTTGCTGTAGTGGTTGTCTCCACTGATATGCTGCAGCTGCACTGCTGTAGCATTTTAAGTGTAGACATAACCTTAGTCTGGAAGTCCTTAGTAAAGAAAAGTAATGCTAATGGTAATGTCTTTCACTAGGAATGAATAAAGGGACTGATTTTCATTTGCATTTTACACTTCTCTGGTTAATGTAAATTACATCCACTTTCAGGGCCCAGTATCCAGATCAGTGTAGGGTGGCCGTAGTGTTACTGAAAATCAGGCTTGTTGGATTGCACACACTAATAATAGTGATGCTTCAGGGGAGGAGTCATTCCATTCTTAGCTGCTGCTTTTTAATTGTTCATTACAACCTTGGCATTTTTCCTTTTGGGGCTGAGATTTCTCATACTCTCTCTTAGAGAAGATGTTTTGGAAGGCTCTGAGTCTGGTCAAAGAGAAAAGGGCCATTTCAAATCACTTCAATTTACACATGTAATTTACGTGTGTAATTAATTGCATGTAATTTACACGTAATTAATTTACATGTAATTCACGTTTTACATTAATTACATTAATTGTGTGTAATTTACATGTAATTAATGTACATGCAATTTACATTTTACATTAATTAATTGCATGTAATTTACATGTAATTAATTTACATGTAATTTGCATTTTACGTTAATTACATGAATTGCATGTGATTTACATTGTGATTAATTTACATGTAATTTACATTTTGCATTTACACATTCCAATTTACACATATAATTTACATATTTCAATTTACACATGTAGCTTCTTAGAGGCAGGAGAGCAGTATTTTTAAATGTATCACATGCCACAATGAAGTCCGTCTTCATTAGCATGGTCTTATTTTCTTTGTTGGTGGGTAGGAAGAGTTTATCCACCATAGCAACAATTGTTCTCTCAGTGCTATATCCTAGCCTGGAGCCTGACTGAGAAGGAACCAAATGCTAGCAACTGAAAAATCTTTTTCCACTAAAATATCAGTGACCCACTTTTCTGAGATCTCACTACTCCTGCTGCAAGTTTACAATCTCTACGGCCATCCTTCCAGCCTCTCCCCTGGCTACATTCAGGGTATGTCTTCACTATCCGCCAGCTCGGCGGGTAGCAATCGGTCTGTTAGTGATTGATTTCTCGCGTCTCATGAAGACATGAGAAATCGATCACCCGCGGAGCCCCATCGATTCCCGTAACTCCAGCTTGACGTGAGGCGCAAGCCGGAGTCGATGGGGGAGCGCACCACTGACTGCCACCGCTATGAGTATGGCAGGTAAGTCAGCTGAAGATAAGCCGACTTCAGTTGCACATCTTGAGTCGAATCCCCCCCCACCCAGTGAAGACCATCCCATAAAAGGGAATTACTCAGGGGTGAAAGTAAGTTAAAGGACTTCCCGGTACACCGGAAGTCCTGATTGGGGGCGGAGCCTCACCCGGAAGAGGTGTGGCCTCAACCGGAAGAGGTGGGGCCTTAAAGCCTCCGGCCCTTTAGATCAAGATTAAAAGGGCCCTGGGCTCCAGCTGCCATGGCAGTGGAGCCGGGGCCCTTTAAATCACTGAGGAGCCCTGGGGGCTCCAGGCTGCCAATGCTACCCCAGGGCTCCCGGTCTGTGCCAGATCTTTGAAGGGCCCGGAGCGGTAGAGGCAGCCAGGAGGCGAGGGCCCTTTAAATTCCTGAAAAGCCCTGCTGCCGGAGCCCTGGCCGTGCGCCGCTTCCCCGCGGCTCCCACTGGACCGGGACAGCAAACCACGGCCAGTGGGAGCTGTGGGGAAATGGCGCATGGCGAGCCGGCAGCTAAATAAAGCAGCGGGTCCAGCTAAGGGTACTTACCCTGCAGTCCCGCACCCACCGCTGCCCCTAGAGCCCTTTAAATTCCCCAGAGACTGGCCGCCGCTCCCTAGGGCTCCGGCCACAGGGCTCTGGAGGGGATTTAAAGGGCTCAGGGCTGTGGCAGCCGCTACCCACCCCAGCCCTTTAAATCCCCTCCAGAGCCCCGTAGCTGTAGCATGGGGAGCGGCGCGAGTCTCCACAGAAGCCTTGCTACCGCTACCCCAGGGCCTTGGCCGCGGGGCTCTGGTGAGGATTTGAAGGGCCAGGCGAGTAGTGGCTGCCACAGCCCCCAGCCCTTTAAATCCCCGCCAGAGCCCCGTGGATCCCTGGGGTAGTGGCAGGGGTTCCGGTGGGGATTTAAAGAACCGGGGGCTCCGAGCCCTGGGCCCTTTAAATCACCGCCAGAGCCCTGGGGGTCCTGGATGCTTACCCCAGAGTTCCAGCAGTGGGGCTCTAATTGCAATTTAAAGGGCCTGGGGCTCCAGCTGTTGCTGGGAGCCCTAGGCCCTTTAAATTGTTTCCTGAAGAAGCCGGTCCGGTACGCTGTACCGGCGCATACCGGCTTACTTTCACCTCTGAAATTACTTCATCTGGTTACAAAGTTGACAACTTTTGAGAAATCAGTTGTTGGACTTAGGCCTGGGCTACACTATGGGCAGGGAGGGGTAGGTTTTGAACTAAGATATGCAACTTCATCTACTCTATTTGCATAGCTAAAGTCAAAGTACCTTAGTTCAACTTACCTGGCCGTCCTCATGGCAGCAAGTTGACCGCAGCAGCTCCCCCGTTGACTCTGCTTACTCTTCCTGCTGAGGTGAAGTACAGACATCGATTTGGGGATTGATTTATCGTGTCTAGACAAGACGTGACAAATCGATCCCCGATACATCAAACACGGCGGGTAGTATAGACTTACCCTTAGAAGAATGATTAAAGCTCAAAGTCTGCAAGCTTCCTAAATCTATAAAAAATGACAAAAAGGACTAATTACATGGGATAACCATATATATGTTTTAATGTACAGTTGTCAATTTCTTCCTTCTCTCTGACACTTTTCTGTGCACCATTTTGCCATTTGTTTTTATCGTATGTTTTTCATGACCCTTCTTTTCCGTGCCTTCATTTTTAATATAACAGCACTAATAGCACTGTGGAATTGCTGCTGATCCACAGCCATAAAGCACGGGATTTTGGTCAGTAGTTAAATGTTCCCCCACTTCCTAGAAATATTAGTTCCCTCTCTCACATGTTTCTGACCTGACTCACTCCTCTCTTTCACCTTTTGTGCTTTTCCCAACTGTTTGTCAGTGCTCTAGGCTCCTCTCTGTCTGTTTAGTTAATAAGTGGCTGGGACAGAATTTTGTTTCTGAAGATGTTTTCCCCTTAACTCAGAAATATGGAATGGGAAGGGGATTGGTAATAGGATATAGAGCCTTTAACCTTGAGATCGTCATCTTGAATACAGCCCAGGTCAGTCATGTCTGAAAGCAATTATATACTGTATATGGTGATCTATATGAAATTCATGGGTGGGCTTATCCCACATCCATCCACATCAGTTAGAAATCTTTTTGGTGATCCTAATGGGAAGTCTAAACTTTGAAGGTACTTGGGCACTGAATTATTTCACTTCTAAAGAGTGTTTCTTTGGATTGGAGTTGAAGCACTCACTGGAGTGCAATGGGAAGATTCCAGTGACAATGACCATATTTTCGATAAACAAATTAATTTGGTCTCCAGGGCCCTTAATCTGGCACCTTTCATAATGACTAAATTCAATTAGCTTTTTAAAATACTAAGTGGCTCATTGAAGGAGGACCCCTGCTTAGGTAGATAAAGGACGGAGGTTATCCTCCAAACATCATAGAATAATAGTCTAATGCCACTTCAAAGACTTGTAGTGCTTCAAAGCAATACTTAAGAAAATTAAAAATTGTTCTGAGGTCATTAAGTGCATTTAAGTTCCTCCGACACTTGCCATTTGTTTCAGTAGGGGTCCAAATGTTATGGAATCTGAGTTGGATACTGAAACTGATTAAAGAACTCTTAAGAAAACAAACTACACCCTATTGTATTTCCTTAACAGTCCCAGAAACATTTTACCCAAGCCCCTCCCACCCAAAAGCCCCACATATTCAGCATGCAGTGCAAGTCTCAAAGCAGCATTAACATATACAATGTAAACATATACAATGTATACACAATGGTGCAACAGAGACTGGGAAATCAATCTGGATAAAACAAGAAAGGACTCAGGCTTGTGTGCAAATCTCCAGTTGAACCCTTTACAATGAGGTTCAGAAGAAGTTCAGTTAAGTTTATTTCCCTATTATGTTTAATTCTTATCTCTGTACTTCCTGGTTATGAGATGAGACCTGAGACAGACGTGCCAAAAGACTGTGAGAAAAGGCTGTTTCTTGGGCATTTTTAGCCCAACCAGAAGCAAGGACATCTTAGTCAATGTGTTTGAAGTTTATTGATAATTCCAATTCACTTCCAGAGAGAACCTCAGAGATGTCCTTGGACTGTATTCCCTGGCCTGTACATAGATTAGTGTGTTGTACATGTCAAAACTTTAGGGATGTGCTAGGATAGACACTTAAAACCACAATCCACAAAGCTGGTTTTTAAAAGTGATCAGTAGTGGCTGCAAAGAAGCACAGTCTGAGACAAGAGACTGGTATTCAATGAAAGAGAGTTATTAGAAGAGGAGACTTATACGTAGGAAAACAAAAAATGGTCGTCACTTGCTCAGTTGCAAAGCTTTCCCCTGATCATATGCTCATCTCTTCCACTTTTGGACAAGTGCAGGATCAATAGATGATTCGATCTTTTCAATTAACATACATATTCCAAGATGAGTCTTGGTAGTTCTCAGTGACTTTTATCACTGCTCCACTTTACCGAGTGGCTTCTTTACTTTCCTACTATTTCTCAGTTTGTCCCACATTAAAAAGCAATGAACAACTTGGATGTGTTTCTTTGGTGCTGTGAAAACGATTGATATGGAACTTGACTCTGCATTTCCATACTAATGTAAATATAGATTATCTATAAAGTTAAAGAAGTATGGGCTGGACGAATGGACCACAAGGTGGATAGAAAGCTGGCTGGATCATCAGGCTCAACGGGTAGTGATCAATGGCTCCATGTCTAGTTGGCAGCCGGTATCAAGCGGAGTGCCCCAATGGTCGGTCCTGGGGCTGGTTTTATTCAATATCTTTATTAATGATCTGAAGGATGGCGTGGACTGCACCCTCAGCAAGTTTGCAGATGACACTAAACTGAGAGGAGTGGTAGATACGCTGGAGGGTAGGGATAGATACAGAGGGACCTAGACAAATTAGAGGATTAGGCCAAAAGAAATTTGATGAGGTTCAACAAGGACAAGTGCAGAGCCCTGCACTTAGGATGGAAGAATCCCATGCACTGCTACAGACTAGGGACCGAATGGCTAGGCAGTAGCTCTGCAGAAAAGGACCGAGGGGTTACAGTGGATGAGAAGCTGGATATGAGTCAACAGTGTGCCTTTGTTACCAAGAAGGCTAATGGCATTTTGGGCTGTATAAGTCGGGGCATTGCCAACAGATCGAGGGACGTGATCATTCCCCTGTATTCGACATAGGTGAGGCCTCATCTGGAGTACTGTGTGCAGTGTTGGGGCCCACACTACAAGAAGGATGTGGAAAAATTAGAAGAAGTCCAGAGGAGGGCAACAAAAATGATTAGGGGCCTGGAGCACATGACTTATGAGGAAAGGCTAAGAGAACTGGGATTGTTTAGTCTACAGAAGAGAAGACTGAGGGGAGATTTGATAGCTGCTTTCAACCTCCTGAAAGGGGGTTCCAAAGAGGATGGATATAGACTGTTCTCAGTGGTAGCAGATGACTGAACAAGGAGTAATGGTCTCAAGTTGCAGTGGGGAAGGTTTAAGTTGGGTATTAGGAAAAACTTTTTCACTAGGAGGGTGGTGATGCACTGGAATGGGTTACCTAGGGAGGTGGTAGAATCTCCTTCTTTAGAGGTTTTTAAGGTCAGGCTTGACAAAGCCCTGGCTGGGATGATTTAGTTGGGGATTGGTCCTGTTTTGAGGAGAGGGTTTGACTAGATGACCTCCTGAGGTCCCTTCCAACCCTGATAGTCCATGATTCTATGATTCTATAAACATTTCATCACATTCATGAACAAAAAAAGGACCAAGACTCAAAAGCTGGATGCAGAATTTAGGAGGGATTCAAACATAGGAGACTGGTTTGACTTAAGCAAAGACGCGTGCTATGATTTTGTCTGGGCCTGAGCTTCCTCAAAGTTAGGGTGTATTGGATGACTGGGGTTTTGAGTCTGTCCTCTTATTAATATGTATAATGCAGTGATGTATGTTTAGAATGAAATATTCACTATAGAATCTTCATGATCTGTGGGTAAAATGTTCATAGCCAATTCACAACATGGAGTTCCACATATATAATAAATATCATTCAAAAATGGCTAGTCAGGTGGCAAGTTGTGATTGCTGCTACTGATTCGCTATAAGAATTGTGTACATAGCTAGTTTCGCCAATCAGTTGTCTGATCTACCTGTTATATTTTGTCTTTTTGATTGCAAGCTCTTTGGGGGAAGTACTGCTATTTACTTCGTGCTTGTATAACGGCCAGCACAAAGGATCCCCAATCTGGTAGTGGTCTCTTAAAAAAAGAATTCAATAAGTTCATGGAGGATAGTTCCATCAGTGGTTATTCGCCACGATGGGCAGGGATGGTGTCCATAGCTTCTGTTTTCCAGAAGCTGGGAATGGGCGACAGGTGATGTATCACTTGATGGTTACCTGTTCTGTTAATTCCCTCTGGGGCACCTGACATTGGCCACCGCTGAAAGAGAGGAGACAGATAGATAGACCTTTGGTCTGATCCTGTATGGCCATTCTTATGTTCTCTGCACGCTAGTACAATATAAATGTTTAATAATAAAAAACAATGCATATATATATTGTTCTTTTTAACTGAGCTTTCAGCAAGACACAGGGTAGATTTCCCGTTATCCTTCCTACCTTTCAAATAGATACAGACAATTAAGCCGATTAACTTTTCTATCAACCTTATCTTCCCAACTGGAGGGGAATGGAAGGTTATTAAGGACATCCTGAGGGATTTAAATAAATAAGAAAGCTAGAGGAACGAATAAGGAAATAAAGATTGATTTCTCTTCTCTTATTGAGTGCTAGCAGTTAGGTAAACTGATTTGCAGTGAGGTCATCAGTCACAATTGGATGATAATTCGAAAATGGATTAGATTAGAAGAAGCAATTTCTGTTCCCTGGGTTTCAGCAGAAAATGGTTCAATTCTGTAACAGACCTCATAAACCAGTGGTAATCAATGCCCACCTAATGTGCCATTACACAGTGGGCACAGTTCAGTAACTACAAGCACAGCTGCAACTTGGGTTTTTACCACCTATATTTCCTCTACTCTTTATTTGCTTTCCACACGTGCTTTCACTTGATTATTTTTCCCCAGGGAATAAACAGTTTAAGAGAATTTGTTTCACTTTTTCCATAAGCAGCTGTAAGAGAGAGGTGTTAGAAACATACTCTAGGATGGGGGAAGGATCAGAACATCTCTTTGCTTGTAGTAGTATTCAGTAATGTTAGTTGCCTTCTAAATCTGTGCAAGAAACACTTTTCCTATGTTGAGAACTTTTGAGATTTCAAAAGACTTTCCTGTTCTGAAGTGGACATCAACATATCAAACTAACTTGTTAAAAAAAGGATTCATCACAATGTTTTACTTCGATATTTTTAAACGTTTCATTTCAACTCTGATCTTTTATTCTTTGAAATTTTAACTATAAATTAATTTATATTTCTTAATGAAAAGAAGTTTTGAAACTTAAAAAAAGGAACTTTTATTCTTGAAAATGTCAAAATGGACATTCTGACAATTCCAAAACTTTTTTTTGTTTTTTTTTTCCAAATGGGAAATTCATGTAAACTTACCCTTTCATATAAACAGCGTTGGTTTCAAGGAAATGGCATTTTCTGACAGAAAAATGACCAATTCTATAGACTATTCTGCTATAAATCTGAAGAAAATATAGGTGGGGGAAATTATTCACAAAAGGGTAGATTGCACAATCCCTATTCACACTGATAAGCATGTAAATAAATAGTGCCTGTGAAGTCAATGTGCAAAAATTAAAGCTGAATAAATAGTGAAAGTAATAGTATAACCAAAAAAAATCATTCTTACTAAGCCTTTTTATTTGTTTTCCAAATTGTTTCCAATTTCTACTGATGTATTATTAAGTATTGTCTGAATAGTTTGGACAAATAATTTTTAAAGTATGTGTTGTCCATTACTGCTATTGGTAGTCTGAGATTGGTGTATTTCCTCCCCTTTATCTAGATGACTGAATTTTTTCAACATTTTGGCAAATATTCCATACTAAAGTGATGAAACTTCTATTTTCCTGTACACCCGTGGCTTCATGAATGTTTGCAAATAATGAAAAATACAACCTTGGACATGAACAATGAATCACATTCAAGTCACTTATCCATAAATATATTCACTGAATAATGCTAAAATATATAAATATATTAGTGACTAATCTATTTATATATTTTAGCATTATTCAAAAAGCTATAGTAAATGTCATGAGGTAAGATGTTCAAGAGCACCTAAGACCCATTTTCTTAAGTGACATATGCTCCTAAAGATGTAGGGAGGTGTCTAGTGGGATTTTAAAAAGCTCCAAGGTATTTAGGCCCTTTTGAAAACACCACTAGATGCCTATTTACATTTTTAGGACCTAAATACCTTTAAAAATCTGTCCCAAAGTGACTAAGTCACTTCTGAAAATGAAATGTAGACTCCCAAGTAACTTAGGCACTTAGCTATAATCTATCTGGGTGCAAACAGTGAACAGAAAGAACTAATAGTTCTTTGGTGCAGAGGTTATGTCTTCTTTGTGTTTGCTCAAGGGCCAGTCCATTTTGGTAAGCGCATTATTTACCATAATGTTAAATTTTTCAGTCATCTCTTTAGTTACCACAATATAAATCATGAATAAAAAAAATAATATAGTCACTAAATAAACTGTTCAAAGCAAATAATTCAAGTAAGTCTAAGCTCAGCTGACCTCATTGCTTTGCATGGATTTGAATCTATTACCTCACTGATCATTTACATTTTTAGAAAACGTCATTCCACTTTTTTGTTTTGCCCCATTAAACTGAATAAGCTAGATAGTAAAACTCACTTGTTTTATGAACTATCAGTGTAATTCTGCATTATTTTGAAGCTGTAAATAAAAGTTGTTCTTCTGTAGCTGTATTTAGTTATTGCTTGCTTAATAGGCAAGATAGCACGAGGGATATTAGATTCTGAAACCTAATAATGTCCAATGCTTAGTTTTTGAAGTAGATATTAGCTGCTAACTAGCTCCAGAGTGATATTTTCAAAGAGAATTGAAACATTGCTTGTAGTCCCTATTAAAATCTCTCTGTTTTAATTGAGAACATGACCTGGGGGTTCAATAGCTCAACTTACACTGTTACATTGGTACAACCCTCTGCTTGAATTTGGCAGCAGGGTGCTGAGCTTGGCAACTGCAGAGCACTGCACCTGTTTTCAACACAGGAAGTTATGTTACTTAAACTGAATCTAATCTGCTAATGATTGTTATGATTGGAGTGCAAGGTCACTTCTAGATTGCAATCAAATGTCAACATCTGGTTAATAAACAAAATGACACTTTGTGATTATTGCATAGCAAATTAGAAGTGAGGTGAAATTTCCGGCCTTTCAGTTAGCAGAAAATCTGTGATGTCAGTGATGCCAGCTCCCATTTTCTGACCACAAAAAATGAGAGAGGCTGTTTAAAGGATTAGATGTGGAGAACTACATTTTAGATTAAATGTATTCCAGCAAAATTCATCCCTGGTGTAGCTCCATTGATTTAATTAGCATGACACCAAATATGAACTTGTCCCACCATTTAAAACAAAACTTTTAAATTGCTTCATTTAAAAATGCATTGCGGTTCATCGGGTACACTTGAATGGACCAGATCTTGATCTCTCATGCAGTATTCAAGGAACACATCTTTTCACAAGGAATTTATGGTTTAATTCTGCAACATACTGAGGACTTGGCTATGATCCACCCAAGAACGTCAGCATAGTGCGAGAAAATAAACATAACTAGCCATTCTTTAAGCAGTAAATAAGACGATGAAGACTTGTGGCACCTTAAAGACTAACCAGTTTATTTCAGCATAAGCTTTTGTGGGTTATAGCCCACTTCATTGGATGCATAGAATGGAACAGAAATAAGATGTAATTATATATACAGAAAGAAAAAAATAAAAAATAGTTGTACATTAGCATACCAATTCTAAGAAGCTGTTTAATTTGGATGGGCCATTATAGCAGGAGAAAAAATACCTTTTGAAATGGAATCTCTATCTGACAGGAGATAAGAACTATTGAAGGTAAATTAACTAGGGAAATGCAATCAATTAGTGTAA
This sequence comes from Dermatemys mawii, assembly GCA_007922305.1. Classification (NCBI taxonomy): domain Eukaryota; kingdom Metazoa; phylum Chordata; order Testudines; family Dermatemydidae; genus Dermatemys; species Dermatemys mawii. The sequence goes on along the minus strand of ML677341.1, from coordinate 12,618,076 downwards.
TGAGCGAACCATTTGCAAGTTTTATTTAGTTCTTGGTTTATTGCGTCCAATTTGAAAATTAATTCCAGTTCTTCAGTTTCTCGTTGGAGTCTGTTGTGGAAGTTTTTCTGTTTTAAAATTGACACCTTCAAATGTTTAATGGAATGGCCAGGAAGATTGAAGTGTTCTCCTACTGGTTTTTGAATGTTATGATTCCTGATGTCAGATTTGTGTCCATTTATTCTTTTGCATGGAGACTGGCCGGTTTGGTCAATGTACATAGCAGAGAGGCATTGCTGGCACATGATGGCATATATCACATTGGTCGATGTGTAGGTGAATGAGCCTCTGATGGTGTGGCTGATGTGATTAGGTCCTATGATGGTGTCAGTTGAATGGATGTGAGGACAGAGTTGGTATTGGGCTTTGTTACAAGGATAGGTACCTGGGTTAGTGTTTTCGTTGTGTGGTTGCTGGTGAGTATTTGTTTCAGGTTCGGGGGCTGTCTGTAAGAGAGGACTGGTCTGTCTCCCAGGATCTGTGAGAGTCAGGGATCAACTTTCAGGATAGGTTGTAGGTCTTTGATAATGCATTGGAGAGGTTTAAGTTGTGGGCTGAAGGTGATGCCTAATGGTGTTTTGTTTTTCTCTTTGTTGGGCCTGTCTTAAACCTTTAAGCAGTAAAACTCCGTAACCAGTATGTTTAGCTGTTTATTAAACTCCCCTCTGCAATACTTCCTGGTCCTCTTTGGTAACTGTGGAGGACCAGAATCAGAGGGGTAGCCGTGTTAGTCTGGAATTGCAGAAGTGACAAAGAGTCCTGTGGAGGACCAGGAACTTTATAACAGCTTCACAGTTAGCACATAAATAGTCCTATTGATTTCAATGTGACCATTACCTGCTCGAAATTAAGCATTTTTCTCAAGTAATTTGTAGGATTAAGTCTTTAGCAGGTGAGGGTCGGACAGAATCCACCTGTCATGCAGCCAGGCTGCAGTCTTTATTATAATCTATGGTCACACACCGTATTCGTGGCCTTTTTCATGCCCCTTTCCAGCCACAGATTTGGGGCTGCTTGTTCTGTGACTGACCAAGACTCATGAATCCTTTGACTCATCTGCTGGTGTTGCCAAGTGTATTGGACGGAGCCAAGGCACAGGTGGCAGAATCCCACACTTGCAGCCTCTCAGTGGCTTGAAGCTCTTGTGCAGCAAAAATGCAGATCCTCTACTTGTGTAAATTGGCATAGCCCCACTGAAGTGAATGGCGGTACCCTGATTCACACAAGCAGTAGCTTTACCATCAGGATCTGGCCTATAATATTTCCACTGTATTTTGAGCCTTCTGCACTTGCCTGAAGGTGCATTACCCACTGTGGTCTTCAAAGCAGAGTGCATAGGACACCCCCCTGGGGGGCTGCAGTGTCCCCACGCCGCTGTGGGATTGGCCCCGGGGTGCCGCTGAAATCGAAAGCGTTCTATTTGTGTCCTGCCGAAATGCCGCCGAAAGTGGAAGCTTTCTATTTGGTGGACACACCCCCGGGCCACAAAAGGACTCGGGGAAGTGGAAGGGGGCTGCGGACGCAAATGTTTGGGAGATGCTGCCCTGTGACATATGATGAAAGTTCATGGGTAAGACTGAAGGAAATCAAGCCAGTCAGAGTGTTCCATTTCTGAAAGTTCAAAAAGAATTATGTTTCAGTCACTTTGTAAATCAGTTTTTTACACTTTTACTTTAACAAGTAGCATTTTATTCCATGAGTAGGCCCATTGAACTCAGAGGGGCTACTCGTGGAGTAAGATGATATTCAATGTGATGCAAAGGTTTCAGAATCTAGCTCAAAGTAAGTGGGATAAGGCCTATGTAACTGGAGCAAATTAAGCGTGTCCACTGGGAGTTCTCTATTACTTGCCACTTCCTGCACATCAGCCTAATGGTGTGACTGCACTGTCCCAGAGTTCAGGCTATGGGGAGGTGAATGGCAACACACATCAAAGTGCTGTGCTCTAACTGCCCCATGTAGGTGCTGCAGGTACAAACTTGAAGTTTTGTAGTATATAAAGATTCCTGTTCAAACACGAACTACATTAGTGAGAACTAGGGACCCTTCAATTCACACAGGGGAGTAACCATACATTTTGGTGCGCACTGTTATTCACAGGTCCACAGTCCAATCCGCAAGGAAGTATAGACATATCTGACCTTTGTGGTGAGGAGTTCAGTCTTTCAAGAAAGCATTAACACGGTCAGACCCAGAGCTATTGCATTTGAAGGAGACTAGGAACAATTAATAAAACACCAAAAAGAGAATTCCACATGACTGCTTAGCATACAAATATTTCAGTTTAATTATGCAAGCAAATAAATATTTTAACAGCACATACATTATTTTAAAAATTTAAATAGCTGGGCTAGAAGTGAATCTTTGTTATAACACATCAACATACACATGCGTATAAAAATACACCTACATATGTATACATTCTTCTTTGATGTTTTTACAAACCATTTCTAATGTACTGTGTTCCATAAAATGTAGTTGGCTGGGACATAATGAATTTGCCAGTCTGGATTCTATCCACCCGCCCACCCCCCAATTGATGCTTCTATTGTCCAAGGAGAATTGGAATGAAAACTACAGTGTGCCTCTGTCCATGTCTAAAAGCTTCAGTCAGCACCTGAAGAAAGTCTAGGCCCTACTCCTTAGATCCAGATGGACTCAGGAATTGAGGAGCAAATATGGCTTTCTATCATCATTGCACACTGCAGATCCCCTGAGATGCTGAGGAATGAATAGCTCCCAGGATAATGTAGAGCAAGCTCCACACTACGCTAATATCACCATCTGGAAATGGATCCCAAGAAGGTTCTACAGCAGGCAGGGGTTACTGGAGTGTTAGCGGTGCTTCTGTCACCTTTCCTCTTCAAAAAGTCTACTCCGTCCCTTGGCCATTCCTTTGATGTATCCTTGATGCTAGGGGATGGCATGGAGCCCGCAGCCAGCCAGCAGGCTGTATTCACCTCATAGGGTTTGTCTATAGGACAAGTTATGTCAGTATAATTTATGTCCCTCAGGGGTGTGAATAAGCCACCCCTCTGAGAGACGTACATTACAATCACCTCAGTGCTGGTGTGAACAGCACTATGTTGGCAGGAGAGCTTCTCCTGCCAATATAGCTACCACCTCTCAGAGAGGTGGTTTTATTATGCCAGTGGGTGACTTGCAGTGGTGCAGCTGCATCAGCCACTGTAGCACTTTGAGTGTAGACTAAGCCTTCTGTGCTGCCACACTGGCACACAGAAGCGCTATGGGGGGCAAGGATCAGGTTCCTAGTTATTGGATACTTACTAGCTAACAGCCATCAGGTCTCTGTTAATAGTGACTCACGGCCATTAGCTCCCTTCATGTGAGGTCAGAAATATTGCCTGTAGTCAAAATGGAATGAGACATCAAGGCATTAAATAATCCACCCCACTTCAGATTTTCATAGGATTTCCACTAATCTAGAGCACTATCTTTTCCCAATAGGCTCAACTCTGAATCAGCTAAAGGATTTACAGATTCTCAGCTCTCTGAGTTTTTCTTTCACTCATTTTCACACTAACTAAAGCAGAATTGCAATTTAAAGCCACTGGCTATTTTAATATGCTGTTGATTGTAGAAGTGATGCACCTCAACAAGAGCTTTCCCCTCCCACACCCCCAATTAACTTAATTTGACTAAAAAATAAGCACTACAGTGTCTCTATCTAAATACAGATAGTGTCTGTATCTAAAAGCTTCAATCAACAACTTGAAAAAAAAATGTAGCCCTCAGGTCTAATGGAACTATGTTTAGCTCAGAACTCAGGGACTGGGGGACAACAGTGTCTGTACACCATCTTTGCACAACCCACATCTTACCTGAGGACAGGTATGAGATCTAGCAGTCACAGCAGCCATAATGTCTTCGCTTCATTCTGCTGGCTTTGTCTGATGGGAACAGCAACTAATATCAAACCCTGATCTGGTGAGTGCCTGGACTGAAGATGTGTGAGAGATGTAAATCTGCTTCCTTTGTTCCACATTAGCTTCAGACTCCAGCCCATCGCTGTTTCCTGGACACTTGTGCTGTGTATGCACCTTGTCCTGCTTTCTGCACATGTACATACATATGGATTGTACAGATGTTTACAATGCATCCAGTCCTTCTTCTCACGGCTATGAACACAAGCACATGCATTCCATGATCTATCTATGAATAGAGTTTACTTTTTAAAGGATCCCTGTAATTATATATATAGAATTTAGTGAGATACAATATCTCGTTATGCTGCTCCTTTAAAAAGTAAACTCAATTTTTAAAACAAATGCTTTTAATTTCAATACTGTAAGTTATTATATAGTTACAGGCAATATGTTGAATTATTTTAATTTCTTGCTTTTAAATTATTATTACCACAATGAACTTGCATTTTAACATTTAATTTAAAAGAAATGCAATATATATTTTCTTGCTCTATTTAATATACTGTAGGATATTACTTTCCTTTACACACCCAGGTGTTATGAGGGTTATTTTGATTTTAAAGACTATAGTATAGCTACAGCAGTTTTGTATTTCCCAGAAAAGCTTGAATACATTTTATGAATCGTGAATACTTTACATATTTTTGTCTTTAATGTATCTCCCAGGAACTGAAAACACCTGCTGTGTAAGCCTGTGCATTAGAAAAGCAGAGCGGTTATATATTGGAATCAGGCTTATGGAAGAAAATAAAACTTTTTAATAGGAATTCCACGTGGGAATGGTTGGTATAATATCTGTTAAAAACAATGGGAAATTTTGTTTAGACCCACAGCCACTTTAAAAAGGGTGTGTGGGGGGGGAAGAAACTAAAATGAAAATTTAACTCAAAGTTGCAAAAATTAATTAATTAATTAAATAAAAGTCCCCATAGGAAAATTGAAAATTTCCCTCTGCCAACAGTGCTTTGAGACCCACTGTAGGTGCCCACATGGTTTTGATTTTCCTCTGACTACAAAAAAAACATAAACATTGGCAAATGCAGCTTGGAGAAAGTGGTGACCCCACTGTGTGAAATAGCCATTGATACTCTTTGCCCTGATAGATGCTCATTTTGATTGTAAAGATGAATTCATTTGGTTTTAATTTGAGGAAGTTTTACATTTCAGTAAAACCAAAATGAAAATCCCTATGTTCGCATTAGTAAATTGCAACAGTTGAGTTTACCCAGGATGGAATTTTGCCATTTGTTCATTGTAGCTTTGTCATTTGTTGTAATTTTTTTCCTGCTATTTAAAGAGATACAAAATCATTGGAGAAAGAATGGAGGGTGGAGGAGAAAAAGAAAAATTGAAAAATTCTGTAATAAAATAAATCAACTTGTAATTTTTCCTGTAGTATTTGCACAATGGGAGATTCAAGTTTAAGGTCATATTCAGGGCCACAGGCTCCTAGCTTCATGAGAGGAGGTGACAGATTTAGTTTTAGAAATCTGTGGCCCCCTGGTATTGTGGCTGCTGTTGCTATTTGCCTAAGTTGTGGTGTTGGCAGTGAGAACAGATTTATGCGCATAAAGCTGCCATTCTGCAAGGGCTCTTATAACACAAAATGTACTTCTCAAGTTGTACCTTGGTATGAAAAGAACTGAAAGAAAGAAGCAATTGACTACCAAGAGAATGGTACCAGATGCTGGCCTTTTGACATCAACCAGTGGGCCATGGCTGAGCACTTCCTCAGCATACCTTGCTTTCACTCACTACAACGTCCACCCTAAGAGCTCTTAAAAGGAAAAGCACCATACAAAAACAGAGAGATTCACAGGCCACATTTAAAAAGGAGAAATTAACTAAAACTAGAGAAAAGATGGTGAAGTGTACCATTAATAGTCTTCAGTTCCCAAGTAAACAGTTCACCAAATTTACAATACCATGCAAAACATTTCCGGTCTGCTTAAGATTCAGAAGGGCAACAGTGTTTGATATGATCTCAGATTCCATACTGCATCGTTTTCTTTCCTTACGCGCTCTCCTTTTAATTTTTCTTCTATTTCCTTCTTATTCCAAATCCCGCTAAACTTCTTCAAAAAGGAGACAAACTTGGTATATGCAAATTATTATAATGAATAGGTACCCTTTATAATTGCACTTCCAATAGATAGAATAAACAGTAACACACCTATTCCCTGGAGACTGTAGGTACAAGACCATCCTTTACATAAAGCATTGGACTAGGTCTCAGGAGATGCGGGGTCAGATCCCAGACCTGCTACCAACTTTCTGTGTTACCCTGGGCAGGTCAATTCATCTTTCTGTGTTTCAGTTCCATATCTGTAAAATGCACATAATAATACTTTCACTCCATTGTAAGGTCTTTTGGATGAAGACTGTCTCTTATATCTTCAGACTTCTAGATAGGGTGATGTGAAAAGGTCCCTCATGAACACAGCAAGATACATTCAAAACCAACTAATAGCTTGATTTAAATTTTAAACTTTGCCCTTCTATTGCACCTTTTAGCTAAAGATAGCCCAGCAATTTACAAGCAATACTGAATTCAGTTTTGCAGTGTCCCTGGATGGAAAGGATATAGTCTTATTACTATTTTATAGATGAAGACTATAGGATGTATTTGACAGAGGCAACAATAGACTCTACATCTGCTGAGTGGCTGGCCTCTGCTTTAACCAGTAGGCCATCTTTCCTCACTTACAAAACCCTCTTCCAAAAATATTTACAAACTAAATATGGGGACACGGTGATATGTGGCATGTCAAATGACAGTTACTGCTGTCTTTCTGATTCAAACCCCAAGATGCACACTGCCAAAATATTGTAGCACCAACATGCTCATAATGCTGGTGTTGAAAGATATGAAAAGAATAGTTTTCAGATGGGACAAGGTGAGAGAGAGACAAAGGGGTTGTCTTTTTGCTAACCTGGTAGAATTTCTGCTTATTGGGCCATGATCATTCTAGCTCTAGTCTTGGCTGTTGTAAAATGTACTGAAAATAGACAGAAGTAGCCCAGGTACTGGACGATAGTTAAGACCGGCAAATTCTGCTTTTTGGACAAGACGTCGCCACTGTGTGGCTATCAGTTGGCAGACACAAAGAGCATCCTGTCACAATAATATTTTAGGGCTTTTTTTTCTTTGCAAATAATTGGAGAAGTTTCTTTGGATACTAGCTTAGCGAGGAAGCTGGCTTGATGGTAAGAGTCAAGAGTCCTGGGTTCTGTTCCCGGTGCTGCCACAGCTTTCCTGAGTCACTGAACCATAACCTCTCAGGGGCTGACTCTCCATTGTCTGGCATGTTCTTTAACTCTTAGCATCCGCACAAAGTGAGTGTTAAATCTTGCTCCACTCACATACACTCAGAAAGCTGCTCCAAAGATCATATTCCTAGCCCGTTGCTTTGATCAGGTCACAGTTTTTTTTGAATCCCTCCACTGGCTTCCTGTTCTTTGTCACATCCCCTTCTCTTTAAAGGTTTACAGTCAACCCCTGCTCTATTTATCATCTTTCATTCACAATCAAGCAGTCATTGCTCTCCTTCCTTCGGTCCTTGTTGGCAGCCTCCATCACTCACTTGTTAAATTTTTAAGCATCTTTGTGCTTTCTCCCATGCTGCCCTTCACAGCTGGCAGAAGCTCCCTATAAATGTCTGCAAGATTACCTCATTATCCAGCTTCAAATCCCTCCTCAAAACTCTCCTTTGGCTTGATACCTACAAAAAACTTGAGAACAGTTAGGCCATTGGTGTGCAGAGACCACTACCGAGCACCAATATTGTCTCACTGTTCTCTTGTGCTCCTCTGACTGTCTATATTCATCTGTTGCTGCTAGACTTCTCAGCTTCTTGGGGAGGGGCTCATCATTTTGTTCTGTGTTTGTACACCACCTAGTACAATGGGGTCCTGGTCCATGACTAGGAATAATAATAATAATGCTATCAAATCAAAATGGTGTCACTTTACACTCACTTTGCACAGGGACACATGACTATATAAAGTATTAGCAATGGAAAGCCAGGCCCTCAGTTTCCTCATCATCAAATATGAAGAAACATCTGACCGCACTGAGGTTAAATTAATGTACATTTGTAAAGTGCTTTGAGATCCCCAGGCTATAGAAATGCAACATTTTCCCAAAATTTGCCAAGGTAAACAGTAGGGTTACCTTACTGTCTGCAGTGTTCTCACATACTTCCTCATTCTTACTGATGTTGATTACTGCCAGCCCTGTTGCTATCTAACTGTAAATACTTGATTTAGTTATCTGTGGTAATTGGCAAGTTTTTAAGAGCCACTGCTGTATTAGTGCATAATGGCTTAACCTCTCTTGTCAGATGAAGAAAACCAAGATGTGCTGAAATGACAAAAGAACGTTCAAACTAAGCAACCTTTCACATTACAAGAAAAAATTAAATGAAGTTTCAGGAAAAGAGATTTCTCAAGGTGTCAGAAGCATGTATTCTAGCTGGCAAGAAATAAAGGCTTAGCAAACTCCACAGCTCTAAGAAAATAAGCATTGGAAAATGCTATATTTCAAGACTAACAATGAATATGTCATACATTTTCACCTATGAAATGCTTGAATGCTTTTCACTATGCTCCAGAAATCAGTAGCAAGAGAGACAGAACAGAACCTTATTGTCTGAAGAAAAATAGCTTGTACTGAAAAGACTGTATCTCAGTGTAATTACATAAACATGTTTTACCATGTATATATAATATTACATGCTGTACTCAGAAGGATTCCAAAACACTTTACATATGAATAAGGACCACTTCACCCATCACTGAAATGCAGGAGCCTCTGAGGTGGAAAATGGAAGCTGCTGTCTGCTAGCATATTCCACAAGAGTCTTCCAGGAGGGGACATGAAGAGTAGCTTATCCAATTGGAACTTCATGGAGAATTTAGGTAAGCATAACATAATTACCCACATTGGAATTTGGCCAAAACGCTAGGGTTAACACCCCTACTTATGTGAAAAGTGCCATGGGACCTTCAAGGGCTACTAAGTGGTCAAGGCTGTGGTTTTAGGTTTCATCCATAATACAGGTGACTTCAGGACATTGCTAAATGTGTTGCATTGAATGTGAGTTTCACTTGTTTTATGAGGCCAAAAATACTCTTTTTTATTATTATTTTTTTTTACTTTTGCTATTTTTCTGACTATTTGTGATTAAAGGAGTTAAAGAGGTTGAAGAGAGAGGGAGAGGAGAAGGAATGTTGTTATGCACTGAGTACCCAATCCTGATCTCAATGAAACTGTTTGCCTCTTGGGGCACCATCTCCCATTAGATAAATAAATGTGAGTTTTTCTGTTGATTTTATTGAGAACTGGGTTAGGCTTCTAATGAATAAATGTGAAGGAGGCATCTTGTATATGAACTCTGATTCTTTTTGCATGGAGTGTTCGGAAAAATATAAGCTATTTTTTCTGTATTTATTAGGTATAGCCTTATTCATTTCTAAGGGCCTAGTCAGGGCTTTTACTTGAGTCCCACTGTAGGGGCAAATTGTTGCTATGCTCATCCGAGTCACAATCTCGCTCCCAGTTCCCCAACTGCTCCGGGGAGTTCATATGTTGCATCAGGTCTGCTCCCCAAGGCAGCAATATAGCTGCACTGCCAGGCATATTAGAGGGGTGTGGAGCCGAGACCCAACCTTTTCTACATCTCATCTCACCAAATTATTGCACCTTCTTATACCCGAATGCCGCTGTATAATCTGTGCCATGATTTAAATGAAAGCAATATTGACTACCATTCTTTTAGTCAGAATTTGACTTGTGTGCAATACAAAGGGGCTTCCTTTCCTACACACTCTCTTTATTTCAGTCGCTTTGTTTCTAGACTGAGACACCATGCAGGTGGGGTAGGTTTTTTTCAGTCTCTTAATATTATTGGGCAAGATTTTCAACAATTATTTAGTGATTTGAGATGCCTCAGTTTCTGGGTATTAGACTCAAAACACCCTTTTGGGGGTCTAATTCTCATAATGTTCTGGCCGATTGTCTCTCTGAAAATCAGACTCCTCTGAGCCATCTCGAACTGAGCATTCAAAAACTGAGGCATTCAGAAAAATTAGTCACTATTCACAGTGTCAGCCATGGTGCTCAAATGATAAAATGCCTTTGTGCCTCTGATACTTTTCTTTGTAAACTGGGAGAGACAGGGGAGAGTAAAGACTTCAGTAAATCAGACAGAAAAAATAAAGGATCTCCCAAATGCAATATTTAAAAACCAAAATAGAGAAAGGGATAGTTAGATCAAATGAAACAAGGCTGACAAGCAGATTTCTTCAATGCTCACAGTTAACACCTCAAATTGACTGGTGTAGGTATAATCCTGGTACAAATGCAGACTATTATTGACTTTCTGAGACTGGACTCAGTATGGTCACTGACACGCAGCAGAGCTGCTAAAAAAGAAGTGGGCAAACTATGGCCCGCGGGCCACATCTGGCCAGGGGGCCTGTCCATTAAGCTCCCGGCCGGGGAGGCTAGCCCCTGGTCCCTCCCCCGCTGTCCTCCCCCCACCCACAGCCATGCTGCTGCACGAGCAGCGCTCTGGATGGTGGGGCTCTGTTTTTCTGCGGGGCAGTGCAGCAGTGTGTCTAACTCTGATCGGGCCACATGACTGCCAGACATGCTGTTCTGAGCGGCATGGTAAGAGGGTGGAATGGGGGGTTGGATAAGGGGCAGAGAGTCCCAGGGGGCAGTCAGGGGACAGGGAGAAGGGGATGGTTGGATAGGGAGGAGGTTCTGGAGGGGCAGTCAGGGGACAGGGAATGGGGGAGAGTGGGGTAGGATAGGCATGGGAGTTGTGGGAGTCTGGCAGGGGACGGGGGTGTGGCTAGGGGTTGGGCAGTCAGGGGACAGGGAGCAGGGGGGTGGGTCTTGGGGAGGAAGATAGGGTGAGGGATATCGGGGGCCGGTCAGGGGACAAGGAGCAGGGGGCTTAGATAGGGGATGGGGTCTCAGAGGGGTGGTCAGGGGCGGGGGATCTCTGGAGGGGTGGTAAGGGGACAAGGAGAAGGTGGGGCTGAGATGGGAAGTCAGGGGGACAGAAGTGGGAGGGGGCAGATAGAGTGTGGGCCAGGCTGTTTGAGGAGGCACAGCCTTCCTTATCCAGCCCTCCATACAATTTTGCAACCCCGATGTGGCCCTCAGGCAAAAAAGTTTGCCCACACCTCTGCTAAAACGTGAAGGAGGCAAATAAGCTTAGATGTATGAGTGGAGATCAGAAGGTAGTGCAAAGAACCACTGACAGGATTTACTGGACCAGGAAAAGATGTGGGGAATCAGCTCTGGTGCTGATAGATGAGGGAGAGGAGGAGAGAGATTAGGCACTGTCAGAGTGCAGCTGAGGGAAGGAAAACCTGCCCAGATCAGCACAGACCCAGGAAAACACCCATGGTACTTGTCCCCTCCTCCACTGATTGGTTATGAATTGTGCTGCTCTGTCCAAATCAAACACATCAAGTCAGATAGCAGCAGTATGGCACAGATATTGCAAAAGCCTTTGCAGCAGCTGTGTACAGCTGTGCATATCAGGCACACGGGTATTTCTGCCTGTATTTTCTGCCTTGCCAACATTGTTTATTATATAGACAATCGAGATTGTTGGCAATCCCAGTCAGATGTTTCACAGCTATATAGAGTGTGGGCGTGTAGACCACCCGAAGAGAATAAATGAAATTATTCTTAGTCTCTCAAATGACTTCCTGGTCATTCTCATCCTTTGAGGAGAAGTCACATGGAGCAGGTGAATCATCTAGGAAATATTGCCAGATTAATCTGACTGTAATTTATCCAAGAAAGATCAGATGAGATGCTCAGCATCTGGCTGTGAGCAAAGTCCTGCTTTTTACTCAGCTCTTCAGAAGGCTTTGCTGAGGCAGAAGGTCAAGTGACTATCCCCAAGGTCACAGAGTGAGTCAGTGCCACAATTCATATTCAAATCCAGCATCCGCTTGACTCTGCATCCTTTGTTCTAACCACGAGGCCCACCCTAAATTAATTGGTAAGGAATTCAACACTGTTTGCACTGTGGGGGTTCTTTTGTGCTAGTGACAATACCATGGCAGTGTTTTCATGCTGAATAGTGGAAAAGTCTGGTACACAACAACAATCCCTTTAGAAAAATCCAGTCCTTACAGGAGGAAAGTACTTTTTTTAACTTAAAAAACACAGACAATCAAACAAAAATAAGAGACAATCTTGAGGTTATTCATTGTCGTCTAAAGACAAGTTTTCTTTCCTAATAGCCCTCAAGCTATTTTCTGCTGTGACCAAGGTCATCATAATGTGAGAGAAAATAATCCTATGATAGGAGAACACATTCTCAGGTCTACACTGCATCGTTTTTTCTCCTTTCTAACTTAAACACTAGACTTCTCATCTCTGAAGGACAGAGGTCAGGCAGCACAGATATTTCAACTCCTGTTTTGTTTTGTTTTTTACTCAGTCATCATCTGAAAACTCAGAAAGCTGAGAATATGGGACTGGTCCACAGCCTAGCAAATTCATTGAAAGACTCTCTTCACCTCTGAGGTAGAAAGTGAACTGCTCACTTTCCAAACCTGTTTTCTAAATTTCCTTACAAGGCTACCCATCTGCGGTGTTTGTTTCTAAACTTACCACATGTCACCTAAACAGTGGTATTTACCTAAACAAATGAATGAAAACCAGCAGTGGAAAACAAGGGTGTAGTTTATATAAGAACAGTGTCTTAGGAATTTGGTGCTGGGGGAGGCGTAGGACCATGAATCCTGACGTAACCAAAGTGGCATATATAAGTACTGGGTTACTATTTTCTGAAATAAATGTTTTCACATTGCTTATATCACAGTTGGAAAACAAGTGAAATGGCTTCTTTGGGAGTCCACCAGAAGCTGGAAGATAATATGGTTGTTAGAGTGGTTTCTGAGGTCAGAGGAAGTCTTTAGATCAACCAAGCAGTTGAACAGCAAATTTAAAAGTGTCTGTCCATACAGTCAAGATTGCATGGTGTAGAGCCACAGTTAGTACAGCAGGTCTTCACTTAAAATAGTGCAGCAACACAGTTACACTAGTTCAGCTGCAGCGCTTCATCAAAAACTAGGGTTCCCAACCCTCCAAGACTGGCTTGGAGTCTCCAGGAATTAAAGATTAATCTTTAATTAAAGATTATGTCATGTGATTAAATCTCCAGGAATACGTCCAACCAAAATTGGCAACCCTATCAAAGAGGCTAATTCGCCGACGAGAGAGCTTCTACCAGTAGCGTAGTTAATCCACTTCCACAAGAAGCAGTAGCCATGTCAATTTATTTATCTGGCATGTGCATAGTCATCTAGCCAAGCGATGGCATCTTCAGTGGCCTGATGCAGTTCTTCTAGGCCACCTACTGAACCTCATCAGCAGGCATTCTTTAACAACATAAGTCATCATTTGTGTTGTGCCACAGCTGCATAAAGGCTGTTAGGAAGGCCCCAATGACACTGGTTGGCTGCACACAGACGTTGCCCGGTCCAGTTCAACAGGGACCACTGGCGATGGGGCAGGTCAAAACCAGGCGGGCAAACTGTGGGATCATGACAGGGGACTGATTGGGGATTATAACAGATATCCATTCCTCTTGCCAGAGTGTTTCCATCCTAGCATCCTGGCGTGGCAGATGATACCATAATGGGAGACGTGACGTCAAATGTTCATCTGGTGGTTTAGAAAGTTCCTTGTGTAGAGGCAGGCTTGGGCTGGCATATACTTTCTCCAGAAACTTTCCAGTGGCAACCTCTTGTCTGATATGAGGAGGAGACATATTGCTCAGAACTAGAAGTTATGGGATTAGAGTCAGACGCAGGGTGCTGGAGATGAAACACATGGGAGCATGTAACTGCATATCCTACGGTTTGGTGTGTGACGATCAATTCCAAACTGATGCGCAGTTCTCCTCTGCTGAATACGATTTGGAGCATAAGCACCTCAGGACAAACCTCCCAGTTTGCTAAGAAGATTGTTGTGAGTCTTAACTTTAGCTGCTGTCTTCTTCAGGTGAACATGGTAACTCAGTGTGCAGTCTAAGGTCACACCTTGATAGACCAATTCTACTTCATGCTTCACCTCCTGACCATTCAGCTAAATCTTCAATTCTCGGGTTGCGCTGGCGTGATGAAGATGGAGTAAACTGGAGACTGTTTTTATGATGCTTGGCTGGAGGCGCCAAGACTTACAGAAGTCAGTTAACTTTATCATGTCCCAGTTTAAGGTGCCATCAAGCTCGTGGAACATCCAGGCCTGGATATGCAACAGATGTTGTCTGCGTAAATTAATTGTCGTGACTTCATTGTTGGCAGGTCATTGATGTAAAGGTTGAACAGGATTGGAGAAAGCACAGAGCCCTGGGGTAACCCATTTCTCTGTCATCTCCAAGCACTCGTCTTCTTTCCTATATGGACTCTAAACAGCCTATCGCAAAGGAACAGGTCAATGACGCTTGTGACCCAAGGTAGCAGGACCTCTGATACCTTCATGAGCAGGCCAGTGTGCCATACCATATCATATGCCACTGTCAGAGCGATGAAAACAATGCCTGTTTTCAAGTTTCTCTGGAAGCCGTTTTCAACAAATGTGGTCAGCGCGAGTACCTGGTCACATATGCTATGGTCTTGGCGAAAACCGGCTTGGTCAGGGCTCAAAATTCTCTCCACACTGGGTAATATGCACTGTAAGACAAAGCGCTGCAGTGCCTTGAAGCACACTGACAATAATGATATGTCAATGGGAGAAGCCTTCCTGTCAACATAGCGCTGTCTACACTGTGGCTTAGGATGGTATTACTGCATTACTCGGGGCTGTGTATTTTTCACACCCCTGAGCATTGTAGTTATACACATGTAAATTTATAGACATGTATATTTTCTTACTGACTATAGTCAGTATCCCAAAGAATTTTTGCTCTTTTTGTACAAAAGGAAGGCAATTCCTTCTGAATCCATCTGTGGGGATATTATGCTGTCATGAATATACTCAGTTCTTGTCTAGGAAGTAGCCTCTTTTCCATCCTGTGTTTGGTAGGTAAAGGAGACAGGGCTTTCCTTGGGCTGGTCCCAGACTATAGAGAAATCCCACAGGAACTAAGGAATGTCATAAACTTCACCACCTTCCACTCCACTACACAGAGCAACAAGTCTATTTAAACAACAACACTAATAATGCCCCTCAAATCTTACCAAAATAAAACCCTACAATGAATACACACTTCTCTCCGTGGGGAAAGAATGAGAGAGAATACAAACCACATGTGACATTTGTTAGTCATGTTGCTTAAGGCTCTATTGGAAGGTTCACATACTACAGCGATGAGGGCAGTAAGAGAACTTGAATAGAATAGAATAGAAATCTAAACTTTTCTAACCTGCTTTAACCCATGTATGATTATTATGACCTGGCATATCTCTTAATGTTTTCTTACATTTTAAATTTGAACACATTTCACAGAACCTACAACTAATTATTTTCCCTATTTTATTTTACAGTACTATAGTTTCAAAGGCATAAACTTGCAAGTACTGTACCCAAACAATGTTTTCTTGTATGATTGATTTGTACATTCTTAGGAAAATCAGATTTCCCTCTCTTTTTAAGATAAGGTGAGCAGAGAGCAAGTATGAAAAATCAGGAGAAAGGGCAAGTGAGGGTTATTGGTGCCTGTATAAGAAAAGGCCCTGAATATCAGGATTGTCCCTATAAAATTGGGACATCTGATCACTCTCTTCTAAGGCCAATATTATGTTTTCAAACAACAACTTTCCATGAAAAATATTACTGGTTGTTTTACAATGTTAGAGAGTGAAATAGTCCCCTCCATTAATTGGTGGCATTTATCCCAGAAATGAAATTCACATTGATAACTGTTTATGAAAAATGTGAGAATATGTCACAGATTATATTCTCTTTAAACATGTTTTCAAGTAAAATTCTACAGCCGTTACTGGCATTTCAATAGCTTGTGTTGAAAAATAATGCACTATTTCATGAGGGCAGGTGAATGGCATTGGCAAACGTTTTACACAAAGGGATGGAAAGACTTAGTTTTCTCCTTATTTAAATAAGACATTTACTTGATTGCACTTAAATTGTAATCCATCTGTTTTAAAACTTCTAGAATACCAGTAGTATGTAACTTTGAGACACTGCTTGTAAGGTATCCACTCACTATTTTCTCATCTTCTGGGGGAATGGGGAAACCCAAGCTGTAAGCAAAGAGAAATATTGCATTATACTCCCATCAATAATTATGCTAATTAAGGTTCTCCATATTGTATATTATTACTCACTGGCATTTCTAATTTGCCAACACTTTGGAATACATCTTGCAGTTCTAACTCAGGTAGAGTTTCCATGGACTTCCAGTCTTTTAATGAGCTTTCTTTATGTGGCCTGTGTTAGACAGTCTGACTAGACTGTCATAATGGTTCTTTCTAGCTTTAAGAAATTCTATAATGTATGAATGAGTTGGTTACGGGGAACTTCATCATCACCAGGACTGTAGAGAAGTGGTGTCCTGAAAGCAGCTCTTAACAACTATTGCTAGGTTAAAAGAAATTACAACTCTAACGAACCTAAAACACCACAAGTGAAAAATGGACTTCTATTTGTCCTGCACTTCATATTACTTGTCAGAGGAGACCAAGTGTCTTCATAAAGACTTGAGTGTCTTGGTCACACTTATCTCAAAGTTTACTGCTGAATTACCTTAAAACATGGATCTAATTGATGCAGTCTAACAAAGGTTATTGTTGTTTTGTTTTTTAGGTTTTTTTCTCCCATTGCTTTTAAAAGAGCAACATGTAATTTGAGATCCATGAATACCTGAAAATAACTTCTGCATCCTATTCACAAAGCTGTTAAATAATTATATTCAACAGTAGAGTATTTGGCTTCTCACCGTAGAATGCATAAATCTTGTGCTGAATTGCTGCTTCACTGTTTCTCTTTCCCTTGAACTCTTGCACAGAGGAAAAGAATTTCTCAAGAGTTCAGTAGGAATGTCCCATTACTGAGCATCAATCATCAAATGCCCATTGTGCATGGAAAGTGAGGTGACTGTAATAAAATTGACACAACTAAGCAAGCATCATCTGACCTTTAGAAGTCAGCGCTTATGATCCAAAGACTCATACTTCTAAACCTTCAGAGTTAAGAGTTATCATTCCCCTGGAAAAAAAAACAACCCTCAGTAAATGAAGTGCTACATATGAATGTGTGTGATAAAAGAGGTGGAATAAATTCCTCTGTGACCCTTAGCTGAGCAGTGTTGACAGAATAGAGGTAGAGATTGAATTTTGAAAGGAAGGACAAAGGAATGTATCTTTTGGTCTTCTCGATGGAAGCAGCTTCTCCCGTTATCTTTGGTCAGTATTAAAATAGTAGTTCCTTTCATGTCAGCCAAGTCACAACACAACCTGCAATTCTGCATTTGAGATGCAGCAGAGTAAAGGGGAATGGGTACAGTCAAAATGTTGTATCCACAATGCTGACACAATGAGAACATAAATCTTCAGTGAGTTTTGTCAACTTGTTTGCTTTTGTCTACACTCTATTTTCCAAGTAACGTGTGCTGTCATTACCATATTAGTCTTCCTGAGCTTGTCCAGTCCTTCAAGTATCTCCTGGGCTTGCCTACAGGAGAGGATGCTGCTGTGAACTCTGACTCAGCATCAGCATCAAGCTGTTGGATTAGTGACTTTATAAAGCCTCCTCCCCATTTGATCCATATTGTGTTCTCTTTATTTTAAGATGAGGCATCACACACAGAACTGATGTATCTGATTTGTGCAAATCAAAGAGCTCTGTGTTTTAAATCCTAGTGGGAGGCTTCAAATCATCTCTTGCAGGGATTAGTGTTTCAATTCAGGTACCACATACTTTTCCTAAAGTTGTGGCTGTCTAACATGTTCTGTTTGCTTTTTACGTGAGTATTCCTTCTAAGACTATAAACATTACATGGGACTATTCCAGTTCCTTCCTTAAGTTTTTGTTTAAGATCATAATAAATACCAAAAGGAAATTACAGGAATGTTCAAATGCAATATTTCCAGAACTCTCTAGTCCCATTATGGAGGCCCTCATTGGCTAAGCCCCTGGGTAAAGATGTAAGCTTTTAAACAGGTAGCATGGTAAAGCAGCTTACAGTAGAGCTGAACTGCAGATGGGCTACTCACAGAAAAGTTACCATTTCAAAGAGCTCCAGCCAAGCCTTAAAAAAAAGGTCCAGCCTGTTTTTGATGTGTGTTTGACATTTATTACTTCCTTTAGGTTTTTTTGTTAGAAATACCTTGGTGATTTAAGAGGACTTGACTACTGCATTCTGGGGGTTAAAAATGGATTTAGACAGAAACTGATATTTCCTTGTTACTCTTTGATTCATGAAAGAGTGGAGAGACCAAGGGGGAGAAGAACAATGCTTAGATCCTCCTTTTCAGCTATCCTGGCTGCTTCTGTCTGGCATCCCTGCCTCCTTGGAAATCCAACATGAAAAGGGGAAAAAAAGAAGATATTTCATTCCTAAATTCAGTAAAGTATCAACATAATTATATGGCTCCCATGACCGTGGTATAAGAGCACATGCCAATATTTAGTGTATTTTCCTTCACTTCCTACCTTGTGAGGTAGGGAAGTGCTAATACCCCTATTTTACAAATGGGGAACTAAAGTGGAGAGAGTCTAGGTGACTCAGAAGGTCACATAGCAAGGGTGGTAAAGCATAGACTTGAACCCAGATCTTCCAAGTCCAGTCTTCCCTTCTAAGCAGAGTTCTTATGCTCTCAAGTATAATCTTTCCTGCTTTGTCAGGAAAGTACTGTCTGAGGCCCTACATCACAGACTACTTATATATTTCTGAGCATATTTAGGAAACCACTTCCGCATGTGCTTAAGTCCCAGTGATTTCCTGAATAGAAGAGACCTTAAGTAACAAAATAATTAGGTATTGCCTTAGCTTGGCCTGCCTTGCTGATGTTTCAAACCAGGGAAAGTTTTCATTATAGGTTCAGAATCCTGTGCCTTCATAGCTCACAAACAAGTTTAAAAATAAAACAAAAAGAGGATGCTAACCATAGGCCATCTCCCAGTTTATGACTTCAAGGGATATAGTTACAAGAGTTCTTTCAGCTTAGGAGCAAATCTACATTTTGCATTCCAGTTTATGGTACAATAATGGCAACCCATCATTGTGACTCTGGAGAACAGTATGTTGTGGCTTTAGTCTAGCACAGTACACTATGCTGAATGTCACTTTATTATTATAGCAGTAAACTTGGGATACTCTTGAAACAGATGCTTTAATTTGCTAGGTATTTGAGGGAGGGGGAGGAAGTCCTTTTGTTTGGCTTTACAATGTTGATCAGATCAAGGAAAGGAATTCATGTTTGAAAATAGCTTTTCAATCAATATGGAAACTATGCAATGCAGACCTAAGATACTTTAGTGAAGCGGTGTTATCTAAGTTATGTTTCAATGTAGAGAGAGCCAGATTCTGTCTTCTTTAAACCTGTGTGACCCCCCCTGAAGTCAGATGTAATCGAGGGCTGAATCTGACTCATAGACAGACTTTGTCGCTTAATATATACTGTGCCACAAAACGAATACTGAAATAAGAAGTTTGCTGCATTACTTTCCTATTACAGTGAAATTCAGTCTCATTGATCACCAAGTGCAACTCTCGGAGTAAGTCTAATTTTCCATAACTCCCTTGCCTCCCTCCTCCAATATGTGCTGTTGTCTACAACTGGCTTTTAGTGATCAGTGAGGATTTTGGTTGTAAACTTGGGCTGGAATTGTTTCCTTTGATGGTTTCCAAAGACAGGAAAGAATTATGTACCTGTCTCAGTTCCACTTGGCTGCAGGTAAAGAATGTTACAGCTTGTGGGAGTACTAATTCAAACCAATAATTGACCTGACTTGGCAGTGAAATGCTTATTGGAACTTGCTCTGTCCTGGAAAGATGGGAAGGTTGTTTCCACGCATATGTCGGATCTGAAAGTTCTCCATTTCATGGATCCACAAGTAAAACTAAGTCCAACAAAATAGTACACCCGAACAAACAGGATGTGCATGTAGAAAAGGACACACAAAAGGTGTGAGGCCCAGAGATGAGATTGTCAACCCTGATCTGCAGGAGATGGTTTGACATCTAGGACATGCTGGCTACTGTAGGGTATACCAGGTAGGTTAGTTTGTAACAGTGTGGGATTTACACAAACCTCTAAATGGCTGGTTTTCTCCTTTCTCATACCTTTTCTCCAACCTGCATGTGAGCAGGTTGAGTTCCCATCCTGCTGGTGAACAAACAAAATATAAAGTCCAGACCTGCCTCCTTCCTGAGGTTTTGTAACTCAAATAATACAACATAAAGCTCATTCTGAGTTTTCTCCTCAAGCTTGGGTGTTTCTAGGGTTTTCCTACCATGTCTTTTCATCTCTGCCCCTAGTTCCCTTCTCCAGAGGCACTTTTTGGAGGGATTTATTTAGGCTTCTAAATCTAACCTCAGTATCAAGACTCCAATATTGAACCCAGGCCCACCAGTGGCATCCTTAGCCACTGCACCATGGCAATGGTCTAAACCAGCATGCTGATCAATAGCCCAAGTGCTAAAGGCCTACAGCCCCACAGAAACCAGGCCCCCGACTGGATGGACAGGCAGCACTCTCACAGGGTACCTGGACTATGTAAAGGCCCCCACAGGAAGAGGAAGTTGTCTGAGCAACAGACCATTCCCTGCTGGTTATGCCTTTCCCACACCGGGTGACCAGACATCCCGATATTATTGGGACCATCCTGATATAAGACGCCTTGTTTTATACAGGCAACTATTAGCTCTCTCCATACCCTGCCCCCCCCGGAACCCCCCCCCCCCCCCACTGACTCAGCCCCATGGATTGGATCTTTCAGCTACTGACCCCTATGAGAGCACCGACCATTGGGCTACCAAGTTGCCTGATATGGATTGACCTGCCAGCTACCCGACCACGCACATACCCTGGACTACTGCTCTGGATTGCCCCCTAGCCGACCTCAATCAGCGGGCACTGCAATCAGAATGACTCATTAAAATCACAGACAACAACTTTTCTCGGTGCTGGTGGGTGCTTGCCTTGCCCCCCCCCCCCCCCCCCTGCCCCCACACCGACTTACCCCTGCCCCAAAGTCCCCGCCCAAGCTCTGCCCCTCCCTGCCCCTATTGGTCCCCTCCCCAAATTCCTGTGTTCCCCCTACTACCCACTCCCTCCCAAACGAAACAGTTGTTTCATGGCGCAAGTGCTGGGAGGGAGGGGACAGAAGCAGGACGTGGTGGCGCATTCAGGGGAGGAGGCGGAGCAGAAGTGAGCTGGGGGAGCTGCCGGTGGGTGCAGAGCACCCATCAATTTTTCTCTGTAGGTGCTCCAGCCCCATAGCACCCACGGAGTTGGCACCTATCATTAAAATACCTCAGCATCTCTATGCAGAGTTCAACCAACTGATGCTATGAAAATCCCTGAATCCCTGGGGAGGGTCTTAGAATTTACCATCCTGTTAAAGCATTACATAAAGCCGTGTGGAGCAAGATTCAGTGTGGAGCAGGCAGCAGTAGGAGGAGGAAATTGGTTTGCCCCAGTAGATTCTCTTGATTGGAGTAGGAGCCAGCAGGCAAGTTTACCAGAGACCCAAATAGAGGAACAGGTCAAATGAATGTCCCCACAAAAATGTTGAGGTGAGGGAGTTGCAGTCTCTATGCCAGTGGTGGGGAACCTGCATATACGTTATGCAACTTGTTATACAACTTGTTATACATTACGGCCATGAAAGGATTGTGTTTAGTACCATAAGGATCAAAGGAGTTAATAAGTGTCACCATGTTTTGAAGACAGTCGACAGTTCCAAACAAATTACTACACATCCAGGTATTCATTAGTGGAAAATTCTAGTTTCTTGAGTACCTCATGAGTGTTTCTTCTGGAATTCTGTCTTTTATGAACACTCACACTTTGGGGCAAATTCATTCCTGATGTAACTCCACTGAGAGCCACAGAGTTATACAAGAGATGAATTTGTCTACCTTCTGTACAATTACTGATTCAGATTTATGTGGAGAGAGATTGATACCTTGCACCCTGCAGGTCTTTCAGTTCTTCTTATGCCCACATGGCTTCCATCCAAAAGCCTTGCAGAACTCTCTGGGAATTGCAATACCCACTTTTTTAAAATGTAGGGGTTTTATTATCAAGATAGCAGTAAAAACCATAAAATAGTATAACACACTGATTCTGCTGCCAAAAAAAGTAATAATAATCTATGAAAATCCTTATATCTGGGTTTATAAAAAGGCTTAAAAAGTCATGAGCATATGAGACAGCAATCAAGTTTTATATGCATATTCTATTGCATATCCATCCACCATTTGTGGGAGACAGAGAAAACAGTCTATGCTGAAAATTGCTTCATTCATCTCCTATCCTAGCAGTCATTAAAGCTAGAGAGTAACATGCTCAGATTATGAAATAGGAAATATGTAGTTCATTTGCTTTTTGTAGTACATTGCATTTTTGTTTATGGAAAATATATTTTTCTTGATATTTTGTCTTCTCTGTTGCGAAGCCATGTTAAGATCTTGGAAGTCCCTCTAGGATCCCATTAATTTCCTGTAGTGAATGGTTGGGTCAGCTGATAGACACTCTGGGATAGGGTCACTGGTAAGTTTTCAGAGTGAAAATTTGGAGTTCTTTACTTGGTGTCTGAGTACTTGGTGTCTGCCCCCAATAGGATTTTAAAACTTTATTGAACAGGGGAATTTCCAGATTCATACTTCAGTACTGAGCACTGGTTTGAAAAGCCTCCATTTGACCTTTAATCAATGGTGTAGCATATTCACAGCAGCTACATATAATCTGTTAATGTAAATCAGGCCAATTGAGAATCCTTATTGTGGCTTAACCTGCATCTATTTTTAAATTTGCCTTTGATTTTAAGAAACTGCACGTTCTCTTCTTTGAAATGCTCCACATGTGATGATGGAGTGTTGAGTGTTCCAAAGAATTCTCAGAAGCCGTCAGGGGAGCACGTAATTTGCATGGAAAAACTCTAAATTCCAAAGGGTTAAAATCACTCAAATGTAAATCTGAACACAGCTATGATATCTTGACTGGCGTAAAAGGGCACAGACCTATTGATATCATTTACACGAGCAGAAGACGTGACCCCAAATTCATTGGATTAATGAACCAGCAAAATGCTGTCTTCGGTTTTGGAAACACTGAAGGTGGCATTTTGCCCCAACGTTTGCCCACACAATGCTATTGCTTACTGTGGCTTTGAACCCTACTGTGCCCCGAGGCAATCTCCTTCCACCTCCCAGTGGGTTAAGTCAGCCTTCACACACGCACACAGAGAGAAGCAGGAGGCAGGGAGAGAGTGCTCATTATCAATCACAGAACACAAGCAGTTTGGAGGAGCCATCCGTCTCTCTCTCTCTCTCTCTCTCTCTCTCTCGAAGGTAAAGAGGTTTACAGCCCCAAAAGAGCTTATTATTATTGCTGGACTGAGCTCATCAAAGTCATTTGGCTTTGTCCTGTACAGTAGTCAGAGGGGTTAAAGTGAGGTTAAATTACTTAAAGAAAATGGAAGTAATTACACAGTGGAATAGCATATGGATGGGGTTTTTTTACCCCTATGGACAAAACAATATAATAAAAAAGGATCCCCGGATCTTTGTGGTCATGAAATACATTTGTCCCTTTGATTAAGTTAGCTAAAAACCTCATTTACCTATGTCTTGTTAGGAGTGTTGCCAGCTCGAACAAAATCAGTTCCTTTGCTAAGTGAAAATCCTCCTTGCTCTGCTCAGCACAGTGCCCATATAGGATCTGACCAGTGTTACGTTGTCATTGCCTTGCGAGCCACGTCTCGGGCCAATTTTTACACTGTGCCAGAGATGTGCCTCTAAAAGTTATGACTTAGCATTTTCTACTTTGTGACTTCACAGGGAAAGGCAGAGGTGCACGAGAGCATGTGGAAATGCACTGAGAACAGGAGTGCAAAACTGACCCATTCCAAGCTTAAGACAGCAAAGTGGGGGAGATTTGTTCCCCTCTCCCATGCAAACTTTTATCATGGCTGAATTGTCAATCCTGGCCTTCCAGTGACCCATATCTTGTTATGAGGTAGATCTGTCCTTGATTAGGCCTACTTTTTTTGTTCCCTGAAAATGGAAGGTAGTAGCATAAACAGCTTTCACTTACAGTGTGAACAGTGCTGCATTATGGATCTAAATGGAGTCTTTATTGAATTGCCTCCAGGGTCTTTGCTGTTCAGCAGAAAGACACATCAAAGAGCCCTTAAAAATGGTATGTTTAAAGAAAGAATAGAAAGAAAGTTCTTTTAATTTTATAAACAAGAACTGACATGGTGTTTATTGAAACTTGTCTGTCTGAAAAAGCACTGGGGGCTTCTATAGATAACCCAACTGAAGAGTTGCATGTTTAATTTTATCATTAAGTAAAATTACTGCAGACTAAGTCCCATGTAGCCTAAATGTGTATTACTGAGGTAGTTTTCTGTAATGCTGTGAGTTCTTGGGAAGTTTGTGGTGAAATATTTCTTTGACCGTATATCAAAACTCCAAACAAAAGGTGAATCTTTCAAAGAGTTCTCTTTATCTCCGTGAAGGTTGTTTGTCTTGTTCAAGCTTGTTACAAAGTATTAAAACAGAAACCCGGGGGGGATGGGTGGGAGGGGGAGCATTTTGCTCTTACATTTGTAAAAGAAGTTGCAACAATGTGGAATATCTTCTGTTGGAAATGGAAAAGGCTTTTTACCGAGAAGTAATAACATAGCCCTGCAACTGAGACAGAATATCTAAACGCAAAGAAGGCTTAATGGAGTCACACTGAGAAAGAACTGGAGTAACACTGTGATGAATCAGGGCCTTAGTCCTCAAACCATTTCTGTAAATGGTAAAGACTATAAAATTAATCAGTAAAACACATATTTCTTCTCACGCAAGTGGCTGCAGATGTCAGATAATTAATAGTGGCATGACCACAGAAAGACAGATTTTGATATGACCTACTTCCTTCTGGCTCTAGTGTAACTCCTTAGTGTGGGGAGAAGCTGGGTCTTGGTGTGTATTATCATGGCAGTCTGTTAAAGGTGACACTGTTATACAGAATCTTCCAAGTTCTTTTGAACATGCAAGCAAATGGGGTAGACATGCTCTGTTATCGTTAGCTGTTGTTATGCAAGATTCCGTGTGAAGGCAGTGATCCCTGGGGAGGTAGCTGTGTGAATAGGCAGAGAGTTTGCTCTCTGCCTTAGTCTCTGTTTGGAGTTAATTTCTGAGGCAAAGTTGATCTCTGGGGACCAGGCACTGCTGTGGGGCTGAGATTCCTGGAAGAAGGGGTTGCCTATGTGCTGTTTGACCGCCTCTGTTCCAGGACTGGTATATAAGTTACATTTAGAACATGCCCATAAGAACAAAAGAATGACCATAATGAATCAGAACAATGATCCATTTAACCCAGTATCCTTTCTTCTGACGGTGGCCAGTGCCATATGCTTCAGAAGGAGTGAACAGAACCGGGCAATTTATTGAGTGACCAATCCCCTGTCATCTAGTCCCAGCTTCTGGCAGTCAGAAGTTTAGGGACACCCAAAGCATGAGGTTGCATCTTGGCTAATAGCCATTGATAAGCCCATCTTCCATGAATTTATCTAATTCTTTTTTGAACTTAGTTATGCTTCTGGCTTTCATGACATGACATGGCAATAAATTCAACACGTTGACTGTGCATTGAGTGAAGAAGTACTCCTTTATGTTTGTTTTATACCTGTTCCCTCTTAATTTTATTGGGTGACCCCTGGCTCATGTATTCTGTGAAGGAGTAAATAACACAATTACTTTCCTCATGCCTGTCTAGATTGTATAGATCTCTATCATATCTCCTCTTAGTCACCTCTTCTCTAAATTGTACAGTCCTGATCTTTTTAATTTCTTCTCATGGAAGCTGTTCGTACCCCTAATCATTTTTGTTGCCTTTATCTGTACTTTTTCCAATTCTAATATCTTTTTTGAGATAGGATGACCTGAGCTGCATGCATTATTCAAAGTTTGTGTGTACCATGGATTTATATAGTGATATTTATGATATTTTTTCTCTTATGCTCTGTCTCTTTCCTAATGGTTCCTAACATTCATTAAGCTTTTTTGACTGCCACTGCAGATTGAACAGACGTTTTCAGAGAATGATACACAATGACTCCAGGATCTTTCTTGAGTGGTAACTGTTAATTTAGATCCCATCATTCTGTATGTATAGTTGGGATGATGTTTTCCATGTATATTACTTTGCATTTATCAACCTTTAGTTTCATCTGCCATTTTCTTGCCCAGACACTCAGTTTTGTGAAATCCCTTTGTAACTCTTTTCAGTCTGGTTCAGACTTAACTGTCTGCAGTAATTTTGTATCATCTGCAAACTTGGTCATCTCCCTGTGTACTTCTGTTTCCAGATTATTTAAGAATATTGTAAACAGCACTGGTCCCAGGACAGATCCTTGGAGAGCCCTGCTGTTTACCTCTCTCCACTGTGAAAACTGATAATTTATTCCTATTTTTTGTTTCCTATAATTTAACCAGTTACTCAAGAAAGAGAGGACTTTCTTTCTTATCTCATGACTTCCTGCTTTGCTTAAGTACCTTTGAAAGTCCAAGCACACTATATCCACTGAATCACCATTGTCCACATGCTTATTAACCCCCTCAAAGAATTCTAACAAATTGGTGAGGCATGAGTTCTTTTTACAAAAGCTGTGTTGACTGATTCCAAACATACCATATCTGATAATTCTGTTCTTACTGTAATTTCAACCAATTTGCCTGGTACTGATGTTAGGCTAGCCAGCCTGTAATTGCCAGGATCACCTCTGGAGCCTTTTTAAAAAATCAGTGTTACACTGGCTATTTGCCAGTCATCTGGTATAGAGGCTGATTTTAAGCAATAGGTTACATACCATACTTGGTAGTTCTGAAATTTTATATGTGAGTTCCTTTGAACCCTTGGGGGAACGCCATCTGGTCCTGGTGACTTATTAGTATTTAATGTATCAATTTGTTCAAAAACCTCCTTTACTGATAACTCAATCTGGGACATTCCCTTAGATTTGTCACCTAAAAAGAATGGTTCAGGTGTAGGAATTCACCTCACATCCTCTGCAATGAAGACCAGAGCAAAGAATTAATTTAGCTTCTGTGCAAGGGCCTTGTCTTTCTTGAGTGCTCTTTTAGTACCTTGATCATCCAGTGGCTCCACTGGTTGTTTGGTGGGCTTCTTGCACCTGATGTACTTTATAACAATTACAGTTATTTGTTGTCTTTTGCTAGTTGCTCTTCAGATTCTTTTGGCCTGCCTAATCATACTTTTACACTTGACTTGCCAGAGTTTATGCTCTTTCCTATTTTCCTTAATAGTATTTGAAATGCATTTTTAAAAGATGTCTTTTTGTCTTGATACGTCTTTTACTCTACTGTCTAACCATGGTGACAGTTTTTTGGTCCTTCTACAGTTTTTTTTTAATTTGGGGGTATACATATATTTTGAGCCTCTGTTGTGGTGTGTTTAAAATGTTCCATGCAGCATTTCACTGTTTTTCCTCTTACTTTTAATTTCCATTTAACTAGCCTCTTCATTTTTGTGTTGTTCCCCTTTTTGAAGTTAACCAGACTTAGTATTACTGATGTCTCCTCCACTGTAACGTGAACCTGTAAGGCCTGAGACGTTTACTTCCCTCAGCATAGAGTTAGACTGGCACGCTGGTGTTAAAAGAGGCAATAGTATCTTTCTCCCCTTCTCCCAATGTCAGATGTGCGGATTCAATTCCCCAAGGTAAAAGAGAAGGAATAGATTTGGGGGTTGGTTGTTACTCCTGATAATACTAGTTTACACTGAAAGAGGAAATGGCACTTCTCCTTTCTTCAGTAATCTCCTGATATTTCATTCCCACCCCCTGAATTATCCAAGACAGATAGATATTTCCAAGGCACTGTTTTGAACTGATGGGTTCTGTGGTGAATACTTTAACCTGTCTCACTCACTCCTTCTGATTTTTTTCTGCTGTAACTCAGACACATTTAGAAGTTCTAACCTCAGCCAATACTTTTTATTTTACTTTTATGGTCCAATTCTAAAGGATTCTTGATCTCTAAAAATGAAAATGCTTCCAATAAAATATAATTTTAGTTGCATTTTAGTTAGTGACAGTCAGATACTGAAAAAAAGACATCAGTGAAATTATAAAAGTTTCTTGGCAAATTAAGGGCATGAAGATTTTTCCACAGAAGATTTTTATTTCTGCTAAGATCTTTCTGGTAAATTTTACTCCCACATTCACCCCCAAATCCTTTTCAAATATGTCATTTTTTAGATATACATTTTTTAAAAAATAATGTTTTGATACTCAGTGTGTGCAACAGACTGGGCACAAAATATATAAGTGCAGTAGTCATGAGAATACTATATTTAGAATTTGTATGGCTTTAAAGTAGCAATTACTTATAGCTCTGATTCTCTAGGCACTTAAAGAAAGCAGCGTAAATCAGAGATAATATCACACTGGAGTCAATGGATTTACAACAATGACAAGCCAGTGCAAGCCAGAGGAGAATCGGGTTGCTTATGTTTACAGAACCCTTGGATCCTGTGTACTTGATTTTCTTGAGTAAAAATTAGAAATTTGTGGGTGATGAAATATTCCTGGTTTTGAATTTTTCTGTAGATAATTCATATGATTTGGTTTGAGTGCTTGCCCAATCCACTAAAACTCTGCCAGAAATACAGACATTATTCTGCATGATCTACTTGTCTAAGCTGAAAATAGTGTGGGTAAATATGTTTACTTCTAGGAGCAGCAACAAGCTGAGGGAAATCGTTGTCTTGTTTCACATTAATGTTGCTGATCTGGTGACATGCTTGTTTCAGGGCTTAACAGGTCATGAGTTTAACTCCTGCGCTCAGTCTTGCCCTCAGAGGACTTAGCTGCATAAGAAGAACTGCATGAATTCCCATAGTTTTGATTCACAGGAGTCTGTACAATTTTTTGCTTTGGTTTTGTGTGAGCATAGCTTTCAAAACAGGCGCTCCAAAAGCAAACCTCAGCTGAAACTCCAGGGCAGTAGATCTCAAACTTTTGTACTGGTGACCCCTTCCACACAGCAAATCTATGAGTGTGACTCTCCCACCCCCTTAAAAAGTAAAAGCACATTTTTTTAATATTTAACACTATTATAAATGCTGGAGGCAAAGCAGGATTTGGGGAGGAGGCTGACAGCTCATGACCCCCACGTAATAACCTCATGACCCCCTGATGGGTCACGACCCCAGTTTGAGAACCCCTGCTCTAAGGGATGCAACATTGCAATAGGAATCATGCCTGGCCTTCAACTGCGGCCCCTTCTACCGGTGTTTAGTGACTGTCCAGGTGGAATTACAAGTCACTTTTTAACATGATAACTTTCAATGTTTTGTGCATTGTCTCATCTTTCAGTGAAAAGGTTTCTCATTTTCAGGTGTCTGAAGCGCATAATGGCTGCTGTACTTATCTACATAATGTAACTATCAGCTTTTAGTTTAATTACTTTGTTTTATTTTTCTAATATAGGGCCTCCCCCTAAAAATGTTCAGTAGATGGAACACCCATTCATTCATGCACATTCAGATTTCTTAATAGATCAATTAACATAAGAAGATAACTTTTAAGAAAAATTACGTCCTTCACAATATTTCTCATAGAAAGAGAGAGGCAGTCTTTCAAATGGCTTGGATTGAAACCTTTTGGGTATACTGAGGTCAAAGCAGTGCCTTAAATTTCACCTGGAAATTAGCTGGTACCCAGTGAAGTGGATGGTATTTACTCTCTGCATGAAATAATTCTTGTAAAACTGCACTGGCTGCAATTTAGGAATGGCTTGAAGGCCCAGTCCTATGAAGAGTTCTCTGAAATAATCCAGCTTCAAGGTGATGAAGGCATGGGTAACTCTTGTAAGATCTGAGTCCAAACAAAGGATTCAGCCTTTTGCTCTTCTTTGCAACTGTCACTTCTTGGATATAGCAAAGCAGTTTGGGGAGTTGGCAAGATGAATGAGAGAAAATTCTAAGACAGTTTTGCCCCTTTCTTTCTTATTAATTGATAATTTACATAGAATCATAGAATATTAGGGTTGGAAGAGACCTCAGGTGGCTATCTAGTCCAATTCCCTCCTCAAAGCAGGACCAACACCAATTAAATCACCCCAGCCAGCTCTTTGTCAAGCCAGGCCTTAAAAATCTCTAAGGAAGGAGATTCCACCACCTTCCTAGGCAACCCATTCCAGTGCTTCACCACACTCCTAGTGACAAAGTGTTTCCTAATATCCAACCTAGACCTCTCCCACTGACTGCAACTTGAGAACATTGCTTCTTGTTCTGTCATCTGCCACTACTGAGAACAGCCTAGCTTCATCCTCTTTGGAACTGCTCTTCAGATAGTTGAAGGCTCCTATCAAATCCCCCCTCACTCTTCTCTTCTGCAGACTAATTAATCCAAATTCCCTCAGCCTCTCCTCATAAGTCATGTGCCCTAGCCCCCTAATCAATTTCAAGTGCGAACTTGCTGAGGGTGCAATTTGTCCCATCATCCAGATCATTAATAAAGATGTTGAACAAAACCGGCCCCAGAACCAACCCCTAGAGCACTCTGCTTGATACCGGCTGTCAACTAGACATTGTGCTGTTGATCATTACCTGTTGAGCAAACTATCTAGCCAGCTTTCTTTTCACCTTATAGTCCATTCATCTAATCCATACTTCTTTAACTTTCTGGCAAGAATACTGTGGAAGACAATATCAAAAGCTTTGCTAAAATCAAGATATAGCACATCCACTGCTTTCCCCATATCCACAGAGCCAGTTTTCTTGTCATAGAAGGCAATCAGGTTGATCAGGAATGACTTACCCTAGATGAATCCATGTTGACTGTTCCTGATCATCTTCTTCTCTTTCAAGTGCTTCAGCATGGATTCCTTGAGGACCTCGTCCATGATTTTGCCAAGGACTGAAGTGAGGTCTGGTATGTCTCTTTAGGAGGTTCACAGTTGGCTAAAATGTATGTGTTTTGCAGTCTTGCCAGAAAAGAGAACATACTTTTTTTTTTATTTAGCGAGAACAGAAAATGCAGGAATGAGAGAATGCAAAAGCAGACTTTAGATTGCTACCTTGGGCTGGCAATCTCTAGGATGAACTTTAACAACCGTGACTGAGAAAACCACAAACATCCAGTAACAACGCAGCTAAATCAGAACCATTTGTTTTCTGGGGACTAAAGTTCCAGGACACCAGCTATCAGAGGGGGCATAATAAATGACAGAATTGCTAGTGTGATGGTTCTCACCGCTGGGGTGCAGTCTGGGAGTCGTGAGAAACCACTAGGCCCCTCTAACCACTCAGCTGGGCTGGCCCTGCTCGCACTGCTTCCTGAGGCTGGAGAAACAACAGCCTCTACCTGGCTCGTATTATCACTGAATACGACAGCAGGTGGCACCACTCATTCAAACTGGGCTACCTGAGTGCAACAGCAGACGTCAGCCAATTTCCCAGCTCCTCGGGCACGCACCCTCCCCTCTGGAGCATAAACCCAAAATTGTACTGTCTTACGCTGCGCAGAGATCTGTACAAAGTAAACTCTTAAAGTTTGCCCCTCCCTCAATGTGGAGATGAAATTCAACAGCCCCAGCCCCTTCAGATAAGATTTCCAAGCACTTCACTTCAAAAACGCAAACTAAGCTTAGCATACTAGAAGGATATGATTTGAATTAACAGTCTCTCACCCTGACTTAACACTGACAAGTGGGCTTCAGATTCTTAAGACATGAGCTGCATTTGCTTTGCAGCTTGAGATCCCCTGGTCTTCCATACACAGGCTAGAAATCCCTTTAGCCTGGGCCCAGCACTTCCCCCAATTCAGTCTTTGTTCCTCAGTTATTTTCAGGAATCCTCTTGTGTGGAGAGTAAAGAACAACCAGTGGCTTCACTCCCTGCCTTATATAGCTTTTTCATATGGCAGGAACCTTTGTTTCAAACTTGGCTCCACAAACCAGTTTGTGGAAAAATATACACCCCAAAATGGAGTTCAAAGTCATGTGGCCTGGTCGCATGCCCTTGCTGAAGCATAGTGTCATTACTTATGGGCTGTCTGGAGTGTTCAAAGGAAGGTTCACCTGGTGTGGGATAAACTTCTCCTAAAGTTTATTGTTTTTCATAATGGCCCATTACCTTGAATAATCCCTTTTCAGCCAGCTTTTGGAACTGCTGTACCCCTCTATGACACACAACTGGATCGGAGACACTGCCCAGCTGTGTGTCATAGAGGGGTGCAGCAGTTCCCACAGCTCCCCAGCTGTACCCCAGGGGTGACAACCTGTCACAGCTAGTAAAAAAAAAATAAAAGGGAAGTCTGTATCACATATTGAACTGGCAATAGTGTGAGTGGCATTTCTTGAATGTGGTAACTACCTGAACAAAATACACTCTCTATGCCACAATAGACAGTAAATTAAAAAGTCAGTTAAGCATGACATCATTTAAAATGGTTTAGTAAGGATATTATTCTGGGCACCCCAGTCTTACCCCTTCTGCACAGATACGCCACAGCAATGCTGGCAGTGGAAGGTGGTATGGATCAATGTAAATGATTTGGAGGTTCATACTTATTTATATATTAAAGGTATAACATATTTTAAACTTTGAACTCTCTATGGATATCATGCAGTATAATTCACTGAGTGAAGGGGTGTAGTATATTGCATATATACCATTTGGCTCCCTGAAGAGTCTTCCACTTGAACACAGAATGTTTGTTGTGGTGGACAAACCTCATAATGTTCAAGGGTGTGATTCTATTTAGGATGAGCAGTCAAAAATTTAGAGGCTAATATATCTGAATCTGAGCTTGGTCCGAAGTGGAAAATTCAGATTTAGATGTAGATTATGAATGTCCAAGTTGGTAGTGTTCATATCTCTGATTAAAATCTGTAAAATGGGGATAATCCTTCATTTGTCTGACTTGTCTATTTAAGTCCCTTATCCTTTAAAAACTTGCACACATGCGTAACTTTGTATACAGTGAGTAGTTCTGTCTGTTCCATTGGAACTAAACCTGGTACCTAAACTTAAGCAAGGACATAAGTCTTTTCAGAATCAGGGACTTGTTTTTCAAATTCTCTGGAGTAGGGACTGTATCTTTTTGATTATGTAGAGCACCTAAGGGCAAATCTACACTTAAAACCGTGCATTGCCACAGCTGCACCAGTGAAGCCGCTCTATGGTGACAGAAGAGAGAACTCCCATTGGTGTAGTTAATCCACCTCCTTCAGATGTGGTAGCTGTGTCAGTGAGAGAAGCTCTCTTGCCAGCATAGTGCTGTCTACACATGACATAAGGTCAGTATAAATACGTCACTCGGGGGTGTGGATTTTTCACATCCCTGTGAGACATATTGATACCAATATAGATCAGTAGTGTAGATCAGACCTAAGTCCCCGTTGAGGCGGCTGGACCTGATCCAGTGTTCATTGAAATCAGCAAAAGATTCCTATTAGTTTGAACCAGCTTTGGAGCTGGCCTTTGGTATAAATGTAATATAAATAATAAAAACAACTGATAATCACATGGTTTTTAATAAGACCCAACTCTAATCCAAACAAATTTTGTCTTGAAATCAGGTTTGTAATCCTATGGGAATACGCTATTTTGGGAATTTTGCCACACAACCAGTTTTTGGCTACTTTTTAATTGCTACAAGGGTAGTTTTATATCATAGCAGTTTGGTCTGTCTGCTGCCTGTCTCCCCAAAACCCAAGAGGAAGAGAGTCATGCTTCTTTGTTTTCAAATTGAATTCTTTTTGAACTTAGTTTGGGTTGAGCTTTGGGCAATGGTTCCTGATGGTCCTTGCTTTTAACCAAGCTAGTCTCAGCCCTACACATTTGTGGCAATACAGTGCCAGCACCACATGGAAAGAAGAGTGCAAGGAGCCTTCTCTCTGCCCTTCCACAGCCCAAGCCTTCCCATTCCTTCCTGTCATCCTAACCCCAGACCTGCCCTTGCAAATTGGTGCGCAAATATTGTGAAGAATTCTAACTCAGACACCAGCGTGGGGAGGATCAAGGAGTGGGGAGGTCCATGGTCCTGGCCCCTTTGGCACAAACCTGGGATGATACTAGGAAGAGCAGAGCACTGCGTGACCACTAAGGCGCCCACTCTACCAGTGTTCCTGATGCAACAATTCTGTCTCAGACACACTGCTGCTTAAAGAGGCCACTGGTCCAGGATCCCTTTACAAACACTCCGAAGGCAGACAGTGGCTTAAAGCTATATTCTTGTCCTTTACATCACATAAAACTATAATGCAGCAAAACCAAAGAATAATAACAATGTAACAGCTCCCTGACTACGCTATGATTGTCATCAATCATACCACTATCTCAGTCTGATGTGGGCAGGATCCATTTCCCTTTCTCCCATTCCTCCCCCAAATTCTCATGAACTGATCAGCTAGAAACTCTTTCAAACTTTTGCCAAGTGAAAATAAATACTAACAGCTGGAGCCAGTGAGAAACTCTTGTCTGTTCTACATCAACATTGCATTGTTTTGTTTGGTTGTTGTTCTGTGTTTGTGCGTGTTTTAATGGACTACACTCAGTAAAGTATCTGGATGGAATATGATCTAGTGATTAAAACACAGGACTGGCATTCAGACCTATTTCCAGCTCTCTGATCTTGGCCCAATTACTGTTCTGAATTTTCAAAATTTGTCAATTCCCAACCTTTTCCTTCTTATCATTTTTTGTCTACTCTCCTAAATTTATTCTCTCTTCCATGCTCCTTCTTCCATCTCATTGTCTTTTTTTTTTCACCTTAGGCCCTTTCTCACCACACTCAGCATGTTTTTATTTTCTCCTAGTCCTTTATTTCTTCAAGTAGGAAAACACCTACTTCATTATTGTAAATGAATGTGCTAATAAAGGCAGGAAAACAGTTCCATTATCACTAAGTAACCCAGCAAATAACAAGAAGAAATACTGTAGGATAAAGGGAAAGGGAAATAATGGGACTCAACTCAAAATCATCCAGTTGTCTTGTCACGTGGAAGGAGTAAAGCCCAGACATGGCATTAGCCTTGTTCTGCCAATGAATTTCTTGTAAAGAGCCCAGAGTGAAACACAGATGTCCCATCTCATCAAACGTAGACCAGGGTTGGCATTAAGCCATTCTGGGGGCTCACTCAGAGCTGATTGGGCCCTTCAAGAAGCCCTGCCTCACGATTGGGAAATTCAGCTTTGTGAGTTGGAATGGGAATGTGCGTGATCAGAAGCTGCCCTTAATACACATTTTTGTATTAAATATACATGTGGAGCCAACCCTAGCCTCAGTGGAATGTCAGAGTATAGTTAAAACCCTAAGTAAAATTCATAGTGCTCCAGTGAAATTCCTTCCTTATTGTGAAGTTTGAATCCACAGCACTTTATTTAACATTAATAGGCAGATATAAAGGTTGGTTTGCATTGGCTTAGCAGAGGAATATTTGAGAGGCATAGCTCTCACTCAGCATTTGGATGGGCTGAACCTCCCTTATGCCTCTGGATCATTGGCACCTACTGTTTATTTCCAAATATCTTACAACAAGAGCTTATACGGGAGCAGAAAATCTTTCTTTTTCTTTCTGTGGTAACATGATTATCGGGGCAAACTTTTGTATCTCAAATCATGCTTTTGTTGGGACTGGAAATGCCCTAGTGGGTTTCTCTAATCCCTCTTGAGAGAGACATCCTGGGGCAATCAACTCATTTGTACATTCTCTATGTTTTTTTTTTCTTTTTTTCTGCTGAAGGGAAGAGCTGGTTTTTTGCCAAGACCTGTTTAAATGGTAGCCTATGTAGTTCATTCTAAAAACACTCATTTATCATTCACAAATTAACCTTGTAACAGGATAGCTGCTCTTATTTTCACTGTCATTTTGCCCTTTGGATAAGAGATTGCAAACACATAGAAATCCAGCTGAAAGAGCATATATAATGTGAAGAAGGTAACTCTGAATGGCATCACTGTAATTACAAGCAAAGATAAGTAACCATACATCTTCATTTCCCACATACCACATCTATTAATAATAAAATGAAATGTAATTTGTGCTAAATATTGTGCAGTGCCTCATGCCAGCATCATAATTGCTTTCAGTCAAGTTGGATTTTAAATGAAAAAAAAGTTCAGCCTTGAATACATGCACAGTAGTAATGCAAAATTATTTAAAAATGGTAGGTCCCATTTCTTTGGCACCCAAAGTGATTTTTGACATGAGTGATTTTATAAACAGCATGTCGTATGGTAAGAATATTTATGGAACTATTGTACTTTATTTTTAAATCACACACATACATTATTGTGGAGGAGGAAAACAATGTCTTGGCATCTGACACAACTTGCTATAATGAAAGACACTATAGATGTAACTCTTTATAGTAAACATGAAGCCTCTTTCAAGTTACGCCTTGTAAAAGTATTGCAGACAAATTTAAGGGAAGGGTCAAGATTTCTGTAGCAGATTTGGATGCTTGACTTGCCCCCATTCTTTTTTTTTTTTTTTTTTTTGGTGAAGGTTTATGGGCTCTGTTCACGCACACTTAGAGGCTTTCCTCTCAAAAGGACTTTCCTGTAAAGGAACACACTGCAAAATGTGTGATTTCTGACACCTCTCCTGATCCCAGCAACTCAGGGCTAAATTTATGTTCTCTGTCATGTATCTTGCTCTACAGGGGCACAAAGAAAAGAATGCCTTATTTTTTTTTCATGTAGTGACACCTTTCTTCAGCCTGCCCTTCCTTCCCCTTGGGCATATACATATTTTAAGTATTTCGAAGAGATGGTCTCTTTGCTTGAATGGTAGGTTGAGCTGGACAAATTACAAACTGCGGGGAATGTGTTTGTTTAGGATATAAGGGCCTAATCTAAAGTCCACCAAGGTTAATAGGAATTTTTTCAATTCCTTTGTCCTTATTTCTGTTCATGAACTGTTTGAAAATTGAATTAAAAAATAATAATTTAGTAATAATTAGTCAATTTACGCAAATAAATTTCAGCCTATGGGTTCTTCATGGAGCATTTGCTTCTGCTGCCTACCATTTTGCTGTTTGTTGTTTGTTGTGTGATTGGTCACATGGTATTGTTTCTGTAACATGGTTGGAATGACTGAAACATTTTAAACAGATAAACTACTGAAGTAGCTAGTAGAGAATGCACTTGCTTATATGTAAACATCCTTATTGCCATGCCAATAGGGGAATTCGTTAATCATGCAGCCATTCGCAAACACCGGTATTCATGCAACATCCCACTTGAACAAATAATTAGAGTAGAGCTGGTCAGAAAATGGTGGGTGTGTTTTGCCTATTTTTTTTCAAATTTTAAAACACTTCAAATACTATTTTTTTTGTCTTTAGGTTTGTCTTTTTTCAAAAAATTCAAAAATTGTGGGGAAAAACTGAAAACATGAAAGTTTTTGCATCTGAAATAAGGATATTTTCCATTGAAAAAAAGTTTAAATTGACTTGCTTTCCTCCTCTGCAATTATGTGATTCATATAATCATGAGGACCAGGCCATAGAGAACAGTCCTGCATAGGTAGAATGATTGGGTAGGCTATCTAATATATCTGCTTTAGTGGCAGCTATTTACTCACATAATTGAAAATTTTGTTATGGAACATTTTTTCCATATTAAAATACTGATTGGGCAAAATCTAAACATTTCACAGAACATGTCCCTTTTGCTAAAATTTTAGACGAAAATTTATCAAATGTTCCATGCAATGTTTAGATAAAGTAAAACTTTTTCATTTCAATAAGGTTGAAGTGCTTTGTTCTGAAGTATTATATACTGCATATTCTAAAAGTTGAAATGATAAAGTCAAAATGAAGCACTTTGACCTCATCGAAATGCTCCATTTCAATAATGTTAAAACAAATGTTCTGATGAAGTCATTTCAAATTTTCCAAAAATACATTTTCTGATGTTTTGTTTTGTGGGAAACTTCAAAATTTTGATTTTGGGTTCGGATTTGGGATGAAGAGAGATCGTGAAATGTGACTTTCCTGTGGAAATGAAATTCCAGGTTTAGAGGTGCTCTAGTGGCAGCATTGTGAAGTCTAAGCCAATCCCCGACCCTCACTGGGACAGGTGAGATTGGTCAACGGCATTTGTCCTACCTAGGAGGCCAGGATGCTCCATCCAGAGGACTGTTTCATGGGATTTCATGTGTGACCCTCTTTGTTAATTGGATGAAGCCTGAAGTAGCATGTTGGAAGGACAGAGAAAACACACAAATTTTCAGTTATCATGTCTAAATAAAGCAAGCTTTGATTATAAGACTTGCAAAAGCAAAAATGGGGCATCTGATGGATACTTCCTTTTGGTTTAGTTGAGGTTCACTCTCAGCTCTTGCCTTTCTTTTGTTTATTTATCCACACTGTAAACTCCCTGTGAGTAGGGAGCTAGCACTTCTATTTGTTTAGGTGTCTATGACATTTTATGAATAAGAAGCCATAACATCCATCATTAAGTGTCTGATTTTTGACAACCCACATAGGGATGTCAGCCAGTTCTGGTGCTTGGAGGAAGGTGTCCAGTTGTCTTTTCTGTTTTCCCCCATTGTCAAACAGCTAGGGAGACCTTGTCCTTTCATGGAGAAACCTGCCCCTCTGGACTTGCTTAGTGTTTTGGGGTGCAGCTCCAGATCAGGGTTTGGGTGTGTGGCTGGGCTCTGCACCTGCAAAGTGAAGGACTCAGGGTATGACCTGTATATTGCCTGTATATGTATATAGCAAGAGAGAAAGCAAACTTCTTACAAGCCAATATGAGTGAAAACAAAAATACCAGGAAGGTCAGCTGAGCACACCAGCAAGATGATGTTGGCCTAGTGTCACCCGAAAGACATGAGAAGATTCCAGCTGAGAAGCCATTCAGTAACCCACAGGCAGCTTCTAAAAACAAACTGGAGTTTCAGAATTTGAGAGTCAAGTCCAGGCGCAGTTGCCATGCATACCCTGGCACCAGGGACTACTCATCATTCTTTTCAGTGGAAATACTGTACATGGAGAGTGGGTCAATAAGTCCCAGTGTGGAAGATTTCCTTTTTGTATGGAGGGAAGAACAATAAATTCAAGCCTATACTTTATGTTTCATTGTTGAGACCAAGCTGGCATAGCATTAATCTAGCAAGTCAAACTTTGTTTTAAGTATTTTTCACTAAATATGTTAGTTTAACTCTTAGGTTGCAGCCAAGATATTATAAACAGTTCTCAGATACTGACTTAATTCAGAGTTAACTGGGGCTGATCAAACCTCTTGGGCAGTCCTCATCTCCTAGTACTGTGGATGAAAGCACAGAGATCTGAGTTAAGGATGCAGTGTGTCTCTTTTGGTTGGTTTGCATTACATTTTATTTCATTATAACTTTCTGTCGATAAACACCCTTCCTTTAAGGAAGTGTTTTAATAACCATTTTGAAATTCTTCCTGGAAATGTTTGGAAAACATAGTTAAGAGAATACACCATAAAAAGTATCTTTCCTTTTAGGGCTATCATTACACACTTGTGTGAGAAGTTCTACTGTGTTACAATCACACATTATTATTTATCGTGTGTGACACTAGCAGCTATTGGCTCAAACTTTGACTGGAGTCTCACTGTGTTAGGCACTGTATCTACATATAATAAGAGGTAGTCCCTGCTGTGAAGAGCCTGCATGGACAAGACAGACAGGAAATATCCTCATTTTACAGATGGGTAACTGAGGCACAAACAGACTGAGATCCAGATTTTTAAAGGTATTTAGGCTTGCCCTAGGTCACACAGGAAGTCTGTGGCAGAGCTAGGAACTGAATGCAAGTATCCTGTGTTCCAGTCCAGTGCTTTAACCAGAAGATGATCATATTTCTCGGTTACTGAGATACCTTGAGCTGGTTTGTGCTATAAAGGCACAGGCTGTAATGCAGCTGCATTGCCACTGAGGAAGCTCTGGAGGCACTATGCTTCTCACCACTTAGGGGGAGTGCACCCCCCTTGGAGCACATAGTCTTTGCTTCCCACCATGGCACTCCAACTTCACAGACTAGTCTGGCCCCTGAGCTTTGC
Source organism: Dermatemys mawii (assembly GCA_007922305.1). Classification (NCBI taxonomy): domain Eukaryota; kingdom Metazoa; phylum Chordata; order Testudines; family Dermatemydidae; genus Dermatemys; species Dermatemys mawii. The sequence continues at coordinate 12,577,852 of ML677341.1, read as the reverse complement.
ATCGTTTTAGGAGTATATCTACTCTGGGGGGCACTCACAGAGTAAGTATCTCCTGGACTGAGGAGAGCACAGGAACTTCTGTTTTCCTTGTCCCAGTGAGGAGGTCATACTTAGTGTGGAGTGTGTACCTGGTGCTGGAAGGCTCCTCTTCCACCTTTCACTTAGGAAACTTTGGCTCTGTGCATAATTAAGGCCGCCTCTAACTATCACAGGGCCAGGGCTGCCCACAGTCTGGCTTCTTCAAGTTCTTATGAGCTAATCTGTAAAAGCAAGATTCTGCCACCATTACATTAGGTAGCACCTTATTTGTTTTATAAAAGGCTATTCCAAAGCTCATGGAAGTCAATGGGAATCTTTGACTTCAATGGGCTTTGGATCAGGCCTTAAATTAACATTCCAAAATGATAGTTATTAGTGGGAAGCACATGGGAAGCACCACATGGTTTTCACAGAGGGAAGGTGATGTAATCACAACAATCCTTTTATGTATTTGCACATTCTTCTGATTTCAGTGAAAAGCCTTGGTTCAAGCTTCTAGTCCACTACCCTGACAGTGTTGGCTTATTGTACATTCACTGGTGTTTCGCTCAGTCTTGTGCATGCATAAAGTCTGTAGGATTTGGCTGTTGCAGTCAAGTAGCTAAATCCTGATGATTCCTTTTGAAAATATCCTCCCAAGTCTTTCACAGTGTCTTGATGGATATTTCAAATATTCCTTGTTCCTTATGTACTGTGGGAACAAAAAATGGTGTTCTGGTGTTTGCACTGGGTAAACCTGGATTATTATACTGTATGTGCAGTGTTGGTGTCTTAAAATCCTCCAGAATAAAGTGAACTGATGACTTAATTAACTTCCACTTAGGTAGTTACCTGCTTAAAGGTCATTCAGGAGGCATTAAGCAATTTGAGGGTGACAAATAAACATACATGAGAAACCACACGCAACTCAGTAGGAGACCTGACAACAAACATGTTATTTCACTAGTAGTGCCAAATGGACATTTGATCGATAAAACTTAAATATGTACCATTGTTTGAGAAGTGGAAACAGTATAGGCTTTGTCTAAAGTAATTGATTGTGTGTAGTTCATAATGTATATTTTCATAGGAAAGTTTAAGTTTAGTGTCGTTCATCCATCATGCTTTGGTTTTAGGTAGTAGCCTAAACAGGATAAACAATTTTATATACTTTTGAAATGAGCATGGTTTTATATATATATATAATTTTAAAAAACCCTGTACACCCCCTTCCCCAAGCAACAACCACAAAAGGATTAACTCTGGAGCTGTAGAATATATTTATAATTATTCTGCAGTTGTTGATATGGAAGTATAGATACAATCTCAAAAGTTGTTGGCTTTATTCAATTTTATTTTAATTTATATAGTGATAGTTAGTGGCGGCCTTAATTATGCACAGAGCCAAAGTTTCCTAAGTGAAAACTTAAGATCAAAGGGCATGAATAATGGCCTTAAAGCATCTCCCCTTACACAAGCAACTCTTAGCCTCTCTGCTGTCCTTAGGTATAAATTAAGCACCTTAGGATATACTTTGAATAAAACATGAAGCACGGAAAGTTTAGATTTCACAGAAGATGAATGGCTGGATTACAAATAGGAAAAGGACCATGGGAAAATATAAACCATTTACTTAAAAAAAAATTAAACAATGTAAATTATCAGATTTGATTTTTCTAATAACTTCCTCCCATTTTCCTGTTCCTTTCCACAAAACTGCTTAGGTTGGTGCTATGGCTGTGTTATTCTATATGAAGGTTTGGGCTTCACTTTTGACCAAGCTGAGAAGCCTACAGCAGTGCAGTCATTCCACTGATTTCAGTGGGCATTGATTTTAGGGCCTGGTCCATTCACTATTGTTAAGAACAATAGAAACATATACATCCAGTTGCAATGGGAAAGATGCACCCTATATGTGCCTCATGACCCACTAACTTAGAGACCAGTTGCTTTCAACATATATGAGTCAACTTCATTCCTGTGTAATCTCCATTGCCTTTGGTGGTTTTAACTGGATCCAGTTACAATATCTGATCATGTTTTTGATACTGCAACCCATGAAAAAGGGCTAAAGGATAAGGCCCAAAGCCTATACAAGTTGGAGTAGGTATTTATACTTAGAAATCGACTTCTGTATGTTGAGTGAATAAAGACACAGGATAAAAGCTGTGCATTTATTTTCAGCAAAATGTTATGCTTTCATACAGTGTGTCAATATGCCACAGAAAAACAGCTCTTTTAAATTAATTAATACTTTGGGAAATCATAAAATGAAGATGTTTTGCTGGTATTTTTCTTCAGTGATTTTCTATCTGGCATTTTTATTTGAATGTGTGTCAGAAACTTTTGGATCATGATTATAATGCTTGAAAATATGTTTGTGTGTTCAGCATGAGCAGTCCTAAATGCATTACAGGAAGGCAAGTAGTCTTTCTCAAACTGGGATGTCTCCATATAGTCTACTCTCGAAGTGGACACAGCTATTGCTAAATTGTCTGGGTTCCTGAAAAATTTAGGGTCCCAAGCTTTGATCTACAACCCACTGGAATAAATAAGAGTCCTTCCATTGATTTTAATGAACTTTGGATTGACATCAGTGGTCTTTGTAGTAAGCTCCAGCAGAACTTAAAAATCTGTTAAGTGTGTATGTGCATGCACATGTGTGTAGAGTATCGGTATACAAGAAAGACAATGATACAACAAAATAAGATATCACACAATTGCAAGGGAAATAAGGCTTTTTGTTCCCCATCCCCTCATTCATTCATGGGTGTAACATGTTGTTGTGAAGACATTATAGAAGCTAACAGATTCCAGCCAATGAGATTATGCTATATGAACACTCTGACAACCCTCATCAGTCAAACAGCTCTAGCACATAAAGACATTTATAAAATATTGTATCACTCATTATATTACACACAGAGAATAAAAAGAGTGATGAATTTAGTTTGTTATGACAAATCTTCAGGGGAATAAATATTCTCAGTAGTTCAGCTGTAATTATGGTACTATTTCAAAAACAAAGGGAGTTCACAAATCATGCTTATTAAGAGTTCAGTCGTACTATTTAGGCACAGCCCTGCATTAGTGCTGAAGAGGTTGGAGAAATGGGATGCATTCTTTCTCCAAGGACCCTCTCATGCCTCCTTGGTTCATAGAGGGTACATGTGCACTGCTACACCACTGCGTGGGGTTCAGAGTACTTCCTGGAGCATGGCTGATGAGTGGGTGGGGAGGAAGTGTTCTGAGCCATGGCTCCGCCTGTTCCGCCTCATCCTGCCTCCTTTCGCACGTCATGTGCCCTCTTGGGAGAAGTGAGGAAGTAGTTCTGCTTGGCCATGCAAACAGTTGATAGGCCCTTGACTCTGTGCCCATCCACTGCATGCATGCATAAGGACAATGCAGAATCTGGCCCTGTAGTATTACAATTAGTTGTTCTATTTTTTAGTGCTTTCTATAGCTCCTTTTAAAACCACACTGGACACAGCGTTAAAAACCCTTTGTAGGAAACAATTCTGTGCTGCATCTGCCTATGTCTATTGACTTGCTATGTCTTCTGTGGCTCTAACATCAATGATTCTGTTAATTACATCATTACACTGATCTTCTAAATCCTCACTGCTGTAGGTGGCCCTTTGTAGAGGAATAAAGGAATCTCCCTTTACTTCTGTAGCAGGCTTCTCATAAAATGTTCAGCATTTTGCAGAGGCAGCAGTCAATACCCATTGCTTATTACACTAATCATAATCATTCCACTGTTATCTTGAACTCTCCCCATCCATTGTATCCGCTTATTGTCTCTTTTCATGTACTTAGACTGTATGATCTTTGGGTATCTTTACATGGCCCAAGGCAGTTAGCCTCCCAGCCCAGGTCAACAGATTCAGGCTCCTAGGTCTACAGTGTTTACAATGCTAAAAATAGCTGTGTAGACATTGTAACTTGGGCTCTGGTACCTAGCGTGGGGTATGGACTTCAGGACTTGAGCTGCAACTTCAAAGTGCCATGTACACAGTTACACAAAGCAGTAGTGTGAACCTGAGTCTACAGAGCCGGGCTGGGAGGCTTGGTGCCCTGTTGACCCATGCTGGAACTCTCTTTTCATTATGTGTATGTACAGTACCTAGCACAGGGGTGATACTTAACTGGGCCCTCTAGGGGCTATATTAAGCCAAATAAATAGTAACTTTTTTACAAGTGATTGATAACACAGTTGTGTTGCATTGAGTTAGTACATATTACCAGTGTATTCGCATTGCAGTTACAAAGTACAATGTGGTATTTCCAGTAAGAATAGGCCCTGCCAGATACTGGCTAGGGAAACCATATGATGGAAAGATTTGATGGAAAGTTGCTAAAATGGCTTCACAGGCTAAAGTAGTCATCCATAATCTCCTCTTAGTAATGCTGGTTCAACCTACTGGACTTTAAAGAAGTAGGAGACAGGAAGAGAATTTGACTGAGTGTTATCACTGTAATCTTTCTTTCCTTTTTTTCTTTCATAATTAGTTCAGGCTCTTCATCAACTCATGTAATCCACATATCATTTATACATCCATTGTTTATTATCCTCATAATTTATTCTTGATTTGCAGGCATTTGACATTTTTACATCATTGCAGAGGAGGAAATTATAGAGCAAATTAACTAATTATATTTTTATCTTCTTCATCTTATTTAAAGCAAAGAGGAAATGTGACTCCGAACTCAGTTCCATCAAAGAGATCCTTGGTTTCAGTAGTATCTGGAGTACAAGCTGAAAATACGTTACAGCTGTGCAGATCTCTTTGCAGTCATTTTGAATAGCTCGCTATCTGCCCCACTTGACAGTTTGTGAACATGGAGAATAATTTAGCATTCATGCTGCTGCTGTTCTGGCACTATTAATGTGAATGACATCCCCACCACTTTCCAAATGGATATTTAAAAAAAAAGAGTCACGACTACATTTTTGGTCACGTAATGTTCCATTGTCCCATAATAACACGCAATATAATGTCAAACATTAAGGCATAAAGGATATTTTGTGTGCTGGCCTATAAGTCACTAGGACATCTTACTTAGTAAATGTCTGCTAATTTAGAGAGTTGGTTTCTAATTTTGGAAGTTTCTTGGAGAGTTTTGTCAACTGGTTGTCCATGAATGCCAAGCTTGCTCCTGGACTCCATTGTGAATTCAGAGATTTCCAAGCTATAGTATGATCAATAAGCCATTTGCAATACTTTCCAACATAGCTCAGGTATATGTGTCTGATCTCAGTTCATCCATGTTTTAAAAGGCTGCGTAAGTGGGTGCAACAGATTTTCTTTGCCATCATAACTTTTAAAATCTCCTTTGTTCCTGAAAAGCTTTAATGCTTGTGAAAGGTGGGAGACCAGAAGCTATCGAGTCACAGAATAAATTTGGTATGGGAGCAACAGTGCGGCTCAGTCCTCATGCAGATTGTGATCCTGAACCAACTCTACGTGTACGCATTCACTGTGAAGTTACATCTCTAGAGATAGCCACGCCTGAGTGAGAGCAGCCACCCTGTGAAATAACACTCAGGTTATTGTGGTGATGCACTCATTGTTGTGTCACTAAGACTTCTAGGGGAACATCTCATGGTCTGTTATACTGCAGTAAGCTGAGCTGCTTTATGAATTCTCTCTCAGTGGCTTGTGGAAAAACATGTCTGTCCTTTCTGGGCACATGGGGGAATTGTGGGAAGGCATTGGCAGACTAGCAGCACTTCAGAGTTACTGGCCTGCATCCAGACTACAGAATGGTCGTGTAAGCAGCTGACCAGTTGTGCTCACTCAAGCTTAGCCTCTTGGGCCAATCAATTTGAGTTAAAAACACTAGGACACTTGAGTTATGGTTTTCTTATGTGGTCAGGACTCAAGTTAGGGGCAACAGTAAAATTATCATTTGAATTAATTTTTCAGTGAAGACAGGCTCCAGGGGTTGAGAGTGTAATTAATGTTAGCTGGCGGCGGTAGTGTTCATGATCTGTGCACCTGTACTCTGAAATCTAGGAGTTTGTCTGTACAGTGGGTTAATGCACTTTACTGGAGGGAGGGGAGTTCTAAATGAATGGTCATGTTGTGCTCTAATTAACTGTGTGAAACAGTACTATATTAAAGTGCACTAGGGAACCATTAGTGCACACCAGCAAGGTCCACATGGACCAATTAATGTGCAACTCGTCAGTGCACTTTATAAATCTTACTTCTGTAGAGTGCATTATCCCACCACATAGACAAGCCATTGATCTGCCAGCATAACTACAGAGGAGCATGATTTTCTCAACCCTTTGGCTTGGGACTATGAATTTACTTACAAATATGCATGCAGGGCGTGATGTGGTTGGCTTAGTATAGGCTAGTTCACAGAGCAGTTCCTCCCAGCTTGTGCACCTAGGGGCCACTCTAGTCATAGGTAGCTACTGGGTGGCAGATTTCTGGGACAATAGACTTGCTCTAGTACCCTCTAGCAGCAGCAGCAAGAGAGATGGCTGGCAGAGCTGCCCTGTGGAGCAGGTGGTGACAAGCTGGGGTTCTGAGCAGCAAAAATCAACCCTCAGCCAGGATATGGGGGAAATGTTCCTTCTCTCTCCCCAGCCATTCCCTGCCCCTGGCACAGGTAAGACTGTGGCCATCGCTCGGGCGATGAGCGGCCCAGGGCTGCTTCTAGTGGCACTGTGAGCGCTGCTGGGGCTTCAGCCAACAGCTCAGAGACCTGCCTGCCTCCCTGTTAGCACCCAGCTGCCATCTACCTCTCTGCACTCAGCCCCTGCAGGCCCTGCTGCCCAGGAAACCCCCAGCCACTGCTCTGGAGTCATACTGCAGCCCCCATTTCAGCTCCACTGTGTCCAGGCTCTGGAGGGGCTGCCACTGCACAGCCTACAAGCCCAAGGATGATGAGCTTCTCAGGAAAGGTAGAGGGATAGGAGGTGGGCTGCATAGGTGTAGGGTTTTCTGGGATCTGGCAGGGGTGCAGGTTCGGGGTGAAAAGTGTAGGGGGCCAGGCAGGGGACTGGCAGTGCAGGGGCCAAGATGTGGAGACCACTTCTCTTTCCAGTGGGAAAGCTGGGGGTCTATGCTGCCCATTAACTGGGCCTTACAGGCTGGGGACTGCACCCTCCCATTGCCTGGTCCCATTATGGTTCAGTTGAGCAGCTCTAGGAGGAAGGAGCTGCTGTTCTCCCAAGGCAACTGGGGCCAACTCACCCAGAATGGGCCACTGGGGAGGTTGGCCCAGGCTGGGGATATCACCCATGCAGGGAGTGAGTCGTGGCCACTTGCAGGGCTGAGGGCAGAGGCTGGGTGACTTTCATCCTGGCCTAGCCTGGCTGAACCCATTCAGGTGTCAGACTGTTCCCATTCCTTGGGGTCTGTCCCTAGGGCCCATCAGCCTCTGACCCAGCCCTACACCAGCCCTTTCAAAGGGTGCAGCAGTATTTATTCTGGCATGGGCTCTCTCAGCACCATGAAGCAACCAGGATGCCTCTAGGGCCTGCCACTGGTGCAGATCCCTCAAAACCACCTACCAGATTGAAAAACAAGCTAGAGCCCATGCTGTGAAACAGACACAAGCTGATGGCAAAACATGGCATCAAAGGACAGGCAGCCCTTCAGCAATACAAAACCCATGAATTTATGACAAACGAAGTATATATTTTATTCCTTCTTCTCATGCTACACTGGAAAATGACTTTAATAGTAATCTGGGTAAACAAGCTGTCTGCTGTAAGCGCCTGTGGTCAAGAACATAGCTGGAACTGGGAGACATTTTTAGCTTTTGACACCAAACTTTTTTTATTTTTTATGGCGAAACTGGAAATTTTCAGGTCATCTAAGGTGATCTGACAAACAGAAGAAATTCTGTCTCCTCTGGGTGAGCGGAGGATGGCACAAACAGCTGGTGCAGGGAAGGAAGCTGCATTCCTTATGCTTCTTTGGGACTCTGGTTCTGCTTGCTGCTCTGAACTGCAAATTAAAACCTGTGGCACCAAGTTTCAGAGCCTGGGTCAGTTGACTCGGGTTTGAGGGGCTTGGGCTGTGGGGCTGAAAAAGGCAGTATTCACGGTCCTCCTTGGGCTCAGCAACTTGGCAAGCAGGGAGCATCTCAAAGCTCAATCTCCAGCCTGAGCAGGAATGTCTACATGGATATTTGAAACCCTGCAGCCCAAGCCCTGCAAACCCACATCAATGACTTGATGCCATGAGTTTTTCTTTGCAGTGTAAACATAAACAATGATTTTAGTTTTGCAGGATTGATGGCTTAGTTATCAGTAATTCTGCTGGGAATCGCATGAGAGGCTTACAGCCCTCAAGTCATATTTTACCCACAAAACCTCTGTCTAATCTATTTTACCCATCTAATCTACCTGCATCTATTCTGTATTCATACAGCACCTCCCACCACTGTGGTGATGGATGCGAAGCACCAAGAAAGATGCACACCAGGACCGCCTAGGCACTACACAGGTTTAAAAATACAGCAGCAGCTGTCAAGGTTTAGTTCATCTTCCCATTCTAGCTGTAGATAGGATCTGGAAAAAAAAGTGGAAGCTCTATTGCTTGGGATTAGACTGAGCGAAACACCAGTGAATGTACAATAAGCCAACACTGTCAGGGTAGTGGACTAGAAGCTTGAACCAAGGCTTTTCACTGAAATCAGAAGAATGTGCAAATACATAAAAGGATTGTTGTGATTACATCACCTTCTCTCTGTGAAAACCATGTGCTCCCCATGTGCTTCCCACTAATAACTATCATTTTGGAATGTTAATTTAGGGCCTGATCCAAAGCCCATTGATGTCAAAGATTCCCATTGACATCCATGAGCTTTGGAATAGCCTTTTATGAAACAAATAAAGTGATGAAATAGATTTTAAGTGTAGCGTATATTTATAGCAATGTGAATCTAGAAAGATAACTACATGGACCAGACACTAAGATATGTAAATTGATATTGCTTCCATGAAGAAAAGGAGCTAAAGCAATTTACCTCTGTTGAGGATCTTGTCCAGTGTACATGCATATAAGATAACACATGGCAGCACAGAGCTTAACTAAGCAGGAGCTGGGAAAACACAACAAAAATATAAGCAGTCTTCCACTGCTTGCATCCAATGAAGTGGGTATTAGCCCATGAAATCTTCTGCTCTAATACTTTAGTTAGTCTTTAAGGTGCCACAGGACAACAAAAATATAGAAGAGATTCAGCCACATAAGGCAGACTTCAGATCTATTGTACAATATAAATTCTACCACGGTAGCACTGAACTTATAAAAGGGGAATTACACAAAATTGAGGAGGCTAGTTAAACAGAAGTTAAAAGGAACAGTCACAAGAATGAAATTCTGCAAGCTGCATTTTAAAACACAGTAATAACACAATAATAGTGGCTCAAACTAAATGTATACCCCAATTGGAAAGAAAAAAAAACAGTAAGAGGACCAGAAGCAAAATACCACCATGGCTAAACAACACAGTAAAAGAGGCAGTTTGAGAGGAAAAGATATCTTTCAAAAATTGGAAGTCAAATCCTAGTGAGCAAAATAGAAGGGAACATAAACTCTGGCAAGTCAAATGTAAAAGCATAATTAGGCAGGCCAAAATAATCTGAAGAGGAACTAGCAAAAGACACAATTAATAACAATTTATTTAAAGTACATCAGAAGCAGAAAGTTTGCCAAACAATCAGTGGAGCCATGGACGATTGAGGTGCTAAAGGAGCACCCAAGGAGAAGTAGTCCATTTCAGTGAAACTAATAAATTCTTTGCATTGATCTTCATTTTGGAGATGGTGGGGGGGATCCACACATTTGAGCCATTCGTTTTAGGTGACAAATCTGAGGAACTGTTCCAGACTGAGGTGTATTTGGAAGAGGTTTTCGAACAAATTGATAAACCGTAATAAGTCATCAGGATCAGATGATTTTCACCCAAGAGTTGTGAAGGAATTGAAATATGAAACTGCAGCACTACTAACTGTAATATTTAACCTCTCACTTAAATCAACCTCTGTACCAGATGATTGTAAGGTAGCTAATATAATGCCGATTTTTAAAAAAAGTCTCTAAAGTGCAGTGCCAGTCAAAAAAACTAGCTGTTAGGAACCATTAGGAAAGGGATAGATAGTAAGACAGAAAATATAATGCCACTATATAAATCCATGTTATGGCCAAACTTTGAATACTTCATGCAGTTGTCGTTGCCCCATCTAAAAATGATATATTAGAATTGGAAAAGGTACAGAGAAGGGAAACAAAAATGATTACGGGTATGGAACAGCTTCCATATGGGAAGAGATTAAAAAGACTGGGAGTGTTTTGCTTAGAAAATAGACAGCTAAGCAGGGATGTGTTAGCAGTCTATAAAATCATGAGTAGTGTAGAGAAAGTGAATAAGGAATTCCTATTTACTCCTTTACATAACAGAAGAACCGCGGGTCATCCAGTGAAATGAATAGGCAGCAGGTTTAAAACAGACATAAGGAAGCACTTCTTCACACAACACACAGTCAATCTGTGGAACTTGTTACCAGAAGGCTGTCATAAAGGCCAAATGAATAAGTGGTTTCAAAAAAGTTCATAGAAGATTGGTCCATCAATGGCTACTAGCCAAAATCATTAGGACACAACCCCAGGCACTGGGAGTCCCTAAAACTCTGATTGCTGGAAGCTGGGATTAGATGACAGGGGATGGATCACTCGATAAATTGCCCAGTTCTGTTCATTCCCTTTGAAGCATCTGGCACCGGCTACTATCAGAACACATAATACTGGACTAGATGCACCATTGGCCTTATCCACTATGGCCATTCTTGTGTTCTTACATTCAGATGCCATGGATTATGTTTCTACCTGGGAAGCTAAACATACCGATGTTTTTTTATTAAAAGTTTGTATTGAAAAATGCAATCTAGCTATATCTTTGTACTCAAGTCCAGACAGTTGGATTCAACAGACCTATGTTTCTGTGTATGCTGGAGGGGACGCTCTGTGTGAACCCAAATTAAAAACTACTGCTTTGGAAGTTTACCTATTTGTTATTCAGCTACTTCCATCAGCTCTTGCTGCTCTCGCTCAGACTGATTCATAGTCATTCCAGACCTACTTTGCTCCAATAGTGTGTTTTTTTCCTGCCTCTACACTTATGAGGCTTTTTCCTTTTTTTTTTTTTTTAAACTGCTCATGAAAGCTGAGGGATTAGTCCTTCTGGAGGTCAGAATGAAACCTCCACCTCTGAAAATCAGAAGTGAAAGGTTTTGTTTTTTTCTTTTTATTGAAGGTCCCATAAAAAGATTTATGTCACCACTTTGGAGTTTTCTGATGATGTCATGTCTTCGTCTAGGACTGCTCAGCTCCTCATTAGGGCCCGATCCTGCTCTTGCTTAAGTCTATTGCATTACTCCTATTGATTTAAATACAAGCAAGATCAGCCCTCTAGTCTGTCTTTAGTCACATTTTCTAATCAGTCACATCTCCCCTTACTAAGGTAATTAATGATAAAACTGCAACAAGCAAAAGAATAGGCAGGGTATTCATTAATATTGAAGAATTAAACTTTGGGTGAGCTTCCTACCCAAAGAACCAGGAGTGTATTATTAGAGATATGTTGTTAATTGTTAGTGTTCATTTGAATATCAGTAGTGTCTAGAGGTCTTAACCAAAGATAATGCTCCATTATGCTGAGTGTTGTATATATACCAAGAGACATCTCAGGCCCAAAGAGCTTACAGTCCAAATAGACAAGCAAGACAACAGGTGGGAGACAGGAAATATTATCCCCATTTTACAGATGGGGAACTAAGGCAGTGATTCCTGACCTTTTCTCTGTTGTGGCACACCTTGATCTTCAGGGGCTCTTCCTCCCACTCTGAGCTGGCAGCTGCTGGAGGATTGGGGAGGGACAGAGGAGCCTACCCATTGCTTTCACAGGAGGAAAGGGAAAAAGGGCTGGAGATTGAGCTCTGATTGATTGCTCCACCCCTGGAGGAGGTGGGTCACTGAGGCAGATGGCCAATCAAAAGGCAGCTTTCCCACTCCACCCCCTTCTTCTGGCATGTAGTTTAAAAAAAATCAGCTCACCTGTTTGGGCTTGAGGGCACAACAGCTGGAAAATACTGAACTAAGACATAGAGATTGTGATTTACCCAAGGTCACACAGGCATTCTATGGCAGAGCTAGCAATTAAAAGCCTGTCTTCTGGGTACTTTATCTACAAGAGCATCCTTACTCTCTCATTTCTTCTCTGAGATGTAGATTATATGAATAGTGCTGTTTAAATTTAAAAAATTGTAATAAAATCTAAGTTTTAGGGTGTGACTGTTTAAGTACAGGTGCTAGGCACAGTTTAGTCTTACATCTGTACTGAATGACAATCTGCACTGTAATAACTAACTCCAAAAGTCTTAACCCAGCATTCATTGTGCTCAGATTGGAAAGTGGGATGGATTCTTTGAATGCGATATCTATTTACTTTGTCCTGGAACCCCTGTTAGGAATGTGGACATTACATTACTGACCAAGGACTAGATTCACAGAGAGATTTAGGTGCCTAAGTGCCTCTTGACATTAGGTGCCACTGACATTCATACAACCACTACTCAGCTGCAGCCTAACCCTGTGGGTGCCAAAACTCCAAAGGAACCCCAAATTTATCCTGACGTGTATGTACAAAGATACCTCAGCTCTGACACCACCCCACAACTAACAAGCTTCCTAGAGAACCTTGCTAATGCATAAGATCTGATGGGATTCTAGGTCTTTTCTCACCCTCAGGGCCTGATCTGGTCACAAAGCTTAGACCATGCCTTATCTGCACAAAGATGGTAATGGGCAAGCAGGTCAGGAATTATGAGGGTTGGCTGATGTGAGTACCTGCCCCAGAATACTCAACAGCCCAGAGGTTAGGGCAATCACCTGAGACATGGGAGACCCAAATGTGAATTCCTGCTCTGCCTGATTTGTTCCAGGGACTGGAACAGGACACTCCCACATCTTAGTTGAATGCCGTAGCCAATCAGTCCTTTTACTTTCTTTCTGGCCCAATTAATAATTATGTACGCAAAGTGGAACTGCTTCAAGAGAAAAGATGGAGAGCACCACCCACCCCAGTCTGCTGATCAGGGCACTCACTTAGAATGTGGGAGACCTCAGTTCAAGTATCTGCACCAGATCAGGTACAGCCTGGATTAGAAACAGGTCTCCACATTCCACATACCCAACCCACGGAGCTAGTGACTACATGTGGATCTCTCTCTGCTCTTTTTGCTAGAAAGAACTGACTTGTCTTAGGTACCTAACTTCAGGAGGGGGTATATAGCTGAGAATCCTGGAGTGGAGATAAGTCTCTCTTTCCAGCCTGTCAGTCAGGTACCTAGAGGCCTAGATGAATGGATGCAAAGTATGGGCACCTAACTCAGGGCTGTGAATTCCAGTGGAGGAAAAGGTGTGCAGGAGTTAGACACTGGAATGCTTATGCCCCCTCTGTGAATCTGGCCCCTAGTGTTACTAGCATAGGATGGTCTCAGTCCAGTTCTTAACCTGAGCGGCTCTTCACCTGTGGTCCGGTTCAGGCAGTGCGGGGAAGATCATGTTTTCTATATTTGGAATCATTTGCAGTCCAACTCTCAACTGTATCGAACACGAACTCATCCTAGGAAAATAGAATCACACTTCCACAAAGATTTGGTGGTCGAATCCCCTCCCTTGGCCTAGACCGTGGATTCTCCCCACACTCCAAACTCATCTAGCCTCCTCTGGTAAATATTTCACCTGTGAAATTGAACAGCCTGGCTTCTGTTTAATGGTTATTGGTAATAAAGATGAAGAAACAGAGCGATTTTTTAAAAAGCGAATGTATTCCTCATGAAAGATGCAAGGTCACGATGCTTGAAGAATAAAGTTCTCTTGTAATCCACAGAAGAAGAATGGCCCAGCATAGAAGCTGCCCCACACTGGCATTTCAATATGCTTCCATGCTTTTCTGAATGGACTATGTTTTGGGTAGGGAAGGTAGTTTAGTCTCTATACACATTCAGTTTTTGGCCTCTCGGCTGAGTCTGACAACCAGTATGATATGGGGGTGTTTTGTGAAGTACAGATGCTTCTCCACTAAACTTGGCTGATGCCACCAGCACATATAGGCCATGTAATGAACTTCACATGGTAATGGCTTTCACTAATCATTTACTTATCATTCCTCTAGTGATCTAGAGGTGAAGACTCGGTATCCCATTACCAATTCCGTCAGCCATTCTGTTGCCTGAAGCTTGAGCTATTTACTTATAAGCAGGGGGATATTAACCTGTTCTATATGACTGCTACTGCTGACATTATTATTTACATATAAATAACATATAATTTTCCCTTGTTGTCTGGTGTCCTACTAACATGAATCGATCAAATGAAATTATTGCATTCTGCTGACTCCTGAATGCAGTGCAGTGGTGAGAAACCTGCTGTTCTCCCTAACACAATTTGGTTGGTTCCCGAAAACAGCTTTTATCAGTACTGCGATACTAAAAATTGAGATTCGGAAGTGGATCACAGCCAACTCTTCCACTTGTGCAGAAAGTAAGTATGCCATTAACCATGCCTCTTAAAGTTATTTATCTTGTGAAAGCAAAGGAGTTCAAAGCCCTCCATTTGCTGTCATACAGACTATAGATAGCTGTTATCAGGTCTTCCCTGGATACACTGGACACTTGAGAGAGAGAAGTAGCATTTACGCTATTGCAGGGTGTATGCTTTAAAATGGTTTGCAAAGTAATAGGTTAGCCAATAAAATATAAATTGTCTATTTTATCTATTGAAGTATGAAAAACATTATCACCAGGGACATTATTATATGCTGACATTATACTCTTACCTGACTAAGTATTATTCTCTTAGAAAGACAGTGTGGTTTAATGAATTATGTGCTTTGACGGGATTTAGTTCCTGGCACTGCCACTGTCACAGATTTGGAAGAGTCACTTCATTTTTCTCTGTCTCTGTTCCCCCTCACCTTTTGCCTATTTAAATGAATAAGTTCTCTTCAGAGAAGATGCTCTCTCTTTACTTTGTATGTATAACGTAATGAGGTTCTGCCATCAGTAAGGGCCTTGAGGTGCTACTTAAATACTGACAATTATAATAATCTGCAGGAATAGAGTCTTTTTTTTTCTGCCTGAGATTGAGGCCAACTAAAATCACCAGATTGTTCTAGTTCTTTAAAAAAAAAATCAGCATCCACAAAAGAGACCTGATTGACAGTCTTGAACACGAAGTTTAAGTAGATATGGTAGTGTAGGTACACCATGTTGCCTAATCAATCCTTCCTCGACATCCTCACTCAAAGTGAGCAAAGAATTCAGGAATTCTGCTGAGACTTCAAACAGAAAGTGTTAGTGCCAGTTGTCATTGCTTGTGTGATATGCGCACCTGTCCCTTTGGAAAAGGACTGAGGCCACTAATTCATTTCAGATAGCTTGCTGAACAACTCTCTGATGTTAACTTTCAGCAAAGGAGAAAACCTCTGTATCCAGTTACCAAAGCACTGCTGACCAGATTGTTTCAATACATCATTGGTATTCCTACCCAACCACATATACATGAAGACAAGGTCTTCTTAGAAGAGACAAAACAGCCTGAGATTTTTTTTTCTCAACTTATCCCAGGTGGGGGGAATAAAGACCCCCCCTACTTTGTTATCAGCTGGAAAGCAGGGAACCACAAGCAGAAACTTTAAAATAGTTTCCCTTTTCACCTGTGCCACTAATAGTCCTTTGTATATATGATCTGTTCAGTATAAAGATCAGAGTGTGAGATTTTCAAAAGTCATTATTGATTTGGGGTAGTTCGGTTTTTGTGTACATAACTTGAGACACCTTCCAGGTCTCCGTCAAGCACTTGTCCTCTGAAAATCAAGAACCATTAAGGTCTCTCAGGCACCCCTAGTCACTAGTCATTTAAGTAAATCTTGGCTCAGGATCCACTGTATCAGGTGTGTATCATAAAGTCGATTGTGGGACAGCTTTCAAGTGTCTGTGGAACCATTTGCATCAAATTTTTAAGTGTGGATTAGGTTTAGTAACTGGACAGGGAATCCATCTTTATCTGTTCTGTCACATTCCAGGTACATCTGTGGCACTATGTATATAATAATGACACTGTCAGTCTGGCTTTCTTTGTACATACTGTTGGAAAGGAAGAAGTATGCAGGAGCCTATCATGGGTGTACCAACCCCACACTGGTGAGGCAAGGTTTAAGGAGTTGCTCTGGACACAGGAATCCACAACCCCTCACTCCTGCTGGGGATTCACCCAGTGGAGGGAAGGTTCAAAGGGGAGCAACTTAGTTCAGTCTGGGATGACCAAGCAGAAGAGCAAATGAGTGCTACAGCCTCCTGTAGACAAGCTGCGGAGGCTCCAACCTTATGGTCAAGCTGCCACAGACCCTTCATCTTCAGAAGCCAAGGACACTGAACCACCACAGACAGAGGGAGACCTTCCAGGGAATGGCCCAAAGGAACTCCAGGAGCGACACCAGGACATACCAGTGACACCAACAGAGCATCTGAAGCCAAGGTTGGAAGTGCCCCATGGAGCAAGCATAGGGGAACCCATCTCCTAGGCCTTTCAATTTGAATTATTGTTTCTTTGGGCTATGCATTGGTACCTAGTGGACCAAGGAGGGCCCAGATTCCCCTATCTCTGGCCACTGACTCTGATCACTGGGAAGCACAACCGTTGAATCCCACCTCCAGGCAAGGCATCTACTATCTCATGCTGCTGAGTGACACAGTTGCAAAATCCCACCGCTAGACAAAGTGGCTACTGACTTTCACGCTGGGTGACACAGCCACTGAATCCTGCTACTCAGCAAGACAGTTGCTGACTCTTGCCACTGGATGGCAGACTCTGGAGTATCGCCACTGGGCGGTACTGCCAGCCTTGGACTCCCAACCCCATTTGATTGCACCATAATTCCAGGAAGAATATATTGCAGACATTTATAACTCATCATCTAATCAGATGGAGAAAAAAATTAAAAGCTAAAGCTAATTTAGCTAAAAGCTAAATTAAATAGCTAAAGATGACACAGAAAGCTAACTGGGTACTTTTTAGTTTCCAGACTTTGAAATGACACTAGAGAAAACGTGGCAATTACAGACCCATGTCTAATGCTTTTAAACAACACAGTTTAGTTGCTTTGATATAAACACTGAAATATATCTTCATTGCGCGCAGGGCAATGTGCTCAATCATGTTATTTTTAATGAAAATACTCTTGAAAATGGGTAGGCAAGGAACATTTGTTATATCTGCTGTGTTAGCAAATCGTTCAGGCACTATTAGATATCTAAAGTGCTATTTCCTGCTACTTGTTAGACATAACTTAATCCTTCTTTACATGTCAGTAGAAGGTTCTTAATTTTCATCTGAGCACCTCAGTCTGAAGAGGAATGTTACATATTTTTATAGTCTAGACCTTATTTTTATAATAGGAAAAACTGGAGGACTTGTCCCTGGCCTCTTCAATACCTGACACTATGTTACGTAAAGAAAATGCTGAGTGATCCTTTCCTGAGCTGATTTTTTAAAAGATTTGTTTCACGATGTTTGAGAATGAGACCTTAGGAAAATATAGACCTTTAGGAAATGGCTGTTGCAAATATAAAGTACCAGATTAGTGAAATAGGTTTTGCATTTTTAAGCTGTTTCTAGAGGAGATGCTCTGAAAGCTGTAAAGATATGCTTTGTTATCTGACTAATCTATTTCATATATACAATAATTTGCAGCCAATAAATCTAGGATGTGGTTCCATGATATGGCATTGTATGGCAAACAGAAAGGATAACCTTATTCATACTGTGGTGGTTGGTATTTTTATAATCAGCTTTGTCATGTAATGTTACTGGAGAGTGTCATGCCACATTCAATATTAGAAAACAAATAGTTTTGCAAAAGGAAGATATGCTATACACCAGTTTATGTCATCAGGGATCCATGGTATGCTATAAGAGAATCATCTTCTAAGCACATGGGAGTTGATGAGAGAGCAGTACAGAGGAGTTTGTTTTTGTAAGTAATACATTTCTGAACCTGGACAATTCAGATAAAGCTATTGCAGTTGCACATTCTATAAAGAGGAAAATTAACTTCAGAGTTCTCTCAAGTCAGACAGGAAGTATTCCCATAACAACAGTTTAGATAATTCACCTTTTGACCTACATTTGAGGTGCCCCATAGAAAGCATGACACATGGCCTTAGAAAATAATTTTCTGAGAAACATAAAGACTCACTAAACTGTGAAACTTGTTGAAGTCCTGTTAAAAACCATCCAGAGTTTAATGTTGGTTATGGTCACCAAATACGTTAGGGGTCTAATTATGACTTAATGATCTAAAAACCTTCCCCAACATGTACAGTAAACTGGGAAAGGTTGGAAATCTTGGTCTCACATCTGGCTGAGTGAATCACCAGAATCTCGTCTTAGAAGTAAAGCGCAAAGGGTTGCAGCTGTTTGTCAGGAAGAACAGGTTGGAACTGTACAGTTCTTATTAGCCTGTTCTCCCTGACTTTTGCCTTTCTCCAAAATGTCTTTCAACAAGGTTCAAGGTGAATGAAGGAAGAACAAAAGCTAGCCTTCAGTCACTGTGAATTGCTTTGGATAAATGACCTAGAACAAACAATTTATTTGGGACAGGTAAGCCCTGATCCAGCAAAGCATGTGCTTAAATTGGAGCATGGGAGTAATCCCAGTGTAGTCCGACAATGCGGTTAGAGGGGAAAGACTGAATTATTGAGTTCCGGGGAAGCAGTAAGGGACAAAATTGTTTCTTGAATCAGAATGAGATTTTGCAAGCTCAAACTGGACATCATATGAAGATACTTCTACCAAGCACCTGCAGGTAGAGATGTTTGTATTTTTTTTAGATTTCTATACTGTGTTTATCACTATGATATCTGAATTTTGCTGAGCAGCTCCTGAGACATTTGCTATATTTGTTTGGCTTCTGCTCATTTTGACTTTTAACCACTGGAGGGGACTGGATTGACTAGATTGTGCTATATTTTCTAATCTGGCAATGTCACTGTGACTTACCTAAGTAAGCATTAGGTAGAGAAAGGAAACATTTCTAAAAGGTCAAATCCTAAAACCATAAAATCCAGAGGGAACTATCTCCAGGGAGTTATTTCAAATGTATCACTCCCATGTACAAAAGTTTAATTGATGTCACTTGGCTGAAATTAATATCTCAGGATTGAAAGTTGATATGACATTATGTAAGATACCGTAGTAAAATGCATTTTTAGTATCAGATTTTAAATCCTCCTTGTGGTATCACAATTGGACATTGTGGAAATGATTATTATGTCACAAACAGAGGATTATCATGTCAGGTGGGGAATAAGTGGCAGAAGCAGACAAATTCTTAAGAAACAACGGAGATCCTGTTTTAATGCACTGTCTTCAGTAAGAAAGAATGAGGGAAGAGAAAGACGGGGAAATATGTGACACAGAAGAACACATGTTTCCAAATAAGATATTTTTCAAAGTTTTCCATAAGGTGACAGCTGCTTTCTCAAAGACCACATTCTGCCCTCAGTGTAAATACAGAGGAACTGCACTGAGTTTCTGTAGCCCTGGGCTTACACCCTGAACTGAAAGTAGAATTTGTCTCTAAGGCATTGCTACAAAATAGAACGCACTCCTTCCCCTCAAAATAGAGATGGGGGAATTACCACACCTTGTATGACATCATATATCATTCCACACTTCAGAAGAATAATGGAGAGCAAGTTTTGTTTGAAGTTTGGGTTGGTGGGTTCTTTGTTTCTTTCTTCTCCTCCTTCCAATTTTCACAATTTATAGTGAAAGCCTCCTTTGCTGATGCACAGTACAGACCTTTTGGGCACACTGGAGCTCTTTAAACAGTTGGTTTTGCCATCATAATAAACCCTTTAAGGAGGCTAATACTAGGCTTCAGCACACTGAATGTAAACGAGCCTTGAAACAATGTGCATAACAGTAGTTAAACGGAACTGTTTAGAATGAAATTAAGCTTCAGTAAACTTATGTCTATGATGAAACATCCCTTTAAATGGCTAAAGACAGAACTTATAGGTATCAGCTTTGTCTAGGGCCTGATGTAAAATAACTTTCTAGGAGTCACCGTGTTTTTCGTAGCTTCCCTCCCCTCCCCCACCTTGGATTGGGATTGTGGTGAGGTTGCTGGTTGCTGAAAGCAAATGACTAGTAGCTTCAAAACGTAATTACTCACAAACCAACCTGCCATCTTCATTTGTATTCAACAGATGCCTTGTTTTCCCCCTTCACTGCTGAGTCTGTACTGATCAGTGTATATAATGGAATTTTTGTCTCTTGCAAAAATCCTTGTTCCATTTTACTTGAAGGTGGAGATAAACAAGTAAGCAAACAATGCTGCACGGACAGGTATTTACATTTAAAAGGAAAATACGTAAAGCTTTCCAGAATATTTAGTAACTTGGGAGAGGATTCCATGAAGTAACTCTAGGATGCCCATAAGCTTTATACTGTGAAGAAAAAACAAGGGCTCCATCCATCAGTAACATATTCTGAAATGCTGAGGGAAATGATGGAGTTAAGAGGCTGATTATGATAAAAAATAATCTTATGTTACACAACATATATCATATATGTTATACAATGTTTGTGTGTGTGCCCAATCCTCTGCTAATGTAAGCTGGTATACCACCATTGTATTCAATGGAGTTACACCGATTTAGCTAAGCTGAGGATCTGGCTCTACAGAGTACACATTGGTCAAGATTTTTCTCTCCCTATTCTGGCCACTTACCAAATGGTGGATTCTGGTTCTAAATGGCCAAATGAGAATTTCCCCCCAGCTCGGCTGGCATAGAGTGGCATTACCAGCTCCTTCACTAGCTATTATTTCCATTCTGGTAGAGGGGGTGGGACAGGGGTATGCTGAGGGGGTGGGAATGCATCCATGCACTGGTGATGCTCAACTGACATATGGTGCCGTAGTGACCATAGCCCCATAACTGCTCTAACTTATGCCAGGGTCAACAGAAATATACCACGAGAATCAGGTAGATGTAACTTGTTCCCTGATGCCTTTCCCTCCACTCTGCCACTTCCTGCACAGCTCAAACCTCAGCACAGGAGACAAGTGAGTCACTTTCTTTCTATCTGCGCATACACAAAAAGAAACACGTCAAATTATTGCACTTATGCTAACTATTTTTAGAACACCTGAGGAACTGAAACCAAGCTGGATTTTTAGTTTTTCCTCAAGAACTCCTGAATGTTCATGTATCTAAGTCATCCTTCAATTTTTACTACCAAAAGTTAGGTGATTAAATTGGTTCAGCTACAATCTAAATTTGCCTTGGAATTGAAAATTTTCCACCAAAGACAAAAAGAGCCTGTCTTTCCTGTGTCTGTGTTTACCTGCTTTAAATATCATGAGAATGATCTCACAGTATCACACAGGAAAATAATATACAGTGAACATTTCTTAAATAGTTTCATGTTCAGCCTAGAGGAGGGATACAATGCCCTCTCTTCCCCTGCCCTCCTTTCTGAAATCTTCATTCATCCGAGAGAGAGTTAATGCCTTCTGAGAGTTTGTTTTCCTTTGCCTTCCCTCCCGGCCCCAGCCCACATCTCTCCCTTCCGACACACACACTTTACATATTGCTGCTGCTAAAAGCATTCACAGAGGTCAAATTATTGAAAGTTCAGCTGAGTTTTCCTGATCTATCGCAGTTTACTTACCGCCCCCAGTATCCGAAGAGTATCTCAGAAGTGATTAAATAGCTATCAGTTTTTGGTTTCAAATAAACATGCACCAACAATTTAGCTCCTACATTTTGTGTGATCTCTTTTGATCTTGCAAAGAATGTTTGCACCGACACATTTTGTTAAACAAAATCAGGCTTCCCACTCCCTGTACAAGGAAAGCCTCATTAAAAAGACTTTTCCAGCCTGGGAAGTCAGTGAGGATCAACGTGTGACAATGACAAGCAGTTGTTCTAATGCTGTTGCTCTGATGTCTTTGTCATATACTACTAATGAACCATTCAGTAGGGAAAAAAAATAACAAGAAAGAACAATGATTATAGCAGATGTTGCATAGGGACTCTGTGGTTTTTGCACATGACTCAAGTGCAATGCACCTAGGCTTTTTAAAAGCCCAGTGATGAATGGGTGCCGTGGAAAATGGTGCTAATTTCTTTCAAGTGTTTGACACTCACCAACAGAGGTTACTAAGAAAATGTTCATAAGGCCATGATGTGTCCCAGACATAGTAAAACTGATGAGGGTCAGCTGCATAGAGTAGATGGCTTTCTAGGCCTGATGAGGAGCTCACACTCTATGAGGAAGTGACTGGAGAGACTCAGGATCAATTCTCCTCCTTTCTACAGGCTTCCTATGTGACATTGGGCATGTCACTTATGGCTGGATTTTTAAAGTTATTTAGGTGCCTAATGATGCAGGTAGCACTGAAGCATTTTTGAAAAACCCAGTAGGCAAATATATGTAATTTTCTGTGTGTCTAAATACCTTTGTTTCTCGGTGCTTCAGTTTCCCTTCTGTAAAATGGGGATAAAAGCATGTCTCTACCTCACGGGGGTGTTGTGAACATAAATGTTTTAAAGATTGGTGCTCTGACGAAATGGTAATCAGGGCAATGCGATAAGATGGATAGATATGAGTGCCAAAGAGCCCTCCTCTACAGCATCTTCATGTACATTCCAGTGGCTTAAGTCTTAGTATCTAGGACAGCAGTTAGCTTGGGGAGGATCCAGAACAGGATTGGTGGATCATTTACCATTTCAGGCCATTTACCTAATCCTTGTGGATTAGGGCAGCAGGGGATCAGTTGTTCTGTGGATTGGTATTTGGGAGGATACCTTTCCACTTCAAAGAATTCCCTGGACCCATCCTAGCTTCTTAGGGCTTGCTGTGGGCTGGGTCAGGATGTAGGAGTCAGTTGTATTATTTGTTCTCTCTTGATTTTCTTGATGTCTGCTTTACTCTGAAGAACTAGTAAATTGACTCCCACATTTGCCCCTCCCCCTTTTTTTGCCATAAAGGGCATATGTCCTGGCCAATATTTCTGCAGCTGAGGTATATCAATCAATAAGCTTAACCAGTCAGAGGGACTGAAGTAGCTGCAGTTCAAAGTTAAGAGATTTGGGGCTTCTCTTCAATTTGGAAGAGCACCCTACAGATTATTCCAGCATCCATTGGAAAGAGCAGATAATGACCCATCCCATATGAAAGGCCTTTTGTGTCCGTGGCACATATCATGGGACTGGGGCTAGGCTATAAAGTTTCTTACCAGCATTCCTTTGTGTCACACCTTTACTACATGTGGCACAGCTACATGATCAGGTGTGTATGACAATGGACCCCCCACTCCAGAGAATAATGGAACAGGTTTGCTTAGGTTTGAAGAGGAGTCTGAATGCAGCTGATCACACGAGTGTATAGTCTATCTAC
This sequence comes from Dermatemys mawii, assembly GCA_007922305.1. NCBI lineage: Eukaryota > Metazoa > Chordata > Testudines > Dermatemydidae > Dermatemys > Dermatemys mawii. Next base: position 12,554,327 of record ML677341.1, on the reverse strand, counting down.
AGAATATGATGCAGAGAATGTTCTTAAAGAATGCGATAAGGTGTTTACTTGACCTGAATGCATTGTGAATAAAGCCCATCACATTGATATAGATCCCAGTGTGCTGCGAAAAATACCTGCATCATATATTACCCCCAAAGCCCCAAGAAATAAAGTAAAAGCTGAATATGACAGGATGGTAAGTTTCAGTGTTATTGAGAGAATACAGATAACAAGTTGGTTAACAGTATGGCCACATATAATAATACCAAACAAGTTAAGCATTTGTATAGATCCAAAAGATTTGAATAAAGGTACCAAAGACATGTCAAGATAACATTGCGGGCATCGTGTCTAGCCTTCAAAATGCAAGAGTGTTTTCAAATTTGAATGCAAGCCAAGGATTTTGGAAAGTCCAGTTTGCTAATGTGCAACTCTACCCCTTTAGCTCCCTTTTCTGTAGATACAAGTATCCTCCTATTTATCTAAATTATCTGGGGGACGTCTGAAAGTTTCAGATAACTGGGAACTCAGATACACAGAAGTGTACTGTACATGGGGGATACACTGTAGATTTGACTAACTAGGATTTTTGGAAAAAGGGAATTCAGAGAACTAGAATTATCATGTATATGTATGAATAATGTCTCTTTTTGATTGCTGGGTGCTTAAGACTTATTGAGACTTAGATCCTTTTAGGATCTGGATGGAAGTAATAGTTGATTTAGGGTAATGATGATCCACACTACAAGGGATGACAGCATAAAATTCTGCAGTTTAGATTAATTGATTATAAGGCCAGAAAGAACCATTATGATTATCTAGGCCGACCTCCTGTGTGACATAGGTAGTAAAACTTCAGCAAACTAATTTCTGTTTGAACTAGAGAATACCCTTTAAAGCAGAAAACAACCACAAAAGGACAAAAATCCTCAAGCTTCTGATCCAAAGGAGATGTCTTTCTTTGCCAATGTGTAGGACTTATAGTCAAATAGGAAAAAATGCCAGATGAAGCTGAGCGAAATTAATTATAGAGGACAAGTTCTCAGTGACAAATGAGAAAGGAAGGTAGAGGCAACTGAGTAAGGACCCCCCAAAAGAAATAGGACTTACAGATTCATAGGAATGTCAACATAACTAAGTAAAGCAGCACCTAAGTAGCAGGAAATGATCATGACAATACAAAAGTGCATTTGAAAATGTGAAATACAGAACTGATAAAGAGCTTTGTACAGCAGCACAGCTTTCAGGAGCTCCTGTAAGTACTAAAAGCAAGGAGCAGCAAGAGGAGTTTGAAATAAATGTCACTCAAGTAATACTCATTTCTGTAAGAACATTTGACAAATGAGAAACACAAAATGACCCCAATTTACAAAAGCTTGAGAGGGTAATTCTAGATGGATAGCCAATGGGAAAAGCCCAGACACTTCCAAGCATAAACTTTTATAGGGACCATTGAGGTGAAATTACTGCATATGGTGAGCGGCTGCATAAAAAACATTGATTCATAATGCCACACAGCAGGAGGCCAGAAATGCTAAACAGAACCCACTATGCCTATCTGGCTTTTAAGAAGTATGACCACAGAGCTTGAGATGCATATTCTAGCCAGGCATGCATGTTCCTATGGAAGATAAGGAAGATAAGTGTAAAATCTGGAACAAGTATAGGAAACAGAATATATAAGAAATGCTGTTTTTCTTGAACTGAGGCTGTTATACAGTACATCCAATAGCAATGTAATAATCCTTAAAGTCTATGACAAAATTCTCCATTACTTCATTGGGAGAAGGAATTCATTTGGCTGAGGAATGGATGAAGATTTGAACTGGATTTTACTTCCTCTAATCTGTTCTCTCCATCTCTAAAATGATCAGTTAGGATTGTTTGCAAATGGATATGTTGACCATGGGGGCAAGAAGAGGCAATTGTAATTTGAAAGTTAGTTATTGGACACCCTGAATTACAAGACTTTGCATTGTTGGGACTTGCTTAAAAAAAATAGACCAGATTGTGCCTACTAAGCAAAGTCCTTTGTTGGAGACTGTGTAGAGTCATCCTTTGCCAGAAGAAGCAGCATGTGGCTGGCCAGCATTGCTTATTGGTGAGAACCATGTCACCTTCTATTTCTTCCTGTCTTCTTGGGATGGCACAGACATATCAAGTCTCACTCACTGTGGGCTGGTCTTCACTAGTGCGGGGGATCAACTGTACATATGCAATTTCAGCTATGTTAATAACATAGCTGAAATCGCTGTATCTACAGCTGACTTACCTGCTGTCCTCACGGCGGCGGCGGTCGGCGGCGCGCTCCCCTGTCGACTCCAGCTTGCGCCTTTTGGCGAGCTGGAGTTACGGAGTCGACGGGGGCGCTGCAGGCAATCGATTTATCACGTCTTGATGAGACGCGATAAATCGATCACCGTAAGATCGATCTCTCCCGGCTCTAGTGAAGACAAGCACTTAGTGTATGACTCGCTCATTAGCATGCTATCTCACTCTCACAAACATTCCTAAGCTTCTCTCACTCATTTTGAGAAAATATATACAGGTGTAAATTATTTTTACTCAGTCACTGAAACAGGCAACACTGCATATGGGACCTCAGGAACAGAGCTTACAAGCTTGGAAAATGGCTTTCCAAGCTTCTGTACTGTGGTAACCATGGAGATGACAGGCCCATGTTCTATACATGTGCAAGAGGAGAAAGGAGGCTACCTGTGGGGAGAAGGGTGTGTGTGTGAATAGCTGATGTTCAGAAATTATGAGTTCACCCAAAAAAATGAGCAGGACTTGATCGAAAGTTTGCAGGTTCTGCAAAATACAGTTTAAAATTTAAATGACACTTGACAAATCCATGTCCTCAGGGATCTCCAATGATCCAGGTTTTTGTTCCAACCAGAAAATTGTTTTTTATTACAATTCACTGGTTTGCATTGCATATAGAATTCTCATGATCCTTAGACTTCAATATGAATTAGGACATTTAAGTGGTTCATATGCAATTTAAGCATTATACATTTTAGAACAAATTATTAAATCCTGGTTGGATTAAAACCCTGGACTATTGGATGTTGCCCAGGACCAAATATGAGAGTCTCTTCTTTAAGTAATGACCTATCACACCACTCTTCGGCCTTGAATGTCACTCTTTGGAGTTGTAAATCTCTCTCTTACAGACAGCTATCTCAGTTGGCATGTCTCCTTGAAAAGCATGGGGCCTGTGATTGTGAGTGGCCCCTGCATGTGGGAGGGGCAAAAGAGAGAAAGTTTCTCATACCCTTGTGGCTCACATCTATGTTTTCTTAAATAGCTTTGCTACTGATGGTATGCAATCCATATTTTTTGTGCAATATTGGTCAGAAACAATGATTTATTTATTTCATTTCTTGGAAAATAGCCTAGAGTAATATTATATCTCTCTCTATCTTTATCTCTCTCTATATGTATATCTATACCTAGATATATAGAGATACATTTTTAGCTACTTATTCTTTTATACTTATGAGAAAAAAGGAGCTAGGTCTCTTTTATCCAACTAGCAGTAAAATGAGTGTAACAACATCATTGTAAAAATGATGTGCTTTTATAAAGTCCTGAACAAGGTGCATCTTTTGTGTTTTGTTTCTTATTGTTTGTTCTACACAAAAGGATAATTCATTAGGCCAATTCTCCAAATAATCTCAAAGTGACATGAATTCCTCTGCAGAGTGAATGTCTGTAGTAAGTAATCCATGGAAAACAGACAGGCGTCTCTTGTCATTTTGGAGCTTTAATCCACTGCCTGGAGCATGAAAATGCTCAGGATAACAAGTGTGGGAATGACCAAAATCAACATTATGTTTGGATTTTATTTTCTTTACAATGCCGCTGATCAGTAGAATTGCTGAATCTGGCAGATACAATGCCCTGGGATTATAGAAATACACTCAGGAGGAAGAAAAATTTGTTAAAGGGGGATGGGAAAAAAAGGGTTTTTTTCCCCTTTGGCAAAAGTTAAGCAATGAAATGAATGTTGACAGAATGTTTAGGTCTAGTTTACAACAGTATTAAGCCCTTTTTTTAACTTTAAGTGTTTACGTTTTTAATTAGAATAAAAACCATCTTCAGCTTTTCAAATATGTGCTTCCGCTTGAAGCTCAGAATAGAATAAATCTTATATCCTAAAGAGTGAATTTGTGTCTGCATGTAAGTGTAGAAAACTGATGTATTTTATTGGGGCCAGATGATGATGCTTTTACATTGACTTTAGTGGCATTATTTATATGAAGTAATTATTCACCAACGTAAGAGAGTCATACTTTGATCTTTAGCTTCTACTGTCCTAAAATATCTGTCAATCTTTTCATTCTGGAAAAGTTTAAAACAAAATAGATGGAAATGATAAACTGCTTGAACAACATGGTTGCTTAGTAAAGGTTGACTTGCTATCTTACTTGAATGTTGGACAATTCTGCGTGGCTAGGAGACACTGGTAATCCTTCAAGCCCTGAAAAAGTGTGTGTGTGTAGATGTGTGTGTACAGGGGGGCAGGTTTGTCTTTGTATTTACAGTTTTCCTTAACACTTAGCAGACTTTGGGGTCTTCCTGCACTCTTTATGATGAGGGAGAAAAAAACAACTTTATTAATGCGTTTCACCCAATTATTTAAAAAAACAAAAAAAAACACAAAAACATAAAATAATACCAGAGTGTCCAAGCAATTGGAACGTTGTGGACATCTTAAATTTATAAGAATCCTTTGGAGAATCCCCCCGTATAATTTACAAGCCTCGCTGGACCTATACATGTCTTGAACTGACTGTTGAAGTGAGCTTTACTAGGAATTTCTTTTGCTGGATTGGGGTTGGGGGAGGGTAAAGGAACTTTTCCTAACAAGGTTTTAAAAGCTTCAGTGGTAAAGTTATGTTGATGGAAGTCTCCCTTACTTGTTCACTGAGAGCAAGTCACACAGGATTACACTATGGGCAGGAGATGTTATTGATGTGGGTGGCAATACTCAGGGTTTATTTTGTGCAGGGGGGGCGTTTCTTATTCGAAATATTAAAATCAAATCAAATCAAATCCCCAACTGGCTATAAAATCGCTTGTGCCTTTGGAGGTGAATTTATAGCTCCCTGCCTTTCACGAGCTTGGTGGAGGCTTCTCCTCCCTCCTCTAATCTCTGCCTAGATGTTTTTTGCATGTGTTGTGTGACAGCAGAGGAAGGGGGGCGGGTTGTGCTTTTCTCTTCTCCCATTGTCAGCTAGCGTAAGAGCGTGTTGGGGAAAACCTGTCTGCGGGATCCTGTGTCATCTCCCCCTACATGTGCACAGGAAAAGTCAGAGCGGCTCGCTGTGCCTCTCTGTTTCCCTTTCATTGTGGCTCGCACTGAAGCAGGGAGCAGGATTAGCTCGTGGCAGTGGCTATCAGAGGAGAGGAGATAAAAGGCGCAGCTCCTTAAGCGCCACTGCTGCAGCCCTTGTTATCCCCACCCCCTTTCCCCACAACAGTTGTGCCTCATTATCCACTGTCTGGCTCAATTTTTGTGCCCGTGTGTGTATTGGAAGGGGCTTGAAGTTTTGCCTGCTCCACCGACTGGGGCAGAAGGAGGAGAGATGTTCTCTAGCCTGGCCATGAAGTCTTGATTGTTCTGCGTTTAGGAATGAAACTGACCTCGATCACCTGTTACCTCCAGTTTCTAGATTGTTTGAAGTTCTGCGGCTGTACCCTACAGGACCGAGGGCACCGGGACTCCAGTATACAAGGACCCTACAGTGTCGTCTGCAGCATGAGCTGGCTGAATAGGATTGCGTTGCTTTTCTTGGGAGTATTACTAGCAGAAAGAGTGAACTGCCAGCATGTGAGGAATAACGTGCCAAGACTCAAATTAGCCTATAAAGGTAAGTCTGTAGATGTATTTTATTTGATCTCTGTCACTCTCTCTCTTTTCCTAGGATCTGTTCCTATTTTCCTGCTTTTCCTTATAATTAAAAAAAAATGAGATGTGTGTTATAGAAAATATTTTCAAACATTTAAAAACCTGTTTTATGTTCAATACCACTCAGTTTAAATGCAGACAAAGAAGAGTTAGTTACATTTTCAGACAAAGGTTCTAGAATATGCTGATTTTTGTAAGAACATTATATTATTTCATAGGACTTTCCTCTTTAAAAATGATTAGACATCTTTAACCACCCAATTAATCTTTGTGTTGTTCTGGGCATGTTGTACAGCTACAATAGAGTATTTATCTAGTTCAAACAGGATGGAATAGAGGGCGATTTATGTTGGGTTTTTTTATGCATGAAGTGGTTAAATCTGTCATGAATATTCAGTTTGTACAGCTCTGACAATCAGATGTCTCACATAAGCAGTAGATGGTGGGTTTGCCAAGAAAGTATAAATGGAAAGGAACAGATCAGCTCCAGAAAAAGAAATAATGTACTAGAAATATTGTATGTGGATCTCCAGTGCAATGCCATTTTTTTTCTTAAATGAAATTGTATCATACATACTTTGAGTATATTTCAGTAATTCTTACAGAGGATGTGTTATTAAAGGGAGATAACTGTGAGTTTACACTTACCTCTGGAAATTGCATAGCATTAGACACAATGCCATTGTCAGTAATTAACTTTTGTAAAATTATTGCTATTATTAAAAGTCAGGACTCTGAAGAACCAGGCATATCCTGTTCATTATCATTGCAGGACTTTTCATTAAAGATTCTATATATGTACATTGTAGGGAGAAAAAGCTGGACAGTATACAAATGGGATAGAAGATTAAACTATAAGAGCTAGGTATTCTTATTACTGAAAGAGGTTTCCACCCCTAAAAGTTGACTTCTTATAATCCCAGATGATTTATGGCTGGGAGATGGGAGAAAATAACTTCAGTTCAAAATGTGTGTGTGGGTGTAAGGGGGAAGAAATGTACTATTTCTACAAGGGGAAAAAGTGAACGTGTGTGTTTCTGGTCATAGGTGTCACTCTCTGTCTGTTGTATGGTCTATATATCTCATATGAGGAGAAGTATGTTCTCTACTTTTTGCATAACAGGGAGAATCTGTCTTTCTGGTGGCACAAGTGTGAAGAAACAAACACCTGAGTGATTCCAGGCAGTCATCATTTTCACATTTTAAATCAGAAAACTAAATACCTATAAAACTTGGATATGTTCTGACTTCATTGTGAAATAAATGAATGTGCATATTTTAAAAAGAAGGGGGGTATGTGGGAGGATGGAAGTGGGGGTGTAAGCCTCACTTTATGTATGCAAAGAACACTTTGTGGTTCTTAAAATGTCACTGTTTTTTGTGAGAAAATTCTTTTATATTTAATAAATACAAATTGGTTATTTTAAATAATTTAATCTGATAGACAACTTGATGCATTTACCATGTTATAAAACTCAGTAAATGCCACTTTAATTGCATGTGATCTAACTTCCAAACTTTAATGACCCTACTGTAAAACTCAATTAAATTATTATATAGGACCTTAATTTCAAGTGTTGCTTAAAAGTGCACCATTAACATGTGTAATGGCTAATTAATAATTGTTTGCTATTTTTCACACCATTAAAGTTTATTGAGGGCTCAATTCTGACACTCATACTAATGCTGAATCTTCTCATTGAAATCAGTGGGACTAGCTGTGTAATAAAGTGCTACTTCGTTTTACGGAAGGGTGGCAGAATCTGGCCCATATTTTGTATCCATTGATGCTATGTCCAAACTATAACCAGCTCTGCAACACTTGATTATTCTGCTGGCTGGTTGTTTTTAACTTCTGCTTCTGTTGGGAACAAGAATCTAATTCTCAAAGTTTTTATTTAATAAACATCAGCTTCTAGGGAAAAGTTTTTCACAACAGTAACTCAGGAAACTGATAGACTCCTTGGTGCTGTTTGTGTAATTGACTGAACAAGCTTTAAAAATGAAATGCCTGCAAGACAATGAGTACTGTAGCTCCAATCCTGCAAAAAACTTAAGGGCATACTTAATTTTAAGCATGTGAGAAATAAGAGCTCTATTCTGCAAGGTTCTGAGCACATTAGCCCAGTCTACCAAAACAAGCATGTATGTACTTACCTTTAAATATTTGGGTAGCCCTACTGACAGCCTTGGTCTACTAAGATGCTTACAGTTGAGTTCAAGCTGAAGAGTTCTGCTGGATCATGGCCAAAGCATTCAGCTTCTTGCAGGATGGACCCACGCATTTCTAGTTATTATAAAATAGAGAAAAGTAAGACTTATCAGCTGGTGTTTTTCAGATGGCTAATTATCCTTCTGATAAAATGTCATGTGGATAAATAGGCACAGTGCTTTGTGAGTGTGCTGCTTTAAGAGTTGTGCACAGTGAAAATATGCTTTGTGGGCATTGAATGAATATATTACATATCAATGTGGCTCTCATGTGAAGATACCATGGGCCATTTTCTTACCTGTGGGACTAATGGGTACTAAAGCTACTAGCAATTAGGAAAAATAACACCCCACTCCTCCAGTTACCTAGCAGTTCTATTTCTGGATAGAGAGCCTGGCAGTATAGTAAAATAAACTGTGAAATGAATGAGAATATGCAGGGTAAAAAAGAAAGTGTTAAATAATTTTTCTCCTGTTGTTTTACTCACAGTCATTGTGTTTTTGTTTTTGAATGTACATTTGAATTTTGCCTAAGCAAATGCCTTGCAACCAGTTGTCCATTGTTTTGTTTCTAAAGAACAATAGGGATTTATTTTAGCTTCTTGTTTTTTTCTGACTAATTAGATGTCAAACATAGTTAAAAGATGCAGACATTTGGCTTAAAAATTTCCAAAGTGATTCATGAAGGGTTAAATCCCTGCCAACCTTGATTTTCTATGGTCACTTGTTTTCAAAAGTCCACTATTAGCTCTGTCATTTCTCAGGTTGCCAGATAGACATTTCAGTGAATTCCCATTCTTACTTTCTCTTGACTGCCCGTCACTCAGTCTCACAGTATATTCGAAGTATCACTTCATGCACATTTTGTGTGGAGCAAGGAGGGAGTCCATGTAATAAATATATTACAAATTGAGCCACTTTTATGGAAGACGGACCAAAAAGATGCTTTCAGGTTCATTGCAGAAGTGACCTGTTAGAAAAATGGGGTCTGTTTGGCTTTGTAGCAGTCAGATTTGGGTAGTTCACCAGGGAAAACAAAAATGGGGTGAACAGAGATGACATCTTTTCCCTATTGAAGTCAATACTTGCAAAACTCACAGTGACTTCAGTAGAAGTCGGGGTTTCTCAAACACTCAAATCTCAGACATTGACATTTCACGTAGGTCCATGAATGGCAAAAAATCTGTCCCAGACAATATTTCTTTCCAGTTCTTTTCATTGACTTCCATGGGCTTTGGATCATATCCTAAATTTGGGGGGGAAATAGCTTAAAACTATTGCAGGTTAAACTGATCCCCACCACCTCCATCTCCTTTTGTAGCTGTTAAAGGCTGCCTCTGGTGAAATAAGAAAGAATTTAATCTTCATGATACAAAGAAATCCTTTAATAAAACAACTGTTAAACAGTGAGGAAATAAACATGTTCTTAAAGTTTCTTTTTATCCCAATGACTTGTGTTTCAATGAATAGTATAATGAGCTCTACTGTGTTATTGGGTTGTAAGTTCTGTTTAGAAAGCATCTATTATATAGAGAGTTCTCTGTGTGATGGTGATCAAGTTGTGAGCGCAAAGCTTAAAACAATAAATATAGTCTTAGCTCCACATGGATTTTTCCTTTCTTTCCTTCTCTTTTTTCCCATCTGCTCCATCTCTCTCATTTTCTTTTATGCAGCTAACCAACAGCATAAACAAATGCTGCAAGAAGTTTTGTTTTTGTTTTTAATAAAAAGAATTCCCATTAAAATACCGTTGTTTCACAAATCTCTTCCCAAGGCAACTCCGAGTAAATCTTGTGAACTCAAAGTTTCTCATTTCCATCTTTCCAATCCTATTTGTTTATTGAAAACTTCTAAATCCTCTAAGTATGTTTGGTAAAAGTACATGCGTGGTTCTTTATTTGTTATTGTTGCTCAATTGGATTCAGAATAAGTAACTGGAAAAAAGATTGCATGTAGATTCAGTTGTACTACTCCCTGGTTTCCATTCAAGCCATAGTAAAAATAGATATTTTGCCTAAAATTGGCATTAAAATAAGAGCAGCCTGCAGACTCTGTGTATGATCAATCTACAAATGTGCCAGAATTTCACCCACTCTTTTATAGACAAGTAATGCTGAGCTACGTAGGTACGTGTGAATCTACGTATGATATTTAATTGGCTAGGTAGCTTATTAACTTGTCCTACTGGCACTAGATAACTTGCAGGTGTTTTTTTTCTACACGATTCTTTAGCCAGCCACATAATCCCACTACAAAAACAAAACAAAAAAACAGAGAGCATTTTAGTAAGAGCATTAATAATATACAGGGCCTGATTGGAGACACGCCTCTCATCAGTTAATATCACAGTTTGTCTCAAAATTCAAGATGTCCATTTAAAGGGTCTTATCATTAAATTAAATTATGCATATATCCTCCTCTCTGAAAACATCCCTTTTCTCACTCATTGTGAAGAAGATAAGGGAACTGAGAACTTGGAAAGAGGAGCAGGGAGGTAGGAGAAACAAGTGTTTATGGACATAGGCAAGGATTTGTAAATTTCTCCAGCCCCCGTTCTCAGTAAATTGCAAAAAGATATACAGTTTAGGCTCCTTTTATGTCAATATCAATTTGGCACTGGAGTTGGGAGTACAGGAGTTAGATGCAGCGACAGGATTATCAAGAAGCCTTGGTCCTGATCCTGGATTATGTTCAAGTAGCTTAGGTGCTGATATCGCTAACATTAGCTGACCATGATCCCCAAAAAGGCCAGATACCAGCTGAGAATTATCAGAACAGAGGCCCACTCTGACACAACCTTACTGCCCACAGCATACCCTCTACACTGCAGAGAGGGGCAGTTGGTGCAGAGACTAGTTAAAATGCTTTACATCAGTTGAGATCTTGCCTGTGTAGGGGAATTCTCAGCTCGCCATTTAGGACAAAAGATGCAAAGTGACCAGAACAAGGAGGAAGAGAAGCCGACCCTACATTTTTATTTTATCTTCCCAATTTTCCCATTAAATGCTAGTAAGGAATGTCTGGCTTCTGAATTACAAAACTCTCCCTTTCTTAGAGGGATGACTATTTCCATGTAACTGGACCTGCTATACAGTTTTTTGTTCATAAAAGGTTCTGGGTGGATAGTAATGGAAACTGTGCTCTTCTCTTTGTCTATGGAGCAGCTTACCCTTGCTGCTTGTTGCATTGTACTTGAAGCCCTGATCCAGCAAAGAATTTAATCAGAGCAATGGTCCCATTGAACTCAGTGAGACTACTCACATCATGATTGAAACACATGCTAGATTTTAGTGCTTTGCTGAATCAAGACTTCGATGCATCTCTGAGTGCTTGGGAGATGTTTAGGTCTGTGTTGATATCGCAACACCGGACCAAAAAAAGTTTAAAATAGGGAGCCCAGCATGTACAGGTTATTCCAGTGTTCATGGTCTACTAATGCCTATCCATTATTACACATGTATAGTACATGAATACATGGATTATATCAGAGAGAAATTCACTAAATGACTCCTATTTTTGACTTTCCTAAAAGAAGATGTGTGTTTCAGGTTTCATTCATATACATATCCATACTCTGTTCCCTTCACTGTGGTTTTGGTTTGACTACATCCTTAAAATGACCACTGATAATTCAACATGCAACCTCTTCTGCAGTTGGTGTTAGAGAGTCTTTTTTCTATTTGTCTTTTTCTGGGCTGCAGGTTCACCCTTTATTGTGCTCGTGTTCATCCCAGAAAAATTGTAATGGAAGCAATAATCATGTAAGGATGTGGCAATGTTTTGAATAGCTCCCATATCAGCCAGAGTCTGACTTGACCTCAATTCAATTTGAAGCAAAATAAGATCTCTACTTGAGGCGGTGCCTGAGTGAGGGAGATGAAAACAGATCCCTGTAAGTGATGTCAAGGACTGTGACATTCTACTTCCAAGTTTCAAAGTTAAAAAAGGGTAAAAATCATTCTCAGGATCCCACATGCTTATTTTTAAACTAGTGCATGTTGTGGACGGTGGCAGCTCAAGGTCAGAATTGTAGATTAAGCTCTGTAATTTGCCTCAGTGTGCTTATTAATTAAGGTCACTTGTAGATGTTCCCTTCAGTGCTCTGCTGTGGCTGGTGGGCTATTCAGTGAATTCCTTCTACTGTAGCATTAAAGCCCCTTCTGGAATGTGCACATGTATGCTGTGCAGTCACGGGGCCTGCCCTGTGCAGGACTTCGTGTGGGCTAGCTCTTCTCGTTCAGTAACAGCTGTGAATGGTGAGCATAATGGTGGTGGTGGTAAATTCACTTTTCTTGTCCTAGTTTTTCTGAGTCGTGCAGAACCCCATTGCCCCCAGTGAAAGAGCCGGAGAGGAGCTCACCTCAGCTGTTGAGGACACAAACATTTTTAAAAGTGCTTTAGGCTCCCTTGCCACTCGAAAGTGCTCCCTGTTACAGCTAGCGCTCTCTCTTTCCCTCTCTCTCATTATAAACCTTACAGTACTTTGACTCTCAACTAGGCAAACTTCATGGATTTAGATTTGTTATAGTAATGCCTTTCGGTAGCACTCGCAAGTTTAGTCATCCTCTTCTTTTTGTTATTATTTATTATTATTACTTTATAGCAGAGTAGCACTCAGAATGAGCTAGGCGTTGTCCAGGTGAAGATAGAGGATAGGGTATCTCAGTCCTTGCCATGAAGAATTACAACCCAATGGGCCTTTGTTCACTTGCTTCCAGTTTTAATGGCCTCTGAGGTTTTCATTTTCACTGAGTTGTCTCTGACAAATGTTGTAACATTGCTCTTCTTAATATATAATGTAACTTTTGGCAGTCGTTACTATCTACTATGCAAGTCTGACACACCCAAGGCACTGGCTGGCATTTTTACCTCCCAAAGTATGACATACTTCTTAGGAAGACAGTAACATTACATACTTTTCATGTACTTCCATAGGAGCAGATTCTGATCTCAGTTATGCTTGTCTAAAGTCCCAATTTGGGAAAGCATTCCTATTCATGAAAACACTTAAGTACATGGTTAAGTTCCACTGATTAAAATTAAGTTTGTGATTAAATGCTTTTCTGAATCTCAAGTAATGTTTCTGAAGTCAATCGCGTTACTCTGGATTTACACTGCAGTTACTGAAATCAGTATTTGGCCCAGAAAGGGAAATATACAGTACCGTTAAGGTCAGCATTTTCTTAAATGCTTTCCTCCAGTTCACACCTCCTGTATCTATCTTCATTGCACAAGCAAGTTCTTCCAAACCAAATTACGCCCACTGGTGGTGATTGGCTGTGGCTGCAGAGCCTTTCTTAATAGTCTTATAGCTTTAAATAGTCTGGTTATAAATCAGGTCTGTTACCCTGTGTCAGTTACCTATGTCTTCTAATTCAAATGACATATATTACTTTTAGTTTTTAAATATTTCCATGACCCAGTTTCATATAATGTGGCTAGCACATAAGTATGAACATGCATCTGTGCAAATTTATGGAGATATGCAGATCCTGGACTTGTTTCTCCTCTCACTTATCTTGGTATACTTGCATTGACTTTACTGGAGTCACTCCAAATTTACATTGGTGGAACAAGAGCAGAATTAGACCCTGATTTCAGATTAATTCTGAATATTCCAAATGATAAAACTTTGAGTGATCCTTTTCCCACCCTGACATTTACATATTTTCTATGCACTAAAATCACCTGCGGCGGTCTCTGAAATGTGTTGGCACAATTCTTCTAAACATCATCTCTGTTTTTCATCCCTTGGTGTTTGATAGCCAAATACTAAACAGTCAAAAATGTTTGCCATTCCTCTAATGCTTCAGAATTGTTTGGCATTTGTTGAGCTGCTTGCTTATCTTTCTAGCTGAATGTTATAGGAACTGTATAACCAAGCAGTCAAATAACATTCCCTTCCTTTATAAATATTTTTGTGCAAACTTGGATCTTACAGAGAACTGTCTGAGGAACGGTGCAGTTCTTTGCTTTATATCTACCATGCAAGTACATGGAAAAGAAAATCCTCTTTCTCTATTTTCTAATGAAGTAAAGACAATATTGGCTTCTATGTGCCATCCTAACTCTATGGATGCTTATGCATGATGTGGGGAAAGGATTCCAATAACTTGATGAGATTCATTTAGCTACCAAGGGAAGTTTTCACAGCCCCGGGGAGACTAAAAGCAGGTGCAGCTTGCAAACATTTCAGATCCAAAGCAGGCTTGGGGAATGCAGAGTACAGTCCCATGGATCACAGGCTACGTCTCTACTACGAGCACTGCCACTACACTGCTGTAGTGCTTTCCTGCACACACTTCCTAAAATGACGGCAGGGATCTTTCCACTACTGTAGTAAATCTACCCCCTCAAGAAGTGGTAGTTAGGTCAATAGAAGAATTCTTCTGTTGACTTAACAGTATCTATAACTAGGACTTCGAGAGAAGGAATGAGCCTAGTCTTATCTTCTGTGCTGCCTTCTTTTGACCTCTCCTGTTCCCCTTAGTTTGAGGAGGTGAAAAAGGAGCACTGGGACCAGCGTTCTAAAGAGTCTCATTTAATATCTGGCAAAAACAGATATTAAATGAACCCCTGAACTACCTACAAAAAAAAACCAACAAAAAACCCTCCTGAACTGAAAAAACTGTTGTTTTTTCTCCCAGAAAAGTGAATTTCAGAGTTTCTGTTCTTCCAAGAAATGCCAGGGTCCATCTGCCAAGAGTCTATGTGCATCAAGAGAGAAATATAGGAGGGGCGCATAAAGTGATTTTAAAGAGCGCTTGTCCACAGAGGCTGAAATGTCCTAATCATCAGCAGGATATTATTTCCAGCATTATAATTACACAGCTTGTGCCAGGACAGAGCCCAACTGTCAATTTTGCTATTATAGCATCTATCTTGGGGTCTTTGTATTCTGGTCATACCAGTGGACTCCTAGGTAAAATCTGGCATACAGGATTTGCTCTCTGGAGAAAAGAAAAGGAGAAAAATCTTTTTGGTCTTTTTCAGAACGGTCTCTTTTAGAAAGCACATTATGAAGCTCAAATATAAGTATTGTACATTTAAAACATTTTCCTTACCAGCAGCTTAGATCATTACAACTAAAATGATCGTAAATATCTAATATTATTTTTCAGCTTGATGCTGGTCATTTCATATATTTAAAGAGTTCTGTCAGTGCTTTTCACATGATGTCCAAGGTTATGTGGCTTATTCACCTGAACATGGAATTCCTAAGTGCAAAATTCCTCTCTGTTATTGGCTCACTGTGTGGTCTTCTAGCTATCACACTTCTTTGATCCCCACTACAGTAGCATCTCCCAGTCTTTAATGTTTTGTCCTCACAACACCCCTGTGTGTAAGGGAAGTGATATTGTTCCCACTTTACAGATTAGAAACTGAGGCACAGGGAAACTAAGTGACATACTCCAAGTCCCAAATTTAGTCTGTGGTAAAACAGGGATGAGAACACACATCTCCAGTGTCCCCGGCAAACACCCTAACTACTGGACCGTATTTTTTTTTTAGTTTTGGGCCTCAGTTTCATCATCTGTAAAGTAGAGCTAAATAGTGTTGTGAGATGTTGATTAGAGCCAGAGTCTTGCCACGTGTACACACATTGAATAGTATCTTATTCTCAAACCAGTCCTATAGATCCACAAATTCAAATTTCAGCCATGAGTCATTTTTTATGTTCATCACACAAAGAGCTGAAAAAAGTGTTGATTGTAAAAGTATTGTCAGTTGTGTACTGAGATGGCACAACTTACATTGCTATAATACTGGAAATTTCTCACTGATAATTTAGATATTTCCATTAATGCAGACAGGAACTCTCTAACCTTTTTCAGATACCCTTGTACATTTTGCTCTCGACATATGCAGAATGTTTGGAGTGGTGGGAACTGTGCCCTGAATGAGTGTTTATTATTGATATTACTGTATTTGATGACTGCTAAAGTTACACATGTATTTACAGGATCAGGGCCTTAGTTTGTTCATGTTTAAAGCTAATGACAAGGAATAGATAACAAGATAAAGTCAGCAGTGGGATTCTGAAGGTCTCTTTTTCACACACTTTGCTTCTAGACTAAGTAAAAAAGTACTTGTTTTTTAAACTGGAGATAGCCTTGATCTTTCAAAATATAAGTTCCAGTCGCATCTTCCACATGCCTTCAAAGCCATATGACATTTCATGAATTAACCCAGGAAATGACTTACATTTGCTTTCATACTTATTTCCTGTCCCCTCGTGTGATGGAAGCATTGTTCTGAATATTATTTTGTTCCATAATGATATATTAACTTTAATGACAGACTGACAAAGAAACAGTGAATCAGCACAATAATTAACACAAATATTGCTGTATTTAAAAAAAATCTTGCTCTAAACTAAAACTAACAAGATGTCACTGAGGATCTCGTCTTAGCCTCTGTGAGTCACTTATTAGCTGTTTTCTATGCAGAGTATTCAAGCATCAGAGGAGCAAAATCAGATCATCACAGCTAGTAAACAGAATAACAAATCAGTTGAAATAGACATGAAGGGTTCAACCCTGCTTCCATTGACATCAGTGCTATTTTTTGCATTTTGCTTCAAATGTACCAGTGTTGATCCTCATAAGTATTTCTTTGTTTCTTGGGATCTGATTCCCCTTTCCGTGATCCTAGCATAAATCAGGATCAACTCCATTAAAGTCAATAGAACTACGTAGGAGTAACACTGGTATAAATTGGAGTGAAATCAGAGACTTGCTATTTTTAATTTTTATTGGATAGAAGGTACTAGAAGCAAGATTAAGCAATGCAGGTTTTATTTCAGAGTGGTAGCCGTGTTAGTCTGTATTGGCAAAAACAACAAGATGCCCTTGTGGCACCTTAGAGAGTAAAACATTTATTTGGGCATAAACTTTCATGGGCTAAAACCCACTTCATCAGATGCATGGAGTGAAAAATACAGTGAGCAGTATATATATTATTGTACGCAAAAAGATGGAAGTTGTCTTACCAAGTGAGGGGTCAGTGCTAATGAGGCCAATTCAGTTAAGGTGGAAGTGGCCTATTCTCAACAGTTGACAAGAAGAGGTGAATATTAACAGAAGAATGTTATCTGATCATGTTATCATACATCTGATGAAGTGGGTTTTAGCCCACAAAAGATTATGCCCAAATTAATTTGTTAGTCTCTAAGGTGCCACAAGGTGTCCTGGTTGTTTTTGCAGATTTTATTTGTTAGGAATGATTCCCTAGACTTACCACAGAAGGCCTTTAAAAGAAAATTTATGAGAGCTGAAATTCTTTTAAAAATGTTTTCTATCTGCACGAAAAAACAAGAGCTGAATTTTATTTTGCTGTACATTCACCCTCAGTACTATGCACATAAAGTTTTGTACCTTATACCAGACATATGGAAGTGATCAGTGTATGTAAATTACAAGAGAAGAAGGTGAGGTATAGTTAGGAAATTTGCACTTGTTTCTGGTTATAAGACTTTGAAACCATACCAGAAGAGAAAAAAAGAGAGAGAGAGCGAGTTTACATTTTGAGGCACCTTTTCTTCCAGATAATGAATGAAAAATGGTTAAAACAACAATGATAAAAAATAATTCAGCGTGAAAGCACAATATGGTACTTACTAATCTATTAGAATTCTTTGACGGGGTCAATAAACATGTGGACAAGGGGGAATCCAGTGGATGTAGTGTACTTAGATTTCCAGAAAGCCTTTGACAAGGTCCCTCACCAAAGGCTCTTACGTAAATTAAGTTGCCATGGGATAAGAGGAAAGATCCTTTCATGGATTGAGCACTGGTTAAAAGACAGAGAACAAAGGGTAGGAATAAATGGTAAATTTTCAGAATGGAGAGGGGTAACTAGTGGTGTTCCCCAAGGGTCAGTCCTAGGACCAATCCTATTCAACTTATTCATCAATGATTTGGAGGAAGGGGTAAACAGTGAGGTGGCAAAGTTTGCGATGATACTAAACTGCTCAGAATAGTTAAGACCCAAGCAGACTGTGAAGAACTTCAAAAAGATCTCACAAAACTAAGTGACTGGGCAACAAAATGGCAAATGAAATTTAATGTGGATAAATGTAAAGTAATGCACTTTGGAAAAAATAACTATACGTACAATATGATGGGGGGGCTAATTTAGCTTTAACTAATCAGGAAAAAGATCCTGGAGTCATCGTGGATAGTTCTCTGAAGATGTCCATGCAGTGTGCAGCGGCAGTCAAAAAAGCAAACAGGATGTTAGGAATCATTAACAAAGGGTTAGAAAATAAGACGGAGAATATCTTATTGCCCTTATACAAATCCATGGTGCGCCCACATCTTGAATACTGTGTATAAATGTGGTCTCCTCATCTCAAAAAGGATATACTGGCATTAGAAAAGGTTCAGAGAATGGCAACTAAAATGATTAGGGGATTGGAATGGGTCCCATATGAGGAGAGATTAAAGAGGGTAGGGCTTTTTAGCTTGGAAAAGAGGAGACTAAGTGGGGATATGTTAGAGGTATATAAAATTATGAGTGGCGTGGAGAAAGTGAATAAGGAAAAGTTATTTACTTGTTCCCATAATAGAAGAACTAGGGGCCACCCATTGAAATTAGGGGGCAGCAGGTTTAAAACAAATAAAATGAAGTTCTTCACGCAGTGCACAGTCAACCTGTGGAACTCCTTGCCTGAGGAGGCTGTGAAGGCTAGACTATAACAGGGTTTAAAAGAGAACTGGATAAATTCATGGAGGTTAAGTCCATGGATGGCTATTAGCCAGGCTGGGTAAGGAATGGTGTCCCTAGCCTCTGTTTGTCAGAGGGGGGTGATGGATGGCAGGAGAGAGATCACTTGATCTTTAGCTGTTAGGTTCACTCACTCCGGGGCACCTGGCATTGGCCACTGTCAGTAGACGGGATACTGGGCTAGATGGACCTTTGGTCTGACCCAGTATGGCCTTTCTTATGTACTGAACTTAGCCCTTCATTAGCTTTTCTGACCACTGGAATCTAGAGAGAAGGACCAGATTGTGAACTCTTTCTGCAGAACTGGATTAATCTAACTTTTTTCCTCATTGGGACTACTCATTTGAGTAACTCCTCACTAATGCGAGTAAGGGACTTCAGTCTAGCCACAAAATAATTTCTATTTACATTAAACCTGATCTTGCATCCACTGTGCTCTTATACATTCCCATTCTGAAAATCCCACTAATAGTCAGGATTGCAATAAAAGCCTGATCCAAAGCCCACTGATGTCAATGGGAGTAGCCGTATTTTTGGTTATCTGGGCATTAGCACATTTTTTATTCTGATAGGGATTGTCCAAGGCAACTGGGTTTATCCTCCTACTCTTTTAGAAAAGCTGCAAAAGCTCAACCTTGCATGCGAACAGCAATCAGAAATGGAAATAGATCTGCCCTTATCTTCCACCAGCTTCTGCTATAAATTGCTGCATTCCAAACCATTCTGGAAATTAGCACCTGAATATATCAACTCAGAGGTAGTGAAACGTTCATACCTTTAACGGCTCTACAGATCTGTGTATTTATAGATCTATATATCTCCTACGATAATGACCACTTCTAGTCAGCAAGCCTTATAATGCAGTGTCAGAGCTTCTGTGTCATTTTAAACTTACCTGCTTATGGAAAGAGATAAGAACTACTCCGTGTTTTAAATATTTTCAAAACTAAATAGTGACAAAAACAAATCGACGGAAGTATCAAGGCTAGATCCTAAACTGGTGTGGATTAGTATTGCTCCATTGGAGTTACACCAGTATAATATCTGACACTCAACGTGTAACAGTTGAACAAGGGCACCTTGGGATGAAATGTACAGAGTGGGCCAAATGGTACTGTGCTGATTTACCTAGATGCTGCGAGATCTAGCCCATTATATACTCAGCCCATTAATCATCACACTAATACCCCGTACATCCACATTTTCCTTTGTTGCATATTAGCAATTTGTTTTGCTATATGTAGTGTAAAGATTCTCTGGTTTAAAAGTAATTGAATCCTTCAGATAAAGTGCTTCTAAAAAAAGCAGAGGTAAACCGCTACAATAGATAAGCAAAGAATAGAGAATATAATAAAAATCTGATTAGGCTTTGAGCCAGCTGGTTTTGTACATGTTTTATAGCACTGCTCTACTGCTTAGATTTGGAACTGGTTGGCATGGATATGTGTGTATGTGTGTATATAGGAGGGAGAGGGAGATTTACCAAGCCATTCAAGGCTGAAGCAGCTCTAAAAAATGATTACTTAGGCATCTAAATTAGAGAATGTTTCCAATGCAAAGTTCACTTATAGGGGTGATATGAGTTATGGACCTATCCCATAACCATGAGATAACATGGTACCAGTGCCGGAGTTTACCATGTAATCTTAATTTTTACTGGTGTTAGTCTGTAGCAAGGGTAGGCAACCTATGGCACGGGTGCAAAAGGCAGCACGCAAGCTGATTTTCACTCACACTGCCTGGGTTCTGGCCACCAGTCCGGGGGTGGGGTAGGGGGGTGGCTATGCATTTTAATTTAATTTTAAATGAAGCTTCTTAAACATTTTAAAAACCTTATTTATCTTACATACAACAATAGTTTAGTTATATATTATACACTTATAGAAAGGGGCCTTCTAAAAACCTTAGAATGTATTACTGGCACATGAACCCTTAAATTAGAGTGAATAAATGAAGACTCGGCACACCGCTTCTGAAAGGTTGCTGACCCCTGGTCTGTAGTTTCCATCTGTTTCCTCAGAATACCATGATGTATTTCATGCAAGCTTCATAATTCAGTAAATAGCTTGTATCACCTCAATAATCATTTACAGAACTCATTTTCCTTCTTAGCAAAGCTTCTGTGTGCTAGTTTGATTTGGTTAAATTATTCCAAAAAGGACTCACTGAGACAAAGTTAAATGTGCTTTCGTTCAAAGGCTATGGGATTTGCTCACTCAGGCTAATATTCTTGTAATGAAATGTGATTTTATCTTGATATTTATGAGGAGTTTTTTTTTAAAAAAAAATTGGCTGGATCTTGCAAATACATCCTCATGTGAGTAGTTCCATTGATTTCACTGTCAATGGAACTACAGGCATGTTTAAGCCAATACTCTGATGAGTAAGTGTTTGCATGAAATAGCAATTTTGTAAAATTGGGCTCGATGTGATTATAAATATGATTATTCTAAATAAAAAGAGAGAAAGCTGGCATTCAGAACATAGTTTCCCTTTTTAAGTAATGTTCCAGCAAAACCAAGCCATTCATAGAATTGCATCTGTTATTTTACAGTTTTGTTCAGATTAGAGTAAAAACCTAGGCAAAATTGTGGAGTTTTACATCATTCCCAAATTGAAATCACATTGAACATCTTGAGGGAATAGTCTGTCTTGATCTTAGTTACTTCCTGATATCAATGTGGTTTGAAATACCACAACAATAATGGGAAAGACACACATTGACTCCAATGGGTGCTGGTTGAGCCCCTGGTCAGGAACTGCAGCAATGCAAACAATTAATGAGGTGTTTTTGAATGTGAAATAGGTTTGGATTGAGTTTTTGAGTGAAGGTTTAAAACAGTTCTTATTTTATCCAATCCTTTTCATTCCATCCCTTGTTAACAAGTTAACTAATAGGCCTATGTTTAAATTTATATCTGTTTGTGTGTAACACTGAATACACACTGGGCCCAATTCACAGATCTAGATCCGTGGAGTTTCACCAGGAATGAATTGGGCCTAATGTGTATTCCATGTTACATACCAACAGATATGTATTCTTTCAATACTGTAATAGTCGGATAGAGTTTGCATAATGCAATTATTCTGTTTCAATAACCATTCTGTTACCTATCAAAATAGAACAACACACTATGAAAACTTTTCTCCACTGTTGTAGCATTAGTTGCCAAAGTTAGGGCACCAGGCAGTACTATTTACTTTCTTTGAAAGTTGTTAGTGCCAGTTCCTCAGATGAGCTCATCAGAGAGCAGCTCAGGAACTCTCTCCACAGCAGGAGCTCTCCAGAGTTCGCTTCCTGGAGACTCTAAAGAGTAGCTAAAACTAAATATCAAGCAGGCGAGCAAGGAAATTCCTCTTTCTTTTCAAATATCAGCTTCACAAAATGGGACAGTGAGGACAGGGCCTTGTGCTCATTCACTCCAGGCATCTTGTCAATGGTTCCTCAGTGCTCTGTGCAAAACAGCAAAAGAAATCTCATATTTCAACCTCTCAAATGGATAGCCACTTGTGGAGACAAATCCATTATCTGAAAATGTACTGTGTCCTATTTCACATGTAAATAAAATGCCAAAAATCTCTCATGCAATATAGGATGGACAGGCAATAAAAGATTTCACATTTTATGATAGGTATATATCCAAAGAAGGAAACAAAAGGAATGTTTTTTATTAAGCATCGGAGTGGAAACCATTTGTGGCTTAAACCCCAATAGGAAACACATTTGTACCACCTCTGATGTCTCATGCAGTTTGGATGCTAATTTTTTCACTTGGCTGTTTCCCTGCCCTAAGAGTCCATAGCCATTCAACTAATTTGTGCTATTACTTAAACAGTTTTAGGAATCTGACAGCAAACCACAGAATAACTCTCTAATACATATCTCACGCCAGGACTGGGATGTGTTGGAATGGATACATCCCAAGCCAGTGTGGTGCCAGGGAAAGCTGAGTTTTCACATTCACAGGGCAAAACCATATTCTGTGTGTGGTGCATGTGCACATAAAAATTGCTCTCAGATGCTGTTGTTAGTGCACTAAGCATCCACATATGTCAGGAATCCCAATTACTACACCAAGGTCTATTGTCCTGCCCTCATGGCAGCTAGGGGACACACAAAAATACCAGACAGCTGCCTAAAATGAGTGCATGGGACCAATCAGTGCTGAGCTAGATAGGTCCAGTGTGTAAAACAGGGGACGGAGGACTGCACTTGCTCTGTGGGAGCAATATATAGTTTCTTATGATGGGAATGGGGAAGACTATAGAAAATTAGCCCTCCACAACT
The DNA here is from genome assembly GCA_007922305.1 of Dermatemys mawii. NCBI lineage: Eukaryota > Metazoa > Chordata > Testudines > Dermatemydidae > Dermatemys > Dermatemys mawii. Next base: position 12,531,201 of record ML677341.1, on the reverse strand, counting down.
CTTAAGCCAGCCTCCACAAATTGTAAGTTTGCTTCTGCTGGGCACCTATATAACTGCTCTTAAGACTGGCCTTTCCCCCTTCAAGATCAGTTTGGCCTGTATCCCTGTCCAGATGGAGCCTCAGCTTTGCAGCATTCTTCGCATCCTGGATGCTCCAGCCCCAAGGATTTTCCATAGGCCAGGCATGCAAATACCTACATACAGTATGTGCACACACACAATTATTTGAAGCACCACATTGCACCCAGACGTATGTGTTCTTGATCACCAGACTCTATAAAATGCTATAGTTAGATTACTTCTCAGTACACACAACTAATTCCTACTCTAATTAATGAATGCCAGTACCTTTGTTAGCCTCAGTGGGTAGATATTTGCATATCACAGCAGATGTTTGTGGCATGATAATCGTGCATCTCCAAATCTGTATATAGGGACCGGGGCGGGGGGTCCACTCTGTCCTTCACACTTTCATTGAGAGAAAAACAATGATTTAATATGCCAAAGTGCATTTTCAAAGGTTAATGGGATTTATGCATGCACAATCAAAAGGGAATAATGGCCTGAGTTCAGTAACGGTGTTTAGTGTGATGGGTTCCCCCTGGGGTGTCACTTGGAACTGGGGTACCACTGAGCCCTCTGACCTATTGGCCAGTCTCCTTTGCTATAGTACATCTCCCATGAGGCAATAGCCTCTCACTGAGCCATATGCTTTATCATGAGAGGAGCAGTGCATCATGAAAGCTGTAGTCCGGCACGGATCCTGGCCCACATGGAAGAATAAAGGCAAGACATAACTGAACTATAACTCCCATGAGGCACCAGAGGACCTTAGTCAGATGCAGTTTAACGTCAGACTGATTGGAAATGTTTTGACATTTCTGAATTTAATTTTTTTTTGGACGTTTCATTCTGTGAAAACGGTTTCTTATTTTGACTTTTCACCCTCATTCCGTCCTCATAGTTCAGAAATTCCAATTTTCATCCATTTCTGGTTCTTTCTACTATGAAGCGATGCCTCAGAAAGCATGATGGTTTATGAAGCTCCCACTGGGCTTGTTCATCTCCAAACCACACTATAACACAGAGCCATACCTTAGTATATATGCCCAAATATAGTCCTGTATGTGTATTGTATCAAAGGCAGAATTAAAAATTGATGTCAGATTCTGTAGTAGAAAATTCAGTAAATTATTTAAAGAAATACTGTTAGTAAATTTACTCATAGTTCATATTTTATAGAAGTATCATTTAAATGGAGTCTTCATGATTCGATTTGTCAGCTTCCCACCCCCCCTAGATAGAATGTAGGGATGAATGAATACTTTAGATAAAATAAGGCCCCACTTCAACTTTGATCTCTCCTCTAGTATTACAACCCAACCTTGTAGACACAGAAAGATTTAAATATATAAGGCTTTGTTTATTTTGGGGTTTTTTTGTAATATTTTTTTCTATTTTCATATGAATTTACAGTCTCAAACAGACTGCTCCTATGGTTAAGGTACTGGATTAAGGTTTAGGAGATTTTAGTTAAATTATAGGCTCTTGTGACTTTTTGTTTGATTTCAGGTAACCTCTTTGTGACTGTTTCCCATCTGTAATTAGGGATAATAATACTTAGTTTCTCCCATACTTTTTTTGCCTTGTCTGTGAATACTTTTAGGGAAGGAACTCTTATTATGTGTTTGTACAGCATCTAAAACAATGAGGTATTGCCCTCGGTTGGGCCACTAAGCACTCCCATAATACAAATTATATATATTAATAATACCAGATTTAATTTGTGCCCAAACTTGCCCAAATACCATGGGAAAAACTATTCTTGCTATATGTTCATTGAGGCAAGTATAAACTATATATTTTATAAAAAAATCTTGTGAGCATTTCAGTTGGAATAAAGCTCCAGGCTAATTTTACAAACTCAAGTGGATGCTGGATGTTATACAGGATTCTGTGTACAGAGACTGCTACAACAGTTTTGCTGGTTCTATTTAATAAAGTCAATGTGAAAAGGACACAGTTCCTCATTATCATATATTACTCTGAAGCAATAGTGGTATTATGTTTAACTTGAAAATCTTTGTCTGTAGACATGTCTTACATTCCCTCTTTTTTGTAATGTATGAATTCAGGTGTGTTTAGCAGTGTCAATAGACTGGAACACTGCAGATTACCATGGGGACTTCAAGATGTCATAAAAGAAGAATGACTGTTTTCCAAAACAAGCTGTGTAATCCCCTAGGTTCTGGCTTACCTGACTATGATGAGTGTTACGAGGCATGGAAAACATTTCTGAAAAGTTAATCCCATGCTGTGCATAAGTGTTAGAGAAAAAGCATCCACTTGTTCCAAAGGGTTTAGCCTTTTTCAGGAGTTAAATCTGGTACAAAGGACCATATTTACAAAAGGTTTCCTTTATTTTCCCTAAAGACTACAAAAGGAGAATTTCTCCATCACTTGAATTACTCTTTCCTTGATTTAAGTATTCATTTCCATTGTTGCTTTATTCAAATGCAGCATAGTTCATAATATTAAGTGACAAGCTGTGTGTTATTTTGGAATAACACATTATGGTTCACTTCATATCTTAGGAGACCCAAGCAATGGGTTATTTCACACGGACAAATGCTCAGAAGTGTTTGCCCTTATGGATAAAATATAATGTATGTAATTATTTTCAGCTGTGCTTAGCACAACAAAACCTGGATGTGGACCTTGCTGTAGTCATTCTAACCTTTGTCACCTCCATATTGGATTACTGTTCTGCACTCTGATTCAAAGTCTATGGAAAGCCACCCATTGACTTCAGTGGGTTTTGGGTTATTCTCGTAACAGGTGGTGCCTGCGGAATCTGATGTCCTGCTTGCTACTTCACTGGTTCCCTACTAGCTTCTGGGTTATTTAAGTCATTGGTAATGATCTGTAATAAGCTCATCCAAATCCCATTTAAGTCAATGAGAGTCTTTCCACTGACTTCAATGGATTTTGAATCAGGACATCAGTCACTATATGACTTTGGGTATAACTAACTTAGGGACTAGTTCTCTATCTGAGCTCAGCCACAACAACTGAGGTCAAATGGGGTGATGAAGCAAAGTATCACAATATTTTTTTTGTCTGGGTCTTTCTAATGGAGGGTCATCGGATGTGGAATTTGCTATTCCCAAAAGGTTGTCAGAGCTCAAGTCTTTGAGTTGTAAGGGGAGATTCAATGCCCAACTTTTGCACAGATGTTTTCCAGATAAGACGTATTTTAATTTAATTGTTGAGTTTGTGCTTTCTTTGAGTTGTGTGGTTTAAATTTATAAGGCTGTTGAGAATCAGGACCAAGAGTGTAAAAATTACAAAGTACTTATTCCTGCACAAGTTATTTATGAGTGTGCACAGACTTTTTTTTAACATTGGGCTAACGTCTCTATATGATGCTAAGGGGATCCAAAGGACAGGTGAAATGCTGGGCCAAATTCTCATTGGTGTAAATGAACACAGAAGCTCTGCCCATTTAATGCAGCAATGAATTTGGTTGTATATACATGAGAACTCGCAATTTGCTTGTGCTGCAAAATTCGGGGAAAAGGCTGATAACATCTTCAATACAACCATTCCAGTTCAAGCTGAATTTTACCTCCTACATAACACTTCCAATATAGAAAGTATTTCAAGGGAAAAATCTCACATGGATTAATGTATTTATTGGTTGTCAAGGTAATATTTTGGAGTTCTCTCCAACAGAAAGATAATATCACAAACAGAAGCAGGCTGTTATGAAAAGGTAACTCACAGACTTCAGGGCAATGAAGACAAATTTCAGCTTGTTTTTAATTTATTTTTTTTGTTGTGTTGTCCATTTGCATTATTATTTATATTACAGAATCTAGAGGTCCTTATTCTCTCTGAGGAACTGCCAGCCCATTGTGCTAGGCCCTATGCAAACATATAGCCCTTACCCTGAAAAGCTTGATCAGGCTTGGGTGAATCATGGTCTATGTTTTTCAGTCCCATTGACTTCAATGAGTAAATGCGTGCTTACAGTAAAACATATATTTAGGTGCCTGGCTGAATCAAGACCTTAGGAGACATGGCATGGATATACACAATAGGGCTTTACTGTATCAATTTGGCACAGCACAGCGTATTAGTGGAGTGGAGAGTTGCACCACCACCCCAGGGGAACTGTGCATATCAAGAATGCAGAGACCGTGTGCTTTTCTGCTCTAGAAGTCACCTAACACACTTTGGGGACTAAGCAAATAAATAGTGCTATTTTTTCAGCTTTTACAGGAAGCACTTTTGGAGAGTGAAAATAGTACTTTTACAAGACACTTCAACCAACCATTACATCTGAGATTAACAGCAGAGTAAAGACAATTAAAGTCAAATATTTTCAGTCAATATTGTGAGATCAGTTTGTTTTTTGGTTTGTTTTTATTTAAAAAAGGTGCTCCTGAATTCTGTGTTGTAAAGTCTAAAAGAACATTGTCACATTGTATTTTACAAACCAGGAGTAAGAGTGAATGAAATTGAGGCGAATGCAACTGCGAGCAGACAACTGAAACTCTGCCACAGTGCTCTGTGGGCTGTCTGAAATCTAGCAGCAGCAGCAGAGGAGTGTTGTAGGTACTGTTACAGAAGAGTCTATGAGCGTGGGGGTGCTGGGAGATGCTTAAGACAGGCTGTGTAGATGGCAGAGGGGCAGTCAGAATGGCACCAGGTGTGCTGGGGAGTACGTGACAGGGCAGTCATTGCTACATCCTGTGATAGAATGAAGCATATGTTCTCCCCACTGGTGTGCAAACTGTGGTCTGACAGCTGTGTTGAAAGTAGGGTAGGATTTGCCATGCCTTGTTAAGATGTGAGCGCAACAGTTTTGTCCCCAATTAAAATGAATTTTTAATTTCCTCCATCCCCCTCACTGCGACTTTTTTGATAGTTACTTCTAAGCGTAACCAGGACGAAGTGATAACTAACTTTAGAACCTGTGAATAATTGATTCCAAATGCTCCCTGTGTCTGTCTAATCAGCCTAATCTAGTCTTTTGTATTTCTGAGTCACCTCTTCTCTTTGAATCTAATTTTCAGTTGATTTGAAGGTGCTCAACCCCTGCTGAAATCAGTGGGGACTCTGGATGTTTCACATCCTGAAGAATCATGCCCCTTGAATCTAAGCATTGATGCCAAGTCAAAACAAGTTGGCCAATCCCTGCTCTGCATGTTTTGTGGTCTACTCACCTTGGTACATTCAATATGTTATTTTGAAATCCTACGGGGCTTATGTTATCACATTCTGTCAAGTTTTGAGATATTTACTGTACTTTCTGATTTATGACATAAGGTGAATTAGAGTCCAGTCAAGGATGTTATGAGTAAAGATCTCTTCTGGAGACTAAGGAGAGATGAACTGGCTTGGATAACAGAAAAAAAAAAAAACAACTTGAACCGTCACCAGAACTTTATGTCAAATCTTTTGTGCCGTGAAAATATTCTGACTAGCATTCCCTCTAAATTATATTTCACTTTTGTGCCCCCTCTGTCTTTCTTCAGGGACTGGAAATAAAACTGCCCACAAGGTAAGCTATTCTTGCATTATTTATGAATTAACTAGAAGCAAGAAGGACCAGATGTCTCTTCATCTCATGTGTATGAGATTTTCAGGCCACCTTTGCAGACCCAAGGGGTTGAGAGGTACCTGTATCTCAAACAAGCTAAATATTAAGGGTGGAATCCTGCTCCATTTATGTCAATTAGATGGTTGTCATTGACTTAAGTGGTGTAAAGATTTCAGCATTTTGGGTGCTTCTCCAAATCAGCACCAAATGTTGTACTTTTTTAAGTTTACCAAACTCTAAATAAGATAGAGAACTGGCTTTCAGAACAGATGGGTTCAATCCAGCTTTGCCACTGACTTATTCTGTGGCCTTGGGCAGATTATTGAAAATCTCTTTCTACAGTGGAGATTTTGATACTTAACCACCTCTGTAAAGTGCTTTGAGATTGAAAGAAGAAAAGTACCTAAATCATATTATTAAGAAATTAAAGCATAAGAAATTAGAACAGCCGTGGTGTACTTTAACTCAGGACCAAGTGAAAATTCTATTTAAGTACTTTCATTAAAATAAACTACATGTCTTTTGCTTCCTATGTAATCTGGTTTCAGGGAACATTAAACCATGGTCAGTAACTTGTGTCTTATACAAAAAAATAATAATCATCTTATACCATATGTAAAAACAAGCTGTCATATGTTATAAGACACCTAGCTCTTGGTATCTAAGTGCACCCTTCTTCTCTGTATAATTCCAAATGCTGATTAAATCACATTTAAAAGAATTGTGTTCATACTGAAGGATCAAACTGAGATCTGGAGGAAGAGGATGAATGGCGTTTCAGTCACACTAGGACTCCCCCTGCCCTTTTTTATTTGCTGCAATCCTACATATGGAATTTAAGTCTGTTCTGCAGCCTGTATAGAATTACACTGGCCCCTTGCCTTCATTAGCATCTTTTACATTTCCTTCCAAAATGCAATGAATTTAATAAAACCCAGTACAAGTTCTTCAGGCTATGGACAAGGAATAATATAAAAAACCTTTATTAAAAATTTGAATCCATGTTTTTCAATAACCCAGCTCTCTGCTTTACAATATACCTGGGCTCTTCAGTGATGAAGCTATCACTAAAGAAATACAGTGAGGTTTTGGGTGTTTTTTAAACATGCTAAAAGCTTTTGCCTTTTGATGAGACCACTGCAGAATGCACCCATCTCACCCCCTGCAAATTGCCTTGGATTAGCATTCTGATTTCGGTTTGGGAATAAAATTAAATGCAACATTTCCAGTGACTGGAAAATAAGACATTTATTGTGAAGTTCTGAAACAATCAGCTCAGGGCTTGTACAATACAAGCTTCTTGTACTGTATGCAAATGCCTGTTTAAAGGGATTGGAGATCATCATTCTTTATAATTCAGTGTGATATTGTATTCCATCACCGGCAGCTTAATTTATTTCTTTTACCATCTGTTCTTTTTCTTTCTCTCTGCCAAAAAATCAATAGCACTCAATGAGCAAAACTGAGCTGTTCAGTCATCTAACTGTAGTGCTTGTTGTTGTTCAGAATATATTGACCTGGTTCTTACATTGGTGTAATGTAATAAACAAGCCCTTTGGTGAATAAAACTGTACAGAAGAAACTGTAAATACCAAGTGTATTGTAACCAGTCTATGCTACCACCATTGCAACCAACACTTTATGAGCCATAATTCAGGCCATGGTCAGCTTTTAGTTGCAGACAATAGCAAAAACCTAGTAATATGGGTCTGTATCTTGGCCAGCGATCCATGCAGATTATCACTTCCAGGGATAGCTAGACCAGTCTTCACAAATATGCAGAAGTATGGTCAACGACTATCCTCTCTCACATAGACTGTCCTTACCCCAGGCATATCCCGTAATATCCCCTTTATGCTTGTACAATACTTCTCCAGTTTTAGTGAACCATAGATCACAGTTCCTAAGGCTGATAGCACCCAGATGTGGAGAGCTTGCATAAGGCTCTTCACGCTATAAATTGTTCATCCAAAGGAGGAAGAGGGGTCTGATAGTCCCAAGCAGAGTTAAGCATAAACAGGCATCGCTAGAGGCAAACTAGAAGGGGAATTACTGTGTTTGCATGTATATGGACACCAGAGCCTAGAATTCTTGCATCTGGGAAACAGAGGTGCTGCAAACATTCTTCTGGCCCATAGAATGGAATAAGTGGGAAAAGGTTACTGCTCTGTGGTCTGCCAGTGAGTTGGGGATGATGGACTTCAACCTCCCAGTGCCCCATAAGAAGTCTATCTTTGTGCTGTGTGTCTGAATGCCATCCAAAGGCCCTCGTCATACTCTCATTCAAGTTAAGAGCAAAGCTTTGATTGACTTTAGTGAATCAGGATCAGGCTTTAAGAGAAGTCAATAATTGTGATAAGTATGTTACCGTAGAAAATGTATTTAGTTATACATGTTTAACTTGGCTCCCTCACATACACTAATACAATTCTTTATTCATATTGACTGTTATTAATGTAACAACACAAGGAACTATGCTGGATTTCAGGCTCACATCCTATGAGTATAGTGCAGGATGTACTTGAAACCTGCTTTTCTGCATCATTTTATTTTAACTGTGGCTGAGATAAAAAGGACCGCCAATTAGAAGAAAAAAAACTTGAGTCAGGTTTTCTGTGAGTGTGCCTACACTGTAATAAAAGATCAGTGACGTGGCCACAACTAGCCCAGGTGAACTGACTCAGTTCAGGAGGAGTTCCTGAAGGAGACAATATTCAAGGTACAACTATAAAGTGTTCCAATGCAAAGGAAAGATAGAAAGAATAGTAAGAGGTCAGTATGACTACATCAGGAGCTCTTCAGTGACCTTAAAATAAAAAAGGAATCCTCCAAGAAGTGGAAACATAGTCAAATTGAGAAGAAGAAGAAGAAGAAAAGAACAGCACAAGCTCGTAGGGACATAACCCGAAAGACTAAGCCACAGAATGAGTTCTACCTTGAAAAAGATGTAAAAGACAATTGGAAGAGATTCTGTAAATACATTAGGAAGAAGAGAATGATGAAGGAGGATGTTGGTCCTCTACTTAGCAGGGAAGAAGAGCTAATAACTGATGACATCAAGAAAGCTGACATGCTTATGCCTATTTTATTTCAGTCTTCACTAAAAAGGTTAGTGACACAATTAATATTGACAATCGGGGGGGGGGGGGGAATAAAGTCAAAATACTGAAAGACCAGATTAAAGATATTTAAACAAGCTAGATATTTTCAAGTCAGCAGAGCCTGACAAAGTTCATCCTAGAATACTTGAGGAACTAGCTGAAGCAATCTCAGAACCATTCGCTATCATCTTTTTGAACTCTTGGAGGATGAGAGAGGTCCCAGAAGACTGACGAAGGGCAAACATAGTATCTATCTTTAAAAATTGGACCAAGGAGGACCAGGGGAATTGTAGACAAGTCAGCCCAACTTCAATACCTGGAAAGATACTGGGGCAAATATATTAAATAATCAATTTTGTAAACACCTGGAGGATGATAGTGTTCTAAGGAATAGTCAGCATGGATTGGTCAAAAACAAATCATGCCAAACCAATTGAATTCCCTTATTTGATAGGATTACTTACCTACTCAGTGATTAGTTTGTACCAGGGCTTGCCAGGTCTGAGCGCCATCACTTCTAGGCTTAACAGTTCATAGCCCCAGCACCTCTGGGCTTGCCATGTTATTTATGACATAAAACAATTTCTTGAGCCTTGGCATCTCTTTCATTGCAAATTTAGCACTGGACCTAGTGGGTTGGGGTGGGGGGAGAAGTAAGTAAGGTACCTTGAATTTAGTAAGGTCTGCGACACAGTTTCTCATGACATTCTCATAAGCAAATCAAGAAATGTGCTCTAGGTGTTATTACTATAAAGTGGTTACCCAACCGGTTGAAAGACCATACTCAAAGAGTAGTGATAAGTGGTTTGCTGTCAAACTGGGATGGTGTATCTAGTGGGGATCCCTCAGGGGTCAGTCCCACGTGTGGTACTATTCAATATTTACATTAATGATTTTAATAATGGAGCAGAGAGTGTGCTTGTAAAATGTTCAGATGACACCAAGCTGGGAGGGGTGCAAGCACTTTAGAAAACAGGTTTAACATTTAAAAAATGATCTTGGCAGATTTGAGGATTGATCTGAACTCAACAAGAAGAAATTCAATAAAGACAAATACATCACTTAGGAAGGAAAACAATGAAATGCACAACTACAAAATGAAGAATACGTGGCTAGGTGGTAGAGGATCTGGGGACCACAAATGGAATGAGTCATCAATGTTATGCAACTGCAAAAAAGGCTAATATGATTCCAGATATATTAGCAGGAGTGTTGTACATAAGCTACAGGAGGTTGTCATCCCACTCTACTCACTCCTGGTGAGACTCCAGCTGAAGTACTGTGCCCAGTTCTGGGCACCACAATTTAGGAAAGATGTGGACAAATTGTACGGTGTCTAAAGAAGAGCAACAGGTTGAGAAAACTTTATATAATAGGCTTAATCTGTGGCAAGGGAGATTCAGATTGGATATTAGGAAAAAACTTTCTAACTATCTAAGGGGAGTGAAACTTTGGAATAGGTTTCCAAGGGAGGCCGTGGAGTACTGGTAATTGGAAGCTTTTAAAAATAAGGTGGATACACACCTGTCAGAGAAGGTCTAGGTTTATTTGGTTATGCTACCGAACACGGGCCTGAACTTGATGACTTCAAGGTCTTTTCCAGCCCTACATTTCTGTGACTGTATGACTTAGGCTCACAGGCTCTGAATCTTCAGTGTAAATATTCGGGCTTGGGGAAGGTCCCACAGCCCATGGTCCAACCCAAGCCAGAAGTCCACACTGCACTTTTTAGCCCCACAGCCTGTGAGCTCCAGTCAACTGATTCAGGCTCTGAAACTCAGTGCTTTGGGGTCTTTTTATTACAGTGTAGACATCCCTGAAAGCCAAGTAGACAGGCTGATGATTAGACAAAGTTATGTTATAGAGAAGAGAGGCCATAAAAATGCAATGGAAAAAAGAATCTTCACCAAAAACAGCTGGTAATCTAACTCATCTACAGAAGTAGGGTATCCACATTATGAATGCTGAGACTGAAAATGGGCAGTAGAAATAATAGAATAATAGAATAAATTAGATGTAATTGAGAGGTCAAATCATGACAGACAAGAAGGGTGAAGTAAAATATTTTGTAGGACCAAATTCTGTTGGTGAAAGGAACAAGCTTTCAAGATGGCAAGTGGATGAGATGAAAGACAAACATCTAGCAAAGAAAATGTAATACTGCTTTTGCTGTTATTATAAGATGCACCCTTTTTGTCAGACAGTGATTCATCACCAAGTGCATTTGCCTTCCACACCTAACACCAGGGTCATGCTAACAATGCTGTTTTTGCTTGAAGTCTCATTCATCTTCCCAGACAGATCGTTAAAGTTCCAACATACTTCATTGAAGTTGTGCGTGGGACTGTCTCTTCTCTTTATCCACCCCCACAATATTCTTGTTTTCTTCCTGTCTTTTGGTTTCAAAGCATCAGAAACTAACGTTTTAGTTTTAGCTGCTAGAAATGGAGATGGGGGCGGGGGAGAAGAAGAATGCATTTTGGTTTGAGTTTCCCTCACTGAGAGCTAGCAATACGTCTTTCTGAACTACTGGGCCTCAGTTCTAGATAATATCATGAGTCTGATTCTGACCTCAGGTATGCAGCCCATAGAGCCACCTGTATACTAAAGTGATCTGCTGGACTTGAGCATGCTTTGTTATTGGTACCTTGGCATTACTACACGGAGTATTTATATGTCATATTGAAAAATCTCATTTTTCATTGCCAAAATGTTATTCTTCCATCCTATTCTGTTTCAGACAGATCATGTTTACCATGTAGACTGCTATGGAGGTGATAGGATGTCCTACAGATGATAGAAATGGGTCACACTCCTATTTATATACTGAGTAAGTCAAATAGTTAAATGAGATGCTTGAGTGCCTGTGTCAAAGTAATATTTACTGTTTAAAAACTGCTGGTAGCACTAATCGGGAACTGGACAATGGGGGTGTCCATGTAATTGAGTGATCCTCCAGAGAAACCATTTCATGCAGTCCATTTAATGGGATTTCTATTCTGTTTTATTAGGTAAACCCCTGACCCTCCTGCTTGATAATAAGGACAGGAGGAATAGAATTGTATCAGTAATTATTGCACCAAGCAAATACAAATGTTCATGCTGAGACTGTAAAGAAAAAGTGAATTATACAGCATTTTAAAGTGCTTTGCCTGGATTTTATTCTTCTTTATGCCAGTGGTTCCTGCACTGTAGTCAGAGATGCAAGTAAACTGGTATACCCTGGTATGAGCCAGTGCGCTATATCAAGATGGACCGGCTTCCCCAGGCAGCAATTTAAAGGGCCTGGGACTCCCAGCAGTGGCTGGAGCCCCAGGCCCTTTAAATTGCCGCCAGAGCCCTGCTGCTGGAGCCCTGGAGTAGCAGTGGTGGGGCTTCAGTGGCTATTCAAGGGTCTGGGGCTCCTGCTGCTTCTACCACCCTGGGCCCTTTAAATCACCACTGGAGCCCCACCGCCGCCTCCCCAGGGCTCTGACAGCAGGACTTGGGCACTATTTAAAGGGTCCAGGGCTCGTGCTGCTTCTACCACCCCGGGCCCTTTAAATAGCCGCCGGGAAAATTTGGTCACTATGCACCTTCAGTACTGTCTCAGACAGCAGCCCACACTTCACCCCTCATAGGTTTTGGCATAGGCACTGGTGCACGCAGTGCTGATGACCCTAGAGCCCGTTACTGTTGTGCTGATCCCTGCAGCACACGTGCTTTCCAGACACCAAAGTTATTTTCGGTACCAAGTGACTTTGTGGTGACCACCATTACATTTCAGTCACCATTACTCTCCTGAGCCATTACAACACATTTTAATTCAGTACCAAGCACCAGTTTTGTTACAGTACCAGTCAGCTCTATTGTGAGGTCGGGCTGGGGGAGAGAAAGAGGGGTAATGCAAGTTGAATTAGAATGCTAGATGGGGTAGGCCTTCCACTAGAGGAGCCATACTAATTTTCTTCCTCCCTTTCAGGGCACAGTAGGCAGGAATCCCTGCTCCCATTCTCCTTGTTCCCATCCATATGACCCCTAGTATCTGACAGAGAAACCAGGGGCCACCACTGTAAACATAGACCCATGTGGTATCCACACTCTCAGCCCACAGGCCCGTACTCCTACAGTATGCAATCTTGGTGGTATGCAACCATACAGGAGGCCTGCCTTTACTGATGACCCCTCCCCAGAGTGAGGTCCCCCTCCCCTAACAAACTTTGTAGCATCACTCAGCAGAGGCAGTTGTCACAGGCTGATCTTGCTCACCAGGAAAATTTTACAAGCACAGGACAGGAACCTGAGGGAGAATAGCTATGGGAGACAGAAGAGCATTTGATCCCAGCGGTGATCTCCTCTTCCTCACCAGACAATGCAGTAATGCCCTCCACTCCCACTGAGCACGGCAATTTTAAAATATTTCAGGAACTTTTGCATCGCGTGGCATGCTGAGAAATTCCTGTGGACTTAGTGCAGGAAGCTATTGCATTACTCCATGCATGGAAAGCTTGTCATGCCTATTACTGTGGGGCTATTGGAACTATCCCTCCCTCCCCAAAAAGAGTCTGACTCAGCATCTGTGGCACCTACATCTAAGAAGGCAGGTAGCAGCTATCAAGTTCCTGCATGCACTGAGCTTCAGGGTCTCTGGTAGCAGCAACTGTGTGTGGAAGGTCCAGACAGTGGAGACCTCCAACATGACTCAATAAAAAAAGAGTTTATATAGCAGGAACATTTACCATCATCAAGCCTGAAGATGTGCCTCTCAATTCACTAGGCACTCCTGGGAAAGTATAATTACCCAAAATGGGGCAAGGTATCACAGTTTACAGAGAAAATCTCTCAAAAACAAAACAAAACAAAAACGGGGAGGAACTAAACATCTATTGTATCTCAGGGACCACTGGTAACTCAAATGTCACCACAAGCAGTGTTAGAGGCCTCAAACTGCAGAACACTCAATGGCTACCTCCATATACTGGTACAGGATTCATGGGTTCAAGCTTTAGGAATACCAGATATGGTCTAAATTATAGAGATCCTTCCTTTTGAAGGTGACAACCTGTACTCCTGAGGGCATCCTGCACCAAAAATATAAAAATTCTGCACACCATATTTTAAAATTCTGCAAATTTTATTTGTCAGATAAATGTGGAGGCTCCAGTATGGCATTGGGGAGCACAGGCCATTGGCTGCACAGAGATTGAGGAAAACTGTGCAGCTTCCCACTGGGACTCAGTGGTGAGGACACAGCACAAGGACCGGGCCTGTCTCAGGAACACCCCAAGGCCCTGCCACTCCAATGGGAGAACTTAGAGTGGAGAGTGCTTCCTGTGGGGCAAAAAGTGATGGGTGTTGTTCCTATTTGTCACAGAGGTCTTTATCATTGATAGGAATGGCAGTCACAAGGCACAAAGAAAGCTCTTGGATTCAGCACAAGGATCCTTGCCTGGACACTACTGTTTCTAGCCTTCATGTTCAGACCATTGTTGTAGCCTTGGCCATGGTAGTCCTGAAGCTTTATTTTACTCTCTTTTAAAATGTTCATAGACAGTTCTGGTAGGCCTTTTCCAGTAGAGTCATTCACCAACTGCTAAAGCATTCCATCACTTGGATACAACCTTCCTCACTGTCAACAAATCTTATTTTAAATGACATTTTTTTATTGCTACTAATGTTCAGAGTGCAGTCCATTATTACTGTGTAATACTTCACTTTGCCAAGCTGCCTCAATATGTTATCAAGCACCTTTCTTGCCATAATGTCAATCAATTTGTTTTAAATTGTTTTGCTGCAGTAATGGTCCATGACTTCTTTATGAATTACTCAGCGTACGTGTTCATGCATGAAATCGTCACGGTTATGTTCAGTGAACAACTTATCCAATGAGCCCCGGAAAGGCGCTTTTTTTTTTTTTTTTGCAAGGAAGAGGGTAATTGAGATCAGATGCTCAAGCTCGTGCCTCCAATGCTGAGTTTTTACATTATTAATGTGCTGGTTTTCTATGTCAGTGCATTTATTCAACTTGAGATAGACTCAACATCCAACCATTGGAAGTAGGACGTAAAATGGCCTGATGACTTTTCATGTTGCTTCAAATTATCAGCAAAGTGATACCAGTAATTGTACATGGAAAGCACAATCAGTGATTGGTATTCTCGTCAAATAGTTTGCAGCAAAACCAGAACACTTTGTCATTTGATTTTGAGTAAACGAGCCAGTGCTGATTCAGTTTCTCTTCATTCTTGAGCACTCTCATGCAGTGTGACTTCGAGAAGTGTCACTTCTTCTCACTTAATGGAAATATCATATCCTTGATTTTGCTTTGTCCATTCAAAATTGTACAGTCAATATCGGCAGAGTTTAAGATGGCCATCCATAAAGCAATATCTGGTGTTTTGATTTGCGGTGTGCAATTTTTCGCATTGCTGTGTCTGTCATTGTGTGTGTGATTCTTCTTTATTGTTTCTCTCATTTTCATGTAAACCAGATTTTTTTTATCATGACTCTCTCCTTTTTATGTGATCCACATTCTTTTTTATCATCACTCTCCTTTATTTCACCAAGAAAACTGGATGAGTCTCCATTCCTTTCCTCACATTTCCATTCCTTATCTTCAGGTAAATCTGCTAATTCCGTAGTAATAGGACTTCCATCATTTATGTTTTGTTCCTCAATCACAAAGGTCCAGAACATTATAGGAGGTTAGTGACAAATGAATCCACATACGGAATACCTGAAGCATTTTACTTCAAACATTTTATTTTCCTTTTTGTCGCTAACAACAGCAACAGCACCCTGAGCCTCCAGCCTCAGGCAGCTGCTTCGGTGGCCTGCTCCTAAATCCGGCCCTGCTTCCCAGGAATCATGCAGCTGCTTGTGGATAATAGCTTATTTGTCAGGTGGAATTCCTGAGGCAGAGGCAGAGCATATCTGTCTGAGTATATCCTGGTGAAAAGCTGCACTGTGAAAGTTACAGGATTTGAGAATAAGGGTTGATTCCTGGACAGGGCCTCATGGGTTGATACCATATTTGAAACAGGGTCTGTCCTGCCATTTTTGGATCCAAGATGGTACGTGATAATTAAATTGAACCATGAGAAAAATAAGGCACAACAAATCTGCTGTTGGTTTAAGGATTTCACCCTACATAGATATTCCCAGTTCTTAAGGTCAACAAATAACTGGACCAGGTGGCAAGATCTTTCCAAGTAGTGCCACAATTCTACAAAGGCATTTTTTTTATTGCCAGGCGTTCCTTATCAAGTATTTTATAGTTTATTTCTGTGGAGGTGAGCTTCCTTGAGTAATAAGTGCATTTGTTTGGGACCGAGTTTCTGGAAGAGGACAGCCCTAATTGCTAAACTGGGGGTGTCAGTTTCTACAATGAAGGCTTGTATGAGTTGGGATGAACCAATATGGGTACTGTAGTAAAAGCATGTTTCAGTTGAATGAATGGCATGCTTGACCTAGGAAGACCAATGGAATTGGGCATTTTTCCTGAGAAGAATGGTATAGGGCTCAATTTGTTTTGAAAAGTTCACAATAAATCATCAATAAAAACAGAGGAACCCCCATGAAGCATTGAAGGTGAGATACTGTGTAGGGAGTTGGCCAGTGTTAGATGTTTTGGACCTTGCGTGTGACCATCTGGATCCCAACTGGGGATAAGATGAAGTCCAAGAACTCTGTGGAGGCCTGACTGAAGGCACACATATTTTGAGCTTGGTGTAAAGGCCTTGCTGCCATAAGCATCTGAGAACAATTCAGATGTGAGCAATATGCTGTTCAGGGTAGCTGAACGAAATGAAATTGGTGTCTAGATCAGCTAGTACATGCTTGTAAAATATGTCTTGGAACACATCATTTACAAAATTGTGGGAGGTGGTTGGGACATTTGGTAAACCCAAAAGGCACTGCAAGATAGTCATAGTGGACAAAGCAGGTTTGGAAGGTGGTCTTCCCTGATTCACACGAGGTTGTACTTCCCTCAGAGGTCGAATTTAGTGAGTATATAGACAGACCCCACATAATACAGCAACTTGTGAATCAGAGGTAGCATGTAACAGTTCTTGACAGTTATCTGATTCTATGCAAGGTAATCAACACAGAGTCAGAGACTGTCATCTTTCTTCCTGACAAAAAGTACTTGTGCGTCAGCCGGTGAGGTTGACTTTCAGATAAAGCCTCACGCCAGGTTCTCCTGGAGGTACTCTCGGAGCACTGTCACCTCAGGTTCTGATGTGGCATAAATTCATCTGAAGGGTACTTTTGCTCCTGGCCTTGAGGAAGCAGTCAGCTGCACCTGAGTTGATGAGAACTGATCAGATGGGATTTTGCAGGGGCACCCCAGGTATGTGGAACTGGACTGGCACCTGTAAGCGAGGAGCCCTTGGGCAGGGCTGAGGCTGCATTCCAGTCAAGAGCAAAGTGCAGGGGAGCTCTTTTCTCTGATTCCTTGGAGTTCATACGAGGCAGGCAGAAATGGAGGGACGTCACTCACCCCAGTAGAAGCAGAGATAGTGCTGGTGTCATCATTCTGTTTCTATAGAGGTAAGCTGTCCATGGCCCACATCCACCTGCATTGACTTGGCAGGAGGCACAGTACTTGAATTGGAGCATTTCATAACCCCCGTTTTTTCCTCTCTTCTTTCCCGTAGCTGATTGTCTATATGGATGGCAAGATCCACAAGAGCAACCAGATTCATGGGTGTCTCTACCTGGGATAATTCATATTTAATTTCTTCTTTCTGGCTTCACTGGAACTGCTGCATTTCTGCCAGCTTGTTCCAGTCTGTATCTGCCCTGAGGCAGAGGAATTGCAGAGCATAGGAGGCTACAGTGCCCTGCTCCTGTTGGAGCTTCCTTAGGGCAGCCTCTGCTGTTCAAACTCAGTGCATATCATCAAATAGTCCCAAGATGCCATGGAGGAAGGCCTCCCCGTTTGACAGAAGTGGGTTGTCACACTCCCAAAGGGAGAGGGAGGGGGCAGTTTAACATTCCCTAGACAGCAAGCTGATAACCAGTCTCGCCTAGTATAGGACTGAGGGTGCATCATGAACAGGAGGCTGCACTGGTTTATAAAACCCCATAATCACTGGACATTATCATCAGTCTGTTCTGAGAGTGGTATCAGGGAATAGGCCTGTGTGAGCCGTGTCTGGAGTGTGGCATTTTCAGCACACAGTTGCATGATTTGCTCCTGCAATAGCAGGTTCTCTGAGGTCAGCTGGATGACAAAGGCCTGTAGGGTGCTTGGTTGTCCACCTGAAGGAGGGAGGCTGACCTCCGGTGTGTCTGGTACTCCCGAAAGCTTAGCCAGGTCTATTCTGCTGAAACCAGGAGGAAGGTATCACACAGTCTATACTGTTTGGATTCAGTATTGGTGAAGGAAATAAGGGATGATTGGTCGGCTCCTACTTTTTGCCCTAAGGGGTGTGAAGGCATGCAGGGCACTGATGTGCATCTCAAAGCACAGATTCTGTAGGGTAAGTAACCATTTCTTTGCTATTTCTAAGGTAACTTGAGTCAGTGTGCTATTATCTTTTAGCACATCATGTGTATCAGACAATAGTTAGAAGTCAGAACAATAGGAGATGGGATGCTTTGTCAGCATGTGGGCTGCAAATGGAACAAAAGAGTTTCCTTAAATTCAGTATATTCTGAAAACAAAGTTAGAGGCACTGCTTCAGTCACGCAATAACAATCTATAAATGGAAAGTTAGTTAATCTTCAAACGTTAGAGTTCTTTTGCCCTTTTGTATCAACAGCACCTTGTTTCCTTAAGACACTATAGTATGTTTTTGTATTAGCATGAAACGTTATTTTATTGTAGTCTGAACTCATGCTTTTAGCTGAGTTTTCCCCCACACACCTTCATACTTTCCCCTATGTTATGTCTACACATCAAGGGAACGCCTCAAAATTAGTAATAAACTTACTAAATTGTGGTTCTTCAAATTGCTCCTTAGAACTCACCCCTGTCTTGATGCCTGCAATATTGAGGTTGGCTGGACAGTTGGGGTAAAATTCTGGCCTTCCTGGAATCAATGGGAGGAATCAATGCCATTGACATCAAGGGGACCAGGATTTCAGCCGTGGTATGCTGAGATTGCTACTTCACTGTGTTGTTTCCCTTGTCCTCCCTCTATTTATTTATTACTGTTGTTTCTTATCAAACCTCTTCATGGGCAGGGACTATCTATTCCGGGGTCAGTAACCTTTCAGAAGTGGTGTGCCGAGTCTTCATTTATTCAAGGTTTCGCGTGCCAGTAATACATTTAAACGTTTTTAGGTCTCTTTCTATAAGTCTTTAATATATTACTAAACTATTGTTGTATGTAAAGTAAATAAGGTTTTTAAAATGTTTGAGAAGCTTCATTTAAAATTAAATTAAAATGCAGAGCCCCCTGCACTGGTGGCCAGGACCTGGGCAGTGAGAGTGCCACTGAAAATCAGCTCATGTGCCGCCTTTGGCACGCGTGCCATAGGTTGCCTACCCCTGATCTATTCATTCTGTGTGACTGTAACACTTTGCACAACAGGGTCCTGATCCCCAATCTAGGTCTCTAAGAGCTGCTGCTGCTGTTGTACAGTAGATAATATATAATATAATATAATATATAATTTTTTCCATCTTAAAAGATTAAAATAGCCTTGTTTGGTCATATTATAGGATTAGATGACTATTGTAGAGTAGTATAAATCCCAAAAATATGAATAAATAGATTCTTGTCTATTCAAGTTTGTGTGCCCTTCAGCTGTGTTTTTATACTGGTTATGACATAGAATATAAAGAGGGGATTTATGAAAGAAAATATCATCAGCCAGTGTAAATCAACATCAGTCCATTTCAATAGAGCTTTTTTAATTTCCACCAACTAAGGATCTGGCCAGAAATAGATATATGGTTCTCTATGACTGATATATGTTCCATGACACAGTGTTTGAGATTTCTGTGCAATCTCTGAATCCTAGTTTGCTCTGTGGAATGTTGGTTGTAGTGGTCATGACTCCACCACCTCTCTCAATTGTGTGGCATGAGCACACATTACATTCACTGCTGACACTGGTCATTTTGTGCTGTTGCTTAGAATAAGGAAATTCCGCCATTGAAAGGATTTAGCTTCAAGGGATTCTTAATTGTTCTTCTACAGGGAGGAGCCTGTTATGCCTGTGCTGTGATGGATGTTAACTTAACATGACTAAATCAATTAATATAAAGGTGTGAATTAATACAGCCATATGTCCAGTGGTTAGAGAAGGGGACTGGAAGTGAGGACTCCTTTCTTCAATCTTCAGCTGTGTCAACATTCATTCATTATGTTACCTTAAGCAAGTCAATTACCCTATCTATGCTTCCAATTGCCCATTTGTAAACTGGGTACAGTAGCTCATACCTGCCTAACAATGTTATTGGAACCTCACTGGACCTCATTCTCATTGGCACTAGGGCTATTTACACCACTTTGGCTGTCAAAGGGGCCTTAAAGGGAGTGTCGAAATAATTTTCACTCACTTTAAGAGACATTTACCTGTAAATGAGACTCACGACCAGTTGGTTTCTAAAAGTGCTCTTAGATCTTTGTATGAAAGATGCAAGTGCAATGTTATTATTAACAGTACTATTAGTAATATTTAATATATTACGATCTGTTATGCATAAAAAGTAAAGTGTGCTTACTTACACTGAATGAAGGGTTTGCTTCCATGTTTATACTCACTGGGAAACAGTAATGCAAATCAACAATTCAGTGAACTGAACTCTGTAGGGAAGGATGTGACATCACTAAACAGCATCTACTGGTATGTTGAAATAGATCTACCAAATTACACTAGGTTCTAGCACTGGGAAGGAATTACTCTCCTGTTATTTTCAGTGAATACTTAGCTATATCCATTATGTAAACATCCTCACAGTAATCCAGTAAGGACATAAGGTACAGACTGTTTATTCTGAGAAGTAAACCACTCAGGATTAGGCAGGAATTAGGATGTAGATGCATATATCACTTACAGTTATGGAGTTTTCTGATGTGTGGAAACCTCAGATTGTCCATTTCATGTGACTCTTTCTCACTCTCCATAAAATATAAATGAGTCACTTTACCTAGAAACAGGGCTGGCTCCAGGCACCAGTGCTCCAAGAGCATGTCTAGGGCAGAAAGCCGTGGCAGGCAGCCTGACATACGCCATCAGGGCAGCATTCAGGCTGCCTTCAGTGGCATGCAGACTCAGCAGCAGGGACAACGAGGTCGCAAGACCCGTGGACTGCGCTTGGGGAGGCGAAAACCTTAGAGCCGCCGCCTACTAAATAGCTGAAGACCCTGATTCATGAAAGCGCTTAAGAACATGTAAAGCATTAGAAACATGCCCAAATCCCATTGACTTCAGTGGGAATTAAGCACATATTTAAATGCTTTCCTGAACTTCAACCTATATCATGCAAAAAATAATAGCTCTCAAAAATGTGAATGGGTATGTGTAACATTTTTAAGGGTTATTATTTTTTATAATCTGAACTATGATATTATTTACCTGGTGCTAAATGTGTACTGTTATTATAGGTGAGACTGGTAGTACTGCCTATTATTAAAGTTGTCCAACACTTTCCATTATAAGACCCTGGTTTTGGTTGCTTATAACTTAGTCAAATTAAATGTTTGGGCTGAAATTTTACATGCCGGGTGTTCTATCTCAGGCTGAATTTTTTTTAGAAAATTTCAGCCAAACAGTCTGGCAGTTTCCAAGAATGAGGCCAGGGACAAGTATATTATTTGGCCCATTTAAAAATTTCTTGAACTTTTAGGGTCTTGAATCAGGGTTGAGTAATAAAGAAGACTGTTGGACCTCTGCCTCATTTGATCCAGAAGTTGGAAGATATGAATGAGGAAGGGGATTGCAGGAAGAGAAAGGATGGTCTGGTGGTGAAGGTAGTTGAATTCTATGCTGGAGAATTTGATTCTGTTCCTTCCTATGCCACAGAGTTTCTGTGTGATGCCAGGCAAGTCATTTAAACCACACTTTTCACTGGTAGTCAGTGATTTTCTGTTCCTCAGTTTGCGGATGCTCAACTTGATACATTGGGGTCTGCTTTGCAGATGTGCTGAGCTCTCATCTGCAGTGAAGCCAAAGCATTTTGAATGTTATCCTGGGGGAATTCTGCACCAAAAAATTAAAAAAATTGCACACAATATTTTAAAATTCTGCATATTTTATTTGTCAAAATAACACAATATAATCACTCCATTTTAAATTATTTTGGTAATTTATTTCAAAATGCCTGTCAACAAGTATGTCAACATCACAGACAACAGCATAAAGGATTCCCCCAGGAGTAGAGAGTTGAAGAAACCCGTACAATACCCCAGTTCCAGTTGGGCAGTGGTGGAGGGGGTTGTGTGGGGCCCCAGAGCCCAGACACTTGCACTCCCCTTTCCTTACTTTCACATACTTGAATAAGGTTGACTTTGCAATCTTACTAGTGTTCTTAGCATTATTTTTGTAAGTGTAATGGATATGAAGACGAGGTCATGCTCCAAATAGCTTATGGTTTAAGTAGACAACAAGCAAAAGTGGATGGAATACAAAGAACAGCACATAGAGTGTGTGAGAGAGAACTATCTCTCATTAGTGTAACTTCTGTTAACATTTTCTAGAAGGGACGAATAGAAGTTTTAGCCTTTGTTACTGAAGAAGTGTCTTTGCAGAATGCCTCTCTGTGAGGGCTCAGCCAAGGTTGTGCAAAGACTTTCTGGGGATGGAGGAAGGGATGGGAGGAGGTGAGATGGATTTTTGTCTTTGACTTTTTTGACTTTGAGATTTTAAAAAAGTTAAAGCTTTATAATCATTAAAACACAAATTGTCAGCATCACATGTCCAAATATACTTTGCCTATCTGTAAATTTTGATTATTATTAATGGACGTATTCTATCATTGGTTTGTGTGTGTATGATGAAGCCAATGTTTACCTATATACATTTTATCCTTGGAACCATGTTTATAGAGTTATACAGACAGCCACCATTGGGGGAATCCCAGAATACACAGCCCTCTAGGAACTATGCTCTCAAGGGGCTTGATCTTTTGTTCAATGAAATCTATAGAATCCCATGGTTTTCAGTTGGGTTTGTATCAGGCCACTGAGGCCCAGGGGGGTGAGTTATAAAGCAGATGCAGACTTCCACTACTGTGACTCTTCCTACCAGATTTCTTTTTCAACTTGTCAGCATCTGTATCTCAGGATTGTGTTCTTGAATATACATCTGTAGAAACAACAGTTAGCAGCAAATTTGTAATTATCATTTTAAGGCTCAAAGATGATGCATCTAAAAGGAGCATTTTTGGGGTTGTGCTTTAATTCTAATTCAAAAAATATAAAGTCTAGCTTCATTGTGGGTTTATTGCTGGCTGCCACTATGATAGGCATGTTAGCTATAGTTAAGAGAGACTGAAAGATAGATTAGCATATTTTTTTTTTTAAAAAAAAAATAGAATGGTGTATATACACTCATTGACAGTGCAGGAGCTTTAGTGCTCATTGGCATCAAGAATATGCAGGTGACAATATTCACCCTTGAGGAGCTTGAAGTTGTTGGATGCATGGGTAGATAATGTACATTAAGAGGGAGATTTTCAAAAGCACAGAAGATAGTTAGGTGGATAACTCCCATTTATGTTCTGGAAGTCTCTCCATTAGCATCCTTGTACAATTTTTAGCTGAACTATTTGCAGATGTTTTGGAAACAAACACATTGCTAACTTGTGTCCTTAAAAATGTAGGCATATACTGATGTCTACGTAAAATCAAAGAGTCGTTTTCCCAGCTATTTTAGAAGCCTGATCCATTCTGTCACAGGATACCACAGTAGAATTTTATAACTTCTTTGGCACAGATAGTGTTTAGTCATTAAATATTATATTACAAAGAAGGCTAAAACACAGTGGCTTCATCATTGCTTGACATTGTCTTGCGCTATAGTTGGCCCAATGGCCCCAGTACTATTAGGTGATAAATGACTTCTCAGAGGTTCTAAGCTCACTCAACTTTGGGCCAGATCTTCATCTGGGGTAAATCAAAACAGCTCTGTTAAAGTCAGTGGAGCTACCAATTTATATTAGCTGAAGATCTGTCCCTCTGCATTCAGTTGGAGGTGTTCAATACCAACCAGAGTTCCTTTATTGGAAAACTGAATCGGTGTCCTGTTCAGTTTTAGCTCATAGGCAACATTTTTCTTTTGCAAGTCCTCAAAAGTACTATTTAATCACAATGTGTTAGTCTGTGTGTGACCACCAAGAAAAAGCATGAGTTCTCCCTTACCTTTTAGCAGGTGCTGTCTACAGCTTTCCAGATTCTCTCACATGTTTCTCATCTCTCAGTGATGAAGCCAGGTACCCTAGGTCAGTGTGGACACTTTGAAACTTGAGGTACATTTGACTAACACACAAATATTGCATGCAAAAAATATACTTTTGAAGAGAAATGTGTATCATAACTAGTGGTACCATTGTGAATGAATAAGATCATTGGGTCTGGAAGAGTAAAAGGAGGTGTCCCCTGTATTTAGAGTTGGACAGGAATTATTTTACAAAATGCATTTTTTCTTGGAAATGGATGATTCAGCAAAACTGAAACTTTTCATACAAAAATATTGTTTTTTGACAAATATTGAAAAGTTTTCTAAGTTCCAGAATGGAATAAAGAGAGGAAAAAGAAAGTCACCCCAGGATAGTCAATATCCTAGTGGTTAGAGCACATATCTGGGAGGTGGAAAAGCCAGGTACTATAGGCCTCTAAGTATTTTATTCCCAACAGAGACACTCAGGCAGGGCAAGGAACAGAGCTTGCTTAAATACTTTTGAGGATCTGGGCCTAGGAGTCTCTCCATCAATTTCCATGGGCTTTAAATCAGGCCTATATTGATTTCATGGTCCTTCGGCCTGCATGCAGGGGAGAGAATTTTCTAAAGACTTCTGTTGTGATAGAGTCCACAGGTGGAAGATATGCATTTGATCTCTTTCTACATAGTCAAGGGGTAACTTTCATATAAGAAATTATCTCACTGGTATACCACAGCAGCCTCAAAGAATATAAACTGTTCACTTCTGCTGCTGCCTTATATAAATATCTGTTGAACCTCATTGCTGATTCTAAAACAGGATTATCTGGATGCAATACACCCATTACATTATTGGACAAAAATAGGCAGAAATACTCTAATTTGAAGCTTTGTAGTTAGCTGTATGGACTCTTTCTCCATTAATTTGAATTAACTAAATATTCCTCAGTTCAGGCAATTACTTTAAAAGCCGTATTTTCACTTTATTGGTTGTCATTGAGGAACAATAAGGTCAGGTCATACAGTGAAGAGGCTGAAATGAAGAAGGGGAGCTGGTACCATTCAACATAGATTCAATGCCAGATCCTTGATATCTGTTGCAAAGCTGCCTTAACAAACCAGGTGGGGATTTCCACTGCAAAAGGGAGTTTCCAATTTGTACAGAGCCAGCATAACCTGTTCTACACCACCTCTATTTTATTCCCCCCTTTGCACAGAGGAAGAGAGGCGGCATGGCTGGAGTGCACTTCATTCTGGTTATGCCAAGTGGTTTACCAGTCCATAGAGGCCATTACAAAACAGCACAAATTAGATCACCTCTGAGTTTCCTCTAACATGTGCTTAGGATCAAACCATTCTAACATCACTTTTGCCCCCTCGTCACCATTTTCTTAAGGTGTGTTGAATAGAGCTGTGATGTACTTGAGGATCTGGGGCATGGCATTTAGGTGCCATATTTTCCCAAATTCACTGACATTTTTTGTAGGACATAATTGTTTATATGGAACAGTTCTCATCCCATCCCCATTCTGGGATGATAGATCAATGAAAATACAGAACAGGACAGTGATAGCATGTTTAGTGCTTACTTTCCATGTTTGACTTTAACTGTTGATTAGGAACCTTTTGTTCTAGACTGAATTATAAATACACCAGTTTAGGAAAGAAAAAGAATGCCAGGACCAGAAAAAGCAGATTTGGTTGGTATGGCTTGCAGTGCATTGAAAATTTTGATATAGGGTGCTGCACACCAAAAAAATCTTACTCTGAACTATAAACAGTAGTGTGGGTTGTGTGAGTGGTACACTGATGACTATAATCCCTTGGAATAGGAACAAGGCCTTTACAAAATGTTTGTACAGCACCCACCACATTGTGTATACAACTGGAAACATTGGATAAATAACAGTAACAAGTTAAGAGTCAGATCATATTTGAGAAATACCGAGTAAATGAGAAGTACCTCACACCCCAGAACAACAGAGCTTGATTTCAGTCTGACTGATGTAACTTCGTTGACTTCTGTTACTCTTGATTTTCATGGGTGTAACTGGGAATAGAATTGGGTCCCATCACTTGTGTAATTTGGCATTATAGTCTACGCAGGGGAGGTCTGCAATAGAAAAAGTAACCCTTTTTATATATTGCGATCAAAGTGCGTTAGCAGAGCTGTGTGGGAAAGTTTCATGTCACCTGCCCAGACTTTTTTTTTTCTTTACTCTAACCACTGCTTTCAGTTTCTCATTGAAATTAATTCAAATCCTCCCCTGTGGATTAGAGGAAACGGGCTATCAAGAGACTGGAGAAGATGTAAATCTCGGCTAAGCTTTAATTACCCTTTATTCTAATTTGAAAGGGCACTTTCTCAAAGTGCTGGGTATGTGATCAGAGAGTAAGGTGGATACAACTGAATAAAAACCTGATTTAGGGGAAAGACTGTTGATTGCTAGGTCCTGAATTGGAAGCATCAAGTCACTGGTTTGCACCCTCATAAGGATACCTAGACAGAGTCCGTCTAACTAGCTCCTTTACACAATGTAATAATTAGCCAATAAGTACAATAATTGGTGGCTACTTTCATTTTGTGAATCACAGAGCTTTTAAGGGTTTTAGACAAGTTTTCATGCATAGCTCTCTGTCATGAAAATATTGTCTTCCTTGAAAGAAGTCAACAGTAACAAGACAAATATATTTTCCATTTAAAATATATTCCTGATGCTGTAAAAAATCTAAAGTGGTTTTATTTTTCAACTCTGAGGACATGGTTGAATTTCTAGTAATGATTCTAAATCTTTGTCCCAATTCTGTATATTAATTAGCCCACCCTACATTAGATTTTAAATATTTTATTTGCATTTTTATGTTGCCAGTTCAGTACCTAAACTCCATTTAAAACTATAACAAAAATAAGGACTTACTGCATTTGAGGAAGAATATTTGCCTTTTAAGATAAACTGAATTAAGGCCCTTTAATTCTGAATGAATATGTCTACACAGAGGTTTAATGCATTTTAGCTAATCCACTTTAAATTCACATCTTTTTAGTTAATTTGGATGAATTTTCCTGAGTGTCCTGGTACAGAGAAGCCCTAAATCCTACATTTAAATGGGAATCCCATTTTCAGAATAGATTCAGGCACTTAGGAACAAAGGGTTCACTGAAAGACAGTGGTACTTAGGTTCCTAAATTCCAAAGCCACATTTGAAAATAGGAGTCCAGGGGGAAGTAAATTACTGCAGTCTTTCATCTTAGTTTCCCCTTTGCATCTCACTAACTCTGGGGTTAACTGTGGAGACTCCCTGGCTATGTTAATTAAATCAATTTGTGAATGTTAATGTTTAGATGTTGAAAGCCTGTGTATGCCTCAGCTGCATGATATTTCATGAGACTGAAATGTCAGTGATTATAGATAACATGATCTCCCCAGTGGACACAGTCTACACTTTCATTTCTTCATAACTTGTACTTTTTCCTCTTGTTGAAGACTGATTTTCACAGCAATATTACTTATCGGGCTTGATAAAGTTCCCTTACAGGGCTTAATAAACTGTCTTCCTCCATGAGTGGGTTTAATTGCATTTTTTGGTGGAGGTTTCCAGAATAAGGCAAGGGGTTAACTTTTTTTAGGGGTGTGTGTGTGTCTTTTTAATAGCTATTAATTTCTTAATTAATTCCTGATAGGTTTATTGAGGAAACAATTTTTTATTGCCAGAATCTAGAAATAGTAAGACCAGAACTAAGTTTTAAGCTGATGGATATAGGAAGAGACAAAACATTTATCTTCAATTCTACAAGCATTTCTGCAACTTCCTAGTCTATAATAAGGCCCAGTGGAAAAAGGCCCAATTTCTCTGCTGTGCTAACAAGCATTTAGCACATTGGAGTGGAAGCTGTGTCAGACAGCTGGTTATGGCTCACTGAGTCTCTGGCCATTTCTGTGTCATGTCAGGCCACGATATGGTTTAGAGCACACTGAGGGCTATAGCAATGGTCCTTAAAAGCTGGGGATTGACAGAGTTCAGTATACTATAGACACACGCCTTCCATATGCTTTCCTGCACTCTGATATCCTTCATGCCATCTATATTAGGAGCAAGAAAAACAGGTGGCCTAGGAGCCAGTTATGCTGACTCTATACCAGGAAGAAACTTCCCCACAATGAGGGAATTCTCACCTGGCTAGCTATGGCCAGATGTTGGACCATTTGTGCCACGGATGCAATGCAAGGGGGTGGTGGCTGGATAGGGGGAAAGAATGTGGCTCCAAAAGTCAGTTGTAAAGAATCCCTTCAAAGAAGAAATTGTATATAGTCTGAGTATTTCTCCTCTGGGGATACTGAAGAATCCTTAATCTCTGTGTTGCATACACAGTTTGAGGATTGGTAATGAAGTGCATATATTCTAATTTTCTTAAATGCTTTTTAGTTATCAAAAATATATGGTTTAAAGAATTTCCATTGTCTCCGTTTCTGTAACAGGACTTAGAGTTTCAAAGATATATGAAACCTATTGTAATATATACAGTGGACTTGCCAAGTCTAACTGGTAATTGTTACAGATACATGAAATATATCTTAAAAAGCATCATGTTTAGTTCAAAGGTTAATAATGTTCATGTTGTTATAAGGTAACGATTGCCCAATAGGGATAATCTGGATTCATTTCAGAGACCAAATAGACACATAATAAAAGAAAATGGGTTGGCTTTAAACATTTAAATGTTTTATGTCTTCAAAATATCATGTGACTCTTTCAATTATTAAGACAGAGAACACTTCAAGAACTGTTATACAACTGGATACTAGTGGGCCAAACTCTACTTTCATTTCAAAGTATAAAAAACACACAGATATATTCTACGGTATATTGAAGTCTAAAGTATATTGAGTTACTCCATGCTTCTACCAATGTAACTGAAACCAAAACTTGGACCAGCATTCCTAATGACAGAATATCTGTTTTAAGTCAAGGTATACTTGTGGCATTGAAATATTTTTTGCTAGAATATGATGGGTGTTTCATTTAGAATATTTGCCTTAAAACACAACTCCAAAAAAAGTCATATATTGTGTCTTTGGACATCCAGATTTTTAATTGATAATATTTTAATGAAATATTATTCCTTTTGTTTTCATCTCTCAAAACCAAACGGTTTATATTAGTGCAAAGCTAAACAAATGTTGTTTGGGATTTTTTCCAGTAGACATCAGTGGAACTCAGTGATTGGCGACTTACGATAAGGTAATAGAAAAGGATGAAAGCTAGGATTGATTGAACAGCTGTGAAAGAGATGCTGGTCCAATTTGTATTTAGATTACAGATAAGGTAATTCCCCCAGTGATTTGTTACATTCAAATTTACAGTAACAGAGAATTGCCATCAACAAGCCATAAAGTTCAGGTTCAGACTTATCTAACTCATAATATGGGAGAAAGCAAAGTTATTGATTACAAAAGTTTTCTGGTTTTAGAGCAACAAAAATGGATGTGGCCTTCATAACACTGTTAAAAATCATATTCTTGTGTAAATTTGGCTTGTGTTATATCTGGAATAAAAAATGATCACTTGTTGATATTCCCAATTAGATTCATCATTGTATAACCATTTACCCATAGAAGTTACTATTTTTCTTTCCTTTTTTCTGCTGAGCTTATCTTGAAAGTGAAAGGTAATTGTTAAAGTCCAATATACGTGCCATAAGGCAAATGCTGCTACAAGACTTGCTGATACCTTCATTATTTACAAAGCATTCATGTCCAAAATCTAATCAGAGAACTTAGAAATTTTTTTAATGGACAGTGGGATAAGTGATGCAAAATGAATTAATTTGAAGTAAACCTCAACATAGAGTCCTGTTCTGAAGAAGCTGTGATGGGGAGTGATGATTTGAATGATATCACAACAACAGATTTCTCTTAGCTGTTCTGATAATTAATTTTTTTTCTGATGGGATATTTCTTACAGGAGATTATTGCACTCCCGTATAATACATTCTCTCCACTGAAGGCCAGATTCTGCTACCTTTGTTCACATTGAGAAGTCACACTAGTACGTAAGTTAGAAGCGGCAGAATCACACCATAGGAGGATATTGATCTAGGCAATCCAGTACAATTAATTAAACATTGAAACTGTTGATCCGCTTCTCAGAACAAAATAAAGGACACTGACCACGTTGGGTCTAGGCTGAGATGCAATTTCTAGACGTGTAGATGAAGCAGCTTGGTGCAGGGATAGTGAGTCACGATGCCTTGTCTGGTTTCTCACTTGTTTTAAATGAGAGAACTACGTCACTGGAGCCTCATGCTGGCTGCAGTTTACCTCCATTACCAGATAAACTTTGCTGTTCGGTGTATTATGAGGGGCTCTGCTCACTGTTTGTGAGTCTCTGCCCTCTTCTCACCCACTTGGTTATTGGCAGGGAGTAGTGTTTCCATAGTGCCTGCACTGTCCTCTACATATGGACAGCAAAGTGGGGAGAGCTCTATAACACTTCTTCTGTACCCTGAACAGAAGATGGGGTGAGAAAAGCTTACATATTTTCTCCCCTGCACAGCCCACTTTAAGCAAATGGTCAGACATACAGTGATGTCTGACTTAGAGCTATTTCAGAAAGTATGAAACAAGAAAGATATGCATCAGTTAGAGCAAGATATATACCTGCACATAGTGAGCAGGTGCTCTCTCAATGCCCTGTGGCTGACAAAAGCCTTGTGATACAAGAAAGAAATGTTCTAGCAAGGTGCTGTGGGAAGCATCATTAACATTTCAGAAAAAAATCTCCTTCTGATGGCTATAATACTTGTTGATTCATCTTTTATCTATCACTAGGAGATAGACAATGAGACAGTATCACTTGAGGCAAAACAACAGAGGTGGGGAAATTTCTGGAAGCAATAACCACCTCATTTGGTTAGCAAGCAAGTTCTGACGCACGAGTCTGAAGTTATAATGCATCTGCATAGTCATCAACAATGGGCTTGGGCCAGCTTCAGTTCTCATTGCAGACAGGGGGAGTCTTTCTAGCGCCTTCTATAGAAATTGGATAGGGCCTGGACTGTAAACAGTTGAAAACACAGGAAGATACTTTATAGTCAAGACTTTAAAAAGAATGTTGGGCTAAATCTTACATTTTTGCTCAAACTTCCACTGTCTCCTGGAAGAGTTTGTCTGAACTGGGAGTGAGTAAATACTGATTCCAAAAGCCTGAGTCTCTTCTCTGTTACACGGTCTTCTCTGCAAATTCCACTAAACACAGTAAAGTTAAACTGGCATAAAGTTAGCATAACAGAGTGGATTATTAAACCTAGTGTAAGCACCCCAGGGTGTGACTCACTGTATTCATATTAGTTACATCTGTGGTTGTCTACTTCATTCTCAAATGAAAGAAGGTGTAGTAAAAATAAAGCAGCCTTGCATTCCTAGTCTGTGCAAAACTTTTGTTGACTTCACAGGAAAGAATCCGATCCTTAATCTCTCTATGTATGAGTGGACTGAAAATCCATTAGAAAATCAAATAAACATATATTGAAAGGGATATTGGGAGTGGTTCTACCAAGCTGCTTTGAGAAACCCAGCATTCAGATTCAAGTGAATGATAGATTGGATCAGGGATGAAAGTAATATGAAACACTTACCAGTACGGGGCCCCGACTCCAGGCCCCTGGAAGGGATGGGGCCTCAGACAGAAGGGCTGGGGCTCGGGGTCAGCCTCCCCCCAGCCAGCCCAGCAGGGCTGCCTGGCCCGTGCCACCCCGGGCTCCAGTGTCCAATTAAAAGAGCCCGGGGAACCTACTCCTTCCCCCCCCACACCGCATCCTCCGCTGCCTGGTGGGGACAAAAGGGGCAATGACATTAAAGCATTTCCACGGCAGCACTTTAACCTCAGCTGAGTACAGGCTTGTACTTGTTTCTTACCAATACACCATTCTGGCCTATTTTTACCCCTAGACTGAATCAACAAAAAACATTAAAATGTTTTATGATGTCTAAAACAGACAGATTAAAGCAAATGAAAATATTTAGGGATTGGAAATGTTAGAGCAAATAAAATAAGGGTAGAGACCATACCATGGACCACTGCCTTAAAAGGGATTGCAGTGGTGGAGTTGAAAGCAGAATTTGGCCTGCTATCTTGAACAATCCAAACTCCATGTAGCTTCAGTGGGAGAAAAAAGCGAAAATTCATCATCATTAGAAACTTTTACAACATATGGTGCATTTCCAAATATTAGCTTTGGTCATCTGCATCAATCCTCTTGAAGGTCAGTTGGGAATAGCAGTACCAAAAGTGATAAAGTCTTTATTACATTTGAAGTATTACCATCCACTATAAATCTACCTTTTATAGATGATATTAAGGTCACAACACAGTGATTATAGCTTTACAGAGACATGATCAAAATGATAGGAATGAGTGCAAGTTGACGACATATAAAATGGAAATAAGAAAATGGTCTCCAAGCAATTATTCAAGAAAGGGAATTTGTCAAGCTACAGCAACTGGTGGAGTACTGTTACCATTTTTCAGTAAAATAATTGGAGAAAGCACAGAGGAAGTCAACCAATGATTACAAGAACAGGTTACTATTGTGTGTCTTCATAGGTCATACGCAAAGCAGGCTTCCACCCTTCAATATGAAAAAATAATGAATGAGGGTCTTGCATTGTAGACATCAGTCTTAATTACACTGAGTTTGTAGAGGCATTCATCATGTTGCCCCTGTCATTTTAATTCAACCTTTGTTGTAAATATAAGTTTATTTTAAAGTTGATCAACATGGTACCTAGACTGTATGACAATCTGACAGTGAAAAGAATTGATTGCCATCATTGCTCTTCTAGGAATGTGTCCTTTCATTGCTACTTCTGTCATAATTTCTTCTGGGGCTACTGGCTGAGTACTAAAAAAAAAAAAAGTGTTGGATGAAAAGCAATTGGAAACTAATTAATTTGAGGAGGTAGAACAGTTAATTTGTAATGATTGTGCAAGTGCCATTGCTCTGCTCTTCAGCAGCCCTACAGAATATCACAGGAGGCAGTGCAGGGTTATATTCTTTACCAAAGTAATAAATGCAAGGTCTGAAAAAAAACAATGTGACTTTGGAGAATCTGTAGCCTCTCTGTCTCTGTTTCAACCCCACCCTACTAGAAATCAGTAGTGAGAGTCATTGACACGTGAACTTTGTTTCATGTCCTCAGACTCAGTTGTCAGTTCCTAGTGAATAGAAGGCTGTTTCTGATTTCACATCAGGTTTTGCAATATTATGGCTCCAATACTGTGAGTTCTGATTTATGGTGGTGTAAATATGATTAGAATCAAGCCCTAGAAACCTGATCCAATGCCAACTAAAGTCAATGGCATACTTTGATGGGCATTGGATTGGACCCAAGGGGTGAAATACTAGCTCTATTGAAGTCAGTTGGAATATTGCCATTAACTTCGCTGGAGGCAGAATTTCACTGTAGGTGGTATCGCATTTAACACCTTTATCTATTCTGCAAAGAAGCCAACAACTGAATGGGCAGGAAAAATGAACTATCTCTGCATACCCTTTCAGCTCCGAGTAGACTCACATTTGCAGGGCAATGTTAAAGAAGATGTAATTGCTCTTGACTATGCTGTACTTCTTAATGAGAACTTCAGATAACAGTGTTATAACTTGACACCGTCAGTAGACATTAAATTAGAAAACAAAGTAATGCACAAAGCAGAAACACTAGATGTGAAATAATTAAAACTAAGTGGTAATGCCATCATTTTAGTTCTCTACCAAGCAGAGATGGTGGATGATAGAGTCTCATCTCATTTATACTGGGTTCACATTTGTGTAACTCCGTGGAATTCAATGAAGTTACTCCTGATTACATGAGAGTACCAAGAGCAGAATCACACCTTTGGGAATTTAAACTGAAAAAGTGTGTGAGAGAAAAAGTATAAAGGCTTTTGACAGCTATATTATGTGGAGAATTATCAGATAAAAATAACATCAATGCATTTCTAATCAGGAAAGTCCTAAGACAAGTTAAGCTATCAATCATTTGTATCACTCACCATGCAGTAAAGAGATTCAACATCTGAATCAGTTATTAAAATGTAAAGGAGAATTAGTAAAGTTTCAAACAAAATGCAGATAAAGGAACTGGAGGACAGTCCAATTGAATTTTAAAACTTGACAAGAATCCAGAATTATTTCATCAGGCTGACATGGGAAGATTTGGTTTCTTCTTGTTATGCAAGAAATTTGAGAAATTAAGTCTTAGGTAGAATGATTTTTGAAAGTGTAATATCATATAATTTACTTTTATGTATCATTTTGCCTCCAGAAGGAACCTAGAGAACAATAAAAAGTATGGTGTGTATCCTAAGTTCCTTATTAATTTTTGGCTCAGTCCCTATTCATGCAAGCTCCACTTCATGACAGTGAGAGTTTGCCTAAGAACGGTGAATATTGAGCAAAATCTAAGGAAGACTTCTGGGTTTGCCTTGATGCATATTGTATTACACCTTCTTAATTTTGTTTTTAGTTCTCCTGAGATATGCACATATATTATTACTTCTTTCCACTACACAGAAATTAGGCAGGAATCTATTTACAAATGTACCTTGTTCAGCTCATTATAAAGTTTATTACTTTTATTTTTTAAAAAATCATTTTGCCTACAGATTACTACTAAAATGGATGCTGCTCCAATCCTGCAAAGCTATAAAAACTGCCATTATATCAAACCAAAAGCATACACCTCAAATGGTTCATGTTTTAGATCCGTGTATTTGTTTGTTTCAAAGACTACAGGAAGAAAGAGAAGTGTGGTGCACATTTTTCATAAAATGGTTTTACCTTGGATTATGTGAGCACATTGGTAGATACAGGCACAGGTGACATCTAGCCTTCGATCATATGTCACAGCATAGTCTGCCTATGTATTACATGCGCCATCTTGTTCAGGCAGGATACGATGAATCAAGGCAAACAGGTGCACTATGAGGCAGGGTTATCACAGCCTCATTGAAAGTCATCCTGGGTAGCATGTTCTGGAGACATAAGAATGGCCATACTGCATCAGACCAAAGGTTCATCTAACCCAGTATCCTGTCGACCGAAAGTGGTCAATGCCAGATGCCCTGGAGTGAGTGAACCCAACAGACAAAGATCAAGTGATCTCTCTCCTGCCATCCATCACCCCACTCTGACAAACAGAGGCTAGGGACATCATTCCTTACCCATCCTGGCTAATAGCCATCAATGGACTTAACCTCCATGAATTTATCCAGTTCTGTTTTAAACCCTGTTATATTCCTAGCCTTCACAACCTCCTCAAGCAAGGACTTCCATGGATTGACTGTGCGTGGCGTGAAGAAGAACTTACTTTTATTTGTTTTAAACAGATTAGCTATCTGGAACCTGGGTATGCCCGCTAGCCAATGCACTCCTCAGTGTGGAAGCCAACATACTCTCCACTCCCTTTCCCAACTGTCATCTTTCTCTGTGAACCAACATGTGAGGAGTTCCTCTGGATTCAGTGGGACTCCTCATATGTTTTAAGTTAAGTGTGTGCTTCAGTGCTTTCTAGATTCAGGGCCGAAAGCACAAGATTGGAATTTTGCCCAGCTGTTATGAAAGATATCCACCCCCCCTGTTTCTGGGCCCCTGCTAGCATGTGCACAACCCAGAGCAGAATCTGACCCTTAGTACTACAAATATTTTCAGTATGAATTGCTAGTGTAGACATAGAATATTGGAGTTGGAAGGGACCTCAGGAGATCATCTTGTCCAACCTCCTGCTCAAAGCAGGACCAATCCCCAATTAAATCATCCAACAGATTTTTGCCCCATATTCCTAAATGGCCCCCTCAAGGATTTAACTCACAACCCTGGGCTTAGCAGGCCAATTCTCAAACCACTGACCTATTCAACCTTATTCCCTTCCCCCTCCCCTATGTCTTGAAAGGACTGAGTAAAAGGTCTGGATCCCAAATACGTATAAAAAGATGAATGAAGGAAAGCTATGTTTATAAAACCTAATATAAATGCAGTCTGCGTGTTTTAATGCAAATTATTTTTACAACAACTTTCATGAAGTCTGTATTCATATGTGGGAGTAGCTGAGATGGTTCTGTGAATACTAGGACTGAAGAAGAAACTCACTGTTGCTTAAACACAACATCTGTGTGGAAGTGAGTGAGAACTGGAAAATGAAACTGGCAATAAACATAAGTGAAATTGACCCATCTAATTTTATTATTCTGATTGCTGAATACAATGCAGTAAGCATGCTAGCTGGTAAATGGCAAAAAGTTAATTGGCATTTTTTTTGTTTGTTTTTTTTTCAAATTCTTCCTGTTTCAGCAATCACAGATGTTATTAGTAATACAAGTAAGGACTTTGTTTAACATGTGGCTTTTATCTCAACAGCTTGGCCCATTTGTCTCTTTTCCCCCATGTTTTAATGGCCTGTGTGAAATGGCTTATACATGCTCACAAACACTAGAATAAGATGGAAGAATTAGCATCTGCATTTAATTTACCTCAGTTGGCCAGATTCATCCTCAAGTATATGCCTACAACTCTCATCAATTGTAGAAGAACAAAATTTGGCCCACTGCTCGTTAGTTCCCTGGTATAAAATTCCCCACACCTCACATAAGTTCTTAAACTAGGATTTCAGTGGACCTTAAGTGGTGTTGTGGCCTTGTGCAAAATGCATTTATAGTTCAGCGCTTATGTAACAGAGAGCTTAGGTTTTCATCCTCCTCAGACTTCCAAATATGCTGACCTTAATGCACCTAACTGTTCCCATAACATCAATGGGGCTGCACATATGCTCAAAGTGACGTCTTTACAGGATCAGGACATTAGGCCGCGATCTTCATCAAATTAATGAAAAAAAATATTAACTTTTTCTTGCAGAGATGTTGGAAACCAACAATGTAATCACTTTCAATGGACTAGCCAATAGCTCCAATTACCACACTTTCCTTTTGGATGAGGAACGGAGTAGACTATATGTTGGAGCAAAGGATCACATATTTTCTTTCAACCTGGTTAACATCAAGGAATATCAAAAGGTATCTTCAATCCTACTATACTTATTTTTTTAACAAAACCTGTGGTACAAATTTTGTTATGCAGTGGTATAATGTATATCTTGACAATAGATATAAACTACATTTAAATTGTCATGACAGCTTATGACAGTAACCCCTCCCCCCCAAAAAAAGAAAATTGTTGCAGCTACAAGGAGGGGAAATAATAGGCCAAATTTGGACCTGGCTTGGACCAAATTTGCACCAGTTCTAAATTTGGACGAATATATATTAACAGTGAAAGGGCTTGTCTACATGAACATTTAATGAGCGGCAAGCTGGAGTATGAATCTACTCCATGCTAGCTTGCTGTGCTAGTTGTCCATGTAGACCTTGCTGCAGCACACCAACAGTTAGTGTGCTTAGTCTACTTGTATTCCAAAGCAGGGTAGATCAGGGGACACTAACAAATTGTTGGTGTGTGTTAGCAGGTTCCACGTGGACAGGTAATGCTCAGCAGGCTAGTGCAGGCTACATTCACATCCCAGCTTGTCATGAATAAAAACTTTTGGTGTAGACAAGCTGCAAGTCAGCAAGATGGGGAATGTAGAATGTATGATTTTTAGCTACTAATTATAGAGAACATACAGTAAACCTCATTTTAATGTTCTGTAATTATTTGTGCCTGTCACGTGTTAGGAGCCTGGGCAGAATAGTTAAAGCTCTGGTATATTTTTACAGCGGTATTATACAATTATTTTATATAACATATTAAAAGTATCATAAAAGGTTAATCCCTAGATCCTAAGGTGAAGCATAAAACCATGGGATTTTACATGGTTCTATTTAAGCAATCAAGCTTTACGCATTGTAAAGCTATGGTGCTAATACCTACACACCTCCCTTTTTCTAAGTGTCTTTCTTCTGGTCCATGTCCACTGTATTTACAGTAGCATACTCCTTTTTTACATCTCAGAATAAGGGAGTGTTGATTGAAAAGTAGTAACACAGTAGCAGTTGCACCAGTAAAGGAATGCACTTTACCTTAAGCCAGCTATTCACCAAACAGTCCATATTTTTATGTTTACTGCTCAGTAAAACGAAGATGACTGTCACGACAGCTCTCACTAAAAGGTCATATTACCATTCACTTTTTCTGAGAGTAGGTCTACTTCAGTCTTTGTGAGGGTGAGTGGTGATTTCTTTTCCTTAGCATGGGGTGCTTTAAAGAAGTGTGTTTCTGCTACTCATAAACCATAATAGATTGGATACTAATCAAATAGTGACAGTTTGGTAAAAGCTTTTTGCCCTTGATGGAGGACATTACTTTTGGTAAAAGTTGTAGACTTAAATTAAAAGCTGATGTACAGTTCAACTGTGCTTTTGGGTATGTTTCTCCTTAAGTCTAAAAAGTTGGTTTATCTTTTCATTTATTCTAATGAGCTTTGCCAAAGAGTAAGAAGGTAAACACAGAGATGGAGGTTTGATTTGTTATGTTCAAGCATTTAAAACCCCACAACTTTTATGGTGCATTTTAGATTCATCTTTTATGAAAGATATATTGCTTCAGTACCAGTGGATTTTTTTCCTGGTATTCCTGACCTTTTGCCCATTTGCCTATTAGCTTCCTAAGATGATAGCAATAAATACCTTGTGTTCTGTATTCTGAAGGAAGACAGGCCATTCATTTGTATTCTCTAAGGAAAAAGATAAAAGGGAAACTGAGTATTTTCTTTTCTATTCTCTTTAGAGCAGCTATAAAGGAAACTGGCTATTTATTTGTATCCTCTGAGGGATTCATAGTTTAATGCACAAAACATCTGGAATAATTAAAAGAGAGGATGGTGTTTCCACAGTAGAAAACTGCTCTCTGACATAAAGGGAATTGTATCTTCTATTCTTCAGTCTTCAAACACTTCTAGAACAATGTGTGAAATAATAAATAGATATTATTATATTAGAGAGAGATTATTATTGATGACTCAAAACTGCAGATTCAAAGTGGGATTTGAACATTTCCAAAAGATTTAGAGAATTTTTGGATCAGCGTAATATAAAGACCATGGTCACTGAAGAAATTTAGATCCAAATCAAAACCTTTCTAAATTCTTAGCTGTGTTTGAATCTCAGGTTGTGGTTCAGGTTCATCTCTTGTTATTGTCAATTATCACATCGTCCCATCAGCGTTTGAGCAGGTATCCGCACTTAGATCAATGAGGATTTCTACCTAAGCACTGGAAGTAAGTTGTGGCCTCAGCAAAATAGAACAAATAAAGTCAAATTCACCTTGTCATTACAATGGTGCAAATTCACTGACTTTCACATCAAGTCAACAGAATTGCAGCATTGTCCGAGGAGGATTTGACCTGCCCATATTAGAGATACAAATAACTGGTTAAGATAATATAGGAAGCTTTCCCCAAAACTTAATTGATCCCAAACTAAACCTTTTGGGAGCTGTAAAAATGTTGGTTAATTTTTTTCCAATTTAGTAAATTTTCATTTTCACTTTTCTCTGCATTCCTTAAGCCAGGAATAGAAGCAGGAAGAATCCTGTGAGAGACCAAGTTCTCATGAAATTTTCAGCCCAA
The DNA here is from genome assembly GCA_007922305.1 of Dermatemys mawii. Classification (NCBI taxonomy): domain Eukaryota; kingdom Metazoa; phylum Chordata; order Testudines; family Dermatemydidae; genus Dermatemys; species Dermatemys mawii. Next base: position 12,491,557 of record ML677341.1, on the reverse strand, counting down.
TTTTATAGACTCAAGAGGTTTAAATTCTGTTTGGATTATATTATATTATATTATTTATTAAAGAAAATTCTGAATTTGGGGGTCTTGGTTGAGGTCCATCGTAGATCTCAAAACATCATTAACAATATGTCTTTAATTCTCTTTTGTCACCCACAGTCATATTATTTTCCTAATACTTTCCCCTTTATTATAAATAAGATGTATTGAGTACCAAGGCTTTAATCCAGTCACGTGGCCATTCATATTGCATTATATGAAGTTACCAACTGAATTGTTACCTGGTATTATGTGAAGATCATGTTTTATTCTATACATAATTCCTAAAAGATTTTCAACTGACGTGAATAATTGACTGAAATGGTCTCTGGGTTTTCTCTGTAAGAAGTGAGATACTATTTTAGCAGACTTGGGGAGTATTACTGGAAGAACTTTATAGATATTTGCAAAGACATTTATCCAACTCAGCATCAGCATTAGTGCTTGATGGAGTGATAGCAACAAACTAACATAGCCATTTTGATTCATTTAATTGAAAAGCAGGACACAAAATTGAATTACTATATAAACTGAACAATCAAGGGTCCCATTTATGTTACAATATTCCCAAACCAAATTAAATGGCACACAGTAATAGATAGCTATCATATTCAGTGATGTCAAGAAGATGCAAGCTTTGGGCCAGGGTTTCCATCCCATTTTTAAACCAGTATTGTAAATTAAAATGAAATATTGATATACCAGTATAACTGAATGGAAAATCAAGCCCTTGGCTTCCTTATTTTTCAAAGTCAGTAGCAGAGATTGACATTATACACCTGTATTTATAATTTTTCTTTGCCATGATTCCCATCATATACACTTTGTTCTGCTTATGTTTGGGTTTTTTTTCAATGAAAAGAACAAAGAGGGAAAAGGAAAGGAACTGGGTGAAGAGACTACATATAGCACTTAGTATACAATTTGTGATTATGGAAGCATGAAATGGCATAAAGTGATTTTTATTTTATTTCTTTAGATTTTTTGGCCTGTGTCTCATACCCGAAGGGATGAGTGTAAGTGGGCTGGAAAAGATATTCTGGTAAGTACAAATCTTTATAATGGTGTTTTGCGGGGGTTTTTGTGTGTGAAGGATTTGAATATTTCATGAAGTCGAGTGTTAATTTTTAAAGCACTTATTTTTCCTAAGATTATTCATCTTACTCTAACATGAGATTTGGGTCACATCAGGTTTTTCGGTTGGTTATGTATTTTGTTTCAAAGAAATGGATGCTGAGTTTAAATACATAAAGGGAGGAAAATCATGCAAATTGAAGAGGAAAGTATTAAAAAAGCACCCACTAAAGTGAGAATCATTGATTCTTATTTAATTTTCTTCTAATTTCATTAATCATGCACTGATTTAGCCCCTATCATGCAATAAGATCCATATAGACTCTTGTGCCCACATGCCACTTCACTGAAGCAGGTCTCCATTCAGGATTGCCCTTGGTTCAGCCTGCATGGAGTTCTTTGCAAGATTGAGGCCTAAGTGGTTTTCATTTTCTGCATTAATTTTGGTGCCTCAGGAAAGAAACAGTTATATAATACATGCTTTCCTGTACTGTCTCACTCTTTCTCTCTCACTCACATATCTCCATCTTCATATATCTGAGAGTGAGAGAGATTTGGCCACAAGTCCTAACAATTCTCTCAGTGTGTATTGATAGTTTAGTCCTGTCTTCCATTATAGGATCAGAGAAAGAAAGAGGATACATATACACAATAAGTCAAATGGACACATGCAAAGTGGGGCAAATGGGAAATCAGTGACGTTGCAAGGATATGACTGAGAGTGGAATTTGGCCCCATGTGTATACATTACCGGCCTGAATTTCAGAGATGGTTCTCTAAAATATTCATAATGCCGATCTTATGCTTATGAAGAGCTATGTTCTAATACTGTCTTAGATCAGAAGTGAAAGTGGGTTTACTGGGCTTAACCTAGTCCTTAGAGGACAGTTGTCTACGTCAAAAAACCATTTTTGGAACAGTAGAGGTGGTTTAGGTCAGAATTGACATGTATAACCAGAGCTGTATATGTAGAGAGGGAGCTCACAATTTTTGTGTGCCTGGCTATAGTATGAGTGTCTCTAGCCAGTTTGTAGTCCCTTGGTTTTAAATCACTACAAATATTTTTTACTCAAACCACATATGTATTCACAAGCATTTCTCCTAGAAATATTCTGTGAGCTAGAGATCAGAAAATCTAATCTGCTACGTAACCCAGAAAGTGCTGGCTGGTGTGAAGCACCTGAAAAAATTAACTAACAATGGCTGCCCAGCACTGTATTAAGTATTGTTATATTACAGTAAGCCACGATACCATGTCTTGAGGAGAAACTCATAAATCTAGAGAACTGAGAACAAAAATGCTTCCTTTACTTTGTTAAACAAATATTTTCTTTTAAAAAATCACAATGATAATATGGCGGGAGGGGGGAGGGGAAAGGAGGAAAGGGAGGGAAAGTTTCAGATATTGCAGAAAGTCAATTACCAATACACTTACAGTAAATGGCCATATTTTGTTGTGCTGCCCCGGAATAGTCCAGAAAGAAGATGATGACTCCAGGAGTCACAATCTCACTACCATTCACCACTGTGTGTATGTGTGCATTACATAACAAGTCTATATCCTGCACAGTGTATACACACTGACACTTCATGGTAGCTACGTCACTGGGCATGAATGTGGAGTAGATCGATGGCTCGGTGCCATCCTGCTGTTTTCTATGTACTTGTATTAGGTATCCCCAGGCACTGGAAGCTTCAGTACAGTGTGCTGGCACAGGGGCATAAGAAGGCATAATAGGGAGTACGGTATGCAGGACATAAAACAATCTAACCCAAAGTGAGGATAACAGTGTTACAGGTTATATGGGTCTGGTCAGAAAATTTTGAAAGAAGATAAATGTTGGTAAACAACCGAAAGCATATTGGCAGTTGTATTTTCTATTTTCCAATCATCTCTACACATGTCTGAGGTAAGCCACAAAGAGTTCCTTCTATATATTTAAATATAAATAAAGAATGGCTAGTAATATTTTATGGGGGCCCAGGTCAGCACTGTGGTTCTGGTAGGTGAGTTAGAAATCTAAAGCAGGATTAACTCTCAGTTTGTCTAGTTCTCTATTGGTAAACAAACACCCAAAAGTACCTGAGTCACAGGTTTCCTTCCAGTCCTGCTCTTGCCTTTTAAAAATGGATTAGAAACAAAGTACTGAACGATGTACCATAATATAACAACTCTAGCTGTAATAACATTAAAGATTGCACATCATTAAAGAAACTTAGCATTCTTCCCTCCTATATTCCCTATGGCTGTTGTCAATACCTAGGAAATGTGAAATATAATGACCATAAAAATAACTCAACGTGCTCTCATTAAACAGAGAGAAGACGCTTAAAGTGGAGTATAAAGCACATTTGATTTAACGTTCCTCTCAACGTGGACCATTGCTAAGATATTAGATATTTCTCCTTTGTGATTGCTCACACTTTCCTAAATGAATTTCTGTATCTTTTATGACAGTTCTCATTTTTAACATTTGTAATTATTGATCTCCAGGGGGGCAGCCAACATTGAAAATTCAAGTCCCCACTAATAAGCCAGGTGCAGTACAGCAGCTGCAATGAAAGTCTTTCCCTAATGTTGCCCCAGTGGTAACCTCAAACATGACCTGAGAGATTTTCCCTCATAATTAAAAGAAATAATTTACTGTAGCTTTTATTCTGTCTGAGGCCAAAGGATTCCTTAAATCCACACTGCCAGTCATGCCAATCTAGGCATAGCAAATTGATGAAATTTCAGTTTGCATGGGATAATGCTGAGGGCATTAGTGATGTTTTGCAATACCCCTGTTGTATGTTGTCCATTTTATAGGTAGGTAAACTTTTAAAAATATGCTTGATTTCCTTTTACATATGGATAAACTGAGACACCAGGAGATTAAAAGTGTTGCCCAAGTAAATCCAGTGCTTACAGCAGAAGCCATTTTTTTCATAAACTGTTTGACTTTCTCATCAGGTATAGAGAAGTTGCCATTAAACTCTTTATTAGCAGTTAGAATTGCTGTGATATTTCTCTATCCTTTGTATAGGGAATACTACCAATAGCAAAGTAATGTTATTAGAGAAAAAAGCAAAATTGTAAAATATTTAATAGCAGCCAAGGTATTTACTTTTATGGCCAAGCTAAAGAAGCAAATGCGATAGCTCAATAAAAGGAGACAAATAATTTTTTATTGTTCTGAGCCTCAGCCATGGATAGATATTCTCCCTTGGGCTAATGTGGTTACATCCTGAAACCTTCGCCTGTAGATTCCTGATCAAGTGTTTGGAACAATCAAAGAATTAATTATCCCTACAAAATTACATCCCAGGTTTTACACTGAACCACACAGTGCAGACATGATCAATAAAGTTCCTACAGATATAATTTACTATTGAGTTTCAGTATTTTGATTTAGGAGCTCACAGTCATCCAGGATACAGTGGTAATACATGACAATTTCTGCATTACATATGGAGTAAATAATAGGCAAACAAGAAAAAAAATGTGGCTATAATTCCATCCTGGGGTTCTAGTGATGTCATAAACCATGAGAGTGTAGTTTGAGTGATTTATGTAGTCACCGCAACCCTAAGGTGGAATTGTAACTGGGGACAGGAAAACCAGTGCATAAACTGGAGTTGAGCAGAAACTTCACCTAGAATTCAGTATGAAAAGGTTTGATTAACTTTCCTCTTCCCCTCTATTTGGTACATCTCTTGATGCACAGGAAACAGAAGTGCCAAGACATCAAAGGAGTAGTTCTTGTGGTATTTAATTATGGGATTTAACTTTGGGATATGTTAAATTCTCCATGATTTGAAGTCTTTAAGGATGAGTTTTAATAAAGCACCTAAGGATGCTTACTTCTAGTGGGAATTGGATGCCTAACTCCTTTTGAAAATCCCCTTCTAAATCTAAATCAAATTGGCAGGCTAAATCCACTAATTACTTTATGGCCTATGTTGTGCAAGATGTCAGACTAGATTAGGGTGACCAGAGGTCCCGATTTTATAAGGACAGTTCTCATTTTGGGAACTTTTTATTACATGGGCACTTATTACCCTCCACCCCTGTCCTGACTTTTTTGCACTTGCTGTCTGGCCATCCTAGGCTAGATGACCATAATGCTCCCTTTTGGCCTTAACATCTATGAATCTTTGACTTTCCAATCTACTCAAAACATGCTTGGAAATAGCCTAGAATGTTTGTTCTCACAAGGTGTCTAGACTGCATAGAATCAAGTGAATTTGCGAAAGCTTTGGAACACCATTGGAATATAATCTTCACACCTCCTGGGTGTGGTGTTCTGTCCCAACTAGTGGCACAGAGACCACCTAAACAAAGATAAAATGAGTCTTCTCTGCAGCCTTAGCTAACAGGCAGTTGGCTTTTAACTCGTGGTAGAGACTCATTTACTAAGCTCCAGAGGTCCACAATTCATCCTGCCCACTGACAGCCAGGATCTGTCAGCATTACAGGAACATTCTTAATTTTCTCTTAGCATTTTTAGGAATAATTTATTGTTGGTGAATTGTGACAAATTGTCAGAACTAGGATGATGGCCTTGTATTTATCCATCAATCTGGTGCAATTCATCATAGGCATCCATAATGCAAGCACATTGTCCAAACTATGTGCCTCAAACCTGTTCTCATTAAAAGATTACTCTTTAAAAGTAGTTCAGGCTTCATGTCATTAATTCTTTGGCTTCTAAAGTATCCATGCCAAACTGAGTGCCAATTAGTGCTCACTGTATCATAGTTTTTGTGATGTGGACATTTGTCTGCTTGTTATTGTACTTTGGCCACCAACTCAGCCTGTGAGCCCAAGGAGGTTTGTTTGATTATCAGTGGCCACAAGAATTCAAAGTGTGTTTATTTACTTGAATAGATAAAAATATATCTGCCTATTTTAAATCACTGCTTCTGCTAATTTTGAGTCAAATCAATTTTTTTTAAAAAAAGTCTCTACAGCTGAGCAGCAGCAGCTCATGTGAAGTACTTTGTGGATATGTTCCATTTATGCATCTTTGCATTTCAAGAACTGTTGTTCAGCTCATTCTTTGAGGATTGCATGGATGTAAATTAGATCACAGTCTTTTGAGTTTAAATAGGACACATCCAAGCCAGACATGCCACCTAAGACTTTGTGTCCATGACGTGGGAAAGTTCAATTTCCAAACCCTTCCCTGAATCATGTGACACTGCTCAATTTTAAAGACCACTTGTATTTGGAATGATTGTCAGCTGGTTCAAATCTGTGATTTGACATTTTGGAAAATGAAGCTAGCAAAAAAAATATTGTTATTCCCTTCAACTTATTTTTATTACCCCTCTAGCCTTAGGGAAACATAAAGGCAGAATATAAAAGCAATTCATTTCATGTGCTATTGTAAATGAAGAACTGAGGAGGGAGACTGAAAATTCATTATAGAATACCAATTGAAAATAGATAGCCTGCTCATAAATTAACCAGAAAAGATCAGACCAGGTAATATCTGGCCCTTTCCCACTTTCTTATGCCCCCACCCCCACCCCCCAGGAATCAGCTCCAGTTAGGTGGGGAATGCAAGCAAGCACTGTGCTCATGCAAAAGAATACGTGGTCACAAATCTGACATCAGGAATCATAACATTCAAAAACCCATAGGAGAACATTTCAGTCTTCCTGGTCACTGAATAGCAGTCCTAAAAGTGGCAATTCTTCAACAAAAAAACTTCAAAAACAGACTCCAATGTGAAACTGCAGAACCTGAATTAGTTTGCAAACTGGACGCCATCAGATTAGGCCTGAATAAAGACTGGGAGTGATTGGGTCATTACAAAACCTAAACCTAATTTCCCCCTACTGTTACTCACACCTTCTTGTCTACTGTCTGAAATGGGACACTCTCATTACCGTTCCAAAAGTTATTTTTCCTCCCTTGGTATCCTGCTGCCAGTTGAATTGTCTCGTTAGACTGACCTCACACTTGGTAAGGCAACTCCCATGTATTTATTCCTGCTCCTGTATTTTCCACTCCATGCATCCAGTGAAGTGGGTTCTAGCCCAGGAAAGCTTATGCCCAAATAAATGTGTTAGTCTCTAAGGTGCCACAAGGACTCCTCGTTGGTTTTGCTGATACAGACTAATACGGCTACCACTCTGAAACCTGTGCTAATGTAGTCTCACCAATGTGTGAAACCACATTGTATAGACTCCACAAAGCACATGGGGAAGGGTGCAGATGAAGGCTGTATAATTCCTCACCACTGGCCAGCAGAGGTGAGTCGAACACTGGAGCTTTTCAGAGTACTGCAAAGCTATCTCTAACATATGTTTCCTCCCCAAAGGAATTCTGGCTGAGTTAGGCACAACTCCTCCGTGGACCCCCTACAATGCAGCCAGTGGCTTTGAGATACACTATGTGCTGTAATCAGTCAATTCAGATGCCAGTACTGGCATTTGCTTTCATTTAGGATTTGGCATATGATGCTTTGTATAAACTAGCCAAGGCAAATCAATTACTGCAAGGTAATGCTTTCAGCACTTAAGTAGAGGAAGAATTAAGTTAGTGATGGCAATTCAAGTACTCTATCCTATCTAGTACTTGGAACATATTTATATATCCTTGAAATTATGGTAAAAAATAGTTGTGCCATACGTTAAGGAAAATAATATGATAAATAAATGTTTTGTACTCATTCTTGTGTTGCAAGATTCTCTTAAAGCTCAGATTATGATAGATAAATTAATCTGGATCAAGGATAACAGCTAAATTTTCCTATCTATGGATTATTTTTCTATTATGGGAGTGACTAGAGAGATTTGCTTCTGAGGGAAAGCTTACATTCATCAAATCCAGTGCAAGATTTTCTCAGCAATGAACCTCTGTCTTGATTTACGAGGCTTGCACAAATAGAACTTTTGTTTTTAGAAGTGTAGAAATTATTTTGAAGTCACTGAGTTGGGCAGTGTGGGGGGAGAAAACTTTCACAAAATGATGGACTCAGAGGAAAACTCCATTAGTAGAAATCTGAAAACCAAGTTTGGCTTTGACAAAGATTGAGGGTTCTTTTTATATGCTACTGTACTACCAGCAATTGCTGTTTTGGGACTGCTCTAGACAGATTCCTTGTTATGATTTATTTTGTCTCCATAGGTGGACAGGGTAAGTATGCCCCTTATAGCTTTCAAGCAACATGCTCACTTGAATAACTAGTAAAAATGATGGGCATGTTTCACTCCCTGAATTCTTTCAGGAGTCCGGTTTTCAGACTCAAGTCTTTGTAGCAGTTCATTTCTGAAGGACTCATCTATCTATTTCCAGTTCTGCCTCAGATTCTTTCTGTTTGTGTAGATAAATTATTGTTTTAATGGAAGGAAGGATTGGTTTCACTTCACAGTCTCAAGCAAGTTTGTTTCCAAAAGCACATTTCTCTCTTTCTCCATACACTTACAACATAGCTCAGAATTCCCCACTTGCATTAGTGCATACCTGATCATCTTTCTATGATACTGCTGGCACCATATGCCAAAGAGCTAACCTTCTAAATGCCTCTCAACTGTTTGCAGACCTAATGTCCATTTTCTTTTGAAATGTGTAAAAATAACCAAACTAGTGGTCAAAGAGAGAGTTCTTAAAATACCCTGCAAAATTGTGTAGAATTATTTTGAAGTTAAAACTATAGCTTTGCTTTCTTGGTTCCACAACTGTTAAAAAAAAACAGATCAAGATAATTAAAGAAGAGAGAGAGAGAGAGAGAGAGAGCTTTGCAGATTAGAGATTTGCATATTGTATTCCAAATATGATGAGGCAACAATATTAAGGCTAATAAGTAAAGAGATACTTATTTATGGGGAGAAACAATCTGATCTCTGCTGGAACAGATAACCTATTACTTCCTTTTCTAATTTAGAGAATCCCTTCCTGATTAACTGCTTCTAAAGCTCTAGGTCCCTATAAGGGTGTCATGAATCTTGCAGGAAACATAATTTGACAACTCCTGATTCATTATGTACCAAATTTTATTTGAATGGGAATTTTAGGCTTCCATTAGTTAAGGATTTTCTGCCTAGTTTCTCTCATGGAACTCAGAATAGCTTTATATCTACACCCAAAAATTAGGACTCCCATGTTTTGAAGCATGTAACTTCATAGTCAAGCTTATAGAATATGTTTATTTACGTGTGTACATATTGCTAAGCAACTGCATCCTATAGATCTAGCATTCTGTTGCTTCCTTTCAGCACTTCATGCATTAATTTGTCACTTTCATCGCAGAAGTTTAGGTATATTTATCTTAGATGACTGTGTCTAGAAATCATTTCAGGATGCACATAAAGCGGAATAGAAAAGAGTGACTGTTGCTACTTCTATGTGCTTAATGTGCATTTAAGGGACTGATGGCATATGTCTGAAACACCCCACCCTGCTAACAGGCATTAATCCTGCTAGGGAATGTGGAGTGAGATCTGCCGATTCAGTGAGGCATATGGTTTATACCCCCATCCAGATATAAGGGAGATGGGCGAGACTCTCTAGAAGTTCTAGAGCAGCGGTTCTCAAACTGTGGATTAGGAGCCCATTTTAATGGGGTCACCAGGGCTGGCTTAGATTGCTGGGGCCTGAGGCCAGAGCCGAAGCCTAAGTCCCACTGCTTGGAGCTCAAGCCTGAGGGCTTCAGCTCTGGGTAGCAAGACTCAGGTTACAGACCCCCTGCTGAAACCCTTGGGTTTTGGCATTGGCCTCCTTACCCAGGGCGGTGGGACTGTGGCAGTGGAGCTCGAGCAGGGTCAGGCTTCAGTCCCCTCTCCTAAGGTCATGGAGGAATGTTTGTTCTCAGAAAGGGGTTGCAGTGCAATGAAATTTGAAAAGCCCTGTTCTATATGTGGGCTGAGCAATCCTGAGGAAGAAACTCCAATAGCATGAGTAGCCTTTAACCGCATTTTGTGCCATTGTTAATTTCTTGGTTAATAAAACCAAATCCCAAGATAAGGGAGAGTTTTCCATTCAATAAAGTATACAAAGTTTGTTTTAGAGCTGGTTGAAAAAAGAACTTCTTCATACTCCACTATCTAGACTGCTGTTTTTTTAGTTATTCTTGGAATATTATTTGGCTCCTTGATTAAACTGATTCTTAATATGTTTTAAAAATATTATTAATAACCTACAGAAAAAGAGGCTTACGGACACCCATTTACAGGGCTGTGCTTCAACTCAGCATCTCAGTTTATACATATTGAAATCCCACTGGTTTGCTGGAATGTGTCCACACGAAGCTTCAGTTTGTCTTGTATTCTTTGCTTTAGCCAGATGTACAACAGTATGATGGGGTCATTAAAACAGGTCTTTGGAACCGCAGTTCTTTCTTGGCCTCAAGAAAGTTGTTTATGAGCCCCAAAGAATTATTGGCTGCATCCACTGAATGATGCTACATCATATGCAGCCTTGGAAAAATGTTTGATTTGAATTTTAATAGAATTGGAAGGAAGAAAAACCAGAAATGGAAACAAAACTGTTCTAAAGGACTTTACTTTTCCATCTCTTGGGCTACTGTCAGATTAGAGTGTGATGGTCATAATGACAAAAGTGATCAAGCTGAGTTGTCCCAGAGCACAGGAACTTTTATTGTGCCCACTTGCTGCCCAGAGGAGAAGGAAGGTAGGCAGGGTCTATGCCTCTCCTACTGACACAAGGCTGAGACCAAATTAACCCTCAGTAGGAGTACCGTGCACAAGTTTGCTTCCAATTAAAGTACACTGCTACCTCGATATAACGTGGTTTCACCTATACCGTGGTATGATTTTTTGGCTCCCAAGGACAGCGTTATATCGAGGTAGCAGTGTATTTGCTAAAAACAATATATACCTTTGAGACTTGAAAGTGTTAAGATATATTTGTTTTTCCCAGTGGTTAATTTTTCTAATCTGCTTTGTAAATTGGCTTCCTTTTCTTTTATCAGTTGTGAATAATGGATAAAGAAAAGTCAGAAGACACATCTTAAGACTTGTCTATATTGTGTATTTTCAAAATTCTCACACACTCTGCCATGTCAAGAAATCAAGTAGAGAAGACTGTAGTCATTAAACACTTAATCAGGAAGATAACTGGAACTAAAATGAGATGTGTCCAGCTCCCAAAAAATTCTTATCAATGTCTACGCCCCATCAGCAGCTTCATTCTGAAAATTATCAGGTCCCCTCTTGACAGCAGAGAGGAATCCAATTTTGTGATTATCACTGCTACTTCTGCACTTCCTGCTCTGCCCATCCTGCATATGAGTAATGCTGTTCCTGACATAGGCTGAAGGTTTCAAGTCATTCTTATCAGAAGACTATGTAATTATAATTGATTATGTTTCAGATTCCAGCTGCTTTCTCAAAGCTTGGAGACCAGGAACACCGTTCAAAAGTATAGTTATCACTAAGACTGTTAAATCAAATGAAGGACCTAGATTTATGATATGGGCCAGTTATATCATTTATTTATGTACACGTATAAACACAGCAGTAAATACACTCCTCTTGTGGTGAAATCCCTTCCTCTGCATACAGCCTGATTAGTACGGGTAGAATCCACAAGGGTGGTGAAAATCCATTCCTCCTACAAAGAGCCAGTGGGAGTGGCTGCAGTTGCTATTCTAGGTTTATCCTTCCATGGTAGTTGCAGGGGATGCTGTCCTTTTCCCATTATGGAAGTCTGCACCAGCCTATGCAGGGCCATCATGACGATCCTTTTGCAGTGTACAGACGCCCCTGTATAGCTGATCCACCTATGTTCTCTTCGCACAGCCCTTTACTGGGGTTTAAATGGCGTGGGGGGTCTTGTACTGAGTGAATTTCACCCTTCGTGCCCAGGCAATATTTACAATAATAACTGAATGACAACATTACAATAAAACAGAACTTTACAGTGTAGCCGAGGTTGTCGTCTTTGTTACTTACCTAGTACAGTGGACCCTGCTCTTAGACTGGGGTTAATAGGGACTGTCATAATGCAAGTGCAAAACATAAGGACCATAGTTCTTAAACAATATTATTACATGTGAACAGGAATGAGAATGAGGATTCTACAAACAATTGCACGCATGCAAGTAGTGCCATTATAGCATGTAGAGTGCATTTCGCCATCATGGAAGTTCAATGGGAACACTTACATACGTAGAGTTACTCAAGTTCCAAAACATTTGCAGAATCAGAGGCTAAGTTTCATCTTCAGTTTCTCCTATGCAACAGCAGCATATCTTAAGATAAGGGTTTAATTGGTTGTGAGGAAATAATATTTATTTCAATAGAGAGACAAGGTGAGTGAGGTAATATCTTTCATTGGGCCAACTTCTGTTGGTGAGAGACAGAAGCTGTTGAACTTATCTCTCCCACCAACAGAAGTTGGTCAAAACAAGATATTAGTCACCCACCTAGTCTCTCTAACATCCTGGGGTTGACACAGCTACACACCACTGCATACCTTTATTTCAATGACATTTAAGCAACCTTTTTCTTCAATTAATACTTTTGCACTCTGAAAGGGATACCCACCCTTCTAAGATTGAACTCATCACAGCTGGCAAGAATGCTTTGGTATAAGAAAGAACAAAATAAACTCCAAGATTATTTAGAGAATGTCTTTCAACAGTAGAATAAATTGAATGACAGCAATAATATTAGGGATTATTTATTCTTTATGGATAGCGCTGACCCTGCTGTTCCAGAATTCAACTAATTAAATAGAAGGTGGGGGGGAATAAACATATTCACTAACTGTGAAGATGAAACCTACAGGTTTTTATATAGAAAATGTCCACCCAATTTGATTTGAAACACATGATGAATTTGTTGTGTTTTTCCAGCTGTGAGATGATACCTTTAAAGCCTGTTGCACATCCAGTTAGGACAAAACTCATAATATTTTAATTGTGGAAGAACTGGAACAAAGTAAGGTTCTTTCAGTGCTCATCAGGTATAAATTGGTATAAATCTGTTAGAGTTAATGGAGATGCATATTTACATCAAATGAAGATCTGGACCTACAAGATTGTCTAATGGCATATTTCTAATATTCCCCCTCACTGTAGTATCTGGGAACCAATTATGAACCTTTTTACACTTTAATTAAAAGAAATATCTATTGTTCATAATATGGAGAAAAAGTCTGGAAATTGGTTAGAATAATAGGGATTTATACTTCAGGTTTTCAATTAAAATACCACTAAAAAGCATTACTATGTTAATTCAGATCTAAGCATACAAGTTCCAAGCTTCTGGAGGAGACATAATTACTGGAAACTAGTGAAAAACACCTAAATTCTGTTTTAATTTTCATACACGTAGCAGATATTTTGACAGATGGATGGACTTTATTTTTGTAACTGTCCAGGAAAAGTCTGAATAACACAGCCTAATCAGTGTTACATATCTGTAGTGTTTGTTTTTAATCATTCTGCATTTGGCTCCTATGCTGTTGCTTGCAGATATTTTCTTTGTTTTTTTCAGGCTAATCTCTCTCTGCATAGTCCCTTCTATCAATTTGATACACAAATATTGCAAACCTCTTAAAATAAATGTAAATGTTTTGTTAGTGAAATAGACATATTGACCCTCAGGTGGAGGCGGCTCTGCTGGAACAGTTAATTAACACTATCTTCTCTTCAGGGTAGTTCCCCTGCTCTTTTTAAAGTATACATGCATATTTGTATGAAGGAGGAGTGACAAATTAGGGACTAACAAGGTGTATTCAACCTAGCAGGCTGTGGATCTGGCCCTTAACATATTTGACAGTTTAATGCTTTCTCACTTTATAATGAAGATCTGCAGATGAGCTACAGTATTTGTCTGCAAGAGGGATGTCACTGGCCCTTATTTTACCCTGGGACAGATCCTGAGCTGATGTAATTTGTCATAGCTACTTGACTTCAAGGACCTACAGTAATATAGACTAGCTAATGTACAAGCCAATGTATGAAGCAGCTTAATTTCTATTGACTTTAGTGGGAACAGGATTGGGCCCATGATGAAAAATATGAGTCATGAGCACAGGAGTAGGATCCAAGAAAGCCAGAGATCTAATATACTGAATCACTCTGTGGCATACACAGTCACTTAAGCTTTGTGCCTCATATCTATAGAAACTCTCATGCCTCACAGGATAAACCATCCTCCAATGTAATGGGGACTAAGAAGAAACTTCCCCATTGGGCCTATTATTCTATAACTGCCTTGTGCAATTTCTTCCTGGATCCTTCCTGTCAAGTATCTGATAATAGCCATTTTCAGAGACAGACAAGTGGTCTAGAAGTTTGATTCAGTGTGCCAATTCCAATGTTCCCCATATTTAATATAAAAAAATGCTTTCTTGCTTCACAGGGGTTTTGTGGTGGTGATATAAATTAATGTTGGTAAAGCATTAGTAGGCTGAAACATGCTATGTAGTAGTAGTAGTAGATTAAAAATAATTTGAACAAATCTACCTTGCTCCTTCACACACATGCAAAAGTTTGTGATACCCAGTTCCAAAGCAACAAAATGTTAAATGGCCTTTTTTTATTGCTCTTGAAACAGAACAATATTGAAAGTGCTCTAATGCAAAAATGACCTTATTTTTTTAAAAAAAAATCTTGATGTTTCTGTAAAAATATAATATAGTCAAAATAATATAAGTCAAAATTCAAGACAAATGAACAACAAGGCTAAAAGTAATGCACAAGCAGCATTTAAAATTCCCTAACAATTTGCTCATTAAAGTTTCTGGCTCTGGTTACTTCCTGTTCATTTTGTTCCTGTCACTCCTGTAGATATAGTCTCTCCCATTTTCTATATTTAACTGACATACTATATTTCTTGTATTGTCTTTGTTTTGCTTCCAGTGTCTTACGCTTTGAGCTCATGTACTTGCATACTCCACTCTGTTGGCATTGTCCTTCACATTAACAATATCCTGCTGGCCTGAGGGTACGACAACAATGTGTCCTGCTGCCAAGTGGGACAAGCCCAGTTTGAAACAGACTAAGTCATTCCAGGCCTTGAGCCAGGAGGACAGGATGGATGCTTTGTAGTGAAATTGACACTCAGTCACCAACTTCAAGAAGAAGGGTTATGTGCCAGGTTTCACAGTTAGAGGCATGTGAACGCCAGCATATGAGCCTCATTAGGAAGGGATAGAAAAGTAGGACTCTACTAAACTGGTGAATCATTAAGGCCTGGACAGTCTGACAACCATATATTTTGGCCCAGAGCCTGAAAGGGAAGTACCTTTAAAGCTCTGGGCCTTTGTACTTGGATGGAAACTTTCATTTTAGATTCTGCATTTCTCTTATAAACATTAATTAATTAAGCTTTACAGTACCTGTGAGATAAGTAATTATTGTCATCCCTGTTTGATAGACAGAGAGGTTAAGTGGGTTGTCCAAAGTCACATATAGGAAACCAGTGGCAGAACCCAGCGATCTGAACTAACAGTCTGAGAGCTTGTCTGCACTACTGCTAAAGTTGATGTAAGTTATGTTGCTCACAAGTGTAAAAAAGGCACCCCTCCCCCTACCCAGTGACATAAGTTACATTGACTTAAAGCAATGTCCACACTTACGTTGACTAGGTCATCAGGAGATGCTCTTTTGCCAGTATAGCTTCTACCTCTCATTGAGGTGGAATTATTATGAACGCTGATCTAACCAATATACACCCACACCTTCTCTTATTGGAGTAGATTCCTTGGTGTCAACATGTGTTGAGATGTTGAGCATGCAGGAATTCTCATGAAGCTGTGCAAACTGTTATATTACAGCAGGGGTGGCCAACCTCTGGCTCTGGAGCCACATGCAGCTCTTCAGAAGTTAATATGTGGCTCCTTGTATAGGTGCCAGCACCAGGGCTGGAGCTACAGGCGTCAACTTTCCAATGTGTTGTGGGGTGCTCACTGGTCAACCCCTGACTCTGCCACAGGCCTGCCCCGACTCCACCCCTTCCCGCTCCCTCCCCTGAGCCTGCCATGCCTTGCTCCTCTCCCTCCCCCCTCCAAAGCCTCCTGCATGCCAAGAAACAGCTGATTGGGAGGTGCAGGGAGGGAGGGAGAGGTGCTGATCAGTGGGGCTGCCGATGGGCAGGAGGCACTGGGAGCAGGGCTGGGGGAGCTGATGGGGAGCTGCTGACCTATTACCGTGGCTCTTTCACAAAGTACATTAGTAAATTCTGGCTCCTCAGGCTCAGGTTGGCCACCCCTGCATTACAGATTCTTGTTTCCCATAAGCCTACAAAGGTAGGAAAAGTCAAGAGGTCACTCTGAAAATCTGGACTCTCATTTTGTTCAGAAGGTTCACTCCCTAAGGCACAGGTAACACTGTCGACTCTCAACAATGCCACACATTGCATTGCAGCACTGCAGAGCCTGATTCCACTTCCATCGGAACTATTATTATTATTGTATTATTATTTCTTAAGTATTATAATCATCGTAGGCATCACTGTAGCACCTAGGAGTTCCAGTCATGGACCCATTTGTGCTAATCACTGAACAAATGTGGAACAAAAAGAGCTGTAAAGTTCAGGTGTACAGTTTAAGAAATAAAGGAGCGTCTTGCCATTGTCTTATGTGCAAGCAGGATTGACCTGGTGACAGAGCAGGAAACTTCACTATGAATTTATTCACTAGATGAGGGCTTAAATCAGAATCGTAACTTTATTGTTATGTCATTTATTGTGGTCTAATACCCTCGTTTATTTATTTTTTTACAATCGTGTAAAATGTATAAAGAAACCTAATCTGTTAGGGAGGTGTATGAGAATTTACTCCTACAGATTTTAATGGATACTTTATGTAGCTGTAAAACACAGAGAAGCTATATTGGCCATTTTCGCTAGACTAGAAACTTTCAATGTTATATACATATATTTATTATAGTCAAAGGTTTATAGCTGTAAGTATCTCCCTCCTAGTGTTTAATTAGCTTTTGTATTTCTCAGACATCTATGGTTAAAATCTGTTCCACTGGGGATCAGGAAGAATTAAAAGTTGGAGAGAGGAAGCTAAATTCTGCTTTCAGTTACGGTTGTATAAATCTGAAGTACTTCTATTGACATTAATGAAGTTACACTGCTATAAATCCAGAGTAATTGAGGGCAGACTATCGCATATAAAGACATGAAAAGAATTCAGTTTTGCTCTCATTTCTACTGGTTTAATTTGGAGTAACGGTGCTGAAATTAATGGAATTATTCCTGATTTCCTCCTATGTAAATTAGAGCAGAATTTGATTCCAGATTTATTGGGCTTTGGATTTAGCCCTCAGTGCATTTAGCAATTTCATACCTTCTTACTCTATACTGGAGATAAGAGACAAGCAGTATTTGCCTATTCTTGTTTAGTGTGTGAGTACATATGGGCCAGATACTCAGCTGGTATAAATCAATGTATCTACACTGATTTCAATATAGTTGCACTGATTTACACCAGCTGGGGACCATCCCATTACCTTGAAAATTGCTAAACTGAATGTTTGTCTGCCCTTAGCTCCTAATGTATTGTGCACTGTGTTTACCTGACTTTTGTTAAAAAACTTGAAAACTTGTTTTAAATCATTACATGCCCGCCCTGTGTGAAGCTGAGTGATGTTACAGTGGAGTTGAATTTGGCCTAGGATGTTTTCAAGTGAGCAAAATCAGCATCCTTTTGATTTTGCAAATCACATCAATCAGTTATAGATTTTACACAGCCAAATCAAGCGTACTTCATAGCTTGGTCCATTTAGCCAAACCCCAGAATAGATAGTTTCAGCTTTTCCTCATTTCTAGTACTGCATGTGTTGGCATTATGCTTTGTCAATACTCAGGCAGTTGCAAGAGAGATTTTTCCTTCTTTCTTTTATGAAACATTAAAAATAAAAATTGAGAGAATTGAGGAATAATATATTACCTCTAAATGAAACTACAATGATTTATTATATTTAACCCTATCACTGTGGCACTGAATGGGAGTCTGTGTCTGTGTAAAACAATGTCTGTGTGCGTGTGCATGAGTGTGTGTTTGTATATCTGTATGTCTATAATGTCTTTGTGTTTTTATTGAGAGGTCAAGCTGAAAAACATTAAGAGAGAACACTCACAAAGCATACATCTCCAGCTCTTTCAGTTTCCTGCTGGATTCTCTTAACTACCTCTGTGTTTTCTCTTCCATCTCATTTGGAAGGATAACTTGTGTATTTGTCTGGTCAGCACTGGAGCCAAGGATGTTGTAAGATTGCATGTGTATCTCCTGGGATGTTCTTTTTAATACAATGTCAGTATATTTTATGCAAATACACATAAGCAAAAATAAAAAATCCGAAGAACAATGTCATGTGTATCTTACATTATAATACAACAGGATAGCATTACTATTCTATCTCTGTTGAATTTTTTATAGCTTTCCTGTGTGGTGGCCTATAGCAGTCCTAGGGGCTGTATTCTCAGCTACTCTTGCAGACCCATGGTTTGTGCTTCAGAGTCTATTTCATTCTCTCATCACAAACAAGCCGCAGGGACTGATGCTGCAATCTGGTGAAGTCAATGGGAGTTCTATGTAGGTAGTGATTTAAGTATTGGGCCACTATTTCCTGGTCCTGCAAGCTATCTACATGAGGGGAGACTGCACCTGCATGGAGCCCCTCTGAAGTTAATGGGTCTCCATGCGGCAATATCTCATGAATCAATTTGCAGGACTAAGACCGTAATATTTACCTGTTCCCAGTGGTGGGACAATACAACTTCATGTTCCTCATTTGTTCCCAGTCTGACATTGTATTGTTTGCTGTTGAGTGCAATTTTTCTTCCACAAATAAAGGTAAATTAGATTTTAAGAACATTATTTAGCAGGAAAAACTGGTAATTTAGGCCCCAAATTCTAGGTCTTGTTCAAAACTTGTATACAATCAAATAGCAATAAAAATATTTCCATTCATTTTGTAAAAATTAACATTCAGTGAAAACCAAGTTTTTATTTTGTTTGGATTTAAATGTTTCTCTGCAGTGTTTGCAATCCAGGCTTTGCAGCATGATGTCAGAAAGTGATACTGACATGCTCACTTTTGGTGCAAACTGAAAGAAATACAAAAAAGTAAATAAATAGATACCATATACATACTGATGAGCAAATTAGATTTTAAAATTTCTTTCCTTTTTAGTAGCATAAGGTATCATTAGTGAAACAGGTAAAGAATTTTGTGTGATGATTATTCTACTTTTTTATTAAAGATAAACAGAATTGTTGACAATATATTTACTTAAAGTATAAAATTTAAGGCCTGAGTCCTGCAAAGACTTGTGAACCTGCTTAACTTTATGTACTGTGAGTAGTCCAGCTGACTTTGCAGTGAGTAAAGCGAAGCATGCGCATTTGTCTTTGCAAAATCAAGGCCTAAGTAACTACGGTAGAGATGAGGCAGCAGAGGTTGTGAATTACAGCTAGTATGTATATTATAATAATAAATTTGATATCAGTGATTTATTTTGTATTAGTTCATCCCATCTGCCCATCTTTTTTTCAAATTGTTAGTTAATTAAACACAGGAAGGCATTTTTCATAATTATTTTATTTGGGGCAGCCATGTTCCTATACATGAGATTTGTTTTGCGAATAGAGAAATAATCTACATCACAAAGGCAGAGACTACCTCAAACAGAAAGAAGGAAAATTGTCTCTATGTATTTTTTTAGCTGTGTGGGATAGGCCCTAACTCAAAATAGCAATGAAATGCCCAATAATGAATAAGCCTTACAAACATCCTGAAGGGACCATAACTGTAAAATCCGTTCATTCTTGCTTAACACACTGGAGCATCCATTATAGGGTTACCAACCCTTCTGGATTGGCCTGGTTCTACCAGAATC
Organism: Dermatemys mawii; assembly: GCA_007922305.1. Taxonomy (NCBI): domain Eukaryota; kingdom Metazoa; phylum Chordata; order Testudines; family Dermatemydidae; genus Dermatemys; species Dermatemys mawii. Next base: position 12,471,631 of record ML677341.1, on the reverse strand, counting down.
AGCACTGATCTCCTGGTGACTATTGAAAGCAATCTAGGAAATTTTAATAGGCTGCTAAAGTCCAGTCAGTGGCTCAGCAGGGCTAAGGCAGAATCCCTACCTGTCCTGGCTCTGCACAGCTCCCAGAAGCAGCCGGTATGTCCGACCGCTAGGTGCAGGGATGGCAAAGGGGCTCCACATGCCACCCCTGCACCAAGAGGCAGCTCCACAGCTCCCACTGGCCGGGAACCGTGGCCAATGGGAGCTGCATGGATGGTGCCTGTAGGCAGGGGGAGTGTGCGGAGCTACCTGGCTGCCCCTGAGCCTAGCAGGCAATGGGACATGCCAGTACTTCTGGAAGCCACCTGAGGTAAGTGCCACCTGGCCAGAGCCCACACTCCTCATCCCTTTCTGCACCTCGACCCCTGCCCCAGTCCCGAGCCCCTTTCCACACTCCAATCCTCTGCCCCAGCCCTGAGCCCTCTCCTGCACTCCAAACACCTTGGCCCCAGCCCATAGCCCCCTCCTTTATCCTATACCCCTCATCATCAGCCCCAGCCCAGAGCCTGCACCCCCATCTGGAGCCCTCACCAACTCCTGCACGCCAAACCCTGGCCCCAGACCGGTGAAAGTGAGCAAGGTTGGGGGAGAGTGAGTGATGGAGGGAGGAGGGATGGAGTGAGTGACAGAGGGAGGGACGGAGCTTGAAAAAGGGGCTGGGGAGGGACATGTCCTCAGGGGAAGGGGCAGGTCAGAGGGCAGAGTAAAGATGTTCAGTTTTGTGTGATTAGGAAGTTGGCAACTCTAGTCCGTTAGTCTTGATCCCTACTAGAATTCACTTTGCCTATGTGTTTTCTTTCCTTCACAGAAAGAATGTGCTAATTTCATCAAGGTGCTTAAAGCTTACAACCAGACTCATTTGTACGCCTGCGGAACTGGGGCTTTTCATCCAGTTTGCACCTATATTGAAATTGGACGACATCTCGAGGTAAAGACAGAATATTTTTAAAAAACTAAAAAAGCCTTTATTGATGGTTAGCCATGACCTCTTGCAGCCAAAATGGATCATTACTAATTTCTGCAGTTCATTTAGTTGCTAGATTACTGTGGCTGCCATAGTCCAACTTCTGATTCCAGTGTGTTCTGATTTACGCATAGGAAGAGTTTTAAACCAGAAGCTGGGAATGGGAGACAGGGAATGGATTATTTTTTCTGTTCTTTCCCTTTGGGGCACCTGACATTGGCCATTGTCAGAAGACAGGACACTGGGCCGGACCTTTGGTCTGACCCAGTATGGCCGTTCTTATGTTTATTACCTTATGTTGTTATGTATAAAAATACACCCACCTTGTCTGGTTTATAAAATCAAATATGCTTCCTTTTTTGTTCGTGGCAGATATCAGCTATCTGGGGATATAATATTATCAACACCTTTGTTCTAGTGCCAGCTTTGTCCTCCAGGTCTCTTCCCAGTCAGTAGAGTCTGACACCGCAGCAGCTTTCTCCCATCTGGGAATTAAGACACAAGGCCACACAAGCATATTTTTCAGCTCTCCAATTTATCCTGACACACTGACAGTTTTGCTGGCTCAGATGAGGCCTGGTTTTCATTTTCTTACCCTTGCCCCTGCTATCCCTCCCCTTGCTTTTATTATTTATTTGCTGAATGCCCATATTGTGCTCTGTGCTGCAGAAAGCATGGAATAGACTCAGAAGAGCTCATTCTACTTTTTAAATATTAAACTGACAGGCCAGATCCTCACTGGTGTAAATCAGGGTTGCTCCACTAAAATCAATGGAGCTATGCTGATTTACGTAGCTGAGGCATTTGGGGATGGGGGCAATGTCTTAGGTTTGATCTATTTTCTGCTTTGCTCTTACCTGAAAGGTTAAACTTTTATTGTAATATTAGTATAAGTCTATAATATAAGTGAAGCCCACTTTGTCTTTGTTCTCTATGTGGCTTGTGTGGCTATTGCTCTCTGGATCCTTTCCATTCATAGCACAAATTCTCTTGATGTGTTCTCAGCCATCACTTGTTTAATTTATGGAGCTGAGGGGGGAGGTACTGTTTTTTCTGGAGTAGGGGAGAGAATCCATAGTTGTGTTACGTTGACTTGCTCTGATCATTGAAGCAAAATCATTAGTCACCTCATGGAGTTGACATTCAGGATTGCAGATTGCCAGGAAAATAAAGACATCTTTGTTTAAATGAATGACCCTCAATCATTTAAAAATTGGATTCTGCTTCTTATAGAAAAAATAACAGATTCTTTGAGTAATGACTTAGCAGTCTGGGACTGATTTTTCCCTACAAAAATGTCTCTTAATATTCAAAACATGCATCCTTCTCAATGTTCTAAGCATAAGCTTTTGGGGAAGATGACAGGAGTGCTTAGTGGAAGGATTTGGGGCTCTTTAAGGCTTGTAGTCTTGGCAATTAGTGATTGTCTCTTGACCACACACAGTATGCCGTTGCTTACTGCATTAAGCAGATTCTCTGCTTCCTGAGATCCATTTGGGAATTGGTAGACATATTAATTAACTCTAGTTCCGTAAGATGTGTGTCAATCAATTCTTGGCTATATGCCAATTGTAGCTATCTGTGAAGAGATAGCAAGTATGAGGTCATTTACTTTTACTTTTGGCTGGTTTATGAGCATACAGTAAAACTCACACACTTTACCAAGGATTTATGGAAAGGATGATCAGAGACTAGGGAGCAGATCCAATCTTGGTGTAACGCCACTGACTTTGACAATGGGATGAATTTGTCCCTGGGGCTGTAGCCACTTATTTGCATTTGTGTCTTTTTGATGAACTATAATGACCAAGATGGTCTAAATCAGTGGTCTTCAAACTGGGGTGCGCGAGACCACCCCCAGGGGTGCGCAAGACCCGGCGCCGAGACCGCTGAACTCCCGGGCGGGCTATTTTTAGACCGCCAAAATGTCGCTGCCGCCAGAAGCGTCCGCTTTTTGCGGTGGCATTTTGGCAGACATACCCGCCCCGGGGGGCTGCCAGACTTTTTCCTCCATGGCAAGGAACCGCAGGGGAAAAACTTTGAAGACCCCTGGTCTAAATCCTTGAGTTTGCTGTCATTTGGTCTTCTTGGGCCTGAACAACACCCTCGGGCTGTAACCTCACAATCCAGCCAGAGTAAGGGGCAGCATGTAGCATAGGTGTCAGAAGTAAGAGTACCAGGGGTGCTACTGCACCCCCTGGCTTGAAGTGGTTTCCATCATATACAGGGTTTACAATTTGGTTCAATGGATCTCAGCACCCCCACTATATAAATTGTTCCAGCCCCAGTGGCATGTAGCTGTGCTGCCTTAGAAGCAAGATGTTGACTCTCACCGTTTAATTCATCAGCCGGAACATGCTACCCGCAAACATACATAATCTAATAAATACATTGTGAGTTATACCAGTTTCCTGGGAAAGGCAGGATCTTGTTTAAACCTGTTCCAGATTTGGAAAGGAATACTTGAAGCACTTAGAGAGAAAAATAACGTTGATTTCTGAAAGGACTCCCTTAAAAATGCCAAGACTAGAGCCAGAGACAATAAAAAGAGAGACCCAAAGAGGCAAAATTCTCCCCACAGCTCTTTTATAATGGTTTCTAGAGAGAAACTTAGGCCTCTGTCTTGCTCCCATTAAAACAAATGGCAAATTTCCCATTGGCTCCAGTGGGAGCAGGATCAACCTCTTAGTGGTATTACCCTTATTATTATAAATCACTGTGAGTCAGAGTGTGCTGTGAAGGAACAAACCGTAAGTACTGGGAAGCACAGAGCAGCACAAACCCAGGATGAAACGTACACTTGTCTGCATGTCTGGCCAGCTGCAATGGAGAAAGAGAGCAAGACTTGGCCTTCTCACTGTCTTCTTTGGGGTAGCTTGTGTCCCACAGGGTGCTAGCAGGAGCAGTCCTTGTGTTCAGAAGAGTGCAGGGATTACAATGCTGGCCCTTGCATCAGGGGTGGAAGGAGTGAGATGTCTCCCTGCACCCTCTCCCAACTCTTGCACACTCAGACAGGCAGTACAAAATAGTGAGCCAACCCCACAATTGGTGTAAATAGGTGAAGTGTTATTGACTTCAGTAGAGCAAAGCTGATTTACACCAGCCTTCCCCAGCATCTTTAATTGTCTGCTCCCAAATCTCTTGTAATCTTTCATCCGAATAGCAATGATCTTTAACAGCATTAGCCTAAAAGATCTGGGATGACTTCATTTTGCAGTTCATTTCTCATCCTTGCTTGATAAAGGAGCTCTACATTTAGTTTAGATTTATGATAGATATAAAACTTTAAGCTATTGCATCTGAAATTATGTAATGCTACCACCTGTAACATATTTGCTTTTTCCGGTTTCTGTGCATTTAAAAAAACCTTTGGTACAACTCATAAAACTGTGTTAAATTATACCTTTCCCCTATGCTCCCCCCTCCCCACAATATATCATGTTAGAAGGAGTCCAGAGTGCACTTTTCAGGTAATGGGCATCCTGTTAAGATAAATTTAAATATTTTCTTTCCACGGCAATGGAGGACCACCCCTCTCCTAAGGAGAGTGTCTAATGGCATTGGCAGAAGTGATCGTAGCACGTGTAGGCAGGGCCAGTAGAAGGATATTTGGGGCCCTAGGTGAAACTTCCACCTTGCCTCCCCCCCAAGCCCCCGGCCCGGGGAGCCCTACTATAGCTCCCCGCCACCCGCTCTGTGGTGCCCCTCCTCCGCCCTGCGGCATTCCCCCTGCAGCAGGTCCCTGCTGCCCAGGGAGTCCTCTCCCACCCCAGCAGCTCCCCACCACCTGGGGAGCCCCCCCTCACCGTGGCAGCTCCCTTCTCCAGCTCACCTTGGCTCTGCCTCCTCCCCTGAGCACGCCCGCGCCTCTCCACTTTTCCCGCCTCCCAGACTTGCGGCGCCAGTCAGCTGTTTGACCTGGCAAGCTTGGGAGGGGAAGAGAATTAGAGCGGGATGGCATGCTCAGGGAAGGAGGCGGAGTGCAAATGAGCTGGGGCCGGGAGCAGTTCCCCTGCACCCCCCCTCCCCACAAGATGACATATTTTGGGGAGGGATAGCTCAGTGGTTTGCGCATTGGCCTGCAAAACTCAGGGTTGTGAGTTCAATCCTTGAGGGGGCCATTTAGGGATCTGGGGCAAAAAATCTGTCAGGGGACAGTACTTGGTCCTGCTAGTATAGGCAGGCGATTGGACTCAATGACCTTCAAGGTCTTTCCAGCTCTATGAGATAGGTATATCTCCATATAACAATAACAATCTCCCATTACTTGCTGCGGGTGCCCTCCTGCCCCAGCTCTCCACTGCTACCCCCAATCACTTGACACCTTAGACGGTCACCTAGTTCGCCTAGTGGTTGCACCAGCCCTGTGTGTAGGCATACCTAAGCTACCTTTGAGCAACCTAGCTTGCTCAATATCACAGTAAAGCCACAGTGTTCTTCTGGGGGCTCCAAGCTGCAGAGAGACTCTATTCGTCCTATATTATGTTAAGTAAAGCAAGCTATAGGAATAGCTCCCTGTGTCAGTGTGTAGGAGAAATTATCTGAGTCAGGATGGTGGCCAGATCTAGCCAGTGATTTCACAAGACTACCTGATGTGGCAGAGACATGGGGACTATTGATTCCAGTGTAGTCTTTAAAATACATTGAACAGCTCTGCTGGCACTCTGTACCAGCTAGGTGAATTCCACATGGTCCTATTTATCCCATGTGGAGAACCTTTGCATTAAGTCCAGCTTTGCACAGAAGTCAGATTTGGCTTCAGCTTCTAAGAAGAATAAATCTTGACATACTCAAAACATTGCAAGCATTTTAGGGCCTGTTCCCTTTTCAGGTTATGTGTACAACTACCACTGATATCAGTTAGGCACAGGTATGTCAAGTAAGCCTTGCAATGAGCATAAGCAATCATTTACAGCAGGTGAATGGGCATCACACAGAACAATATAAGCATGGCAATCCGCCTTGTAGTATTTGCATACCTGGAGTGGCTTGCAAACTGAACTGCTTGTCTTTGGTAAGGCCTGAAAATCATTTGAATAAAGCAGCGAAAGGTGGGTAGTTGGAATCTCTGTGCATTTTTAAGTATCATCTCACATCAGCATGTAGTTCCTAGGAGTCCAACATTATGTTTCCATTGAGTACCTTTAGTTACATTGCTTTGTCTTGTTGTATAGTTACAGAAATGATAAGTCAACATAAATATGTAATTTGAGTTCCATATAAATTTTTTTGAAAAAAAAAATCCATAACCCACTTAAAAATATAAATATCTGAGTCAGGCTCAAGTCACTTTTTTTGGATGTACTGCAGAACTTGTGTTATTTTTAGCTGCATTTACTTTAGTACTACAAAAGATAATGCTACTGATACTTTTCAAGGCTCTGTCCTGACTTCCGTACTCAGGAAAACTCCAATTGAAGTCCATTTCCTAAGTAAGCCTCTTTGTGTTGGGTTCTTAATGCTTTTATTTTGATATTTTTGGTGATGTCAATAGTTTATTTCTGACAGCAATTTGTCTACACTGGATATCATAGATGATGTCTAAATAGCAGTGGCTGGCACCTTCAGGTCTTGCTATATGTACATATAGAACTTCTTTTTTAAGAGTTCTGGACTCACATTTTACACCAACAATTGAATTGTGGACAAAAGCCAGAGCATTTGTGACTCTAGCTACCTAATTTGTGATGTAAGTCAGATAGCTGCAAGCACAACTACTTAGATTTGTAGATACAATTCATTTTATGACATGTTCAAAAGGAAGGCAGGTCCTTATGCCAGCTGAAAATTTATCTCTAAATGTTTGTGATAATATTTTGTAGTAGATTAATCCATTTGGTCTCCTACCTACAGAGTGTAAAATTGTATGAAAAAAGAATGGAGCCATGCCATTTTATACCAGCAGAAGATCTGGCCCATTATCTTAAAATCTGAATGTGGTACAAATATATTTTTTGGGGAAAAAAGTGTTTAGCAAAGGGATCGAGCTTTAATGATTCCCAGAGAATGTGAGCGTCTTAGGCTTTCAGCTGTCATTTAGCACATTCAGTTCTGCCCTTGCATATTTCATAATTACACATTGGTAACTTGGAATCTATGTCTAAAGTGACAGAAATGTAAGTTGGTAATTATGTCTGAGCTTGGCTTTGAAATTCACAATTTGAGCATTTACATGCAGAAAACGAAATCAAGTTTTGAACTGTCAGAAGTCAAAACAGGGAGTCTGGCCTTTTTTTTTTTTTTAATCGTCTTTATTCTCCGGTCTAGCAACTTAAACTGATTTAATGGCATCAGTAGTTGCTTAGCAAATCATAATAGGAGAAGATCTAACATTTGATGATAAGCAGAGGAAGCCCTTGTAGCTTACAAAGCAGGGGCTATTTGTTTCACTGTGGAAGCCCCTAATGAATCCCCGTTTTATACTTCTAATCTGATGAATTCAGCTATTCAACAGCTGTCCTTTATTTAGTTCTTGATAAACATATCGAAATCGCTAAAGTACTTACTCTGAATCTTACTCTTGAATAAAAAGGCTAAACCTTAGAATCATCTCACCTGTGGATATATTTGTAAGGAATGATTTAATTAAAGCTCTGCAGCATGATGTTCTATCATACTTAGCAGTTTTTGTTTTAACTGAAAACTCCTTTAGGATATTTACTGGTAGGAGTGTGCTCTGGGGAAAATTCTGGGTGGCATTATGGAGTCAATTTCTCTTCTTAAAGATTGATCACCAGAGAGATGCAAAACCATATAACTTTATTTGGTTTGGTATGCCCTGAATATTGTCTTCTAAAAATATCACACACGCACAAACAGCAACAATCAAGATCACAAATGCCTGACTTTGTTTAGTGTGGTAATATTCTAGGCTGAATGACAGTGTCAAATATGGATCCTTTGCCTTCTAATGAGTAGAATCTATGTGCTAGCACTCTTTCATGACCATAACTGGGAAGACGTTTGTTCTTTAAACGTACATTACATTCAGCCCTCTGTTGCTGAGAAATGCTTGTTGATTACAGCAAAGAACTGTATACAGTAGGCCACAGCTGAATGACTTCCATGAATGGGAAACTAAAGCCAGTTAACATATTTATTGGGTTCAAAGAAATGAGCCTCAGAACTGTGGGAAAACTTTTGTTTATGCTACTGAAGGTGGGGGGCGGGGAAGAGAGAGAAAGAGAGAGACTGCAATGGAAGCAAATTCATGGAGTGGATCACACACAGAGAGTAATAGACAGAATTTTCATTTAGATTGCAGGTAATGCCATATTTGTTTGAGTCCATGCCCCAAAACTATCCCAAGGCATTCACAGTGAATAGGTGCAGCACATTGGTAACTGGAGTACTCAAGCTTTAGACAGTTCTTGGAATCTGGAAGTGATTCATCTGTCACTTACATTGATTTGACATTATTGCAACTGCCTTCAATGGAGTTTTCTTTGATTTATACCAGTGTAACAGAGAGGAGACTCAAGTCTCAATTTTTTTTTGTACTGTCATAGAAATAGCATGAATCTCTAGCACCTCATGTTTGAGGTGTCAGATAATTTTGCCATAGCTTTCGGGAGCATGAATTCTAACGATCCTTTCTTGCTAGTGCTGGGAATACTCCCACTGTTTGCATTTGGATGTTCATTGTTTCTCCTGTCAGTAAAAGGATGTTTAGGAAAATTATTTACTTCCCGGATATGAATAGTCAGACAGTCAGCATGGTGACCTCGTCATATGAGACAAACAGAGCCTGACATGATATGGTGTAACACAACTCACTTCTGATTCATTCCAGAGGTAGGGCGCAATCCTGCCAAGTACTGAGAGCCCTCAAGTCCCATTGACCTCTCAGGGTCAGATCTATAGAGATTATATTTTAAAAAGATTTGGCTCACATACTAAGACTGTGGCACTGTGCTCATGCTGGGGGAGATTTTATCTCCATTCATTCAGAGAGACCATAATGTTTCTAGTAGCCAGAAAATTCAGCACATCTTGTCTTATTAGAGAAAGTAATTGGAAACATTAACCCAACTTCGTACTCATGCAGCATATGCAAAGTTTCATCCACACACCTCCAGATAGAATGGACAAGAATGACTGAACCCTTTGATCTCCATATGAACATGGAAAAAATAAAACAAGCAACCACCATCTGTTGGGAAACAGATTTAATGAAAAGGGTGGATACTGGAATACAGTACATTCCCTGACTTAACTGAGGAAATGACTTTAAAATAGATGGAATAAAGGAATACATGATTTAGGACTATAGGATACAGAAAAATAGCACCAGAAAGCTATATAGCACATAATTGAGTAGATCAGAATCAAGGCTGCATTATTCATAGTCAGAATCCATGTCACAAAACCTGGCTGACAGGAACTGACCTCAGATAGAAGAATCACATTTTAAATATAATTTTGCAACTGAAGGAAGTGTCTGTATTATGTTTGATAGCCCAGTACAAACATCTTGTCAAGTTCACTTTAAACGTTTGGGGCAATGAAACAGCAGGTTTCAGCTGTGGCTGATGTTCTACGTTTAAGCCATGAAGTTATAAAACTTAGACAGCTGGGGCTTTTATTGGGTTTCGGGAATAAGGGCCTGATCTGAAGCATAGTGAAGTTAGCAGCAGTCTTCCCATAGACTTCAGTGGGCTTTGAATCAAGCCCTGTGAGAGCTGATGCATCATTTCAGGGCTCTTGTTGCCTATTCCCTGATTTTCAGGTACAGCTCCCTGGTTGGCCTCTTTGCTCATCACAGTATGGACCACAATGGTCCCATCCACATAAAAATGCACACAAGAGGGGAAATTGCTGTCAAATATCTACCTCTGTTCTAGAATATGATTGCCTTCCATTCCTCTGAAATGTGGCAATGGGGGCAGAGCCAATTACTTATGGCCTTAGAAACCATCCAGATTACTCAGAAAAATGATCAGATTCCCACATATCTAGGCCCATACACATGGTTCCATGGTGCCAAAATCTTTTTTTCCCTCATCAACAGTTTGGTTGCCTCATTTGCCATGTCACCACTGACTTCCTCATAGTGTCTTCTCAAATGATCCTTTTGATGGGAATCACTGAGACACCAGGTGATAAGAACATACAAATGGCCATACTGGGTCAGACCAATGGTCCATCTAGCCTTGCATAATCCTGTCTTCCAACAGTGGCCAAAATTCTAGGAGCTTCAGAGGGAATGAATAGAACAGGAGATCATCAAGTAACCCATCCCCTTTTGTCCGCTCACAGTTTCTGGCAAACAGAGTCTACGGACACTCAGATCACGGGACTGCATCTCTGACCATCCTGGCTAATAACCTTCAATGAGCATCTCCTCCAACAACTTACCTAGTTCTTCTTTGAAAGCCATTATAGTTTTGGGCTTCCCAACATCCCCTGGCAACCATCCTCTCCATTGTTTGACACTGTGTTGGGTGAAGTACTTCCTTTTGTTTGTTTTAAACCTGCTGCCTATTAATTTGATTGGGTGACCCCTAGTTCTAGTGTTATGTGAAGGAGTAAATAATATTTCCTTATTCCTTTTCTCCAAGCTAGTCAAGATTTTATAGACCTCTCTCATAACCGCCGCTTAATAGTCTCTTTTTTCAAACTGAAAAATCCCAGTCTTTTTAATCTTTCCTCAGCTTCTATGGAAGCTGTTCCATACCCTAATCATTTTTCTTGCCCTTCTCTTCCCTTTTATCAATTCTAATATGTCTTTTTTAAGCAGGGGCAACCAGATCTGCAAGCAATATTCAAGACGTAGGTGTACCAATGATTAATATAGAAGCAATATGACATTTTCTACCTTATTATCTATCCCTTTCCTAATTGTTCCTAACATTGTTGGCTTTTTAGACTGCCACTGCATGGATGTTTTCAGAGAACATCCACAATGATTCCAAGATCCCTTTCTTCAGTGGTAACAGCAAATTTAGACCTCATCATTTAATATGTATATTTGGGATTATGCTATTCATGGTGCGTCACTTTGCATTGATCAGCACTAAATTTCATCGTCCATTTTGTTGCCCAGTCACCCAGTTTTGTGAGATGTTTTATGATGTTACTCCTATGAGCAGAGCTAACTTCCACAGGTATTCCCACCAACTGGCAAATTGATTAATTGTATTCTTCTTTCACTACCTAGATCACCCCTTTTTTTGTATGAATTGTGGTGGGAATGCATATTGGATGTAGATGGTCTGATGTCATCTCCACAGTGTCATGGTATATAGATAATACTTCCCAGCTGCAATTCTTGCCTGCCCAAAGCCTCCAGGTCCTTTAGAGTTTCTGCTGTATTCTTTTTGTTGTATATAAAATATTCATATATTATCACTAGCTTGACAGTTTACCTAAGAAAGTAGAATGTTCTACTCCCTGCAAGGCTACTATTGATTCACAATATGGTTTGAAAAGCAGAGAGCACTAAAGTGTGATGCTGTGATTAACAGTTGGCACCTTTTCACCCTTCTTTTTGACAAGGAGAATGGGGAGATGCAAAGATCTAAATGCCTGAAAACTCCAAACATAATGTGCAGCAGTGCATGCAAAATATATACATAAAGAGAAGATGGCTGTTAACAGAAGGAAGCTGTATTAACAAGGACAAATATAGTATAACCATTGTGTGCGGTTTAACGTTGTTAAATACTTCACAGAGGATAAAGGGAAAAGCTTTTTATCAAAATAGAACCTTTCATCTCTCTGCATCAAGGTTTTATCTGACATAAGATGACACAGCTAGATTAACAGTCAGGTATTTCAAGAATAAGGGAGTCTGACAGGAAGCTAAATTCCATCATCCTTCTTCAAACAATACTTTTCTGTGAACATGAGAGCCAAGGTAATACTGAATGTTTGATCACTGCTGCAATGCCCAGCAGCAGCAAAGTAATCCAATTTAAAGGGTGGAGTGCAGAAGTGGCAGACATTGTGGATTATTGTTATTTTTTGTTTAGTTTGATTTGGATTGGGTTTCTTTTTCTCATTGAGGGTTTGTTTATTTTTTATGGTGGCGTGTAAAATTATCTAAAAATAAAGGAAGAGTATGTAATTGGCTTTAAAATCAGAAATCAGAAATAATTATCTCCAGTATAACTGATTTTATATATTAGTTTATTCCAGAGGTCTTAAACATGCGGCCCATGGAAAGCCCTTCCCTGCGACCCGTCAAACTGCCTGGAGCCCCCTCCCCATCCCGACCGTAGCAGTTTCTGGGAGGGAGGGGCCAGAATTGGAGGCTTCTCTGCTGCCTGTCTGGGCCGCTGCCAAGCCCTGACTTCCAGGTGCTGCTGCTGCGGCTTCAATGAATGAGCTGGGGGCAGCGCTTCCCAGGAGCCCTCTGCAGCGGCGGCCAGGAGCCGTAAGCCAGGCTCCCCTCCGCCCTCCTGCCGCCCTCTGCAGG